>OX155901.1:36294149-37494149 GCA_944588485.1 Phosphuga atrata
AGGAACTTTTAGAAGATCGTGATATGTCCTGCTGTATTCGTCCTGGCATATTCAACAAGTCTGCCGCCAAATTTTCTCAAAATACACGTATTTTAATTCGTTTTTTGGACTCTTGTTTGTACAGGATCCAAGAGTTAACAATTGCAGTGCCTAAAAGTAGTTCAATGCCAAGTTTCCTATACCATTTTACCCCTCTTCGGAGAGTTTTGGAATACGAAGCCATTTGATCCGATAAGTCTTCCCTTTGTTGTACGGTACAACAGCCGAATGTTTTTCTGCAGCGCGTCGAGATTTAAGTTTTATAACCGTAAAGTGCTGGTTCAGTTTGGCTGTTTGAAGGACGTGAAGATGAGGAACTTGCAGTGTTTTGGATGTTATGATCCTGTACCTGATTCACCCCAGAAGTAGATGGTTGCGGTTCGCTATCTTCAGCATCTATTATATCGTCCTTATTAGCAGATTTTTGTTGAATGGTTTTGGACTGAACTGGTACCATTATAGGCGCATGTCTTGTTGATAGTAGCTTTATATCTCGAGTGTCACTCCACTTTATAATTACGATATCATTTTGATCCTCTCGTTTTACAATTTCACCTCTTTTAATTTTTGACATAATATCTTGTCTGGGCATATGTTTCTTATTTGCCCTGAGTGTCTCTACAAGGTGTGTTGTCAAGCATGGAATTGGCTAGTTCGAAGCTAGTGTAGAAATTATCTACATATAAGGTTCTGACTTCGTTCAACTTCGCCTCTACACAGATCTAAACAAACATTCTTGGCCAATCAGCTTGTCCCGTTGCAGATTTCCCAAAATAAATTTTTAGCGCCCATGTGTACCCATCCATGGAGCACAATTTGAACAATTTTATGCAGTAGCGATCTGCTTTGTTAGATATGTATTGTCTAAATATCAGGCTGTACTAGAGTGTCGTCTATGACTATATCTTCACCAGGATAAAATAATTCTTGAAATTTTCTTTGCAGGATAACAACCAAGACTGAATTTTGTTTTTTGTTTCGTTATTATTGAAATGTAGCATACTTATAACTGTAAGTAATGTAAGTAAGTAATAACTGATATATGTTTCTTGACGTAGTTGTACGTGGAATGTCTAGCCGGTAAATGCCTTGTTTATCCCAATAATCTTGCGAAGAATTTAGCCTAACTAGACCCAACCATAGTATCAATCTTAAAAATTTCAGTATTTCTGCTGCATCAGTTGGTAACTAGTGTATCCACTTATTGATGCAAGCATATTTTCTTTTTCTTTGTGATGCTATAGTCTGCTGCTCAAATCTATTAGTTTCTGTGACAATGGGATCTATAACCTTGTCACCCACGATTAAGAAAAAAACTTCTAGGGGAGCGATGTTCTCTGGTAGATCTCTTTGTAGTCCTTCGGAACCACTGAACTGAAACACTTTATGCCGTTCAACATATTCACTCCAAACAGAATTCGCTGTTGCTTCCTCAACTTGTTGCTGACCAGCCTCAGTTTCTGTGACAATGAGATCTATAACCTTGTCATCCACGATTAGGACAAAAGCTTCTAGGGGAAAGATGTTCTCAGGTAGATCTCTTTGTAGTCCTTGGGAACCAGTGAACTGAAACGCTTTATGCCTTCCAACATATTAACTCGAAACAGAATTCGGTGTTGCTTCCTCAATTTGTTCCTGACCAGCCTCAGTTTCTGTGACAATGAGATCTATAACCTTGTCACCCACGATTAAGAAAAAAAACTTCTAGGGGAGTGATGTTCTCTGGTAGATCTCTTTGTAGTCCTTCAGAACCAGTGAACTGAAAAATTTTATGCCTTCCAACATATTCACTCCAAACAGAATTCGCTGTTGCTTCCTCAACTTGTTCCTGACCAGCCTCTTCTGCAATTTCTTCCATGGCTAATTCCTGAAGATATTTTTCTATACATCTCTCATCATTATCATCGATTTCATATATGATTTATTATCATTTTTACTACCACTTCTGTAGGTAGAGTAATGACAGAGGAATTGGTCCAGAGAGATAGAGATGTGCAAAGGCAAGAAAGGAGAGCAAGAATTAGGGAGTCTGGGTACAACGGGAAATATGAAAAAATAATAACGGAAGAACTGCCAAAGTACCTAGGAAGAGAAAGTAGAAAAGAGAGAGTGACAATAGCAAGATTCAGATGTGGAAATGAAGAGAGAGATAATAAATTTTGGATGGAGGATAGGAATAGAGTATGCAGGATGTGTGGAGAAAACAAGGAAACAATAGAACACTGGCTGAACGAATGTTCAGAAATGAGAGAAAGGGACGAGGGTAGAGAAGAGGTTTTAAACGAGGATGGAAGAGGGATAGATTGGATGAAGAAAGTTGAGGAGAGAAGAAGAGCAATATGTGGAGAGGGAAGCCGACAATCCACCCAACAACGGAATTCATCACTATAAGAAACAATATCGGTCCCAGAACAGATCCATGGGGGAACTACAGAAAATGATCTCAAGAGCTGAATTGGAATAGCAAGTTTAGGTTTTTAGTGATTTATTTAGTTTTATTAGCATACGTTTCTTTTTGATTTATATACTATATTAGTTTTATTTATATATGTATTGTTTTATTTATAAAATTTTGGAATCCATTTATAAACCTGTAGAGGTAATAAATATACATAAGTAGTACTACCACTTCTGTAATTTCTAGGGCCGAACGACCTATAAGGTGGAAGCCGCTAGCCCTTTATACGTTTAGGATAATAAAGATTGTATTATCATTAATATTATATTATATTATATTATCATTATTAAAGTTGATCAAACCGATTTACAAAAACTCTATTTTAGAAATCTGATAAATGCAGATTACAAAATTAATTAAACCTCAAAATTAAACAGACCCAATAAACTTAATTGAACTGACAACTAATTCATTCAAAAACAAAATATCTCAAGTCCCACACAAAATTTACAAACCAATCTCACAAGAAAAAACAAACTTTTTCCATCCAAATCTTTTCTTAATTAATAACTAATGAGTCACCTATGCCCAATTAATTCAGAACACGGGCTCCCACCTAGCTTTCTCTCAAAACCAAAAACCAAATTTTCGAATTTTAATTTCCATTAAAAATCGAAAACGCTCCCAACCTGCACAAATAGTAAAACGTTCGGCATTAAAATTAATCGTTCGGCAATAAAATCAAACGTTCATAAAAATCCCACTTTACATACAAATCGCGTATTAAACTATTTCGTTTCTGGACTAATCGAAACCAAATTATTGTCGTAAAAATATAAAACCTTCGAAGGTTGATTTAAGTTTGCTAATAAACACTTGGCTTATCTAACTTAACGTTTTACTTGCATATTAATTACATTTGATTTCTAAATGTAACTAATAAAATAACACTTAGTATTCCTAAAAACAGTAGTTAATAAAACAAAGTGGCGACCAAGGCTAAGCACGAACAGACAAATTCAATCGAAACTGTTTAATCCTAGTCTTGTTTGTTTCCTGAAATTTTGTTCCTGTTTTTTTTTGTAAAACTAACTTCTTGCATTTAGATTTCTTATTGGTGATTTATTATCGCATATTTGATATAATGTACAATTTGTGAAACTATACTAACTATAGACAATCATATAAACTTGTGTGTAGCTCTACGATATTAAGTCTTATTAATACTACAAAACAAATGCTGAAAAAAGCTTCTAGGGGAGAGATGTTCTCAGGTAGATCTCTTTCTGGTCCTTGAGAACCAATGAAGAACTTCTTCCCTTGCTAATACCACGCAGGATATTGAATTATTCAACAGATATCTGTATGTTATTACTAGCTCCAGTCCACTTTTGTGGCACTAAACGAGTGCTAGACAAATTACATTGTTTTAAAGATCATATCTTGCTATTTCACTTAAGTGAATAGCCATTTGCAGACGCGTTTCTAGATCAATCTCTCATCAGTGCAGCTTTGCTCTTTTTAATTATAAATTGGAACACTTCAAGTAAGTTATACGCTGCGTGCATGACTCTTGCTTTAATTTGACATTAATGGAAAAAGTCATGAACTTAGCAGGCTATTGATTTAAATGAAAATTCACTATTGGCGAAACCATACTAAATATAGATAATCATATAAACTTATTAAAAGCAACATTGTTAGTGCCGCTTTGCGTTGCTGATAAAGTTCAAAACGCGTCTGCAGATGTTGTAAATATAAATATATGATCTCAAAAACATTTTATCTAGTACCCGTTTACTGCCACGAGAGTGGACTGAGGCTAGTAATAACATATAAATATCTGTTGTATAATTCAATATTCTGCCTGGTTTTAGCAAGGGAAGTATTTGTTACAACATATTGAAGAGATTTGAGGTTGAATATATTTGTATATTTCAGGCTTAAGGCTATAGTTTTGATATAATGACTTTTTAAAACGCCTTAAATATATCGATAATAGCAAAATAAAATAGCAATACTCACTTCAAATCATATTGCCTTTATTGAAAAACCCGTTATATATATATAAGTATATAGATTTAATTATTTTTTCTGATTAGACTTTAGATCATCGTCATCATTCAACCCTCTACGTCCAATGACTTTCTGTCTTGGGCCTTTAGCAGCCAGGCTTGCCCTGTTTTTTTGATATCATCAGTCTACCTTGTGGGGGTAGTTCCTATGGGGGTAGTACCCCCAAGTACAAGTCCCTTGTAGGGGTACTTCCTATGTTTCGCTTATCTGTTCTTGGTCTCCACTCCAGGATTATCTTGATCCATATCATTCCATCTGGAAGTCGGGCTACATGTCCGGGCTGGGGCTAGTAATGACATACAAATACGGACCACGTGTTTCTGAGCCTGGTTCCATTTTAACCTTGCAATACGAACTACTATATCTGCGACTCCTGTTCTCGGCGCAGGTCTTCGTTTTTGATACGATCTCGTAGGTAAACGCCGAGAATCGATCTATCCATTTTACGTTGTGCAATTTGGAGCTATTCTGTGGATGCGATATTCAATGTTCCGGTTTCAGTGCCGTAGGTCATCACTGACAACACACATTGATCGATAACTTTAACAGACTGATAGATCGCTTTTGAAGACATCTCCCTTGCGAGGTTTTCCCTTGAGCTTTTTGAAGGCAAGTTCCAAAACAACGGTGAACAATTTAGGTGATATCGTGTCCCGCCTGCCTCACACCTCAAGCAATTAGAATGGGTTTGGAGTTTTGATGGAGTTAAACAGTTATAGTGGCAGTTTTTTAGATGTTATATCTTGTGTAGCGATAGTCGACGTGACTGCTGACTGCTTCCATAACTGAATCTAACTCGACGGTATCGAACGCTTTGTGATGAAATCTATGAAGGCCAGAACGAGTGGTCCATTGTATTCAATTATGGACTTTTGTTTCAGCACTTATATTTAACATTTGTAGATGATCATTGGTTCCGTATCGAGCGCAAAATCCTGCCTGTTTCACTGGTTGGTAGAATTCCAGTTTATTTTAAAGTCTAGTTCTTATTATCCTTCAGAATAATTTGTACAGATGACTGAGGAGGCTTATCAGCCTGCAGTTTTCCAGATAAGCTGTGTCTCTCTTTCTGTGCTCACGATAGGATCACAATAGCAATTTTCTATTGTGCTGTTCCACAGGCACAGATTTAACAGGTCTTCTATTTTGTTAGGAGGCAGATTCCTACAATATTAATGGCGACTGCAGTCATGTGGTTCCCTGCATGAGCTTTTTTGCTCTTTGTTTTTCTTAATGCTAATTGTATTTCATTTAAAGTAATATAAGATACTGATTATGACCCTTAGTTTACGATGCCCTTTTTGGATGATATAATATCAGGTTAAGATTCCGGGTTCGGTTCTTATTGGGTCATATATAAAAGTTGGTAGAATTCTTCTTCCACATTCTAGATCTCCTCTCTGTTCCTAGTTATATTTTTTTGTTTGTTTCTGAGTTTAGTTATTTGCCTTTTTTCGCATCCTAGTTTTCTGCGAAGGATGCTCACAGTTTTATGGTTTGTTGAATTTTATTTTTATTGTTTAATTTTTTTATAAAAGCAGTAAAATGTAAAACAAGGAATCATAAAAAAATATCTGCAATTATCCAGACTGTCAATTAGAAGATAAATCTAAAACTAGATAGTATCTACAGTTGTTTGTGTTTAGAAAATATCCCCGGTTCACTTTGATCTTATCTGAAAAAAAACCTTATATAATCCGCTATACAGTAGCAGGAACTCGTTCTATCTGTATAATTATCCGCTACAAATTCACCATTAATATTTTCCCCTCGTAACAATAAGACAATAAGTTTCTGCAAAATTTAAATATTCATTAAGACGTTGCGAAATCGATCGAGGTTCGATTTATTTTGTTAGAGCGACAAAAGCCAACTGTTGCCGCGTGTGTGGCAAGGATTCCATTAATTAGTCTAATCTAACTCGGATCTCACTAGTCCAACCCGTTACATCAACTTGTTTGGTTTTTCTGCCGGCTCCAGATCCTTCGTTAACAGCGCGCGGAAATTTTTCAGCTCTCTCGTACACACAAAGATCAAAAAGATATAATTATGTAATCAAAAAAATCTATTGGACACATAACTAACTATACAATATAATACTTATTAATCCTACCTAGAACTAAACATAATAAACTATCGAGAAGTAATAAACTATCGAGAAGTAAATCTAAGTAAGAATAGCGGTTTAGTAAAGTACATCTGCTTATTTAACATTTAGTACAGTTTTAAGGTTGGTTTAGTTAATTTAATAATACTTATACAGGTTAGCCAAAATTTCAAATAATTAATTTTCCCAATTGTTTAAGTTTAATCATAACGAATCAAAATAATTTAAATAGCCTTCCTTTGTAGAACATATTTAGAGTTTTTAGTTCTAAGTAATTAGTTTGGTTCAGGTTTGTAGACGGTACTAAGTTGGCAATGATGAATGAAACTACATAAATAAGGAGTTAAGAGATAACAGACGCAAACGAGGGTTGTATAAATAGATTTATACCTAACTTACAATTAGTCTATGATATTAACTAATTTTAATTATATTTATCTGGGCTAATTTAAGTTTGCTAATACACTTTTTGTTGTGCAAAAAAATGTGACACGCCTAACTTCTAATAAATAATTTGTTTAAATATTTAAATAAATTCATAATTAGAAATATAAATGTCGATGGACGTGTGAAGTAAGAAGGAAAGAAAAAACTTAATTGGAATTTGCACGCGAGTTTAAACAAGATTTTACCATTATTTATTCGTATATTTGTTTAACCTAAATATAGTAACAGCTTAAAATTATGAGACGTCATTAAAATTTAATTAACAAATTCGGTATTGATTGCCGTTGAGAAATTTTCGGCTTCTATAGGAGAAATCTAGCGTTGTAGAAAATTTGGGTTGTGATTTTCATGTAACTCTCGACGTCTAGGTTCTAAAAAAATCTTAATTGTTTGTAATTAAGGTAACCATTTTTTCTTGTTTATTTATTGACAGTGATCTATTGATTTGTGTAATTTGGGTAATTGGATTTGTATTGGGCGGATTCGACATGTTTAAAAGAGTTATTAATTAGTCAAAATTGAAACTCTTCAGGTTGGAAAAGGTTAAATTTTACATTTGTGGTCATCTCGTGAAAATATCGAAATTTTTGTTGGAAAGAACAAAAAGAGTTTATGGGTCGTTAGTATTACTAATAATTGTTATTAATTGCGAGTTAGTTATAACACATCAAATTAGATTAAGATTTGTTGATTTTATATTCAATCTTTTTAAGATTCAAGACGTGTAGAATATATATCCAGTCTACCAGTTTGAACACAAACATATTTTACTTCTCCACACCGAGCATCCTGTGTTGAAAACATTTAAAAAATGGCTATCATAAATATCAAACCCAAAATTATAAAATCCAAATTTCTCTTCTGCGACGCAAGATTTACAATTCCCACTCAATTAATTATTTAATGTCCAATAAAAATAGTAACCCACTGATCTTTAAACTCCATTAAATAAAAAGATCCGCGTATATCCATAAATATCGATACGAAATTATAAAACCGGGCGATAAAATACCGCGTTGAAATCTGCAATTTACAATCCGAATTGAGACCACATACGCATACGAACCGCACTGCCGATATAATTACAATGTAAATCGCATAAGTAATAAAGCGGCACCGCTTTCTGATTAATCTCTACCTAGCTAATATCTAAATTTAATTACCTGGAATGTAATAACTATATGTGGAGAGAAATCAGCCGGTTTTGTATTGCTGCTGCGGTTTTTTTCTACTTACTTTTCTTCTATATGTTAAAAGATATAATATATATTTACGGTAGCCTTTATTAATTATAAGTAAACAGTCTGTATGGGTTTCCTGCAAATGTGCCACACGTTTTCAATGTACTGTAATTAATTTATTGGCCTGCCAGGGATATTTATCCGACTCTGATTTATACATTAATCAAGTGTATATATGAGTTAATTAATTTTGTATCATTATAAAAAAGAAGTTATAGGACTTTGTCTTTCTTAACAATTTATATTAAATTTGCATTGCAAATTTAGTTTTTTAAGCTGATTTTTTTTGTAGTTTTACGGAGTGTGTATAAGATATATAACTACAGCGGAATGATGATATAGAAGGAAAGTGACAAATCCGTCATACTAAGCGGACGTCATAAAAAGCGTAGTCTTAGAAAATAAGGAACTTAGGAGAAAAACCACAAAATGTATATTAAAAAAAAAGAAACATTAATTGATACAAAATAAACATATGTATGTATCACCTTATTACATACCTATTTGTAAAAAAACCATAAAAATTGCACATAATACCAGTGTCATTTTGCACATAAGAAATCAATAATGTTGGTCTGCTTTTGTTTGTTCTTTAGATTTTAATACGAGTATTTAACATTACAGTGTAAAGAAGACATTGCTCTGTTTAAATTATCATTTTCGAAATTGGTATGAACAAATCGCTATAATAAGTCTGCAGCTTATAAATCCTCTTCTGCGGTAGATATTGATTCTTCCGCCACTTCCTCTTGCTCGTCGCTTTCGTCTTGCTCTTTAGCTGTAATTTTCTGTACGATAGGTGCATTTTATGGTTCTTCTGATGTAAGAAAAGTGCTATCAATGTCAAAATTATCGTTCCAAATTCCCGACGCTGTTAACGAGTTTGAATTTAGGTTTCGTACCTACAAAGATATAGGAAGAAATATGTTAGTTAAAAGTTATCGTCATCTTCATCATCAAATTCATTTTCTACTGTGTTTTGGGCAGGTAAATCAGCATGGTTTTCAATGAATCCTGCATGTTTGAAACAGTAAATGGTACTTTGTAACGCAACTTAGTAATGGTACTTTGTGGCATTTTATTCCATATTCATCATACAAAATAAGAATTGCATTTAGAACTGTTATTGTAGTAAAAGGGCTATTTTGATTATAACCAAGGCTATTAATCATTTTAATTACAAGATTCTTTCTGAAATTGCCTTTGAGTTACTGTATTATTCCTTGATCTATTGGCTGCAAGACCGATGTTGTATTTGGAGGCAGAAAGCAAGTAATATAGACTTTAATTCAGCAACTTTTGGATGGGGCAATAATCAACCAGCAATAAAATCTTTTTCTTATTCACCAAATCGCGATCCCAATCTCCAAGCCACCTTTCGAACAGTTATCGAAAAGCGTTATCCAAGCTTTACGGTTGTCTGCATAATCGACTGGCAACGATTTGCTAAAACACTGCTAAAACATCTTGGTTTTTTAGATTTACCAATAACGATAATTTTTTTTTCTGTGTGCCGCTCAGATTTGCTGCTACTATGACGGCTATTCTATCTTTTGACAACTAGTCTCCACTACAAATCTCTCCCTTACATTTTAAAGTTCCATCCGGCATTAATTTGTAAAACAGAATTTAATTTGCATTGAAAATCTCATCATCAGAATTTTTTTTCCGTAGATTTGGCCAAACAGTGGTTAACCAGTTTTTTTGTAGAACTTTGATCAACAGTCCGCCACAATGTTATGTCTCACTTTAAAACGACTTATCCACCTCGCAGAACAATTAAAGTTTAGGATATAAAAACGTGAAGTAAAAACATTTGCCTTTTCCTGTAACATATGGCCGGTGATGGTCAATATAACCGGACATAATTTATTAAAAATTAGTTATAATAAGCGACATGTCATTTTAAACGAAGTCATTATTTCTCCGAACTTTGCTATAAAGAATTTAATAGGAAAACCAAACTTTACATTGCAATTACTTCATATTAAGCGGTTGGTCAATATAGGCGGAGTCATAATAAAACGGATTCTACTGTATTTGCTTAGAACAAATTTGAACAGGTTTCTTTTTTTTAAGTTTCTGTTAGTTTTCTCCACTAGTATATTAAACATTGTATTATAGTGGACTAGAATGGAAAATAATATATTATGCCAAAACTATTATAACAAATCTACGACTGTTACTCTAATTGTAACTTGACTGTAGAGATGGGCAAAATCGAGTGACAATTATCGACCATTCGATTATTCTAAATCATTCGAGTTCTCGATTACTACACGTGCGGACGAGTGATGAATGATCACTCGGTCTAGAGCTGAATCATTCGAATTATTCTGGATCATTCGAATAGTCTATTATCACTCATGCGCATGAGTTAAGAATGATCACTCGGAGTTGAGAATCGGAATCAGCAGTTAGTAGTCGTCGGCTGTGCCGAGATGCACATAATCGAAATATTTTGGTATTCGGCTGAAGTTCATGCATTCGTATCTAGCTATGAATGATCATTCGGACTGGGAATTTGGAATTGGGCGTTAGTAGTCGTCGGCAGTGCCGAGATGCGCATAGTCGAATTATTTCATATCGAGTTACGAATGATCATTCGTACTGGGAAAGCGGAATCTGGCGTTAGTAGTCGTTGGCAGTGCCGAGATGCACAATTGAATGACTTTAGTATTCGGAATCTGCAGGCGCACCAGTAATATCGTTGTTACAGGTTTTTTGTTTGAGAATGAGGAAACAAATTCTAATTTTTGAAGTAGAATATTTTATCTATTTTAAAACTTTTTAACAAGCTTTGAATTTTGAATTTTGAACATGAACTAGGTTGGTGATAAAGTAACAAAATTTAATTAAATAACAAAATATGAATATTTATTAAAAATTAAAATGGAGAATTACTATTTAGGAACATAATTTGGTTTATATTTGTATTAATCAACCTGCTCCTTCTATCTTTTGTCAGTTCGCCAGCTTTTGAGAATACCCGTTCAGATGGTACTGACGTTGCTGGCACACACAAATACTTATTTGAAAGTTGGTACAATTCTGGAAAAAATTCTTTCTTTGATTCCCAAAATTGTAAGGGATTCAGTTTCCTTTCTATTAGCTGTAGTTCCAAGTATTGTTTAACTTGAATGATAGCCGAAGTAGAGAGAGTTGTAACTAGATGATCACATTTTGTTTTCATTTCAAAATGTTCCCATAGCAAACTTGATTGAATTTTATTTTCATCTGAACCTAAAAAGACAATGAATATTACAAAACCCAAACTCTACGAGATAAAAAAAACCCAAACTCTAAGAGATATTTTAATTGAATATTTGTTAAAAAAATTATACTTTACCTGTAGATTGTTGACCTGCAGACATTCCAAGATCTAGATTCTGTAGATTCTGGTTAGCTGCCGCAACCATCAGGTTCTCAATATCCTCAGTTATCCAATTTTGTGTTTGTTCGGCATTTACTTCTTTACCAAAGCCCAGTTTCTTGAATCGAGGGTCCAAAAATGTCGCTTTAGCATTAATTTTTAATTTTTCTAACGAACAAAATCTCCTCGAGATGACATCTCGCAGGGTTTTTTGCACATCTTTTGCTATGAGAGTTGTGGGTTTTATGCTGCAAAGGGCGTGTTGTAGACCGTGAATTAGAGGAATGATCATTGATATCGTTATATATTTCTCTCCTGATAACTCCGTTGTCAGTGCTTCCATGGGTTTAAGTATCGATGTACACTCTTTAAGGACGAACCAATCATCAGACGATAACAGAGGAGGTATGCCGGAAAGATTGGACATTGCAGCCGATAATGGAACTTCTTAAGTAACTATCTTGCAGTCTTTCGATCATAAACAAACAAGAATTCCATCTCGTTGAAACTTCTTGTTTGACTTTAAGTAGTGGAAGATTCATTTGGTGCTGCATTTTCACCAATTCGCCAGACGCCACTGTACTTTTTTAAAGCGAACCACGATTTTCTTACACTTTTCGAGCAATTGCTGGACATCGTCGTTCCTTTGGACGTCCATGATACTCAATTTGAGAGTATGTGCCATACATGGGTAATGATACTTATTAAGGTGCTCGTTAATTGCATTTTTCATATTTGAAGCATTGTCTGTGACAATACTGACGACTTTATCAAAAATCTTCCATTCTTTCCAAATTTTCTCGGAGGACACTGGCAAAATTTTCTGCTGAATGACGTTCAAATAATTGTCTTGTTTCCAACAAGGAGCTCATCATTTCGTTTTCTTTTATGTAATGGGCAGTAACCTCTAAAAACGATTTAGTAGAACATAATGTCCATATATCCGTTGTTATCGCCCAATGCGAAGGTACAGCTAACTCGTTTTTAACTTTGGTCAATATCGATTGGAATTTTGGAATCAGAGAAGACATAATTTTTCGCCGGATGGGGGGTTCACAAAGCGGGTTCAACTTCTTTGTATATTTTAAGAAGTATTTATTCTCGACGATGGATATAGGGTGAAAATCAGAAACTATCATTTCGACTTTAATTTTATCGGCCTGTTCATTCTCGGAAATATTACTATCTTTCGTACTACCAAATAAGTTGACGTTTTCGTTTTGTGGCCCGTGGACGTAATGGATGAAGAAGTGGCGAAAGAAAACGAGCGACGGTATCAACAATTGACGATGTTGATGTCAACGATACAAGTGTCTTCTGAATCAATTCACCTGGGTGATCAGCATATTCAGCATCATCGTTTGAACTTTCACGGTTGTCAGAAGGGTTTATTAAGAGAGGAAGATGCAATCTTTTAAGATGTTGGCTGATATTAGTGGTATTACCAAAATATTTTAATGTTTTTTACACTTGTTACACAAAACTGTTCCGTCGCCTTTTTTTGGAAGTAATCCCAGACTAAAGATCGTTTAACACTTCGCCTCGGCATTGAAAAAGCTTTTTCGACACACTGGGCACAAGACAACACTTGACGACTGAATATTGAGCTGAGACTGACAGTGAAACTATGTGGTCCTTTCCCTTATCAACGAGAACAAATCTTATCAACGAGAACTAATATAAATATATTCAAATTTGGTATTTATGGTCATATTTAGAATCCAATATTATTTAAATTTATTTATTTTACTGCCATAAATTATGCTAACAATGGAATACGATTATCAAATATTTCTTTACGTTTTTTTTCATCTCACGTTTGTTTATAAAATGCTCAAATGTTTGTTTAGGAAAATCAGCCGCTCGAAATGTTGAAACCTCTCTATAGAGGCACATGCATTTATAATATTTTTATATTACAGTCATAAATTACTAGGATTGTAATAGAGTGTTGCAAAAATGCAATATTCTCGCTATACGCGTTAACTTCCGCGAAAACTGTTCGAAAATGCGTCAAATTATTAACGAAACTGGCTTAATTTACATAAATTGCATTCTACAGGTAATATTACAGGTACATGCAATAATAACTGATAAAAATATGTTTTAGGGTAAATCGAGAGATCTTTCGATTATGAAATCATGCGATTCTTGAAATCACTCGATTACTAATCATTCGATTATCGAAATCATTCGATTATGCCCACCACTACTTGACTGTTCCTCTAAATGTACCAAATTAGACTAGTATTCAAATTAAAACTAAACACTTAACCCTAGAATACTAATCTGTCGTAAAATTTACGACGGTCGACTTTTAACGCAATGTTATTTTCAGTACCTTCTTCCCATCATTTGGTTAGCCATCATCTAATTTTGATCGCGTGTGTATCCTTTTTATTTGATCAGGGTATAGTATCTTTCGTCGCCCAATCATAACATTGACGACGTGTTGTAGTGTTTACGTTAGTTTTTTACGTTTTTGGATTCGGCTTATAATTTTGACAGCAACTATGTCCGCCAAAACAATATTGTCTCAAAAACAAATGAAATTCAGCGGATTAGGATATATGATATACAGGGAGGGTACTGATTCAGATCCAATTTGAATATAGTGGAAGTGACTGGGAAGCTGAAAAAGGCTACAACCAGAGGAAATACTCTCGGAAGATGAATCAGATAGTATTGACGATTTGATTATTTCTGATGATGCAAGTTCCTCAACAGCAACTCAAGCAACTCATGCAAGCGATTCCAGTCCCCACAAACATTTTGCAATGCGAGGAAACCACTGATGTTCCCGAACCAAAAATAATGCGAATGGAAAATTATTTGATAATGCCAGATAAAGTAAGCACTTTAGGAAAAAACGACCATAAGTGCTCACTCAAACTTCCATAAATATCCACCAGAATTACTAATAGAAATATTATACATTTTGTAACAGGAGCCAAAGGACAAGCCAAACTATTCACAGAACCTAATTTTTTTTTTTTTCATTTCTTTTCTGACGCAGTTATAAATTCCATTCTACAGCACACTAATGAAGAAATTGCAATAAAATCTAATACATTTCTAATACATCTACAACTTCAAATTTATCTAAGAAGTTGTTTGCTTTCTTCGGAATTATGATCCTCTCTGTCGTAAAAAAGATAATCATTTGAACGCGAAACAAATCTTGAGACGAAATCTCCGAATAGACATAAGTGATATTCTTAAAATTAATTACGAAAATGAAGAAACGATACCTCAAGAAAAATGCGTTTTTTTGCTATTTGTTTGCAACTACGCCAGAATTAATCCCGTGAATCAAGACGAATAACGACTAATTTTTGTACCATCTGTTAACATGCAGTATGGGTCACCATCGTGGATTACGTTGCAAAGAATACACATCAAACTGAATGAGTAATTTTTGCTAGTATTCGTAATAAACCACCGAAAATATATAAGTTCATTTTTTTTCATTATTTAAATAAAGTTTATATTTAAATAATGTTTTTTATCGTTTTTTTATTCGTCGTAAATTTCACGATATTAGTAACCACGTATATTATAGTAGATTTTGAACCTAGGGCGAAAAGTTGTCAAAATGGGTCGATAGCGAAGTTCGCAATCGCTTGACAGTTTCGCCCGTGCTACAAACAACATTTTTTATCACTCATATGTGGGGATGTAGCTTACAAGTTTGGGATCTAGGTGCCATCCAAAAAAAATGGAATAAAAAATGAAGAATTTGCTTTTTCAATTGTCTCCGATGGTGTGGATTTGTCATAAGAACTCTCCTCTGTCTCTTGTATTACCATAGGATTTACACTCACTTTAAAATGTTTTTTTTAAATTTTTATTTTTACTTTGTTATGAAAAAAAAAATACGTAGCAAACCAAAATGTCACGTAACTTTTCACGGCACATCACGTAACTTGTAATACCGAGGACTTGATTGTATTCATATTATTTTTAATTATTTGTTTATTTTAATGTAACCTAGCGATATTGAATATTTGCGTGGGTTATTCAAATAATGTAAAATAGAACTAATATTGACAATTTATAACACTAAAAACCGTGCACCAAGATAGTAATATTGTGCATGAGTGATTAGTATTCTAGGGTTAAAGAAAATTCGATCTTATTTCTAACTTCAGAATTAGGTCAGGAAATTTATATTATATTTACAAATCATTTGAAATTACAAAAGCTTTTGGAATAAGAAACACAAATTTTAATTAAAAAAAAAAATTACCATTACTATGTTATTAGTATGTTATGATGGTCTGTGAAGCCAGGTGGCATGATTATGATGGTCTGCGAATTAATTTAGGAAAAGCAAATTCATTCGTACATTTTATTTACTGATTTTTCGAGAAATTAAGAAAAAAAATCAAAATTTAAAAACTGTCAATGTTATGTAAAACTAAACTGTTTTTTGCTTCGATAATAATTTTAATGTGTCTAGAAAGGCTGAATATCTATAATCCGACTTGTAAACTGAATAGAATATTTACTGTTTCAGTTATAAGTAGACATCTTTATTAATGATAACCTTGTTCAATTTCGTCTACTGCCTAATGAAAAATTGGTATATGAGCAGTGTTTGAATGAGGAATAGATTGAAGTGAATAGCTGAAGAAGTATTGGAATACTTTCACTTGTGGTGATTGTTTGTGTTGATGCACACTACTTTCGTCATACAAAAATAACAGTCGTCATGATGATTTTTTTATTCACGCCAAATCATTGGTACTCCAAACTTCAAACATTTTCGCATTCCTTTTTTGCCGTTGTCGCAAATGTTTATATTAAATTATCATATTCAGCAATCGTTTATTTGAGCAAATGCTCATTTTACAAACACTATGAGGCCACCCACACTTTATCTTGGTTGCGAATTTCATTACAGTGTCAGTAATCGATTTTCGCTGATCCTTCAATATATATTCACCACAAATGTAACAAAACATACCAGGATCGTTCGTACAACATCTTAACTTACTTGCCATAATAAAATAATAAGATATATTTCATAGTTATAGCAAAGTTGATTGTTTTCAAATAATACCGGAAAGGAATTAAAATGATGATAGGAGGTAAACCAGAGCTATCAGCTGACATTAACTAACGGCAATATAGTTCATACTACCTATCTTACTGACTGCAGATAGCAATATAAACAGAGCTGCACCAAAAAACATTTTTTTTGTAGGCCTGTGTTATAGTAGGTAGGCAAGATTAAAAGAACTTGACACAATTCACAAACAAGAATCCACAGCAAAACGTTGATGACTAGATAGCCAGGATAATCAAGGCTAAATTGCAATTTTCATTTGTGGTCTAGGCTCCATTTATACTACTTCGCTAGGAAATTCTTTATTGATTTTTTCTATTTCTATTCTATTTTTTCTATTCTATTTTCTATTTTGTCTATAATGAAGTCATTAAAGCACTCATATGGGTTCATTATTCGGATACAATTTCTCATGTATCGGTGACTTTTTAATTAAGAAATGGCATAAAAGAGCATAAAATGGCATAAATAATATTTACATTTAAAAATTGTTCTGCCTTTTTTGCATGAAAAAAAGGCATTTTTAATTTTATTAAAAATAAATAAATTTTTTAAAGACATGTCTTTTAATATTATAAAAAATTGACAAAACCAGTAGAGGTTTGGTACCCAGAGTACCAGGGTGCCTTTAAATATGAAAGATGGGAGTCAAGATTGTCGTGGATCTGCCAGATCCATTGCGCCTGAATGTGTTACAATACATATATGCCCGACGGAGGGTTAATATACTATTAAACTTGCAAACAAGTACGAAAAATGAAATTTTGAAATACCTTGTAATTTTTTTGTATTAAATATTTAAGACATTTAACCGAAAATCTATAAAATATTTCTTTTAGAAAAGAGAATTTCGTGCGAAAATTTTGAAAATAGAATGAAAGTGAATAAAGAAGTTCTAAATTCAAATATTAAAACAGCGAATAGTTTCAGTTTTGAGCTGACCGACTCACTAACAAATTTGAAAGTAGAAAAACTATGATTTTTTTAAGAAAATGTGAATCTTTAAAACCCAAGAAATTTGGAAATTCCACTTTCAATCAATATATTTTATTCGAACTGTAAACTAGTGGGCAGCTTTTAAATATTGAAAAATTCTGGGTCAATTTTAGAGAGCCTAAGAAATTTGTGGACAAATTTTAAAAATCCTAGGCATTCGATAAACAAATTTGAAAGCCAAATATAAAGAAAGCGATGTGGAAATGTTACCAATGCAAATAGCAATTTCTAGAAAGACTAAGAAATATTTTAAAGAAACTTTTGTTTGAAAATCTTGTTTTCAATTGAATGAAATGTCAAGAAACAAATTTGGAAACTAAAAAGTATCATAACTGCGAAAATTTCAGCATCAATTGTGGAAAAAATTTCCTGGAAATTCTAAGATTGTGAAAAGCTACAAAATATTTTGTGGCGAACTTGAGCAAATGAAACTTGAAAATATTATTATAGTCCTGACATTCAGTCTGAATTTACAAGTTTTTGAATATTTTACGATTGCAATTTTTTTTTTCCAGTTTGGACACTTTTACATTTAAAATCAAAGATGTCTGAGACTAGGCCCTAACCCTTCCAAATGTCAACTCTTTTTACTGTTCCACCGGATCTCTATCAACTCTCCACATATTAAGGTTGCCCTTCCTACAGATAATGCCACACCTACAATTGGCATCATTCGACGCCGACGGAGCGATTCGATTCAAATTTAACACGAAATAATCAACTCAGACTGAGACTAGGCCCTAACCCTTCCAAATGTCAACTCCTTTTTCTCTTCCGCCGGATCTCTATCAACTCTCCCCATATTAAGGTTGCCCTGCCTACAGTTAATGCCACACCTACAATTGGCATCATTCGACGCCGACGGAGCGATTCGATTCAAATTTAACACGAAATAATCAAAAGATCGAAACACTTTCGGTCACTGACTTTCCGTAGTGAGGGGATTTCTACGAAGACTGCAACGAAAATTTACAATACCATTTGCAGTCCGATCTTGGACTACGGACACATTATTTGGACGAACGCGAAGAAAAAGACTCGACGTACCTACCATAGAAAATGCTGAAAGATCTCTACTGAGAACTATCATAAAAAATCGTCACCCAAACAACCCTCTACAGCCTACACAATCCCTCCAATATACCCCCTTGAGAAAAAACTGAAAATACTCCAATTTCCTTGACAGACTTAATATATTGCGGCAAAAGTTTAAAAAGCAGGTCAAAAAAACAGAGACATCCTGAAGCAATTATGTAAAAAACAGAACATAATATCTCCCAGAAAACGTCCGTCTTGTTCACTTATGGCAGCTGTTTGTGATGAACCATAATTGTTTATATTTATTTTTTGTGTTATATTTGTATTTACGTTTATATTTGTATTTTCATATTTCTTTTCCCGCAACTTCTATAATTTCCAGAGCCGAAAGACCTAAGGTCCGCTATCCCTGTATACGTTTAGTATAATAAAGATAGATATTACCTATCATTATTATTATTAAAATTGACAAGCATTTTTTTCATTACCTACAAATATGGTTTAAGTTTGGTTTAAAATGATCAAATTGAGGTATTTGCAAAGATATTTAGAATTTCAACAATTCAACAATTCTTGTGAATATATTGCGAAAAACAACAAATATTTTGTAGGCGAATTTCATCTAGAATTAACATATTAGATATATAAATTGTCCCTAAGCCCGTAGCGCAATATGATTTTTTTCAAAAACCAAAACACCTTTCTAAAATTTTGGATTTTTTTTTAATTTTTTTGACAAAAGAAGTTAAGTCAAATTTCTGGAAAGAACTCAACACTTATTCTGTGTAATTTTATCTAACTTTGATGCAAACTCTGTTAATAAATATCAGATTTATGTTCAAACTTTAAATAGCCTATAAATTTCCATGAACCCCGTTTTCAAATAAGGCATCCACCGGATGCGTTTGGTCATATCACCTAGTTAGATATAGCCTTGTTACGGCGGACGCAATAACTCACACGAATTGGCAAAACGTAATATATAGATAGCAGATACCATAGATATTGTTGGCTACAAACTACATTGTATAAGAAACTTAATACTCGTTTGACACGAGAAAACTTTTATCACTTGTTACATGTTCGATTGTAAACTTTGAATTGATTTATAACCACAAACTAATCTGTTTTAAACAAATTATTTGTTATGAGCTTTTGTAATTTTCTGTACTTTTTGTTGCTTTGTGCACAAAGAAATATCAATAAATTTTCTCTTCTATGGATCTCTCTGCCATGTTGCAATCTATTTTGTAATTTCCTCTTAACCGTAAACGAAACCAAATAGTAAATTACAAAAAGGATATTGACAATTAATATATCTTCTGTTTCTACATACATCAATGTTTTGTTAAATATTCCAAATATTTCTACACATTAATAGAACGAAACAAGTTATTAATAATATAATAAGTTTCTTGTTGGAATATGTTAACTATCGCTGCGATTTCATTTGTCTCGGCTAGTTTACAAGCAAATAAATCTTATGTAATAGTTAATAACAAATCAATTCTTCGATATAAAAGAAGAAAAGATCTTGATATTTAGTTCTGGTTAATTGCGAACTTCCTGCAAGCACATTTATTACAATCGGCAAACAATAAATCTTTATGTAAGATGATATATCTTAAAATACCTCTTTTGTAAGGTTATCCAATGGTGAGATAATAATATAAATATTTTTTCCGTCGGTGGATGTAGTAAATCTTTGTTGTATCGTTCGTGTCTTCCTAGGTTGGGTGTCGGTAATTATGTCGAGTCAGCGGCTGTGAATATATCGACCGAGACCGTGTATTATTATTGAATCATTTCAGAGGCACTATCTCAACTCAGGCCTGAAGTTCCGCGTACCACGAGGTCTAAGGTTGCGTTTGAAATATTAACGGCGCAGACTACTACTACACAAATTCTACACCGCCGAGGAAAATATTTAATAATCACAATAGAAGACAATTATTCATTATTCAATTGATAAAATATTTCTTGATATTTCCGTACAAATTTCATTAAATTTTAAAGTTAAATGCCATTCAAGGCACTATAACGACAAATTTTCAAAAATTTAACAAAATCTTTGGATTTTAGGAAGCTTGAAAAATAAATTTATTGCTAATGCAATATTAGCAATAGCTTTCTACAAAGAACATATTTTTTTATTCTAAAATGTCTTCTATAACATCTTTACTGCTAAAGATAATAAACTTCTTAACTGATCATTTTTATCCAAAGTTTCAGTAAACTGTTGCAAAATAAGCCAGATCTTTACTTTTGTAAACAAAATATTTAGAAAGCTAAACCGTTTTGTTAATATTTTGAAAAATAAGGCAGTGACAGATTAATGAAGATGTGATTGAGATTGGTAAAATCTATATTTTTAACCTTTCAATATTTTCTTCACTGTACAAATATTTGGACTTATCTTGTAAAAAAGGTAAATTAAGAACCATAAAATTTTCAAAAAAATTCATTTTTTTTAAATCTGAAATCGTTTTGATATTATTTTGAAAAATAAGGCTATCTAAATGATCTGTCGCTATCATTGAGGATAAAATACAAAACCATAAGTTTTCCATAAAGTGAAAGTTCTTCTTTTCTTTCTTAAACTTTTTTTCTATTTTTGAAAATCAACCATAAATTTCTTCAAAAAGTAAAAATTCTGAAAATCTGAAACCGTTTTGTTAATGTTTTGAAAAGCAGCTACAGGTCGATGAAATTTACGTTGAGATTTTTGTCAAAATCAATATTTATAGACTTTCATTATTTCCTTCATTGTGAGGTTATTTGGAAGGATTTTGAAAATAAAAAGTCAATTTTGTTCCAAACCACAACATTTTGAAAATCTGAAACCGTAAATAATTTTATTAATATTTTGAAACATCAGGCAGTGATAGATTAATGAAAATGAAGTTGAAATATCTACATTTTAGCTTATTACTATTTTCTTATTGCAGGTACGTTTTAACATTTCCTCACATTTTTCGCAAAAACTCCTTTCCTCTTGCACGGCATAAAAGGAAAATATCATTTTCCGTCGTAAGACAGAATGGGATTTTCATCAGTGTCAGTCTGTCGCGCACAAGTCCCACAAAGCGTACCTACTACGAGGTACGAGAAACTAACATCCGCTTTCCAACTTTGGTCCGCGGCTCGATTTTTTCTTGCATCCTCTGGCCGCGTCTCTGGCACGTTTTTCGGCATTTGGCAGACAAGTGTGCGACCGCTGCGCCGCGGCCGGTTCGTCCGATGCAGCGGAAAGAACATTTCGCTTTTACGTTTACATTTGTGGACGCGGTTCGTATATTAGAAGGGCTCCAGGTCTGAAAATAAGTTCAATCGATGCGGAAGGGTTGCCCGTAAATGCCAGACAAAGAATCCGGTGACTGCGACGTCCAGTTCCTGCTCCATTTCAATTTCAACGCATTTGGCAGACAAGTGTGCGACCGCTGCGCCGCGGCCGGTTCGTCCGATGCAGCGGAAAGAACATTTCGCTTTTACGTTCGTCCGATGCAGCGGAAAGAACATTTCGCTTTTACGTTTACATTTGTGGACGCGGTTCGTTTATTAGAAGGGCTCCAGGTCTGAAAATAAGTTCAATCGATGCGGAAGGGTTGTCCGTAAAGGCCAGTCAAAGAATCCGGTGACTGTGACGTCCAGTTCCTGCTCCATTTCAATTTCAACGCGAAAAATCTGGAAAACGCGATTTTTTTTAAACAAGATTTGCGGGGATTGTAACTCCTCCGAAGCCGCCAGTCGGATCACCACAGGACTAGCACCATTCGATTCGCTATAGTGTCTTTTAGTTCGTTTGGCAGTTTAATCCCGATTGCGTTTAAGATGGCGTCACGACGCCCTAAAAATTTACTTTTTTGGACGTCCAGGAAAACTCGCACAGAATCGCCAATTTAAACTATGCGATGACAATTTCTCGCGATTCCCGCAGAGAATTGAACGTTCTATTGTATTTGACTAATTTGATTCACTTTTGCTTCATTTCTCTAATTGGAGTTACATCTTCTTCTTCTGACTAATATACCATACCAAAGTTACTGCAATGTCATTTAACTAAACCTGTTAATGTAAATACTTTAAACTGTCAAGTATTGTGTTAGTTAACTAATTCAACCGTATCTGAGCTATCTACTTATGTGTACAATCATTTAAAAAAAATCGTAAAAATTATTCCAAATTAGACCCACTTAAATTTAAAGCACTTGTTCTTTGTTTTCTTGAGAGGCCATACATTTGCAACAAATTTAAAATTGCAGGTTTGTTACCTTAATTCCTTAAGGTGTGGGCTTATATACGTACGTCCCTAGTCTTTTCCAAAATCGCAAAAATGATTTATTAATACAATATAACTGGAATAACTTTGTGAGTCGGATTCTAATCAAGGATTTAGGACTAATTAATATAAGCAATTATTAATTTATATTATAATTAAATTAATAATAAATAGCATTAATTATTTGAATTTTTCAAAATATTGGAGACTTAAGTACACTGCTCTAAACAATTAGCGGGTCACTAATTTGTTCTTCCATAAAATTCAAACGGGAAATTACATGCAAATAAAATTAAGAGCATCTGAATTACGCTCTATTTAATCGTTTTAATTGTCACATATGGAAGTGTCAGCATCACGAACTACTAAAATACCCGTCATAATTATCAACAACTACCAAAACCAAAATGCAAAACGAATTTAAATTAATAGTTAATATAAACTTTTGTACATAAAGTGATAACTTAATAATGTGTATGTGCTCCCATAGCACGAATAACGGCATTACACCGTCCTAGCATACTTCGCAAAATTATTCAGGTCTTCTTGTGGTATAGCTTTCCATTCTTTAATTAGAGCCGCTGTTAGCTGCTGGATGGTCTGAAGATGGTATGATGCGGGCAACCACGAACACATCTGTCGAACATATTCCAAACATGTTCTATGGGATTTTAATCAGGACATAACGCAGACTACACCGTTGTTTGAATTTACAGTTATCGTAGGAAGTCTAAATTGATTCGTATTAACAAAAAAAAAATGGACCTATTCCATATGCCACAGAGACAGCATGTTCCACTAACACAGTGTCAACATAGAGACTAGCGTTAAGATTTATATGGATACTAATCCCATCCCAAACCATAATTGAACCACCTCCAAATCTTTCGACTACCTGTCCAGCAGCAGCTGCGTAGCGTCTTCTGATCGTCTGTAAACACTCTCTCGAGCATCGCAACTACTAATACGGAACCTTGATTCAGCCGTGAAGAGCACAGACTTCCATTGTCAAAGTTGCCATACGACATGTTTACGAGCAAAATTCATCCATGCTATTCTGCGGCGTCGAGTTAAGTAGAGTTTTTGGACGGGTCGTATTGCCCTCCAATTTGATTGCCCACCGCGCCTGGTATATTGAGCCAGTATCCAAGTATCTGTTCCACAATCGCTGCATAGCAGACAGACTTACTTTGAAGTTTCTTGAAACTTGTCGAAGGCTTCTGCCATTATCAATTAGTTATAGCACGAACAACTTCCGCTTCGTTGAGGTGCAACATTTTCATTTAACTTAGGTCAAACTGTCAGTTGCAAACATTATCGTCTGTATATTGATCTGAACAAGGCCTTCGTACCTCTTTGAATCAAATTTGGGATACATTATTTCATTTTTGTTATGGTAGTTCTTTAAATTATTACGGACACTTCGAAAATATGTGAAGCTTATAATTCCCCAAGTGTCAATTAAAACAATTAAGTAGAGCGTCTTTTGGATGTGCTTAATTTTATTTGTTTGTAATTTTCGTTTGAATTTTATGGAGACACAAATTAGTTACCCGCTAATTGTTTAGAGCAGTGTAGATAGTTCATCCGCTAGTAAAGATTGAAGGAAATATTATCAGCTTCATATCGGTAAATATTTCTCATCAAATCGGACTAAAACAAAAAAAAAACTAAATGAAACAATTATTTCTGTCTTTCTTAATTTCGTGCGAGTTTATAAACCAATTTCGTTTTAACGACAATATTCCACGTTTCCATTTTTTTGCAACCGCTTCCATTAATTTCTTTTCTGCATTTGGTCTTCGCGTTTCACTTGCTAATTCGTTCCTCGTACGATATTCAAGAAGGAAGCAAAGCATACCCGGCAATTTCGAGTCGTAAAATTTCGTTCATTACATGCAATAAAACTTTTCATTGCACGTTAAATTGAAATAATAGCGGTATAATAAATGCGAATACACACACGCAAATATATATGTTAAGACAAGATATAATTTGTTCCTTTTTTTGTTAAAGGTATTGGGAAATATTTGTCTTAATGAAATTAGCTGAGGGAAAGAGGAAGAAATTGTTAATTAAAGTGAGTCGAAACAGTTCAGTTGCATCAGAAGCTCGAGGAGGTTTTTTGTGTGCCGCGGGTGGTCAATTAAGAATAAAATCTTATACGAGAATATAAATTGGCCAATTAGTTGCGTAATTTCTGCATTAACCAGCCGATTTGGCACAGATACCGAACGGCAATATAAACAGGGATGTTAAAACCCATTTTTCTCAAACTTACGCAATTCTTCGCTCTTTATTGTTTCTAATTGATATAAGTATCTTGGAAATCCTTTTTTGCTCGTAACGTGAAATTAATTAACAGCCGCGATGGTTCGAGCCAGTGGAGCAGCGCAGAGTTCTATTTTAATTTAATGTTATAATAATAAAAAATGTGGAGGAAAAAATGTATCAAAACCAACGTTGCATAAATTATTTTAATTGCGGATTGCGTTGGATGAGTTGCACAATATTGCTCACAGTATTTTTTTCCACAAGAAAATCATTGACACCACGAACAAAAATTCCAACACAGAATTAAAATTAAAACGTTTATTTATTGTTTCCTAATTATTTTCACACTTAAATCGAACTCTTTCCAACCCAACTAATTTAGCCCACTTGTCTCTAGTTGAATGTTTAGCTAATTTGATAAACTGAAGTAGAAACTAATGAATTATTTGAGTTTGATTTGAAGTGTTACGTTAATTTTTGTTCGGGATTTCCGAAAATTGATCCATGAAAAGAAATTGTTAGCTGCTGTAATAGAGTTTCGGTAAATAAAATTAAAATTGTGAATGTGGGTCAAGAATTCAACGTGCACTAAGAAACTAGTAAAAAATTGTAACGATTTTTGCTAGCCAAAAAATTAGATTGCCTTCTATATGGATATTTTTTTGGGTAAACTCTGTCGTCCTAATCATTAATCAAACATTTGAGTTTTTTATTTGAGTTTTTTTTTAATTAAATGCATATATAAGGTTTTTCTCGTGTGTTGTGTTGAGTTATTAATTGGTTTGTTGAAAAGTATAAATGGTTTGTTTATGGACCATTTAGTATGTAATTTAGACCGGCGAAAGCTTACAAATCGACGTGTTGTGATCTGGAATGAGTTTCTTAAGAGAAATTAAAAAAAACTTAGTTTTTCTTATTAAAAATATTTATTGGTTTGATGAATTTCCAGAAGCTACAGCATTAAAAAAATACCAATCCTACTTGCACATACCGTGTTTATACCCGTACATTCAAAGAAATTAATGAAAATATGAGCAAAACTAATTATTGACTTAATAATTTTTATAACTGACTAGCTTTATTGTTTTCTTTTTACGGGTTTTCGTTTGTATATTTGCAAATTATCTAATACAACTGAACAATATATAAGTTAATTGAAGATAGGATCAAATTTAATTTAAAATGATTAAGATTTCTAAAATACGCAATCAAATTAATGTGAATATAAATAAAAAAATATTGAAAGTTTGGAAAAATATTTTAAAACATCTTTTCTTGCTAATTTTGTTTCAGTTTTTGATGAAAATATTTTCTTAAATTATATAAGAGATCAATTTTCTCTTTCATTATTCCAAATGTAAATGAAGCAATCGATAATTTCTCTAATCTGGCCTTTGTTCCCTTATTTCACAGATATGATACTACTTTATATGATAAATGTTCGAAAAATAAGAATTTAAGTCTACACGGATTTCCTGCAATCAACTTCTAATTTTTGTCTTCCTTTTTCACATTTAAATCATGACACATTTTCGGTCCATACACTCCAGTCACAAAAAAAGTTAGAAATATTTTATAGAACTGTTTTGTTCAGTTTTGTCTGGTCTTGTCTGGTTTTGTCTGGTCTTGTCTGGCCTTGTCTGGTCTTGTCTGGTCTTCTCTGGTTTTGTCTGGTCTTGTCTGGTCTTATCTGGTCTTGTCTGGTCTTGTCTGGTCTTGTCTGGTCTTGTCTGGTCTTGTCTGGTCTTGTCTGGTCTTGTCTGGTCTTGTCTGGTCTTGTCTGGTCTTGTCTGGTTTTGTTTGGTCTTGTCTGATCTTATCTGGTCTTGTCTGATATTATCTGGTCTTGTCTGATCTTATCTGTTCTTGTCAAAATATTTGAACCAAATAAGATTAGACCATAAACCACCAAAACCAAACAGCCCATGTTTCTCTAGTCCTGAATGTTCTGTTCTTGTCTTAGCTTATTGTAGTTTAAATTTGTTTCTATCTTGTAAAGCCTTATTAGGCCTAAGTAAAAGGTAATTTACAAAAACTTATTAGATAAACAATCGAAAGATTATTAGTTGCGATAAACGAAACTCCATTATTCCAGTTAGATAGCATTCCTTGTGCAATGCCGTATCCACCTACGAAGATCAATAATCCTATTATTACAAAGACAAGAAAATGATTATCCGAGATTATCCAATTAAAACAATTTTGTGGCGGCTGAAATAACTCTCCTGTAATGACCTGCATTAAATATGTTATGTACCACGGACACAACAACATTACATGCCCGTTCTAGAAGTGTCAATATTTTAATTGTTCCTCGTGTAGGAGTTTTGATTCATTCGATAATATCGCCCGCCCACAATTCCGCGCCGCGCCCTGCTAATATCACTGATTTAAACACACACTCCAACCGGGAAAATAAACACTGAAGAAAGAAAAAACTGTGAAAAGAGAGCCGGATTTGATCTGTGTTAGTAATTAGTGTGAGTTGTTGAAAAGGTTTTGCAGCCACGCGCTCAAACTTCGCGGCGAGAACGTATTCCACAACAATGCGGTCTCTGGTTCTGGTTAATCATCGAGCTGTTTGTTCTCTAATTGTTCCATTCACCCAAGAACAGAATGCTGAGGTAGATCATAAGTCATGAACATAAATAGAAACATGTTTGAGTTTTGTGTTCGTTGCGCTGTTTTGGTTTTCTAAGCATTCTTTTTTTGTTTTGTTTGGAACTCATTAACATATTGACTTTGTATGGTTTTCCTTTCAATGTCTAATTAGCTGTTAAATTTAGTATTGATACGAGTTTATTATTTCGAAAGCTATAAATTTATTTATTGCACAATTTTAAGAATAATTTATCATTTACAAATAGACAAGTTTGTTACTTGTTTTCTCTACAAACAATATAATTTCACACGTTTAATTTGTACAATTCGCGCAACGTACATTTTAGTCAATTCAGAAGTCTATCAATAATATATATTTTATATTTATTATTATTATTTTATATAATTATGTCTTATTACAATTTTTATTAAAGTTAAAGTAAATTATTTTTTTTTTAAATTATTTTAATTTTTTTGTCAAAATTTAGTCAGATTGTTTAAGGGAAATTACTTAAAAATCTTATTTTGTTTTGATGACGTTTTCTAAAAATCTGTTTTTATCTTAAATTTCAGATAAATGAATTTAACAATGAATAATAAGTATGAAAATATTGAATATGAGAATATATTAATAGGAACGTTTTGCACTTAATGTTCCTCCGCATTTTTTTGGGAAATCTAATTAAAATTATATTATATTTATAATATATAATATATAATTTTTTTTATTTTACTAGAACTAATATATTTTTTATTCTTTTTAATAAAAATCTAAATTTGCAATTCTTCAACACAATAAATTTAACAAAATACATAAGAAATCATTTTCTTATAAATTTGTTTGCAGGAAAAATTTAAAGTTCAACTTTTGCTATTTAAAATTTTAGCATGATGAAAATTTACATAATTGTTCATATGCCAATTACATAACTAACATTTAATAATTATTTTGTCTTGTGACATTTGGAACTTGTCACAAGTAAGGTATCAGTTTATCAATAAATAATGACCAATTTTAATTGACATGTGACAATTTATATGACAAAAGTAACACAGTGTTACGGTATTTTAGTAATGACGTAAACAGGAAGTTGCGGCACATTTTGGTGGATCTTAAATTTGAAATAAAACTTTTCGAGTTTTTGTTGTGATTTTTTCTTATTTCGAATTCTTTATTTAATATAAGTGACAGAAATGTATGTGTGAATGCAATGTGAAAAATTTGGTCTCCAAAGATGATAAAAAATTTATATTTTCATTATTTTAAAACATTGTCAAAAAATCATTTCTGAAATTTAAGAGAATTAATAAACAACTTTGTTGAATCGAATTATTTATGTTCAAGAGATTTGTTTGGAAAATTGAAAATTTTCTGACAATTAATATTGTGACATTTGAAATTTATGGTTTTACAATTTACTCGGTTTTTTTCCTCTCACATGTAAAGTGGAAATAAATGTCAATGTATAAATAAATAATGAAAAATCTTAAATAATAAATGACATGTGATAATTGATGTGACATAAATTTGACACGGTGTTATTTATACTGATTAATTAAATGATATATTACATGAGCATATTTAATTTAAATTCAAATTTCAAAGGGAATCTGTCAAATACACGCCATTTTACTGATTCTATCTAATATTTCAAATTAATTTTGTGAGAAAGATATGTTTTTAAAATTTTTCTATTTTCTAATTATAATATAGTATAATTAAAACAGCAAGTGACAAAAATGTAGTCAATCATAAAATAAAATCAAAGCTAAAATTTTTTGAAAACAGTCAAATATTTAAATTGATCAAACTTTAAGTTTTGTTTAAAAAATATATAATTTTAAATTGAATTTTTTTTTAATGGAGATTGCAGCGAAATTTCTAAGATGTTTGAAAGAGTAAAAAACATTTCTTTGACACAAATTTGACAATTTCTAAATGATATATGCGAATTGTTTTGACACATAATAATTTATTAAATAAAAAAAACTCATTAAATATTTAATTGAAGTTTCTTAAAAAACCTATAATAATTCGAATATAGGGTGAAACTAAACTAATTACAGGTACAATCATACAAACTTATTATAGCGGAACACAGCTTGAATATATAAATATATTCAATCTTACCGAATCACTATATTATTCTTAATAGTCCAGTCATTATAGTAAGTTCACCTCGGAATTCGAGATACCCAGCTATAAGTCTGTAAATACTTGTATATTGACACCCTAAAAGTTGTCTCAAAACCTACATATGGTAGCAACACCCTACCATATGTAGGTTTTGAGACAACGTTTAGGGTGTCAATATACAAGTATTTACAGACTTACAGCTGGGTATCACGAATTCCGAGATTCTTACCTAATTTAAGCTTAAATGGCTGGACTATAAGTCTTTTTAAGACTATAAAACAAATCTGATGTTGAAAGATAACAGATATTTGTGTTATTTCCTAGGACTGAGTTCACTTCCGTGACACCAAAACAAGATACTAAATAAATTGTTGTAAACATTGTTTTTCAAGATCTTTCTCATTAACGAGATCTCACATCAGTGCAGCTTTGCTCTTATGAATTATAAAATGGAAAATACTTACATTAGTTTGAAAACCATGTGTTAGGCTGTCGAAAATAGGAATAGATAATAGATTTAGCAATAGAACATAACCTATTTTCGTCCTTTTCGAGATTATTAACCGACCGCCCAACACATGGTTTTTAAACTAATGTAAGTGTTTTCCATTTTATAATTCATAAGAGCAAAGCTGCACTGATAAAGGATAGATCTCGAAACGCGTCTGCAGATGGGGCTATTATTCACTTTGGGTTAATTAAAATTAACTGATCTGATATTAAAAAACAATGTTATTTATCTACTGTCTTGTTTTGGTGTCACGGAAGTGAACTGAGTCCTAGGGAATAACACAAATATCTGTTGTGTTTCAACATGAGATTTGTTTTACAGTCTTAAAAAGACTTAAGAATATTATAGAGATTCGGAAAGGTTTTTTTCTATAATAATTCATGTAAGAATTATGCCAATTTTTATGGTTTTATGAAGAATCAAATTAATTTGGCAATTGTAATATTATGTGCAATTGTATTAAATGTATCATTCAACTACTTTATGTCACATGATATGTCAAACACAATTTCTTGGGCTTCTTTAGGCAACAATAATAAACATATTTAACCCTTAACCACCTGCCATACGTCTTAGGTGGGAAAATTACTGCTACTTTGGATCTGATAGACCTATGTCAGGTGGTTTGTTGTTAAATTGTAAAAAGAACCTCAAATGACCAAATGATTTGACAAACTATTAGAATTATTGTTTGAATGCCATAAAAACTAGCGAAAAGTGTAAAAAACCGTGCATTTAACTAATGTCAACTGTTCATACTTAACAGTAACATATCTGGAATATTCAATAATCAACACACGTGTGTAACAGTCTGCGATTAATGATATGTTATGATTGATAACACACTAGTCCGTTTGGTAGTATATAACCATTATGAATGTATTTCTTTTCAATTCGATGAAATTAAATAATATCTAATGATAATGAAAATGGTTTGTTTATTATAATTTTAAATTATATACCTAATGAGAAATCAATTTGTTAGATCAAATGAATTTGTATTAATAAACAGGAACAAATTAATGTGGTCGTAGATAAAGTATAGTACATGACTCGAGTTGTAAGGCAATTCCGTACTCGTGGAATTTAAAAACTGTTCCACTCGTACATAATATGCTTCTCACAACTCTTGTTATGTAATGTACTATTAATAAATAAATTATATCATGTGACATTCAAATTGCTTGACTTTGGACAGTTACTCGAGGCTTCAATTTTCATACATTATTCAACAATATTTTAACATGTTTTTCAACAATGCAATTCGCAACTCATGCACAAAAGACCTTCTTCGCACACTTGTATCACAAACTACTATATATTTTAAAATATGCGTAGATTAAATATACATTTATAAATTCTGTACCTATATTCTAACGAAATTTGCAAAAAATTGCGAAATTTGGAAAACACATTTTTTTTATTTTCAACATTTATCTATTAGAATACTACAAAATATATTTCACTAACGCTCTGGCTTAATCAGGTGATGAATGAACATCTGGTGATGATACAAATACAATTAAACAAACATACTATAGTCTTAGGGATAGGGTTAGGGATAGGGTCTCTCAACTATCACGCGTCATCATTGACATTCAATTTTGGTTCTGTTGTGAAACGGTTTCTTATTATTCAGCTACGTTTGTATTTTACTATAGCTCCCATTTAATCATGTAAAAGTATACGCTTCAATAACGCACACAAATTGTGAAAATCTATTATCAAAATTGGTGCTCAGTAACTTAAACGCTGCCAGCATTTCGTGATATTTAAGGTTTCAGTGATCGCCCAAATAAGACCACGATTGAACGATTGATAAATAGATTTGAGGAAACTGGGTCGGTTTATGATCGAGTAAAGCCTTTACGTCATCGTCCCAGGCGTTCAACATTGCTACAGTCGCAGAAAGTGGAGACCGAAATCTGTCAATTTTTGTCATTCACAAAAACTTGGTCTTTCTGAGGCCACAACTTGGCGAATTTTGTGGAAAGTCTTATATCTGTAGCCGTATAAAATTCAATTGGTATCAGAATTGAAGCGACGTGGGCTCCCGTGGCACGTTTGCAAACTGCGCTTTGGAGCAGCTGGTGAGGGATCCTAGTTGTGGCGACAAAATCAACGTTTGCGACAATGCGCATTTTAGGCTAAATGGATCTGTAAATAAACATAACTGTCGCATTTGGGGTGACACCCATACACGACAGATACTAGAGGCTCGCGTGCATTCTCAGAAACTGCTTGTTTGGTGCGGATTTTGGGTGGGCGGCATCATTGGTCTGTACACCTTTCGAAACGATAGCGATCAGGCGGTGCCTGTTAACGGCGAGCGGTATAGAAGCACAATAAGAAACTTTTTGTGGCCCGCAATGTACGATTTGAACATAGGCGGCATGTGGTTCCAAAAAGATTGTGCCACGTGCCACACAGCGGGTGGTATGCGTGAGTTATTGCAAGAGAAGTTCCCGAGGCGCGTAATTTCTAAAACAGCTGACATTGAATGGCTACCAAGATTATGCGATTTAGCGCCCTTAGACTTTTTTCTTTGACTACGTTAATTCGTTGATCTACGCCAATAAACCAACAACTCTTGCGCAAGTGGAGAACACATTAATAGAGCCAATGCGGAAACCCGGCCAGACTTTCTGAAGAAATACATTTAAAATTGGGCCTAGTGAATCGTCCAACGCAGCCGTGGAAGCCAGTTGCATGATGTAATTTTTGAAACTTAATGGTATCGAATGTTGTTTGCAAATAATAAAAAAATCCACCATATCTCACATACAACTTTTTTTTTAATTTAAAGTTGACGCGCACTTGTTGAACGACCCGATTGTAAATACTACAAAGGTTGTAGAGGGCATATATTATAGGTTAAGATTGAGTAGGGGAGAATTGCTTGCATCTCATTGATCAATCGAAGTAATGCTTTTTCATTAATTTTTTATAACTTGCCCCAATCTACAACACCGATTAATAATAATCCTATCATGTACATTGGCAAAGTTTCTGAAAAAAAAATAGGAGCAATAATTAAATAGTTGACGAACCAATTTCTTGCTTTCAAAATCAACAACTCCATAAAAAATCGAATTTAAAATAATATGATCAAGATAGACAAAAAGTCGAACTCGGGGGTTTACAAGTTAACCTGTGAAGATTGTGGTAAGGTTTACTTAGGACAAACATGGAGCTCATTCGAAAACAGAATCCAGGAATATGATAGAAGCTACAACTCCAAAATAACCGACTCTACTTTTGCTAAGCATTGTTTAGATTACAATCATATATTTAACAATAAATTTGAAATATTACACGTAGAGTTGAAAAGAAAAAAACTACATTTATTATAAAGTTTAGAGATAATCCAATTTAATAAAAAGGTATTTTAAAGATATAAAAAATATAAAAAGGCAAGTAAAAAATAAAAAGGCATTCCTATGATCAATTATATGTAAACAATGTTTCTCGAACTCAATCTAAACATAAAATACAGCCCCAACTTTTGTAGTATTTGGTAGTATTTGGATTTCATTACCTAATGAAGCCACAATATTGGTAAAACATATGAAGTATTCTATAATGAAAACTTTGCAACTAATAAATCTGTTTTTTTTTCTACAGTAGCTTCACAATCAATCAATCAAAATTCGAAATGGTGGTGCCAGATATGTTTTGGGAAATTTTATTATTTGCAAAGTTTTCTGTGTCTATTAAGAAAAATATCAATGGTTTATACAAAATAAAACTTATTATAATGGAAGCCCCAAAATTATATGCATCTCGCCCAAAGATGGCAAAAAGGGAAGATATAGAACGTTAATATAAAAGCTTTGATGTCCAAAAGATAATAAAACTAAATTATAATTTCTGACTGAAGGATTTCTAAACATTCCTTAGAGGACAGTTAAATACCGAGAATGCGACAAATCGTATAAGACTGAATCATAAATCACTTATTATAATATATCATATTTAATCTTGTACATGGAAAATATAGCGCACAGGAATTTAAACAAGCTCGAAAATAATTAAAACTTTTACATTTATATATCTTGTTCATTGAATTTGAATTAGAAAATATGTGTTATACATGGTTATCTAGTAAAACATAAAATATCAATAAACCAGAAAATTTATTATGAATTTTCTGAATTATAATTATAAATAATATTCATTGTGGCACAATCCAGCATATTTATTAACCAAGAAAATGAAAGTGTGATTTTGTTTTTATTTTGAGTCCTATGTGAATGAACTAGCAGACGAGTAACGTATAATGTAATTTTTGTTTGTTAGTAATTAAGAAATTGCGAAATTATTTATTAAAAAACAAACTTATAATAAACTCCTGTCGTCTTACAGGTAAGCCTGAAGAAAGTCTTACTTCCCAGACAATGGCACATTCATTATGCATTGATTGCAAGGCACAGTTATAATTGCCGCTTTTTCGACGATTCAGCTAAAGACAAAACAAATAAAGCTTACAAAAAATACGAAAATCCCATAGGTACTCATTAATTAGAAGCAATAAATTATGTGGATTTTTGCTTCAGTAATCGATTAGGTGCGTGTATTTAAACGTTTTTATTCCGCCGGCGACGCCGAGGTCGCCGAAGATCGCACGGAACCGTTTATTTTCAAAAGGTCCATGATGAAGGAGTCTGCGTGTTTAGAATGATTAGATTGGAATTATTTCAAAATATTAACAGCAAACAAATCGAATACATTAATCAAAAATCAACATATTAAATGATTAAAAATGCTCTAAATGTAATAACAATTGATATTATATATAAATACATACTTTATGCTTGATTGAATAGTTTAATACATTTATAACGTTTTAAGTTTCTCTTTGCGCTATAATTCAGTTCCTCGAACAAAACCGAAATAAAAAATAGATAAACCAAAAAAATAATAATAATTAGATTATTATCTTTCAATTGCAATTTAACTTCCGTCTTAAGATACCTTTACAAATCCACTTTCCCTTAATTTCCACCTGATGATTATACTTCGATCAACAATTTTTCTCGCGCAAAGCTTCAACTCTCCATTATAGTGGTAAAAATGAAATGCATGCGGGAAATAGTAGAGATTATAAATTGACCCATTTCATCGATCATGGTCTCTCAGCTGGCTAGATTATAACATTTAGTCTTCATTTTTCTGTAGATGTTACAGATCATGCGGATGTGGCATTTAGAGAAAATTGACTGGTTATTACTAATATTAAATCGTTTCAAGGTTCAACCTTTTGATGGATTATAAACATCAGGATGTTCAACAGATCTTGAAAGTTTGTAATGAATTATCAACATTCTTTGTAACAAATTCAAGAAGAAAGCAAATCTAAATTTGCATCTTGTGTCTATAGCGTTGTCATGGGAATCATTCACGAAAGAATCTAGTCTATAAATATAAGTTAAATTATTCTTCTAAAAATATTTGCTTGAATTCCAATGTTTGTTATTGTTTTTGGAGTTATTGGCGCAGATCGAATATAAAGCTGTAATTGAGTATATTGTTTAAGATTGGTCTAAATTGGAGTAAATGATTCAGATGGAACGTGATAAAGGTAGTCTTCGTCGAAGTGTTACTTCCTTTTCGAGATTATTAACCGGAAAGAAAATAATAAGAAAAATCGTGGGAATTGTAGTTTCCGGCCTAAAACAGAAATAATAATGAAGAGAATTTGGCGATTTATAAATAGTCATGAAATAATAGCTGCGATTTTCGCAATTTGTTGCGTTTTTTTCTTGTTTACATAAAAATTTCACTGCAAATATTCTAAGCAGGAAACGCGTAATAAGGCGTTAAATAATTAAATCAAAAGTTTCTTTTAGTATCACTATTTTTATAAACAAAACTAAACACGCAATAAAATTGATTGCCACTTACAATATTCGATTTCCTTCCCGTGTAAAATGTTAATTTCGCCAATTGTATTGGTTTTGCTTTTCCATTTAAATGCGAACGCATTGTCTGTCCTTGCGCAAACTATCGAAAATGTTCTTTCCATTGACGTCTAACAATACACGAAAGACAAATGAATCTGTGTTAAACTAACAAAGAAATTTAAAATTGTTGTTTTTTTTTCGCAATAAATTGCGGACACGATGTTTTATAACAAACATTTCTTTTTTTTCATTATTTTACCAATAATTGCAACATTCACGAATTTAACATTTTTTTTAATATAGTGTCTAATTTATTTTACAAAAGTTTTTAGTAAATCATAATCAACTATACTAGTACTATTAAATACCAAATACTCAAAATTATGTAATTTTCTGAAATTAATTATATCTTTTGTTTTGTTTCAGGTGAGTTTTTTTTGGAATTATTTAAGGAATTTTGGTGAGTTTTTAAGGAAGTCTTTGCGTATTTTCCAAGTTAATTAAAAAATGAACCAAATCCTAACATTTTTGTTGTATAAGATTAAGGATTTTCTTATTAGTTCGAAATAATAATTGTATGTTGACAGCTAACCATCCTGTTCGAAACTATAATTAAACAAATTTTGAAGCATGTTTTTTAAGAAATCTCAAATTATTTTTTAAACTATAATTTATACCTTATATTTATTATATCGAACATAAGGTACATTATTAGATAAACCTACAAATACTTCGAAACCTTAATAATTTTATTTTAACTTTGTGAAATATACATGTAAGTACAGTATAATCTTAGTAATCCGACAGATATAGGACCAGACAACCCCCGGATTATCGAAAAATTCCAGATTATCGGGATTAAAACAAAACAATAGCAATTTTACATATTTTGTGTACAATTCTATTTCATAAAGAAAAAAATATGTATCTATATAGGTAAATGTGACATACTAAAAAACATATGCAAACGTAGAACAGTTAGTAAGACAATTGTAGAGTGACGTTTGCTTGTTCAGAATCGTCAATCAAGTATTCAGAGTTAAAAGCAGGGTTTGTTGACCAGACCTTTTTCCAAGAACACAGGATTATATTGTTTTTGACTTGCAACAAAGAAAATACACGTGTTTCTTCATAGCGCCGGATTACGGAACGCGCCCGATTAACCAACCGCCGGATTATCAAGATTATACTGTAGTTAAAACATTAAAAATACAATTATTCTTTACAAAAACTAAGAAATATTTAGGAAATTGGAAAATGTTGTCTCTTCTTCTTCTAGTGCCTATTCGTTTCGAATATTGACGACTCTCCTGGCTATGATGACTATGTTGACTGCTGCTTCAAACAGTTCTGTGGTTGTTTTTGAATACCATGTCCTTAGGTTCTTGAGCCATGATATTTTTTTTCATCCGGGCCCTCTCTTTCCAAACACTTTTCCTTGGAGGATAGATTTCAAGAGTTTGTATTTGGTGTCATTTCTCATTATATGCCCGAGATATTCCAGCTTCCTTCTCATAATCGTGTTCATCTCCTCTTTTTTCCTTCCCAATTCCTTCCAGTATTGTTTCGTTGGTCACTCTATCTACCCATGATATTCTAAGGATCCTTCTGTATAGCCACATCTCGAAGGCTTTGAGTTTCTTTTGTGTTGCTTCGGTGAATGTCCATGATTCTATGCCATAGTACAATATGGAGAACACATAGCAGCGCAGGATTTTTACTTTGATATCTAATTTGAGGTTATGGCTTGTGAAGAGCTTAGACATTTTGATGAAGGCCTCTCTTGCTTTTTCTATTCTACATCTGATTTCTTGTGAGTGGTCCCACTGTTCGTTTACTAAGGTTCACAGGTAAACAAGTTTGGATACCCGTTTTATTAGTATATTTTTAATGAATAGTTCAGTTTTCTTTCTTCTCTTTACTTATGACCATAAATTTTGTTTTGTTGATGTTCATTTTTAGACCATATCGTTCACTTACTTCATTCACTTTGTTCATTAGCTGTTGTAGACCTTCTATACTATCTGTAAATATGACGGTATCATCTGCATATCGGATATTATTCAGTCGTTCACCGTTTACAAGAATTACATTCTCATCGTTTTCCAGATTCTCTCTAAATATGTCTACTTAATACAGATTAAATATCAGAGGGGAGATGATACACCCTTGTCGTACGCCCCGTAAAATGTTAACTGCCTCTGTGGTTTCTATCGTTTTTGTTTCTATTGGTGTTTCTATCTTCCGCCAAATTTGAAACTACTAGCCAATAAAAAATTGCAACAATATAATTAATTCACCATTTTTTTTTCCAAAGTCTGAAAACTACTAGGATTTTCTTCACAGTAAAACTAATTTTCTCCAAAAATTTCCAACCAAACAAATATTTTTATCAATGACCGAAACATTCGCGAAATTACCCAAAATAATATTTCACATTTTTTTTCATAATTCACACAACATTAATTAAACAAAAATTGCATGCCGAATTATTGCAACAGTGCACCCAATGCAACGCTCATTGCAAAATCTCAATATTATTTATTTTTTATATTGTATAACGTTATTTTTTCCGTAAATAATTATTTTAAAAATTCATAATGCAATAAATATAATAAAATAAAACTAAAACTGGCTTATATAAGTAATAAATATTTCAACGAAATTAAGCAATATTTCTACATATGTTTACACTCCTTTTGAAAACTGAATTAGTTTTATATAGCTAATTTCTTAAGAAACTTAAATAATAAATTTGACATTACCTATGAAATTATAAATAAAAATTGACGTATACGTCTAAATGAGACTAAAGATAAGACCAAATAGGCAAGATTTGACGGACGAGACTGTAAAACAAACAGTACAGAGATTGGACTGGACTGGATTAGATATATCATTACAATTCGATAATACTAAACAGAAATCTTTAAACAAATTTAGACTAAACCGACAACAAGATAAGGCTGGACAGACAAAGCTAAATAGAGAAACCAGGCCAGACGGGAAAGACTAAAAGACAGTTAAATATAGAGCAACAATTCTAGACATGCAAAACTAGACAGATAAGACTAAACAAAATAGACTACGAAGACTAGACTAGATAGACCAGACTAGAGAGACAACAAGAGACTAGATAGACAAGACTAGACAGACAACACTAGATAGACAAGACTAGACAGACAAGATTAGACAGATAAGACTAGACAGACAAGACTAGATAGACAAAACTAGACAGACAAGACTAGACGGTCAAGACTAGACAGGCAAGACTAGACAGGCAAGACAAGACAGAGATGACTAGATAGATAAGAATATACAGACAAGTCTAGACAGACAAGACTAGACAGACAATACTAGACAGACAAGACTAGACAGACAGGACTAGACAGACAAGACTAGACCCGCAAGACTAGACAGACAAGACTAGACGGACAAGACTAGACAGATATGGCTAGACTGACAAGACTAGTCAAACAAGACTAGACAGACAGGACTAGAGAGACAAGACTAGACAGACAAGACTAGAGAGAGAGAGAGGACTGGACAGACAAGACTAGACAGACAAGACTAGACAGACAAAACTAGAGAGACAAGACTAGAAGGCAAGACAAGACAGACACACAAGAAAAGACAAACAAGAATAGACAGACAAGACTAAACAGAGTAGACTAGACAGACAAGACTAAAGAACCCTAACTAGACAGTCAAGACTAAACAGGCAAGACCTGATAGAGAAGAGTACACAAAAAAACTAGAGGAACAAAACCATTACACCATGGCATTGAATAACGTCTTCAACCAGATCAATAATCGATATGTTTGCCATAACAATATGACACCCATCAGCCTCATTGGAAGATACTCCGTTATATGATCATCGGTTGATAAGATTAAGCAGCAGCATGAAGATCCATAAGAGTAAAGAATACTTCATCACCATAAACATGTCTACTCCGCACAAAAAACGTTTTGCCGAATATCTTCAGAACGAATCTTGCGCTGTGATCTACAAAAATCCAGTTTGTAACGGAAAGACAGTTTCTTTCATCAAGATCGTGCAACACCATTTCTTTTCCTGCTTTTCCGTATTTAAAATTAATGCCAATCTAAAATCTTGGTTTACCAAGTAGGTTAAAATTTCGGCCTCTAAGCTAAGGGACATGTTTTTCCTTAAGAAGCAATTTTCAGTATTACATAAAGGATATTTGTATAAAAAATGAAGCATAACAAGTTAATCCAGTCTTGCAAAGGAAAATTTCTTTCGCCAGAAAATAATCGAGGCACCGAATAAACAAAATACTTTTTGGAAAGTGGTAAAGGAGCAAACTAACAAGGCCAATCTTTCGGAACCAACTGAAATCTGGGAAAAGCTATTCTCGTTACTGATCCGAAGTATATAGCGACCACCTTCAGCAACTTTATTCATCAAGCTCCTAGATCGATCAGTCAAAACATTGTGCCAATAAAAATCTCCAACGATCACATTAGTTTCAATTCCAATACGATATTCCTGGAGAAATTCTCGTCGAGTGAGATACTACCAATTATTGAGTCTCTAAAAAATACGAAAACCAGTGCACCCGACTCACTTGCAGCCAACATCATAAAGGAATTCCGACATGACTTAGCAGATCTAATAACATATATAATAGTAAACGCATCCTTTGCTATGCAAATATTCCCAGTCATCCTGAAAACTGTCTACTATTCTGCCTGTTCACAAAAAGGGAGACAAAAAAGAACCAAATAACTACCGGTCCATAGCCCTAATATCAGTTTTAGGAAAGTTCCTCGAATATAGCACGCGTAATAATTTTATGCCTTTTGTTGATAAATTCCATCTCGACCCAAAGCAACAGCATGGGTTCTGCAAAAGAAAATCCACCACTGCTCTAACTGCAGAATTGTATAACACCATAATCACTGAGGTTGATAAGGGAAACTGTCCGATAGGGATTTTCTGCGACCTAGACAGTTCTGTGTTTCTTACGGCCTTCTTCTGGACAAGGTCTTCAATTATGGTATGAGATCTGGTTATCTTCTTAAATGATCAACACTGTATATTGTATGCAGACGATGCCAGCTTCATCATTCCGGAACATAATAGGACAGATAATCCATTAAAAGCCAATATGTTTCTGGATAAAATTATCTAGATAAGAAAATATTTCAAATAAGATACTTTCGACAATTTCTACAGAAAGAAGACCTCCTAACTTATTATTTTGCAGAAGTCCAACATTTGGTGTATTTCTGACATATGGTATAGTTGTATGGAGAGGCGCTTCACAGGTAGATACAATATTATTGGAGCAAAAAATAATTGTCAGTACCATAAAAGGACTCTGGAAATTAGGCATATTAACAGTTACGAGTAACATGCTACACCCGAAATCACATGCTGCATCCATAAATACAATTTTCAAAAAACTTAGACATGCACAATCATAACACAAGAGGAAAACATTTTTTATACAGGCACAAAACAAATCTAACGATTTATTACCAGCCAGCTTAGCAGAAGAACGATCCTATAAGAAATTTCGATATAGAATGAAGGAAGTGCTTCTGACGAAAACAATCTACAACATCGATTAATTTACTTTTGTTTAATTATTTTCTGTTTATTACCTTGTTTAATTCCATGTATTTAGTACAGAAAATATAAGCAAACAAGACTAGACAGGCAAGACTAGGCAGACATAACAAGTCAGACAAGACTAGACAGATAAGGCTAGGCAGACAAGACAAGACTGGTGGCTTTCACGCTATGAGCATGAAAGCCACCAAACACAAGCTGGCAGCGGTCCAGAGAATGCTAGCAATTAGAAGCGCTTTAAAGTGCTTTACAGCGCTTCCAGAACTATATCAAGAGAGGCGTCATTGGTAATAGCCGGCATTCTTCCAATCGAGTTATTGGTGCAGGAGAGGCTTTGCATCTACTTAGCTAAACAAATCAAATTAATTTCCAATAAAAAGAAGGCAAGAGGATGGCACGGACGGAACTACTACGACAAGGCTGTTAATAAAGGATGTCGAAAAATGGATAACTCAGAAACACGGAGAACTAAACTACCATCTAACACGAGCACTCAGTAGACACGGATGCTGTCGAGATTACCTCCATAAGATAGGCAGAGCTGTTGATAGCTGTTGCGAATACTGCGGCGAAGAGGACAGCGTGATGCACACTTGCTACATATGCAGTAGGTGAGACACAGAGAGGAACACCCCACCCCACCAAGGACCTAGAACCTAGAACCACTATACCCTTTTTGTTAGAATCCGAAAACAACTGGAACATAGTCCAAAAAAACGATATCTGAAATAATCAGTTATAAGGAGCAGCATGGGAATAAAAGGCAATATGCCTTTTATTCCCATGCTGCTCCTTATGAAAGACTACGGCTACACCAGAACCCCTAATCAGCATGACTGGATGGAGGAAGTAAGGTACATCATAGACAACATTGTACAATAACCGGCATCTTGAAGTTATGCGTGGAGCAGTGACAAGATGTGTGGGTTTCAGGGGCACTAATTTCCAAGTTAACCCAGGGTTGCAACAGGAGCAGCACCAAGTTGACAGTAAAGACTAGATTTACAAGACTAGACAGGCAAGACTAGATAGTTAAGACTAGATAGACAAATAGACAGACAAGACTAGACCGACAAGACTAAACAGACAAGACTAAACATACAAGACTAAACAGACAAGACTAGACAGACAAGACTAGACAGACAAGACTAGAGAGACAAGACTAGACAGATAAGTCTAGAGAGACACCACTAATCAGACAAGACCAGAGAAAGACGACTTGACAGACAATACTAGTCAGAGTAGACTTGATTTTCAATACTATACAGTCAAGACCAGACAGAAAAGGTGAGATAAAGAAGGATAGATGGACAAGAATAGATAGTGAAGACAGTCAGGACTGGTCAGTCAAGAGTGGACGATCAAGGTTGGACAGTCAAAACAAGACAAGCAAAACTAAACATTCACATTAGACAAGGCTACGCAAATACAAGACAAGTAACACTACACAGTCAAGACTCGACAGACAAGTTCTTCAGCAAGAGCAAAATATTAAGGAGAATCTATTAACATTTTAATGAAAGGTTTTTGTTACCAAAATTGATAAAAACTAATTGTACTAATTAATTAATTATGGTCGAACTACTTGCACTTGACTCAAAAAGCCCAAACTAGTTTAAGCTTGATTTAAGGCAATAGGGCACGGAAATTAAAGAAGACTTATCTTGTTGGGCTAGTCCAATTAAGTTTTGAGAAATAAAGTGAGAAATTAATTTGAACTAATCTTATTAGTCTTATTTAATTATAAATTTAACAATTGAGAAGCTGATCAATAATTTTTGTTAATTTTAAATAATAATTTAATTTTAATTTTAGTAAATAGATAATTTGGGCAAGAATTTGAATCAAGTTCATTGAGTTATCTAGTCCTACTTATGTCGCTTTAGTCTTGTCTATCTAGTTCTGTCGGTGTAGCCCAGTCTGTTTCTTCTTGTCCATATTTTCATATAAACCTTAGCGTGTTTTTTTTATCTTGTGTGTTTTGTCTTCTCTATATTTTCTTGTTTGTTCTTCTTTTTCTGTCTTATCGGGTCTTTTAGACCACCATAGCCATTTATCTTGTGTTTGTTGGTCTAATTTCAATTCGAATCTTTTCATGCAATGAGTTATACACCTAACTAAATACATAAACCCCAAAATGAAAACCAAATCTAAATATGTATATAAATTAGAGGGATTAGCCTGAGGTATAAGTCTGAGCCTCTAACTGTCAAAGATATGTTTGTGTAAACAGATATCACAATTTAAATAATTAAATTCCCTATTTGCTGTTATGTTGCAAGATATCATTACGTATTTATCTAAATCAATATAGGTTGAGTTCCTTTGTTATTTAAATTAATCATCGATGGAATAAATAAATTCGAAAATAATTACAAAATCGATAGAGGTGTGTTGGAGGTGGAGATGTCTTAAGCTAGTTTGGTATTCCAAGCGCGTATTTGTAATTACAAAGCACCGAGAAAGATGATGACTCTCGCAGCCTAGAATATGTGTGCACCGTGTGTGAGTGTGTACCGGGTATGTGCATAGCGTGTGAAAACATCTTCACCGCGTCCACTATGTGCATCACGACCAAACACTTCTCCAGAGAAAAATATCGCCTTCTCCAGCGCAACAGCGGCGGCAGGAAAAAATCCGATGGAGAATATAGGAATGGAATTATAGCTTACAATGGGCAGTAGAAAGGGACAGAATTGGTCGTGGAAATATCATTTATAGGCTCATCACTATTGCAATTTTAAATTATACACAAAAGATTTATTGAATATTTGGATAAGCTACAAAGTTTTGGCTTTGAAGTTTCTTATCCAACATAAGAAAGACTAGTTGCAATTTTATTTATTTCAAATAAACAAAAATACAAATAACTGTCTGAAGAACTAAATAGAGAAACATGTTTATGTTAATGTCTTCATGTACGAAACCGAACGGACAAGTATTTGTGAGAATCCTGTCCGCAGACAACCGACAATAAACAATCCGACCGTCCGAACGTATTTATTATCATCGGACAATAAAACCGACAAATCGATTAAGATTTTTTCCATCGGGGTGTAAAATTTTATCAAAAATATTTCCACGTCAGCACTGTTTTCCGGTAAAGGTTTCTTGAAAAAGTTAAAAGTTGTTGCAGACACGACCATAAAATTCGTTCACCATTTTAAGAAATAACATGAAACACGACTTTTATTCTCATCACAACTATTTTTATAAAACTGTTTTAGTCTAAAAGTCTACTTTTCTTTCTTTACCTAATTTAAAAAAAAAAAAAAAAACTTGAAAATACACTACTCTTGATATTGTAAATTATACTTTTCTTCTCTTAATTAAACTACTCTTGATATTTTAGAATATCTAGATCATAAATACTAACGAAACTAGATTTGATTATATTCAAATACATATTTTGTTAGTTTATTTTATGTAGTTTCTGTTTTATTTATTAAGGTTTAAGATCTTTGAGTGCTAGAAAATGGGTTTAAAATAGTTAGTAATCAAGTATTAAGATGACTACTTTAGATATAGATTGTTGTTGCGGTGAGCGATGAAAGAGTCATTGACAAATTACCGACGATTTGCAATTGATGGCTAAGTAATCCTTTTTGACAAATGACAGTAATCCCGACATGGCTGATTTGGATAAATCGCCATCTGACTTCTTTACATGTTTGCTGTCCAGACACAATGAAATTATTCATCTCAACACACAAAAACAAACTGAACAGTTTAAGTCTGACGTGTTTTGATGTTAAAATAATAAACAGGGATTTAGTGAAGGCAGCGGTGCGTGAAACAATTTGTGCTTGCGTCTGTTGATTCCATTCTTGAGGGAATTTTTGTTAAGGAATCTTGGGGGCAATGTCAACGTATGTTTTATTTTTCTCTGCTGTCGATCGCATGCAACGTTTCTCTTTGAGAGACAGATGGCCGACGATGCTCACTTTTATTGGCCACATAAAATTTTGCCATTACACAGCTTTCCAACTTTTTCCTTTTTATAAGTGAAAATAATTTCATAAAAACTTTGTCTACAAGCCAAAATAAATTGACTCTAAATGATCTTGTCTGACTAGTCTTTATCATCTTTTAAAATGTTAAATATTCCATTAGAAAATAATTTGTCCATAAAAACTAAATACAAAAGGAAATATATATATGTATGTATATTAAATCTAAATCTTCATGGTAGACCGCACATAAAGAAGTCTCAATACTATTATTTTCGTTTTGTAGATTTGTTTCAAAAGAAAATAACTTTTGACCTAAATTTGGTCCAAAGATTTTAAACAAAAATAAGCACGTTACGCGATGAATCTCCTCTAATGAAACTTTTTTAAACATAAATAGACATAGCCATAATAGATATTAAGGTTACGCAACAAATGCACTCAATAGAAAATGATCTTTTACTTTTTATTTCATCTCCATCCATTCCTCTTGTCCTAAATGCATGAATGGTAAGAAATTAATGATCCAAAAAAATGTACAGTTTCCATCTCCAAAAGAAAATTTATATAATTTATACAGAGAGAACGTTAAAATAATTAAGTTTAATTTGGGATTTATTTAGTTTTAAATACACGAAAAAATGCATTTCACCTTCATAAAACAAATGAGTTAAGTATAAATGCAAGTTAAACTTCTTGTCAGCTGATGGTTGTGGTAGGAAGTAGTGGCAAGTATACAGTTAGTCAGATCCAGTCGTCCTTGGGCAGTCTTTATAGGTCCCCGCGGCCCCCTTGGGGGCCCTTATGGGCTACACACCCGCACAAATGAAAATAATTATGAAATTTAAATGCCAGGAAAAAAATTTCTTATTTTTTATGATTCAACTGTGTAAGAAGTTAACATTTGCAATAAAGAGAAAACAAATTGAGAGTAAAATAATTTTGTTTATACATAAATTATTTCTTTAACTGGATTATTAATTAGTAAGGCGTTCCATAAATAAGAATTTAAATTAAAAAAATCTATATTTAAAATAGATTTATTGCTATGCATTTATACATGTTGTTTTTTTTTTGTTTGTTTGCCAGGTTTTTGTAACAAAAATTTCTCGACTCGTTCCAATTGCATATGGATTGAGGATATTATTATTAATCACAGAACCGAGAAAGTTATTTTTTTTCTTATTTCGAACTCCTCTCTGATTGATCTCCATTTCCAAACTCGAACCTATTCATCCACGATAAAGAATTCTCCTAGAAAATATTTCGTTAGAAATTAAAAAATAAATATATAAAATTTACCGTTAGGATTTTTGCGCCCGGAGCGCTACGTGATTTATAAATAAATAAAAATTTAATACAGAATTCATATAAAAAAAATCTTCGCATAAAACAAACCGAATATATTTATAAACGAATATGCAAATAATAAATTAATAGCTTTCTCGATTATATACGAAAAGTATTTTCGTAGTAAACACATTATACACGTAAGTGGAATGACGGATTGGAAAAAATGTAAATGGATTTCGTGTAAGAGGATTTTTTTCCTCCGCTTGGGCTTGTTACGTCGATGCACAAAAATTACAATAATTATAAATGGCTTATAACAGGATTTCGTTCGTTACTCATAATCTAATTTTAAAATTCGTGTAAGGTTTTATTTAAACTTCGCTTACAAGGATATTGTCTGCGTATCACGTGTCATCTACTTAGTACAAACACCAATATTTAATTTGATTGTTGGTATTTCCTATCGGCTTATAGTCAGATTTATTGTAAGCTTTACTGTAACAACTATGATTTAGATTTGGGGAGGTGATTAAACTTATACTTGTCAATCACCAAAACAATTTAAATTTATAATTTTTCTTCACATAAAATATAACAAATTGTACAAATATAATTTATTTTAGGGCTATATAGCTATATAGTATTTTTGGGCTATGCCGAGAGAATAAAGACAAATATTGAAAAGACTGGTATGGTAACAAGATTAGACAGACTAGAGTGAGGCTAGTGGAGTTCAGTCGTACCTGTCAAGTTTTTTTCTGTCTTATCTTTTCTTAGTTTAAAATCTTTTCCAACTGTTAATTGGACAAATCCATCGGTTTAGGCAATAAATGGATTGCCTCCAAAAATACCAATAAATTTCGAACTTCGTTATACAAATTCTAGTTGAATATTAATAAGTCGAAATCCGAAGATGTTTTAAGATATCTGTACTTGGTCTGCCAGTAATTATTATGTTTATTGAGAGCGTCATTAAATAATTTCATATATATTTGCAGAAGTAAATAAAAAACAAACTTTTTGAATGATTGATGTTCCAAATTGAATAATTTCCTCCGTAGTAATTTTGCCTCGTGTTGCTAATGGAAAATGTATTGGAGCAATTTATTACTTTATGTATGTAGTTATTAAATATAGATTTATGCAATAAGAAAAAATAGATAGCAGTCTAGGAATTGAGTAGTCTTAAAGGCTTCCGGAATAAAAAAATGTATGTAGGTTTTGATGTAAGTAAGTACATTCCTAATTTTATTTTTGTTTTGGTTATCGAATTAAAAATCGATTGGGATTGAACGGTAATTTTGTAATTACTAAAACGTTACTAAAAATCTTTCTCATATTTAAAATGGAATTGGATTTGGTCTTGTAGCAATCGATAATACCTAGAGGAATTTCGCTTATTACAGTTATTGTACAAACACACAATATCAATCTTAGTACACAATTTCTATAAATGTTATTAATAACAATTTTACAAGAATCCATTTAAATCCCACAATTAATCCGACCATAATACAAATTACATACAAATACGATTTTCTCGTGAAGCAACAACGTATAAAATATCTCAGTACATAATATTGGAATTTATGGCTCGCTGAATCATATCTCACATCAGTTTTTTAACTGTTTTGTCGGTTGTATTTTATCTGCGGATTGTATGGGATTATTTATTTATAGGCGGAGCGACATGGCAAAAATATAATCCATTGTTGCAATAAAATCGCGTTTCCTGCTTACGACAGCGGAAAATATGTTTTGTTTGTACTTCTCTCTATTGGATTGCATTATGATCACTCATCAAGACCTATCACTGCCACAAATTACAAGCAGAAATATTTTATTAGATTAGCAGAAGAGTGCCAGCTAGTTAAGTCTATTTTTAACTGAAATTAGTCTAAAATAAAAAAATGTTTTGTTGAAATTTCAATCAAAATTATTCATTATAGAACAATTGTAAGCTTTCAACAAAAAGCTACATATACAAACTGGACAGGCAAATTTAAAGGTCAAGACATCTACTCTTTTCCCTTCAATCTTTTAAGTCAATGTCTTGTATCTTGTAGGATGTTTAGTTAGTCTTTTGTCTTGTCTATTGAATTTTATATTTTAGTTCTAATCTTATTGAAATAATTAATTAATAGTAATTAATAGTTTATTAATTAATACCTTATTTTTTATAATTGTTTCTCTAATTTTTAATAACTTGTCCCTGTCCCACAGAAATGTGTATCTAGTTCCAGTCCAAGTCTGGATAATTTAATTTTAAAAAGTTTTTCAATTTTATTCAAAGTTTTCTAATTAATTTAGATTGTCTGTCGATGAATAAACCGAAATTAGAATATAATCAAAATTCTACACAATATGTCCCAGTTTTTCTGAAACTGTAAATTTTTGGGACATCCTAATTCCCACAGGACGTTCCCATAAGATTCGTCAGAAAGAAATGTTGGAGTCAACAATAAAATATTCAAACGAAGTTTTTATTTTCGGTGGTCATGCACGTCTGTGTGAAGCAACTTAATGAATTCAAACCTTTTTTTTTGGGAAACAATGCGCATTCACATCCGCGACAAACAATTAAAATCTATTTCTGTACAGAAAGTTTAGTAAATTTAGATTTAAAAAAAAAATACGATTGAGTTTAAACAAATCGTGATTTTCCGGATCGTGCTTTGTCCTTTTTGCTGGTTTCCTAATTGTTGCTATGAAAGAAGGTCACAGGGAGTTATTCCAGTCGGTTTCCCAGCGCATTCCGTTTGTACGTGGTCCGGCTGGGGGTCCGCAGTCCACACCTCCGAAGGTCGCTGCATGGGAAGGTCAATCGACGCATTGTTCGGTATTTGGAGCACCAAAAAAGAAAAAGAAAATTCAGAACCATACCAAAGAGTTTTAATGGAGCCATAAATTTTGTTCTTTTTCCATTGAGGAATCTTCATTAGGAGATTTCTGGAATTGTTTCGGATGTATACAGATCTCACTACGGGTTTTGAGAGAAACTTTATAGGACACGATCTTGATTGTGGGGAGAAATTAAAGCAAACTTGGCTGTTGATAAGCAAATGGTTTTATTACTCGACAACTATTTGATTTAAGTGAATCTAAGTTCATGAGGAAGATAAGGATATATAATTTCTGAGTTACTGGAAGTGCGGATTATCAGTGGTTTGTATCTTCTCGCTCTCAGATTTTTCAGCAATAGAATTAATGAAAGATTTAGATTTTATTTTGGAATTTCAACAATAAATAATTACTATTTTCCTGAGTGATTTATATAATTTTTATTCTTTTATTATCTAATTTATGTTTTTTATACGATTTCGGAAACGAATATGTTGATTAACATAATATTAGTTCATTTATAAAATATAGTTAATATATTTTCCACAATATTTTAAATTGTTTACATAATAAAAAAATCTATAAGATTTAAGAAAAGTGAGAAAACAGAGACATATTTCTCTTCTATTACCAATCTTTAATGTCTTTAATTTTACTATATTTAAAATCACTGTAATTTAATGGAACCGATAAATCTACGTAATGTATCAACGAACTTGTATAAATTACTCGCGGAACCCATAAATTACTCCACACTAAAAATTCCAAATTACAGACTACTTTAGAAAATTAGCTCAAAGCCGTATTACATTCCAAACTAAACTCTAATATTCACCTTTAAAAAAAAACTTCTAACTGCTAATCTAGAAAATTCTAGATTAAAGTGAACAAACTGCATTTCCAACCAGACAAAACTAGACGGAAAAGGCTAGACAGATAATACTAGATAGCCAAGGCTAGAGAGACAGGGCTAGACAAATAAAACTTGACAGACAAGACTAGACAGACGAATCTAGGGAGACAAGACTAACCAGAGAAGACTAGACGGACAAGACTAGACAGACATATCATATTTTGGGGATCGAGTTTGGCTGTTATATTACGTTAAGATTAATGAATTTCCACTAGTACCAGATTCTTCTTCTGTTGACAAAATTCCTATTCGGAATGTGCAACAGCCTCAGCCATCTATCAAGATTGTAGGGAGTGTTGCAGAATTTATAATAGGTATTTAGTTCGCCAATGGAGAAACCCAAAAATTGTACAATCTGCCTACGCAAGAGAACCCGCCAGAAAACCATAACACGTACAAATACACAGGGCCCAAGAAACCTTCCTTTACCTATACCGAGCTCATCGAATATGCTTTAATCCTTTGGAAAGGGCGAACTTACCGTTTCAGGAATTTATCAGTGGATTTCGGATCATTTTCCTTTTTATAAGCAGAACGATGATAGTTTTTAGAAGAATTCTGTTAGACACAATTTGTCGATTAATCCGCATTTTAGGAGGTGCACGGTGTCCACGGTGATGGACATCTATGCACCATTGCTCAAAAGTATGACCAGAAGACATCGAATATTAAGAAACAAAGTATGCAGCAATTTATCTAAACAACTATGAGTGAATATTACTCTAGGCAGAAACAGTAGGAAATTGAATTGGCTACAGCGACAGCCAAGTATTTTACCAACCAATGAATACAATGAAAATCAGCACATAGTAACTTGCAATGGAAATAGCAAGGAACATGTGGCTGAAGAGTGTGGGATAGGAGGAGACTACCTAATCACCGATCTAAACCCAGCAGCTCTTGGCTCCAACCTAACTGATGCAGGAATAATGAATGGCAGCAACGTCTTCCATGACTTAAACTTCCAATGCTACGAACTAAACACTGATTAACAACAAGAAACTTTTTAAAACTATATTATTAGCTGTTTTTTTGTCGAATTGTTTGAATAAAAGAAAGAAAGTAGTTTTCTAGTCAATGGAATTTTCAATGTAGGAATTTTCTCGCTCTCAAATATTTCCCTCTCGTTGTCTCATCTCGGACACTGAAATATAGTATGGGTGACACTATGTGCTAACCCACAGTCTGCGTTGGATGCTCTCCATATGATTTGGGTGTAATCTTGCAAACAACCGTGGCTCGTGAGGACCTAGGTGAGGTAGTACGAAGCTTCCCCGTGTCGTCGAGTAGGCCAGGTGTCAATGTCCGGTATGAGAATCCTCGTCCACTGACCTTTTGTGAAATTATTCCAATCTTCCTGCCACTCCTGAGCGAGTTTGGTATCGGCCTCATTTCTAGATGTTTTTTTGCCTGCCTCACATCGATAATTTTTTTACTTTGCCTGCGGTTCGATGCGACGGATACCTGCAATAACCAAAATATGGCAATATGCAATATCTGCATGGCGCGATATTGTACGGTAGGCACTGCAGACTCGTAGGGCCATTTTCCTCTGAAATACAGCTAATTCGTTTACTCTTGCTTTGTTAAGAACCAGTACCCATATGGGAGTTCCATAGAGCATAGAAGAGTAGGAGACAGTGCTTAGGAGCCTGCATTTACTGCATATAGGTCCCCCACATTTGGCATTAGTTTTTCCAGTGTCGCAGTAGTTTTCATGCCAGTTTCCGTTGCTCTTTTAATGTACTCTGTAGAGGACAGCCTTTTGTCGATTGTGATGCCAAGGTATTTTAGAGAGTCCTTTAATTTAATGTCCACACCCATCACTTTGAAAGACATAGGAGCCAACCTTCTATATCCTTTTTACAACACCGCATCGGACTTTTCCGGAGTTAGGTGGAGGGCTTTTTATGACATCCATTTAGTAATTTGTTCAATGACCAAGTTACCTCTTTCATTCTTTCCCACTACAGTGAGTGCCGGTTCGTCTGCAAAACCGATTATGTTCTCCCTCCCTCGGGTAGCTTCAGCCTGAGGATACCAATGTACAGTACAGAGGGTTGGTCCCATTACGGAGCCATGTGGAACATCACTACTCACTTTTAACTTCGATTTCGGTACGGAGGATGATGCTATGTTTGCAGAGGTAGCAACAAATCAATCCAAAAAATCAAAAACTCAAAATATGGTGGTATATTTCTTTCCGTTAATTCAACCATGATAGCATTCCAAGGCATTCCTGATGTCTAGCGATAAATGCGCACATATTTTCCTGGTCCGTTTTGTACCTACTATTGCCTTTTCAGCTATATTTATGACCTATTTTAAGGCATTTATTGTAGATCTACCTTCTCTAAATCCGCATTGTCTTTCAGATAGGTTTATTCCACTTTCTAGTTCTTTTTTTTGACGTGCTAAAGTTAGTTGTTGTAGCATTTTGGCAGCGCCATAGATATACAAGACTAGGCAGACAAGACTACACTGATAATACTAGACAGACAAGACTAGACAGTCTAATCTACACAAGATTAGACAGACAAGACATAACTAGACAGACAAGAATAGACAAACAAGACTAGAAAGGCAAGACTAAAGAGTCAAGAGAAGACAGACAAGACTCAAAATGAAAGAGTATACAGACAAGACTAGACAGACAAGACTAGGCAGACAAGACCAGACAGACAAGAATAGACAGACAAAACTAGACAGATAAGAGTAGACAGATAAAACTATACAGACAAAACCAAAACAGACAAGACTAGACAGACAAGACGAGGCAGATAAGGCTAGATGGACAAAAGCAGACAGATAAGTCTAGATAAGCAAGACTAAACTTTCTAGATTAGACACACAAGACTATATAGTCAAAACTAGATAGGCAAGGCTAGACAGACAAGATTAGGCACACAAGATTAGACAGACAAGACTACCCAGGGAAGACCAGAGAGATAAGACTAGGTTGACAAGACTAGACAGACTAGACTAAACAGAAAAAACTAAATAAACAAGACAAGACGGAGAAAACTGGACAGACAAGATTAGACACACAAGACTAAACAGGCAAGAATAGACAGATAAGGCTAGACAGACAAGACTAAACAGACAAGACTAGACACACAGGACTAGACGGACAAGAGTAGACGTATAGACCTGCAGGACTAGGAAGATAGGAATAGACAGACTAGACTAGACATGCAAGATTAGACGGAGAAGACTAGATAAAAAAGAAAAGATGCACAAGTCTGCAAAAATTGCCCAGATGAGACTTAACAGACAATATTAGATAGACAAAAACAATTTATTCATTCATTTACAAATATAATATACATATTAAATGGAGAGGACTGGACAGATACTAATATACAGAGAAGATAGATGTGAGTAGACAGTTAAGGCTAGAAACATAAGTCTCAACAACACTTGACAGGCAATACTAGATAACAAAATGATCTTAATTCTTAAGAATCTAAACATTTTGAGAAAATACTAGGCAATTCCAAATTATAATCGACTTGTTTACTATAGATAATTAGTCCTTTATATTTCTTATTCAGGCAATAATTTGTCTGTAGTTTTCTGTTCAAAATGAGATCAGTTCTATTATTAAAGCATTGCTTGGTAATTTAGCAGGAATTTTATTTGTGTGAAAAAATATATTTTGCAGGAAAATCCGTCTGTTATATTCAAGAAGTTAATTCGCAATAATAGAATAAAACAGCTATAATTACAGTGCGAGTACTCCTACATTGAATAAAGACAATAAATTGAAACGTCCGCATTAATTACACATAAAAAAATATTCAAATTGATTTATCAAACGGCGATTTTCAATGAAACCGCGAAACAATGGCATTGTTGTCGTTGCCAAATGCAATTATTCACGAATAGAAATCTCAAAATAATAATTCCCTCAATACAACTTTTCGTACATTTTCTAATATGTTCAGTTATTAACAGTTGGAGGCATGATTGTCTGTTATATTATATATCCGACTATAAATAATAACAATATTTACATATCGGCTCCATTATACACGGTGTCTGTCCTGCTTTTTTCTTGTTGTTGCGGACGCATTGTAATTCATCATGGTGACAGTAATGAAACGCGACGATGACAAAATAATAACAATGAGTTGAGGGAAAAAAGAGGTAAAGCATTCATGTGGAGACGTGGATGTCAATGCGGCGTTCTTGGAAACCGTTCGTGATTGATTGCTATAATTTCTCCAACAAGAATCTTCTTAGTTTTTTTTTCTATACCTGTGTTTTGTTGGAAACTTTATAAAAAAAAGTTGGGAACACAGACGACTACAAGTTAATATTAAAAGGAAAATGTGTGAGCTTCAGTTTCGTTTGTCTCGTTTGTTGATTTTTTTTTTTATTTCGTCAACTAAAAATCTAGCTTTTGAGTTTATCTAGCTTTTTCGTTATTAGAGCTTATTTTCCCGTACTTATATTGATTCTAATTTCAAATTGTTAATACTCCTGTACTTAAATTTATACTTTGCTCAGTTATTTTCAAGTTTAGTTTAGTAAGTCAGTTTAGGTAATATCACGTGATTTAGCCTAATAGAATTAATATTTATCACTGTCAGACATTGATTCACTATCAATTACTTATATACGTTCTTCTTATTTCTGGTCCTCTCTTTTTAACCCATTTTTATCAATTTAAAAACTTTCGCAACATCCAGATCAAATTAAATCCGAAAGACCAATGACCAATGCAATCTCAACCAATTAATTATTATTACTAAATAGTTTTGGTAGTCATGATACACCTTTGAATTGCTCACCGATTATGGTATTAAGAAACGCCAAGCAGACATTGAAAAACATACATTTATTTATGTTAGTTGAGATTTTTCAGCTAATTTGCTTAAACTTTTTATTAATATTTATGAATATATTAGAATAAAAAACGCATTAATTAGTCATTAGGTTTATACATAATTAAGATATAGAAATTTTAAACAATTACGGTTTAATTAATGTATGGCTTTAATGAACTTAAATGTGGATAGTTTTTTCCTTTATTACTTGTAGCAATTATAATTAATTATAGTTGTAAATTAGCTTTGGTAAATATATATTTTTTGTTTTGTTTGAAATATGTTTAACTTTGGTTTCGTTTTTCTTTTCACAAACATTACAAACAGGATATATTTCAATAGTAATATAGAAACCGTTTCATAGAGAAATTAACATAAACATTTTATTTCATTTACCCTTATTAAAGACAGAAAATAAATACTATGTGAATTAAACTGTTTTCAATTTATAATTGAACTGAATTTGTTGTATTACAATTAATCCATTACTGAGTTTTATACTTTAATGCAATTAAACTAAATGAGAATTTTTGAAAAATCTTGAATAATTTTGGAATTTTAAGAAGAATTATACTAAATTTTAAAGTAACTAACTAGACAAATTGAATATACATTTAAATTTTTCTTCTTCTTTCTTCTTTATTTGTTTATTCAAATTTGAATGTTACACAATCACTTATAATTACTTTTAAATTACAATAAATTTGATATAAAGTTTTTAAAATGAGATGTCATGGTTTGAACCAAATTAATAATAGAATTGAAAGTAGGAGATTATAATTACGATATCTTCAAATCTGTCAGTAGCTGGAAGTACACGGATATCTTCTGTTACTCTTTGGCACACCCCGCTCAAGATGCGTGGTGTGAGCCGTTCGCTGCGTCAAAGCAAGTAACGGGAACGGTCAAGACCAATTTTTGTCAGGGGCTGAAGGCCAACAGATATTATGAAAGAGTAAAGAAAATAAAGTTAGAATTTCTGTAATTACTACCTTAGAGTCCAAGATAAGAAAAACTCGTCGGCTCCGTATCTTTGCCTTTAGATAAGAGTTCCCGTTGGATGAGCACCTTTATGCCTTTATCTATAAAATTTTTAGCTTCTTTCAAAATTTCTTCAAAAGTAGATATTGAACTGAAGAGGGGAGAGAATGCATCCTAGTCGAACACCTCTGTTGATTGTCAGATTTTCGACAGTCACATCATCCAACTTTAGTTCAGCGTTTTGATTCCAGAATAGGTTTTTGATAAGTCGTACGTCTTTGTTGTCGAGACCTATATTTCTTAAGATCGTGATGAGTTTATCATGTTGTACGCAATCAAATGCTTTTTCATAATCGATTAAACAAATGAAGACTTATTTTTGAACATCTTTACAATTTTGGACCAGAACTTGAAGACTGGAAAGAGCTTCTCGTGTCCCCCATAGCCTCTCTGAATCCAAACTAAGAACACAGTTTGCATTCATCAAAAAACCCATCATTTCTTCGCATTTTTTGAATAAACGATTATGTAGTATTTTAAGAAATATTTTCAACATGTGACTCATTGGACTGATACCCTCATACATCTATACCCACTACATTTTTTGGCGTTATTACACTTCGGTAATGCAATGAAAGTATGTTTCAGCCATTAATTTGGGTATACGCATGTGTCCTATATACCATTAAAGATCTTTTCGAGGATAGTAATCTTTTCAGAATCAAACAGTTTAATGATATCGGATGGTATTTCATCTGGTCCGACTACTTTCTCATTCTTCACTGATTTCATTGCATGTTGATTTTTTCCTTAGTTATTGGAAGACCTATTCCTTTCTATATCCGAGCATTCTTGATCAAGCCAGGTTTTTTTGCTTGGCGAAATCTTATGATTCTTTGCAGACTATTGTACTTTGCACCATCTTTATTCTTGTAGACTCGTCTTTCATCCATCAATTTAAGGATTTCGTCTGCTATCCATTTAGTTTTAGGCTGGTATCTTCTAGTAGGGAGTTATTTTGAAGCGTTTTTTTTTTAATTTCGGCTGTTTTAGTCCACAATTCCAGATGGTTTATGTTCTGATAATCTAGTTCGTTCAACTTGTTGATTTTCCTTAAAATATTTTGTTGAATATTTGGATTTTTCAGTTGTTCAAGATAATGTTTTTGTTTAGTTGGTGTTTTGCGTTATGATGTAATCTTCGTTCTGAGTTTCGCTTTCAGTAGGATGTGATCTGAAGGCAGGCCAGCTCCTGGATAAGTGCATGCACTGATTATTGCTGAAGCAAATCTTTTATTTATTAGTATGTAATCGATTTGGTTACGTACGATATATTGTTGGTTGTCTTCTGGAAATTTCCAGGTGTATAGTCTTCTGGGCGGGAGCCGGAAACAACTACTGCTTATTTTAAAGTTTTTCCTTTCTTTTCCTGACAGAATTCTATTAATTTGTCTCCTCTTTCGTTTCTATCTTTTAGTCCAAACGCACTTACTATTTCATCTATTTTATAAGATCCAACTTTTGGGTTAATGTCCCCTATAATCATGGTCAGTTCATGCAATTTTGTGAGTTGTAATAATTCGGAGATTTAGGAATAAAATTCTTCAATTTCATCCGCACTCGATTCCGAAGTTGGAGCATACACCTGTATGATGTACATAGAGAAGGATTTTGCCTTTATTTTTAGGAGCATTTTTCTATCTATGTTTGGTATAAAAGCAGTTATAGAATCAGCTATGTAGTTTGATACAATTATACCTACACCTCTTCTATATCTATGAGTATTATTTCCCGAGTAATACATGGTTTTGTTTTCTGATTGAAATTTACCTGAACCTGGCCAGAATGATTAGCTTGCACCAGGAATGTCAATGTTCAATCTTTTCATTCATCTGATGGTGTTTGCGAGTTTCCCTGTTTCGTAAAGGCTGGCGACGCAAGGCGGACATTTCATGTCCCGATTGTGTTTTTCTGTTTTACATCCGTGGATTCTTAGCATCCTCGATGAGCCGGAAACTGAGGACCGTGTGTTAGTTGTAACTTCCATGTGACTTTTCGTGGGGTATTTTTGCAGTGGTTTCCCGTTGCCCTCTGAAGGGTTTATAATTTTCCATCTTTAAACAGACGCCCTAAACATAGGGAACAGACGCTGTTACCAGCAGCCAATTCTTGGTACTCTCGCTGGTGTTTGCTTGGTCCGCGAGTGGTGTTTTATTTACCACCTACCCGACATATCTGCCGAGCATTCCCCTATTCGTCACCTGGACACTAAGATAGCCACTTTCCTTTCATGACTTGCCACCCTCACTGGTGCTTCTACTGCAACTTTAACTATAAACTTTAGCTTGTTATAGCCTCAGGTACTCTGGCGTACTCCTGTCTAGTTTCAGCGCCCTTTTTATAAACTGAAACTGCACCCTTTCTATTTGCTCTATCTCATTCTTACTCCATATTTCCTCATTTTACACTCTATTCCGATTTCCATTTCCATTTTCCGCCTTTCCATTTTACACTCTATCTCGATTCCGCCCCATACAACAAAATACTCCGATCGCATGCCTTCTACACTACCATTTTTGTAACTAAACTCTATTCAAATTCTTCATCTTTCCATGAATTCCAAAACCAGTTAGCAGCCACCCATGCTTTCTTAAATATGAACTTAATGTGCTCATGTGCTCTCCTAGGCACCATTTCCTACTACAAAACATAAATCCTCAGTATTTGAAGCTGATAACCTGTTCCACATGCACCCCACTTCAAGCTTTCCTCTTTCTTACCAACTTTCTTTCTAAAAACCATCCAGCTACTATTCTCTACATTCACACTTAACCTTCTTTTCTTAAAATATCTTTTAATCCTTCCAATCATCTCTTTCATTTCCCTTTTTGTTCATGCTAGAACAACTATGTCATCCGCGTATGCTAGCGACCACACTTTCCTACTACCATTCCTCCTGCTTACCCATTTATTAAAACGTTTTATAAGTCAGAGACGAAACCATTGAATAGGACAGGGCTAAGTGGACACACTTGCTTTAAACTTTTCCTAATCCAGAATATTTCGAATAACTGGAGAATAGCTTTAGAAATATTTTGGTCATTTTTTGTTAATTATTTAGATAAATAATTATTAAGAGTTTCAGTTTTAGTAATGCAAGAGGAATTAGATATTCTAGTCTATTATTAGATGAAACAATAAAAATACACAGTTTGAACTAGAAACTAGATAATGAAATCATAAACTGGAGCATATTTTGGTCATTTCTATTTAGCTTCAGTGTTTCAGTAATGCCAGAGAAATTAGACTCGAATAACATTAAGAATGCTCAATAAATTAGGCTAGCTAATGATATCACGAACTGGGAAGAAGGCTAAATGGGTTTAGAAATATTTTGGCCATTACTGCTTACTTTTAGAGTTTCAGTTTTAGTAAGTCGCGAAAGTAGATTCATTTTAAGAATGAGCAGTTTGGGCTAGATTATAAACTCATAAACTATAGAATGGCTTTACAAATATTTTTGTCAATTCAGCTTTAGTTTCAGTTTTAGTAATTCATAAGGAATTAGACTAAAATATCATTAAGAACACTAAACAATTTAGACTAAATCTTAAATCAGAATGTAGAGAATAGAGTTCGAAGTATTTCTCAAACTAATCTATACTAGAATATGCTTTTGATTTCGAGATATTAACGCGAACATCAACAATTGTAATTAACTTTAAAATTTATTCAGATAAGCTAAATAAATTTAACTAAAGTTATGTAAACTTATTGTGAAAATAAAATAAACTCTACTAATTATCTAGAGTTTTCTCTATCTAGTATTATATAGATGAATTATACATAGATGAATTATTCAAGATTCGTAGATGAATAGAAGTTTCGCATAGAAAAAAATATCCCAGACAAATTATTTTGCTTTTATAAAATAATTGTCTATTTTCTCTACACTTTAACAAATAGCCTAACTATACAGAAACGCTGTAATATAGAAACATTTTACATAAAATACAAGAACTCAGTGATAACTCAGAGTAATTTTCGCCCATAAACCAACTTGCCTTGTCTTCCTTGTTTTAATTATTTACTGCAAACCATCCTGTGTTCTCTTCCGAAGAAATTTATATTTAACAAATCTACATAAATTAACTACGTGTGAACAAACCCATTTTAAAACTAAACAACAATTTTGTTTAATTTGAATATTTCAAATATCAGCATTCTAATAATGATAACTTAAAATAAACAAAATTAAAGCTTCATAAGCTAAAACTTTAAGTCTTAAATAAATCTAAATTTAAATATACTGTCTAGGTTTTTTTATAATTGCAATTTACATTTCCTCAGAGAAAATTTAATCTAAATAAGTCGATTGTATTTACATAAATGGTATAATGAGATTGAAGACCTTCTGTAATAAAATAATTCAAGGATTCTTCGTGTAAAAGGTTAATAAATTAGCAATATAGCGAAAAAAATAGAATCACCTGACTTCAACAATTTTCTTCTAGTGAAATATATAATTATTTTACGATTTATTTATGTTGATAATGATATTGTCAATGCGATATTTTCAAGGTGATGTCAGAGGAAAAACTGGATCAGATAACTGTTGAATTACTGTGAAAGTAATTCCGTATTTAACTAGTGGTTTCGTGTATTTTAATGTGAAATTAGTTTGGTTTGTGTGTTCTGTATTGTCTTCTTAATCGGTGACCAGGTGAACCAGTTGTTTTTTATGATATTTATTTGTGGTGGTAATGTTAAATATTCTCGGGATTATCCTTGACATTTCTTGTCGGCAAAATAAATTTCTTTGCAATTCAATTATTTATGTGTGTTTAATTTCTTTGGATTTGTAATTTTCTTCTCAACAACAAATTAAATGAATAATAGTTGAAGATTGTGTTGTTTTGTAAAACTTATTTAAAAAATAAATATAAACTTATTTAAAAAATAAATATAAACTTTATAAAAAAATGAATATAAAAAATATTGTTGTATATAGTCCTTAATAAATCCTTAATGAATTTGTGTCAGAAATTTGTTAAATTGTTTTTGCGGTGTGAAAACAAGGGCGTCTTCATTGTTAACTCATTTCACATTATATTTAACGACGTTGATGGGAAAATCGTATATGGAATGAAAGCGGTGCTATAAAAAACAAAAAGAGAAAAAAACGTGCCGTGTTTATTCAGTCTGAATGGTCCGTAATTTTATAGTTGGGAAGGGAAATTGCATATAAAGTTCGCCTGCTATGAATAATTGTGGTATTAATGGGTGTTTTATGTAGTTTACAAACGTGTTAAACTGGTGTGCCGATGACAAAAAAATTTGCATGCAAAAATGGCTCGGTTGCTACTTGCGAAGAGATTGCAAAAATATATCACAAATTTTGAAAAACAAAAAAATTAATTGAAACTTATTAACAGAAATTCAATGATTCAGTTTAAAATTGGAACAATTTGAGTATATAAATAAACTCCCAAAACTCGCACAAGACCTTTCCTATTAGCCATCGCCCCATTTCACTTCTTCCGGTCCTTGATAAAATCCTAAAACAAATCTTAAAATCCAGGGTATGGAACACAGTTCTGAACCATATCCAAATACGAATTCGGATTCAAGCCGTCTCATTTCATTATTCATCCTCTAATAAACCTCACCAATAATTTTCAAACCTTATACCTACAAAATAAATCCTCTGCTGACCTTTTTGTAGATATTTTTTTGTATTTTATAGAGTTTGGCACTCTATAAAACGTACTTCCTAGAAATTCCTCCTAACGTACTCTATGTAATCAAGAATATCCTACAACATAGAACCCTTATTAGAATGAACCATTCCTTTTCCACTGAATTTACTCCTTTTCAAGGTCTCCCACAAGGTTCTTCTCTCTCTTCTTTACTACATAATATCTCCTAACTCTCCTGAAGTCCACTTAAAATCAAATCTTTTTATTTAATTTGTTAAGTATATGTTACAAGTACAATATGCTAAATGAAATATGTCCAACAACTCATTCTAGAAAGACGAATCAAAGTTATAGCCTGAAATTCAAATGTGTAATATGTAAAAATAATTAATACATATTATCAGCACAAATAATGCGAGAATAGATTAGAGACTGAAATAAAATCGGTATATCGGGTTGTTAATTTTCAAATAATCGTACTCTTCTACATTATATGGTTCTATCTTAATAATTAAGCAGCACAGTTCCTTTTTAAACTTTACATAGTTGGTTATATGCTTAATATATGCTAGCAATTTGTTATAAAGTTTAATATTGCGTTACGGTGGGCTCCTTTCAGTCATCCAAAGATTGTGTTTGGATATGTTATTGAGTTCTTTGTTGTACCTTCTATGACGTTCATTCGTTTTGTGAAAACTTGTAAATAAGTCCCCGTGTTTGACTATGAACAGGATATTTTCATATATGTACCGGGTTTTTCCGTTAAGAAGCCCACCCAAATAAAAGCTCAGATGTGCCTCTATTTAGATTTTTGTTTCCAAATAGAAGGGCCTTTATTTGGTGACAAATAATAATATGCTTCTAGCAACGTATACCGTCACTTTGCGCATGGTAGTGGGGATTCGGTGCACCTGCGTACAGAAAATATACTAGCTCATCTTAACAGTCGGCGATTTATCATTATTTAGTAGTTTATTGCATCTAAACATGGAAAATAAAAGGTCTAGCAAACGAAAATCTTATACTATTCAGGAAAATCTACAGTTTGTGACACGTTTAAGAACAGGAAAAAGTCAATATTCTGTATCGCAACAAACAGGTATTGACAGGAAAAATCTTCGTCGTTGGTTGCAGCAAGAAGCGGAATTATTGAAGCAGGTAAACACAAACGTCGTGAGGGCGCAGAAAGAAAGGCTTTTTATCCTGAAATTGAGATGAAACTATTAGAATTTTTCAAGAAGGAATGAGATAACCGCCGATCAGTTACGTATAACACACTGCGAAACTATATTTTCTCACCAGAATTTGGCCTTAAAAAACCACCTGATTATAAAGTCAGTAATAAGTTTTTGTTTGGATGGACCAGAAGACATCGTATTAGATCACGTAAAATAAGTCATCATGGACAACTCGATAATCGTATCCAAACGAAACACACGAAGAAGTAAAGCAATACATAATTAAAGTAAATATCGCTACAATATGAATGACAAGCGATCGTGTTTTTAATATGGATGAAACTCCATGTTACTTTGACATGACAAGAGATTGCGCACTTCACTTTGTTGGGAGCAAAAATGTTGATGGTGCGGACACAGGGTTTAGAAAAAATCCATACACTGTCTGTTTGACGATATCATTAGATGAACGTATGCTCCCACCTATGATTATTTTTCGTGGTTTGAAGAAAATTCCCAAAGTTACAATCCCCGCTGGTAAAGCGGTTGTTGCTGTAAACAAAAGCGGATCAATGGACACAAAGCTACTAAAGATGTGGATGGATACTGTTTTTTGCAAGAGAGGATCTTATTTTAGTAACACTCAAACAGTAATTATTTGGGATTCTTATGGAACTCATAAGAATCTACATATCTTTGAAAAAAATGTGGCTCAAAGGCAGTAATAATTCCAGGAAAAACAACGCACTACACGCAGCCCCTAGATGTTGCCATAAATTCCAGTTTTAAAGCTGCTATGAGAAACGAGTGGGAGAATTGGATTAAAAAAGAGACTGCTGAATTTACTCCAAAAGGATATAGAAAAAGACCATCTTACAAAAAATGTGTTGAAATGGTTATTTCTGCCTGTAATACTATCAATGCAAAATCAATTCAAAGAGCATTTGAATGTTGCGGCATTGCTGCAGATGGAAAAGAAATAGCAACCAATATATTAAATAAATTGCAATTTTTCCTTGAAAATAATCATCGACTTGAAATTGGATCTGATGATCTGGCTGTTAGTGATGGAAGTGAAGAAGAGCTAATAGAATTGGATGAAAACGAAAACAACAATTCTTCCACTACTAACTCTGATTGCTCGGAAGACGACAACAACAATTGTTTCACTACAAATTCTGATTGCTCTAATGCAACAGGTTCTGAATAATACTCTTTTTTCATTTATTATTTGTCATACATTTTGCATTTATTTTATGTTTTATAAATTTTTGTTTTTAAGAATAATAAGCATAATTTTTAATTTCATATTGTTCGGTTGTAATATTTAAAATATTATTTCAATATAAACTTGTTTCCGTTAAGAAGCCCATGGGCTTCTATTTTGGGACAACATGAAAACCTTAAAAAAGCAAAAACCAAATACAAGCCCATGGGCTTCCTAACGGAATAACCCGTAGATGCCCGTAATTGTGTGTATATTAAAACCTTTTTAAAAACACCCCTGCTTGATTCGCGTATTTTAATTTTTCTAGAATACAGAAGGCTTGCTTTTATATCCTGAACACGTACCTAATGTAAATGTTGTAAATGTTACCCCAGAAGAAGATTCCAAATTTTATATATCATTGGAAGTTAGAGAAGTACAACCACCAGCCTCAAACCTTGAACATATACGTATCGCTGTAGGAGTCGCTATGCAAAAATAGTTTCTGTGTTACTAATAAACATGTTACTAATAAACTTTTCAGTTTATTAGTAACATGTTCAGCATACGACGATCGCTCTAGTGTATTGTCGATATACAGACCATGGAGTCTTACTGATTGGTCTACATTTCTTACATCATTCCCCATTCGGATTTCTTAAGGGTAACTCGAGGTGCTTCTACTAGTTTGGAAGATGATGGACTTCGTATTATTCTTGTTTCATAATCATCTTTGGCTCCACAACCCATTATGGGTCTTGGCCTCGTCTAGATTTTTTTTTCCATTCCAATCTATTCGGGGCCTTAGTTTTCCATCCGGTTGCCAATTGCTATTAGATTATCCTGCACTTGGCCCAGATATCTTGTTTTTGTCCTGCCCCGTGTCCTTTTCCCCACTGGCTCTGAATCCTTCATTCGCTCGGTATGTCCTATCCATCTTAATCAAGCTATTTTTATAGTACGAACTACATCCGGGTGTTCGTAGATGGTACAGGTCATGGTTGTCTTGAATTCTCCATTCTCCGTTTTCCTGTACGCCTTTATATAGTATCCCAAAATTGTTTCTTCCTCCTTGGTTAGGGTCCAGGTTTCGGCTGCGTATATCAGTACTGGTCTTATTAGGCTGCTATAGATTTGGCATTTGGTTCTTCTGGATATAGTCTCGGATTTTGGATGGCATTAGTCTCTTTGTGGCAGCTCTTAGTGTTTGCAATTTGGGAGCCCAGGTATATAAATTCCGATACGCCTTCGATGCTACTTGTTCCGATAGTTATGTTTTGTAATTGTGCGCAGACTCCCTGATTACTTTTTCAAGGGCGATGATAAATAAGATGCACGATAGGGCATCTTATTTAACTTATAATCCTTGCCGTAATCCGGTGTGTGTCGTGAAAGATCTTGATACACTATTTTGGATCCTAACTCTGCTTTCCACTTTTGAAAGAGTTACCTTCGTAAGAAGTAGCAGATATTGTGGTATGCCTAGTTCAAGCATTGTTTCTAATAGTGCTTTTCGATTGACAGTGTCATACGCGCTTCTGAAATCAACAAATAGATGGTGCGTGTCAACGTTATATTCCCGTTTATTCTTGTTAATATATTAGTATAATAATTTATTATTAGTAAACCATGCGGTCATCAATGACATTGCGAGACGTACGTTCCTACTAGGAACGTTTCTGAATATCCGCACTTTTCCAAAACCGCGGTTTTCGGTTTTTGAAAATCAAAAACCGCGGTTTCGGTTTCGGGTTCGGTTTTTTAAGAACTTTTGATTGGAAGTACTTACAAGAGAAGGGAAGCTTTAATTGTAGGATGTGCTTAAAACAAAATATATAATCTTTTGGTCTCTTAGAAGTTCTTTTATATTTAGCAAACTCCTGTTTCATAGAATTATCTTTTTGAACTGGTTTGGTCACTTCTTCTAATTCTTCTGAATTTCGCGAACTTTTACCTTCGACTTCAACTTTATTGTTGTCTAGATAAAGTCGTTCAAAAACATTTTCGGCCAATATTAAAACAGACTTGGTTGGAAGTTGCGAAGGACCTAATGAGCATCTAGCTAATTCTGTTAAGTCCAGATTTTCACTGGTCTTCAAATGTTCCATGATATTTTTCATGGAAGCTTTGCTTATATCAGAACCAATTAATTTATTTTCGAAGAATCCTACTACGACGTGTGCCTTGTCCTTTTAAAAAAAGCTTTTACGTTTCGTTGTAGGAAACTGATTTTATCGGAGATAAACGAAAAATTTTTGCATGTTTTCTTATTTGCAAGTTTTCTCATTTGTAAATTACTTTTAATTTCAGCATCTTCTTCGACGGAATACTCATTCAAACTGCTGCAGCTGTTTTCTTGTATCGCAAACAGCAAGATGAATTGTATGGCTAATACAAATTTGTGATTCTGCAGGACAATCTGTACCATTTTTGAATTACCCGGGCACCGCCATGTGTAGTTCCCACATATCATTTCTGAAACTGACACTAAATGAATCTAAATATTCTTCAACACTTATTACGAAGTTCCTTCAATTCTCAGAAAGCTTAAATTGCAATAAAAATTGTTTTCGCCGTGAATATTAATGTTTAAGTATCTTATGCGTCTCAAATTGGTCCACTAATCCAGCGTAATACTATTTTTTTTGTCCACTTGTTTTTAATTCTTCAAGTTTTAAAATCATTTCTTTCTTCGTATTCCTTTGAATTAAGTTCATTACACCTGAAGGACATTTTATCAAGATTTGGTTGAGAAACCGGCCATCTATTGCTTTCCGAATAAATGATTCTGAAATTGCTCGTGCAGATATACCGTCGATGGTTACAATTTCTGCAACAGTTTGCAATGTTTGAAAGAGCGTCAATTTAATGTATTTTATTTTTATTTATTTTTAGATAAAACCGAAAACCGCGGTTTTCTATGACGGTTATGCGGTTTCGGTTTTTGCACAGAAAACCGCGGTTTTGCGGTTCGGATATATCCGAACCAGAAACCCTAGTTCCTACTAATCCTGACTGACATTTTAATTAATAGCACAGTCGTGTCGTCGGTATAATGTACCATTGTATGTACGGGATGATGGGTATTCAGGACAGGTCATTCATAAATAATGTGATGAGCAATGGTCCTATAGTACTACCTTGTGGTATTTCCATCTTGATGTTTGTGCGTTGGAATTCCCATATAAACTGCTGGTGTTTAGTTTGCTAATTTGTCTTCTATTTTTCAAAAATGATGTAACCCAGTCCAGCTTGACCCCTCTGATATCATATTTAGATTTAGTCTATCCGCTAGAATGGTGTAATCCACTAGGTCGGTCGTATGCTTTCGATAGCTCCATTAACATCGCGTATGAAATATTTCGAGTTATGGAATCCTATGTCGTTGATGAATTGATAGCAGGTCGTATCCGTGTTCTTCCCTTTCATGAAGCCATGTTGTTGGTGGCTTATCATTTTTTGCTTCTCACAGAAGTAAAGTAGTCCAGAACAAAAAACTGAAAAAAAAAATTGAAAACATCGACAACATAGGTCTGTAGGTCTGTCATTTATAGGTCTGTAGTTCTTTAAAGCCGCTCTATCGCCCGATTTGTAAACAGAAGTAATTTGACCCAATTTCAGCTTCATTCGAAATGTGCCCTTGTTTAAAGAGTTATTTATTATATGCTGCACGTTTTTTATAATTACAGGCACTATGGACATAACACCGACACCACATGTTATATACTTAGCACTGACTCTCGACTATAGACTAACCTTCAAGACCGGACGCTACACTACGAGAAAATATCAGTGAAAAGAAGCAAATATTTCGCATGTTTGTCTTCTGGTAACAACGGAATCTCCATACAAACTGCCAGGAAAGTATATAAAGCTATTCTGGACTATGAACATAGATTAACGCACGTCAAACGACAACCAGTATACCCAAAATAGCCGAAACTATACTCGAACCGGCGAGAGAATGCAGCTGTACTGCGCTGAGGTATGAGGCTCAAGGGACGCGCCGAGGATTAGTTTGAGTTAAAAAATATGCGTCAGTTTTTCAATTACGGACTACTAAACACCGCGCACTAGAAATAAAGTGGGGGTATGCTCAAAACAATGGTAAACTCGTCAAGACGAGATGCATTCTCCCGCCGGAACGAGTATACATCATTACGTTCATGACCAAAATTCCAAATATCTCAGACATACATAAATAACTATCAACCAGATTTAAAGACAGAGACATTAACACCGACAATCATTGAGCTTCTTTAAAACGCAACCTAAGACACTCGCAGACTTTCAAAGACTGTATAAGAAATACTATTTGACGACCATGACGAATATGACGTCTAGTCATCCCATATCACCTCGTATATTTTGTTCAAATTATATATGACATAAACGAATTATACTGCCTGGTAGAAAGACCTTGTGGTCGATAGACTTTTATTTTTATTATTAATAGAACTTGGTTCTTACATAAAAATTTCAATTAAATTTTTATTAAGTTGACAAAATTATTTTGGAACTAAATTTGTTAGGTAAATTATTTTCCAATTAATTTTAAACTAATTTTTCTAAGAGAAGTTGATAAATTGGAAATTATTCTTCCAGAAAATTTTACTAATGGAATCATTATTCAAAATTTACAATAAAATATCTTTTTCAAGACTATAAAATTCCGTGGAACTAATTCAATTTCAAATGAGTTGAATTACATACGCATTTTTATGGAAATCCACTTAGGCGATTATAATTTCAAACATTTTTTGCACACAATCACATTTTAATTCACTGCAAGGATTAATCACTTTAATGATGGAATTACGTTTGAAGAAACTTATTCTTATTAAATTTTTTTAGTTTACTTAAACGTATTCATGTTTAGTGGGATAAGTAGGAGTTAGTATAATAGCAAGTTTCTTATTTGTTTGCTTGTAATAATAATAATGATACTTGTGAGTCTCAATCATTAATCATTTCCTGCGTTCGGGAAAAAATCTTCTCCGAGCTTTGTGTGTTGATTTTTATTAGATTTTACTGGATTTCTAGATAATTGAATGTGTGTGTAAATAATTACCATTAACTTTCCTTCTTTTGCTTTAAAAATATTGTTTATTTATTACCTATTCAAAAACTTCTAAACCATATTTTATTCGACTAGTAATAAATATTACTCCGACAATTTTTTTGATTTGTGATAAAAACACTAAACAAAGACATGTAAATTCTTGTAGATTCAAACATTCTATTCAGCATTTAGTTTGTTCATTCAACTTTGTTTCAAAAAAAGAAAGGCGATAAGAGACCAAATTCACTAAATCCTTAATAATTAATGATTTTATTTATTACATGATTACCTTAATGAAGTTTTGGTAAATTTAGAGGAAAGAAAAACATATTTTTTTAGCAATTAAAAGCAAATCTATAATTAACAAATTTGACAGTTATTTACCTTTCAATAGTGAAACTTATCCCATAGATTTAATAATTATATACATTGAAAAAAATGTCTTTAGTTAAATAATAATTAACAAACAAATAGGAAACTTATCCTCGACAACCGTTGAGAATGTTTAAATAGCAAATAATTAATTATACAAAACGTATTTTTCAAAAAGAAAAAAAAACAAATTTATGAAAAAATAAAAACTTAATTATATTGTGACAAGTGCGGCGTAATCAATCACAAAAATGGAGAATACATACAGCGTAATTACCCACGTTATTTTTTAGTGAAGCAGAAAAATGTGCTTAAAATAAATCTGAATAAATTAATTTGGGTACATTATTAAATATTTCTTTCCAACGATTTTGTTGGGATAAAATGTTTATGAAAAAAATATATATTTAAAAAATTATAGTAATTTCCCATTTGATTGGAGAGACTTCGACGCCGGGCCGTCAATCGGTAACGCAACGCACACGAATTAGAAATAGCGATTTTAGAGAACGACGCACTAACATGAATTAAACGAGTTTAATTGGCACGCATTATATTTATCATCGGCGCGCGCAATAAAATCCGCACCGCTTTATGCAAATCGCTTCGGTTACATTTTATTATTAATATTCATTATTATTTAAGTTTATGGGAAAATTCCGCTAACTAGTTCTTGTTTCATGTGGTAACGCTGCGGAACGGCCCACAAATGGATTATTCCAAGAATTTATCTTTTACATCGATCAATTTTTTAACAGTAAATTACTGTGAATTCAAAAATTATTTTACCTTTATTGATTTTATATAGGTGAGTCAACTCAATAAATTTTATACAGTTTCGTTTTCTTATACCTAATATAATTTGAAAATTCGGTAACCCTTTCTGAGTAATTTATCATTATTATTATCATTTGAGCATAGACTTTAATTATTTTACTCAAATATTCATTGTCTAATAGTAGATTAGTAGAAGTCTAGTCATTAACATCATCAGTTATTCATCATCAGCTACATCCGTTATTCATCAATTTCATCATGTCAATAAATCATGTTATTCGTCAAATAGTTATACTCAAATAAGAATGTAGTTGTAGTCAAGTTATCATCATCATCAATTGCATCAGTTATTCATCATCATCATGCGTTAAATTAGCAATTCATTTTTATTATTATCAACAGGACCTTAATTAGTTGATAAATAATCACCGTATAATAGTGACTTCCTGAGAGGGATGGGATGCTTTTGTAGTTTTCTTATGTTTGCATAGCTTGAAATTATCTTTTATAATAGAAAATATCGAAAAAAACATCATGGAGTTGTGGGAGGTGGTGGTGCGTATAAGTACCATTAGTACTTATATGTTTAAGGAGTTTACTCTATTATGTTTTTATTAGTACGTTTTGTTGTGTTACTTTTATGTAACATAATTAAATGTAAAATATTTTAATAATGATATATTGCGAAACATTTAGAGCATTGCGAAATATCACACTCTTCACAAATTTCGTTTTCGGGTTTTGTTTTCCGCGCACCTTTTGCTTTCTTCCCGTTGTACCTTCCACTTAAAGAAATAAAGATACATTTTCGAGTCGATGTCTTTTCCCAGGTGATCTTTTTTTCTTCCATAAATGTCGCACATTTGCTCTTTCTCTTCCTTCCGCTATCATTTCTTCCATCAGGGGCACTAAAAAAAAATCCATACATTTACGACAACCATAATCAGACGATAGAGAACCTTTTTCCACCATTTGCTTGATTTGCGATTTGCGTGACTTCATATAACCCCATCATCTAGTTCGCCAAATCAAAAATATCTCTATATGATGCAACCATTTCTGAACATGGAAGATTGAAAGGAACGCTTTTATTGACAGACACAATTTTAGTTTTATGGAAATTGCTGAAAATTATTGCTTCTTTCGTTTATTGCCATTGCACAAACATCAGCTCATCTTTTCTACCAGTGGCAGCTCGCCAATAAGGGCTGCAGCCCTCCCGCCAAAATGAAAACATTTTTTTAATTATTATAAACTATAACATTAGTATACAATTATTTTTCAAAAACATATTTTTCCATTCGTAGTATATTTATTTTTTTATTTGAAGGTAATAAATACCTCGATAGGCGCTCTGTATGTGTGGTGGTATACGCATCCAGGCTGCAGGCAGTGCAGACCGAGTCTCGCCGCGTAGTTAGTGTATTGACCTGGTTACCCCCACCCGCGATTTACGTTTTTGTAATATGTATATCGTGGGCTGCAAACATTGCAGTCCGCACTCTGTATTTTAGGCATTTTATGAGTTTGTTTCTAAGAACTCGAGTTTTGGCAACGGCAAAGAACCTTAAGTGGACAAGAATTGTCTAAAATTATTAAAAAAATTAGAAATAACCTCCCTTCGGTCAATCACCAAGAGGATTTTCTATCTGCAAAAAGTCCAAGATTTTCAAAAAGCAACAAATTTAGCAACAAAAGAAGTTTGCAATTATATAATATTTCAAGCAAAAGAACGATTTGCTTTTACGAAACACTTATAGCAGCTAGATTATTTTCCCCGTATATTTTTTCATATAATACGAATCAAATTCCTATCATCAAACTACGAGAAACTGAATGCATATCCAAGTTTAGATAAAGAGAAGCTTAAGAGAGACTTTTCTTGTTTTATATGATCGACCAGAATTTCAAAATTTAAAAGGACACAAAAATATTTATGATCTAATGTGTAACTCAAGAAATCATGAATCCTTTGTAGAAGTTTATAATTTACGTGAAATAATAATTACCACACCTATAACAACAGCAGAGCCTGAAAGATGTTTTTCCGCTCTTAAGAGAATAAAGACCTTTTTAAGAAATACAATGGAACAAAAAAGACTAACAGTATTAGCTATGATTAGCATAGAGAAAAACATAATTTCAAATATACCAAATTTTAATGAAAAGGTTATTGTTGGTTTTGTTAATCTAGAGCAGTGGTTCTTAACCTGGGGTTCCCGCACTTCTGGGGGTGCGGGAATGTATTTTTGGGGGTGCGGGAGCAGCTATATAAATTATTAAATATCATTTATTTCCCAATAACGCGAAAGTCTGGATCGCTTTATTAGATATCGTTTTTTCAAGTATTTGGAAAAGTACGAACATTTTTGCTTGACATTGTGTACGATTATTCTCCGTCCCTGGTATTTATATAATTCGATATTATTCGATATAGATATTGAATCGATTCTTTTGTGAAGAAATCTGTGCTGCTCATACTGTACTTCTATATCGCACCGAAATACGATGGCTCTCTAAGGGCCGCATGCTTAATAGGGTTTTCTAATTGCGTGAAGAAATTATTCAGTTATTGACTAGTCAAAATTGTGAATTAGTAAAAGATTTAATTTTTAATTAAGGATGCAATTCTGAGACTAGCCTACTTAGCAGATATATTTAGCCACTTGAATGAATTGAACATATCAATCCAAGAATTTGGTAAAAATATAATAATAGTTATTAAAAAATTATCTTCATTTATTGGAAAACTAGAAATTTAGATAAGTCGAGTTGAAAATGGGAATTTTCCCTTGCTTGATTCAATTGTTGTGGAAATAATAATAAAAAAAAACAATTATACCCGAATTGGATGGTTGCTACTGTTGCTATGTGGTAATTCATACTTACATTGAATTATAATCAATTCAATGTAATTATACCCGACATTGCAATACATTTGAAAAGATTGCACGAATTATATCAACATTTTTTCTACTGGAAATAAAACTCGGATATGGATACTGGATCCACTTCTATATAACTTAAATTCGATGGATGATAGTGATTTAAAAAAAGACGATCTTATTGAAATACGAGACAGTGAACATATTCAAATGGAATTCGATCAATTAGAATTACAACAATTCTGGTGTACACAGTTTGAACGTTATCCAGGGTTGGCGAAAGAACCATTGCAATTACTTTTACCATTTGCCACCACCTATCGTTGTGAAATTGTATTTTCATTGCTTTTGCATATAAAAACTACAGCGAGAAATAGCTTAAATGCAAGTGATGTCTTATGCGTGTCTCTTTCAAAAAAGAGCCTCGCTTCACAAGTATTATAATGAACTAATTGTCGCTCGTTCATAAAAATAGCCCAGCCTAGCCCTTAATAAAAATAATATTCTTTTGTATTTAATATATAAAATGTACAATTTTTGTAAATATACAATAAATTTTGCAAAAAATGTATTTCTAAACTAAAAAATTGATACACATTTTTCAATGGGGTAATTTTCACCCCATGATGTTCACCATACATTTACGCATTTCTGGACTATTTTCAGATTCAAAGGGGCGCGGAGACCTATTTTCAGATTCAAAGGGGTGCGGTTCACTTAAAAGGTTAAGCAACACTGATTTAGAGGAACGTAGAATGGAATTTAAATAAAAATAATTGTTACTGGTGTTACACTGAATTAAAAAATTCAATATGTTTCTGTATGTGTCCATGAAAATGCGGTTTTCTCAACTCGTACTGATTTTTTTCTGATAATTTTTTCCAGCCCTCCCACAAACATCATCCACGAGTCGCCTCTGTTTTCTACACTGAAAGAGATATTCAATTCTTTTCAATTTATTCTTGATTTTGTATACATTTTTTCTATTTTGGTTACAATTTCCTAATACTACATAATATATATTCTGTAGTTGCGGCGGTAGTGGCCTAGTAGACAAAAGTCCCAGGATCAAATCCTGGGGGCACGGATATGGAAATAAGACACCATCCTCCTGTACATGGATCTGGCAAGCCCATCACAGTAGCCTGACAAGAAACCTCCCCTAAATAGTGGCTCCTTCCACTTGTGTCTAAGATCTAGATACCAAGCATAAGTGTAGGTAGGCGAGGAATCCACTTGCGCCACAGGAAAAAAAAGTAGAGTGGTCAAAGTAAAAAAACGATCGAAACAAAAAGTAATATCTTTTGTTTCTTGTTGCAGAGATTAGCTTTTTCACCACACGTTCGCCAAGAATTAGAAAAGCTAGGCGTTCAGTTTCACGACCTGTGTAAATAGTAAATCATACGTATATCCAGTAACGACCTAGATCTAATCCACAACTTAATTGCTCTCTTTACATGCTTTAGTGGCATATTCTGCTTCAAGAAAGAACGTCCTTTGAATTTTGTAATTGATTTATATATACTTTGAAAGCATTTCTGGAACGTACTCTTCGAACATTGGACTACGTCGTCAATATAATAAGTTTTGCAGCATCCTGCTTGTTTCGTGGGTGATGCAAAAAACATTTTCGAAGAAATTATTTTGAATCTATCTCTGGATATATTTTGTATGGATGTATTTCCCAAAGAAGGATAAGTGGACCAGTAGTTACCAATTTGCGGGATGTGATTGTAACACATAGCACGCATGCACCCAAGCACAATTTGGGGTTCACCTTTAACAGTTTCTTTCAAACGAGCGTTCCTTCTTGATAGTTTATATATTTGAATTTTTTCATTTGTACATTGAGAAATGTATAAATATAAAGAAGGTGGAAGGAATAGTTGTTTGAAACAGAAATGTGACGTCAAATTAGTTTGTATATCGACACTTTGACAAGTGTACAATTGCGTCTAGTAGTAATTCGCATTTTAGCGATAAAATTTACATCTGGTATTACCAATAAATTAAAACAAACTATTAAACCTACATTTTCTTCTGAAACTTAATTTTCTTTTTCACCATGGTCTTCACGTTTGGGTTGAATTTCTGATTATTAATTATAAGATTGATTAATCTCAGATTGAGCATTTGCTTCAGAATCATCAGAAGGTTCATGTGATCCATCACTACTATCAAAAGGTTCATAAGAATGGTCACTGTTATCGGAGTCACAAAACAGGTTTTGAAGACAATAAATACATAACTAAACGGACAAATTAGATTTGTGTTGATTGCCCATTTTGAGTCCTATATGTAATGTAGTTAATTTTATTAAGAATATTTGAATCAATTTAAAAAATGTTGCAATGTATTGCTAACCATTAATAGTATATTACGTAGTTAGAGTTGTAAGAAGTATACTACGTACGAGCGGAACAGTTACGAGTAATTCCCAGAGTACGTAATTGCCTTACAACTCGAATTATGTACTATACTTTATCTACGACCACACTAATTTGTTTCTATTTAAAAAGAAAAATATGTTTGATGTAACTGATATAGTGATTCATCGATATAGTCAACACAATGTACGCAATGTCAAATGAAATAAATTTGGACAGATTTGTTATCTATATAAAAGTTAACATGTTCAGAATTTAATCTTAATAATTTATATTTTTTATGTTTAATTTCATTAATACCTACCAAATAGATATAAGCCCTAAACAAGATCAGAATAAAAAAGACCGAAACGTTGTCAAAATATGGACACAGTTGTTTTATTAAAATAAATTCCTTTTCCCAAGAATAAACTACAATATAAGAAAATGATAAGATCTTAAGATATATTTATAATTATTTATTTAATTTTTTTGATTATAATTTATAGTAACGGAACAATTGCTAAATATTAATGTTGAATTATTATCGACATCATTTGAGATATTAGTTGAATTATGAGTATTTGAAGTCGTATTCCATGATGTACTTGCATTTGTGGAAGAGAAATTATTGTTTATCGCAATAGAAATTTTTGTTGCAATATCATTTTGATATTTGATGGAGCAGTCTATATAGCCTTTTGCTACTGCAGACGAACGCCAGCCACCATGCCTTTTTAGTGACAATAAATGACCACCGGAATCCAAAAGAATGGTGGCTGATGAACGTCTGAAACAATATCCTGTATAAGGATTTGCTTGCGGTAAATGACGATAATTAGCAATTTGTTTAGGAGTAGAGCCAATTTTATTTATTCCAACACATTGCCCATTTTTTGTGGGTCTAGGTTAATATATTTTTTGCAGGTGTGGTAAAATTCTTCTTTTAGGTACCACAAAAGATTTTTGAGTTTTTGTTTTAGAATCAGAAATTTTAACGATAAGAGATTTCCGGTATCTTCTATTTGGCAGGGTTTGATAATTAGTAGTTCTTGTTTTATTATATATTTTATTGAATTTCTACTTTATTTATATTAATTGGTGTCGGAAACATTGAATAAATTGCCCAAAGTAAAGATGGTTTCATTGTTTGAGATAATTCATAAAAGTATGATAATACAACATTTTCTTGAAACGTTTTCTTTCTAAAAAAATTTCTTTAAACGTTTAAGCTTTATGCTTCTTTCTCCAGTCCATAAATTTTCTATGTGCATCCTCGTATCGATCCCGAGATTTAATCGGTAGCAAATTATAAGCAGCTTGTTTCGCTTTTTCGACAATTTCGGGCGGAGTGCTATTTTCTTTTTCACTTTCACTGAACATTATTTTAATTGAAATTGTTTTAATTGAAAAAAAATATAGTGTTTATGTTAGATTAGTTTGACGTTTAATAATTGTTTGACAAATAACGGAATGCTTTGTGTTGCCTCTATTAAATGATAGTAGCAGCTCTCAGCCAATCAACGAATCGTAAACCAAACGCACAAGTGTGTTATTGAATCATTAAATAACATTAATCGCGAACTGTTACATACGTGTGTTGTATGATGTATTTACATAATCCACGAACTGTACAATATTGGGCAATTGCAATAGTCGTAGATAAATTCTTTAACTTCTTCAATTTTCTTCTTCTCCCATCTCCACTCACTTACTCTTCTTCTACCACCTACCACCCCCTTTTCTAAACATGATCATCTTGGACTTCTATACATTCACTGTTAGCTTTTTCCTCTTCATATATTTCTCTTGATTCATCTATACTTTGAAAGCATTTCTGCAACGTACCCTTCGAACATCGGACTACTTCGTCAATATAATAAGTTTTGAATCATTCTGCTTGTTTCGTTGGTGATGTAAATTACATTTTTGAAGAAATTATTTTGACTTTATCTCTAGTTAGTGCATTTTGTATGGATGTATTGGCCAAAGAAAGATGAGTGTAACACAGCATGCATGCACCCAAGCACAACTTTGAGTTCACCTTTGTCAGTTTATTTCAAACGAGCGTTTCTCCTTGATAGTTTATATATTTGAATTATTTCATTCGTACATTGAGAAATGTATAAATATAAAGAAGGTGGAATACTTTTTTGAAACATAAATATGATGTCAAATTTGTTTGTATATCGGAGACAAGTGTGGTATCAAGAGTTTAGTAGTAATTCGTATTTTAGCGAGAAAATTTACATCTGGATTTAACCATAAATTAAAACAAACTATTACAACTACATTTTCTTCTGAAGCTAGATTTTCTTTTTCACCTTGGCCATCACGTTTGGATTAGATTTTTGATTCTTCAATAAAAGATCGATTGATCTCAGATTGATCATTTGCTTCAGATGCACCAGAAGGTTCATAAAATATGATCTATCACTACTATCAAAAGGTTGATAAAAATCATCGCTGCAATCAGAGTCATGAAACAGGTTTTGAAGACTAGAAATACAAGACTAAACAGGCAAATAAGATTTCTATTAATTGCCCATTTCGAGTCGTATATTAAATACAGCCAATTTTATTAGGAATATTTGAATCAATTTAAAAAATGTTGCTATGTTTTGTTAACTATTGAAGATTATGTAATTCAATTCATAAAAGTTTTCAGAATTCCATAACTTGCGATGTTCTAAAAATAAATTTCTTAATCAGTATATATCTACATACAGTGAAACCTTGATATAGCAAATCTAAAGGAGAAAATATTCGTTACAGCAAGTAATTTGTTACAATGAGGTTTTCTATATAGAGGATAGGTTGCTCTAAGCAAACTTAAAAATAGTAAACCACATTTTAATAAATGCACTTTAATGTTTATTTAAAAACACACTATGAGAAATTGTCACAAAATAATCAATATTAATTTTGTTTGTCTTGACTTTTTATTAAATCGTGGTCTAATTACTACCAGAGACAGTTATCGCATCCATAGCACAATTCAATTCCATAATGGATTTGACTACACCGTCACTGAGATATTTATCACATCATTTATTGTAGAATCAAATTTAGCAATTACACTCACTTCTTCCACGCCTTCTTCTGCTTCTTCATTAGGAAATGGCTTTGCAGATTATAATTTCAGCGTCAGTGACTTCTTCACAGGCGGCTAAATAATCAACAAAGCTGACTCCTGGAACTCAGTCTCCTGTAGGGTAAATTCTTTTGTAACTCTTTGCGAGTTCTTGGTAAGTTCAATGAGTGGCAAGTTATTGTCCTCACCTTCAACACAAAGCTAATGTACCTTTCAGATACGTGACAAGCCTTATGGATGAATACCAAAGCATAGAATCAACCGCATGGTTTGTAATACGTTAATGTTAGTTGGTTTTTGGTGTTCAATGTCAGCAAGAAACTGTCTGACAGCTTCCTTCCTATAGTGAAGCTCTTTAAAGCTCTGAATTCCTTGTTGAAGTTTCGAAGTGGTATTTGGGGGCAAGTACTTTACTTTTATGTTAGTCCGATTAGGAATGTCTTCATGTGCAGTACAATTCGTTATAAACATAAGAATTTTCTCCTTTTTTGCTTAATTTGTCGAGTTTTAAACCAATTGCTAAAATCATCCCAGGTCATCCAAGCCTCAGTATTTGACATGTATCTACTCTGTTGGTACATTATTGATATTTTTAAAACAACGTGGTTTCTTACATTTTCCGACGACCAGTACCTTCAGTTTATATGACCCGCTACAGTTTGTTCCTACCAACATTATTAAACGAAGTTTGCTGTTTTTCTCACTATGCCATTTATCTCCTTTGAATTTCACCGTTATGTCAAGTAAACATTTATAAAAAAGGTCTGTTTCATCGACGTTGAAGATGTTTTCGGGTTTGTATCCCTCAGACCGCTTTGCAAGTTTATATTTCCACTTCACATAATTCGTCACCGAAACTTTCACCACATATTTTACGAAAAATACGTTTCTTATATTGAAATTTGAAGCCATCATTGCTAGCACAGAAATTAGCATGTTCCAATTCTACGGAGAATGGCCTTTTTTTCTGAAAGATAGTGCCTTATTTTTTGGCACATTTTTGTTCCGACATTGCTTTAGCCATTTCTAAACTCATTCCTACACGTCTTTGAATTCACACGATTTTAATTTTCTACTGTTTGCAGGCAATAAACACAATTTTTTTTTCTGAAAACTTATGCTTACATTTTAATATTGTAGCCAATATACTTCTTGCGAGAATATCGAATTCTTTTGCGGTGTCTAATTTTTTCTTTGTAGGATTCTTCTATATATATTTAATTATTTTTCGTTTATCTGCGACAGTTAAGGAATACCTGTTTCATTTCTCAACTCTTGCAACTTTACATTACACAACAGTGAAAATATATATATATATATATATATATATATATATATATATATATATATATATATATATATATATATATATATATATATATATATATAATGCACTCTCGCACTTATACCTTACAACACTAAACATTCATATATTATGACAGTTTGAATTCCTGGATTGTTTTACCATAAATTGAACGTGTATGAACCTGCCGAGACATTAATTCTTGTTAGATGGATTAGCAGAATATTTTATGCAGAGGTTTATATTTTGCAATAATTGAAAATCGTTAATAAAGAGGTTTTTACAAAGCTATTTTGTATTAACTCTTTCGAGAAAATCGAGGAAATTGTTATATTAAGGTGAAACCTTTATTATATTTATCTCACGCGTCAAACCGGCAACATAAATAAGAACAATCTCGGCCGGCATTTCAACAATTAACTCAATAATTGCGCAATTAAACCAATGATATCGTCGGATCAAACAACCGGCAGCTAATTGCGAAAATTATTCACGCAAAATTAATGCATTACGCACGCGCTTATCACAATTACAACATACAGATCATAGATAATAATTAAAAAAATGATACAGATAATTTAAACAAGCTTGTATTTGTTATTTACATATAGATTGTGTATTACAAGCTTACATAAAACGTAATTAGTTTCGAAATTTATCTAAAATGAAATCAAAATATAGATTAGCTTTGGTTTGTCTTTCGATTTGTTTGAAATTTGTCTGTTGATTCTTGTTGTAGATAAATCTATTTCTTTTCGGTTTTGTAATAAATCATCAAATTATGATTATTATAAATAAATATATAGTTTAATGTAATTATGGTTGTTTAATAAATTGGTTGAGCCAAAAGAAAAAAAAAATTTAAACAGGTCAAGAAGAAATGTTTTTGCCGAAATGTCCAAAAGCGATAAAACCGTTGAAGAGTTTACGTTGGTGGGCAAATGCCTAGTGCAATATAATAGAAGCAATTTGAAATTCAAATGTGTTTTTTTTCGGTAGCCAATACATCGTTAACCTGGTTACTGGTCTTCGTATGGCAAGGCGTCGATTAAAACCTGAAGAAATTAATCTCGTTCCGAAAACTCGCGTGCCTGAAATTAATTAAGAGATTTTATTTATTTACAAATATTTATATAAACGTACTTGACATAAAATAAATTTATTGGTAATTTCTGCTTTAATTACCCAACACGGTGTTTTATTTACGCGGCTGGGAAGTAAATCGGTGAAAATTCCTTGAAATTTTAATTTAGAAAATATTTTCGTCGACTTTTTTCTCTAATGTAGGTTAAAAGTATTTTTCTATATATGGATTAGAATTCAGTTTTATTTTTGGCTTCATAGACATGAATTATTTTATTGATTATCTAGTTTTGTGATCTTAAATTTAAATATCTGTACGGCTAATCCATTAAGGTTTCAATTATGACCAAAGGCGAAAGCTTTCAAAGTCGTTTCAATAAAAATAGTTGATTCTTATTAAGAAATACAAATTGTATTGAAATACATATCGAATAAATTTACAACTAGAAATTTAGTTTAATTATTAAGATGTTATTTATTCAATGCAATATATATCTTAGTTTAATTATTGAGATGTTATTCAATGCGAAATAACATTTAAATTACAAATATTAAATTAAGTTATCTACTTATGGAAAATATTTACAAATTCATTCTAAATTTATTCGAGAATTGAATAATCAATTTTCCAGAAACATTCTAGGAAATGTTGATCTAATTACACGGAAAAAAGTACACTCTAAAAATTACAATTTAAATAGTAGCAGCGGCCTTACGAATACAAATTTAGAGAGATTGCAGTCGCACACTGTAATGTTTAAAACTTATTTACTAATAATACCGGAAACTGTAATTTAAAAAAAGCAATTGTTAGTTTTTACAGTTTTAAATTCGTAAGGCCGATGCTACTATTTAAACTGTAATTTTTAAAGTGTACATTTTTTGGTGTAGTCAAGATCAATCAAGTAGATCAAATTGGTTAACATAATCTGAAAATTGTGGTGAAATTTCCTGTAAGGAAATGTTCAGATATTTCTTGAGTCATCCAAGCCAATATATTGCTTCTAAAATTTTTATATAAAATTGTTCTAAAGTTTTTGCAAATTGCTCCAAAAAAATTAAAAATTTTGAAAATCTAATTATATCTACCCATAGAATATAAGAAAGTTTACTAGTTTAAATAAAAAAAATTCAGTTTTAATTTTTTTAATTAACTTAAAGCGACATTCAACTCAAATATTTGTCGAGAAATAGAATGCATAGCCTTATCTAATAATATATGCAAATTGTATCTGAAAATTTTTACCCAACAACCTCGTTAATATTTTACGTTGCCTACTCCAAACGAAAAGAAGCATTAAAATCCAACACACCATAAACACCTAATATTTATCTTTTAATTATAATTTATTGTCCAATTAAGAATCAACACCAAAGAAAGTTACTTAACCCAAAAACCACCTGTGCTTTGTTTACACCAACTCAGAAACAATCCAACTAAAAACTCAACATAATAACAAATAATTGAGAGCTTTTTCCTTATTATTTTCTACTCGTATAATTTGACAGCGGCAAGGTTAAAACTGTTTCATCTGCCGCCAGCCACAATCGGTGAAAAAAGCCGTAATCAAAAGGTTTCCGTTGAGGAGATGGTTTAATCGGGCCCTACGCAGCTATTAGAAAAGTCGCCGGGCGATCGTTAAGGCCAAATGGAGAGCGAGAGTATGAGACGATATCGTTAACTTATCTAGCATGAGGTAACATTAAAATCGGTTTTAATGGTGAATATAAATTTATTATTTATTATATTTGCGCGGGATTTGAATGGTAAGTGTTTATGTGTGCGGTTAAATTGTATTATGCGTGCCGGGAACTGCAACGTTTTAATTACTCGTGTTTTCTGTGTTATGTAAAATCGCGTGAAATGAGATTTTATTGAAACTAATAAATGTTGATTTTAACTAGTGAATAGTAAGTAACAGGAAATTGTAAACTATGAGATAATTAATATATACATATTAAGTTAGTAATATTGGTTTGTTGAAATTGTATTTTCAATTTATGCACAATCAATTTTTTGGAAATATTGTTTAAACATTAAATAAACCTTTCTTAAAATTTTGGAATTGATCAAAATTTGTTTAAAATTTTGCTATTTATAAATTTAAATTTCATCCAATAATAGCCAAATCTGTTTCACTGCCAAATTACAGATTTAAATAAATAAATTTTGTACAAGTGTTTAAATTTTAAGTGAATTGAAAATTCTCATATCACATATTACATATACAAATTTTATATAAATTTATTTATTTTTTCACAGTTATATAAATTTATATAAAGACACTTATCACTACTGGAGTTTCGACTGTAGAAGATCTGTAGAAGATTTTATTAAATTCTCTCCTATAGTATGCTTTTTCAGATTTAGCGATGGATAAAAAAAAATTTGACAACTAGCCTCAAGAATACGATTATGAGTTGAAGTATGAGCAATAAATAGAGCCTTTTTTGTTGTTCTCTTTTCAAAATATTTCTTTAAAGTTTGAAAGTAATTCATATCTGAATTAATATTAGCACTATGTTTCACCTTCAATTGCGTCTCAAGACGACCTTGTTTTATTGATTCGTTGGTCAGCCATTACTGGCATAAAATACAAAATGAAACCGCTCATCGCGGGCAGCGTGTATGAACCCAAATTTAAATTGGGTATGAACCCAAAACTGCGTTGTTTAGCGAGATTTAAAAGCGTCCGGGTGTCCCCGCGGAGCCACCAGTCTGTCACAGGGAGTTTAACTTGTCGACGCTAAAAACCCAGATGATATTTTGGTCTCGTCAAACGAATTTAAAATATTTATTGGCCGCAATTATTTAAGAATTTGCTTTTTTTTAAATTTTAGCACCGAAATCTAGCATTGCATTTAAATGGCCCGGGACAAAAAGGTTAAATTCGTATCTAGTTCATTTTCGAATTGCTCCCCTTAACAATCAAATTTCCCCCTATGGGGTGTGCGCCCCACGTTGAGAAACACTAGTTTAAACGCTATTTGAAGATATTGCTTTAGTAAGACTGTAAGATTGCTTTAGTAAGTTTGTGATTTTTTCGCTTTCTTTCGCAAAATAAGTCAGGGAGTTATTAAGTCTTATCTGAGGGTTTAGCCTCTATTTGAGGCCTCTATTTGAGGGTTTGGGATATATTTGAACCATTGTTATTTGAGTTCGTTTCTTCTTCTTCTTTCGAATAGGCCTACTTTCGACCACGCTTGATCAACTGTTGGGCTTTGACCTTTGCCCAGTATTGTCGCATCTTCTGCCGGTGTAACTCCTTTCTATCTTCTGTTCAGGGGGTACCTTTCCTTGGAGGTTTTCCATGAAATCCATGGACTTCCTTCAGGGTGCGTCTCACAGATTCTCTGTTTTTGAGATCTGTTAATTCCAGTTCTTCTCGGTCTCTGTCAACCAAGTGGTACGAAGCTTCTTGTTTTGATACCAGAAGGTGAACAGACGATTGGTTAGTCGGTTTGGAGGCAATCTTGCAACGTGGCCATAGAAAGCTACCCTTCTTTTCCTTGCACAGTCAGAGAGCATCTCTCAATATGTTCGTAGACCTCATAGTTATGCCGTTTTCGGGATTCCCCATCTTCCTTTACCGGGCTCTAGGATCTTCCTGAGGATTCCCCTCTCTCTGATTTCCAATTTCTCTATTAGACCTCTTCCGTTCCAAGGAAAGACACTCCATGGCATACAGGGCTTCTGGTCGTAAGAATGATGTGTAGTGCTTAAGTTTCAGGTAGCGTGACAGGCATTTCTTATTGTAAGTGTTCTTAGTTAGCCGATAGACTAGTTCTAACTTGCTGAATATATTGGATGATGATGCTCTTTCTGATAAGTTGGGTTCAATCCATTCGCCGAGATACTTAAATTTCTCAGTCTTCTTGATGTTTCCCTGTTCTAGTAACATCTCTCTGTTTGCTTCTCTAATGTTGGTGAAGAATTCTGTTTTCTAAAGCGACACTTTGACCCACTTTGGCAGCCTGTTTTCTGAAGCAGTTTACCTGCATTGTTGCCATCTCAAGAGAATTAGCAAACAGTGCCATGTCATCTGCAAAGGCCAGGCAATCTACAACCAGTCCAATTGAGCTTTGTTTAAATTTTGGATGAGTTTCTTGGGAAACCATTCTCTGCAGCAATTGATATGATGGTATTTATTAACTCTTTGATTCTTTTTCCCGGAGTAAGGGGGATTGAAAAGGCCCAAAGGGTAAATTTGTGTGTTATGAAGTGATGAGATAAGGATTGTAGAGTTAACATTAGTGAGTGTCGATTTATATATATATATATATATATATATATATATATATATATATATATATATATAATTGATTGTTCCCCTTTAGGAGAACGATTGAACTTGATTGTACATGATTTCATCTTCTGGCGTTTTCCCGCTTCTCTTCCCAAAATCTCTTCATCCTCTCAGAATGCTCTTTCTTCCGCTCAGCTGTCCATTTTCTTTCAGGCTGTCGTGATGGTCTATACTCAAACTTAACATTTTTGATTTTATTCCGGCACTTAGTGCGGTCCTCGATATTTTGTATGTTGACCTGTTGTAAGTCCCTCTGAACCTCGGTCAACCACTCAGTGCCACATTTATAATCACAGTGCTATAACGTTGAGCAATTTCTTCGCCGTTTTGGAGTTTTTCATCTTGTAAATGTGTGTATAAAACTGTACTAGGCGTTTTCTGAATACGTCCCTTATCTTGTTAATCTTTTGGTAGAGTTCATTTTGAGGTCTGTTTATCCAAATCCCGTTAATATTAACTGCCCCATAAATCTTTCTGAGAATTTTTCTTTCCTGTTTTTCTATATCCTTAATTCTGGAATGTCCATCGATAACCATTGTTTCGGCTGCTTAAGTTGCTCCCGGAAGAATCACCGTTGTATAGTGCCTTAATTTTGCATCTAGCGAGATGCACTTCTTGTTGTAGTGGGCCCACGTTAGCTTGTAGGTCTTCTGTAGTTTGGTGATTCTTTGTTCATTTGCGATTCGGTTTAGTCCCGATATCTTTATGATTCCACCAAGGTATTTAAAATGGGGGACTTGTGTTATCTTGCCGTATTGTGTGATTAAAGCTAAGTTATTTGCTGGTCGTCTTTCCATATAGTGGTTTTTTTCATACGAAATTTGTAGTCCAGTTCTTTGCGCAATTTCATGTAATTTTTCCACTGCGTGTATGGCTTCATGTCTGGTGTTAGTAATAATGGCAATATCGTCCGCAAAAGCTAAGCACTTGACTGTAAGACGGTTCTCTTTTTTTATACCAATTTAAATTCCTTTCACATGAGGTTCCCATTCCCTAATGATCTTTTCTAGAACAATATTAAAGAGCATTGGGGATAATCCGTCCCCCTGTCGAACTCCCCCTGTGTTTTAATGACAAAGGGCTCCGATATTTAACATTAATTTAACTTTGGACATAGTTCCTGTAAGCGTCTGTTCAATGATTTTTCGGGTCTTTCTGTCTATCCTAAATTCTTCCATGATTATAAAAAGTGTTTCACGGTCTACAGAATCATACGCTTTTCTGAAGTCGACAAATGTAATTACTGTATTTCTACATTTTCTCATTTGTAATATTGTTTTTAAGCTCCACAACTGTTCAGCACATGATCGCCCTTTTCTGAATACGGCTTGGTATTCACCAATTAGTGGATCCATCTGGGGTTCTAGCCTGTTTAAAAGTGCCTTGGAGAGGATTTTATAAGCAATCGGGAGCAGGGCGATTCCTCTGTAGTTGTTGATGACTGTATTATCACCCTTTCTGTGTAACGGATAAATTAGAGCACATTTCCAGTCTCCTGGTATTCGCTCCATCATCCATATGTCTGAAATGACTTTATGAAGTTTCTGCGTAAGTGTAGGATCGTTCAGTTTTCAGAATTCTGCAATGATCCTATCTTCTCTTGATGCTTTGTTATTTTTGAGCTTTTGGATGATCTCCTGAATTTCTTCTAGCTCAGGGGCTTGTGAGTCCGGGTGTGTGGAAACCGGAAGGGTGAATGCAAGTTTTTCTTGGGGTGATTCGCAGTTAAGAAGGGAGTTGAAGTATTGGGCTAATCATTTACAGTTTTCTTTCGCATTAGTTTACAACGTGCCATCGGGTTTTTTGAAGCACAAGCTGGGCGCCTGATACCCCTTTAAGTTTTCTTTAAAAGTATTGTAGAAGTTTCTTGTATTATTTTGTTTCAAGTCCTGTTGGATTTGATTCAGTTTTTTGTTGTCATACCCTCGTTTTTCTTTCCTAATTGTTTTGGAAGCTTGTTTTTGGGTTGTAAGAAAGTTCTCCCAGTTTTCCTCAGTTTTGTGACTGTTAAACTTTTCCCACGCAATCATTCGGTTGTCAACTGCCCGATCGCAAATTGCATTCCACCAGCGATGTTTCCTTGTGCGAGGAGGTTGTTCTAGTTTTATGACTTCCTGAATTTTCTTTGTTATTTTCTGCCAGTTTGTTGATGTTTCTTGTTTAATTTGCTCTATAATTTCTTCTTTGTGGAGTTTCAGGTACACTGGATCTGGTTTGATATTTTTGGATGGGCCTTTTTTCTTTCTATGAGGTTGGAATTTCGTCTTTGTTTGGAGAAGATGATGGTCTGATTCAAAGGCGCCTTTGCGAATCTGACGATTAAAATTTCTTTTGAATTTTTCTTGGAAATTGCGATATGGTCAATTTGCTATTCACCCTGTCTAAGATTGGGTGATCTCCAAGTGGTTAACTTGTGTGGAGGTTCCTGGAATTGATATATTGATATATATATATATATATATATACATATATATATATATATATATATATATATATATATATATATATATATATATATGTTGTTGTATTTGAGGTTTTCGCGGATAGATACCTGTGTTGTATTGTTTTCTCGGGGATTCCGCGTTGATGTTGAGGGTTGGTTCTGAAAAGAACCGGATTCTCGACGTTTCGGCGAACTAACATTCGCCATTCTCAAGAGATATATGCGTCCGTACGGGTCAACCGTTCGACGCATACTGAGAGCTCGTTCGTGCGATGCGACTACTTATAGCTGTCTGGCTTCGGGTCATGCGCGTTGTGTGCGATGCTTCGGTTCGGTTGTTTGTTTGTTTTGTTGGTCGTACATGAGTCTGGGGTGTCTGGGATTGCATTTTGAGGGTGGATATGATCGGTCGCCATGCTGGGGGCAGTCTCAAGGAATCGTCTCTCGTGTTCATGCAGTAGTCTCGTTTTTCTATCTCTATGGCTTCTCTGTATACTCGTGACATTTCGTGGCTAATCTGTGCAACAGTCCTTGAATTTCTAAAGTCCATCCAGTGACCAGTGTTTGTGTGTTGGACAAGTGCCGATGAAACTTTGTCTCTGTGTCTGATTGAAACTACATGTTCTTGAATCCTAGCAGATATTTTTCTATTGGTACGTCCAATGTAGGTCCGTTCACATGTTCCGCAAGGTATTTCGTAAATTCCATGGGATTCTAACGGGATGGTGTCTTTAACGCTGCGTAGCATGGAGGATATTTTCTGGTTAGGTTTGAAAATGGTGTCGATGTTGTGTCTTTTAAGTATTCTGGCGATTTTGTCAGTTGATCCATGAACATATGGTAGGTATGCTGTGCTAACGGGTTTCTGGCGTTCTTCAGTTCTTTGGCTACTGTTCTCTGTACGACGGAAAGCTCTGGATATTAAGCTGTTTGGATATCCATTTGAAGAAAGAGCTTCTCGTAAGTTCCTCAATTCTTTCGGACCGAAAGCCAAAGAACTGAAGAACGCCAGAAACCCGTTAGCACAGCATACCTACCATATGTTCATGGATCAACTGACAAAATCGACAGAATACTTAAAAGACACAACATCGACACCATTTTCAAACCTAACCAGAAAATATCCTCCATGCTACGCAGCGTTAAAGACACCATCCCGTTAGAATCCCATGGAATTTACGAAATACCTTGCGGAACATGTGAACGGACCTACATTGGACGTACCAATAAAAAAATATCTGCTAGGATTCAAGAACATGTAGTTTCAATCAGACACAGAGACAAAGTTTCATCGGCACTTGTCCAACACACAAACACTGGTCACTGGATGGACTTTAGAAATTCAAGGACTGTTGCACAGATTAGCCACGAAATGTCACGAGTATACAGAGAAGCCATAGAGATAGAAAAACGAGACTACTGCATGAACACGAGAGACGATTCCTTGAGACTGCCCCCAGCATGGCGACCGATCATATCCACCCTCAAAATGCAATCCCAGACACCCCAGACTCATGTACGACCAACAAAACAAACAAACAACCGAACCGAAGCATCGCACACAACGCGCATGACCCGAAGCCAGACAGCTATAAGTAGTCGCATCGCACGAACGAGCTCTCAGTATGCGTCGAACGGTTGACCCGTACGGACGCATATATCTCTTGAGAATGGCGAATGTTAGTTCGCCGAAACGTCGAGAATCCGGTTCTTTTCAGAACCAACCCTCAACATCAACGCGGAATCCCCGAGAAAACAATACAACACAGGTATCTATCCGCGAAAACCTCAAATACAACATATATATATATATATATATATATATATATATATAATATATATATACGCTGTTACGTCATGTACATATCTGTACCAAAACATTTTAGGTATCTAGAAAAGTAGAAATAGTCTAATTAACTTTAATAAGTTTAACAAATGGCATACACAAGTACAATGCAACCAGAAGAACCAAATGCCAAAAACAGACAATTTCCTTAAAACTAAATGTCTTATAAACCGTAGATAATCTTTAAAACCCTTGACATTTACACAACAAGATATCAATTCCCGCCGTTTTTTTCTTTCTGCTCTAACATTTCCAACGTGTTCCCAGACTGAAATGCACGGGTAACATTTAAACCTTTTTTCAGTTCCAACAATTTGTTTTCATACACACGCCCAGAACGTTTTGCTCTTTGTTTTCCTTGGAATACCGATGGCAAGATACTGTGTTGACTGATCTGTTTTGTAATCTCTTTCTATTCGTAATTTATCAACACACACCCACCGAAAACTCGCGCTGAATAGCTTGAATGAATTTCAAAAGATGTTTTAATTATTCACGGTTTACGGCTCGGAATAAGTAGAATATATCTGGTGGTTTTTTTGTTTATTTCTATGAAATGTTTGTGAGTAATCGCGGATTTTGTATCTCACGTTTGTTTGTTGCAATTTCGCATTCCTGATGCATTTTTTCTGGCTGAAATGTTTTGCACGGGTTAAATGATCCTTCAGACTAAAGGCTAAGAGTGTTGAGAAAGGAGTCAGGATAAAGTTGCAAGACAAAAATTGCAACAAACAGTTTCTTTAAAAACGTATTTATCCATTATTTTTCAGTGCCTCAAGGTTTTAAAAATATTTTTAAATAATAAGAAATCCGAAAAAAATATCTATATGATAAATTATTATTCTATTTATCTAGTACTATTCAATTTTGGAGATCTGACTATGCTGGACTTATTGTCTATTCTATGTATATTGTCTGTCTTGTGTGCCCTATTGTCTATTCTATGTATTGTCTGTCTAGTCTTATCTAATCTAGTTTTCTTTATTTAGTGTTTTATGTCTACCTAGTCATGTTTGTCTAACTTTTTGAAACTATTTGCCAATACAACAATAATGGATACAAATATTCTCAAATCTGATGAATGTTGGTTGTAAAATTTAATTAAAATCTATTTCCAAGACTATATAATTCTGCTCATTACAGCATTTGTAGCTAAAATCAGTATAAACTGAATATCAACATTTCTACAATCAAAATCAGTAAACTTAAAAAAATATGTCTTTCATTAAAATTGATACAAAATTCAAATTTGTCATTCAAATAAATGTTTGCTACTCAAATTAACTAAATAATATTCTTTAATTTTTTCTGTAATTTTGCAATAAACATTGTGAATATTTATTTGTTTACAAAGTTTATCATTACGAACATTTGAAATATTTGTAGGCATAGATACATGCGGAAATGAAGAAAATTACTAGGCAATTATCTGTTATTAACTAAATAACATTCTTTAATTTTTGTTATTTATTTAAAAATTTTGTAAACTTGCAATAAACATTGTAAATATTTATTTGTTTACAAAATTTATCATTAATGAACATATGAACTATATATAGGCATAGTTAGTTACATGTGGTAATGAAGGAAATAACTGGGCAATTATCTCAAGTTAAAAAAAAGGAATCGAAATGGTAATTACATTTCCTAGTAAATTAGATAAACATTAAATGGAAAATTTATAGAAAACTTTTAAAACTGAACACTTACAAATGAGATTTAATAATAATTATGATGGAATTCAGTTACGACTACAAGGATTTTTGCCAGATAGGTAAATCTGGTTACATAAACTATCTCTAAACAAATACAAATTTTTATATAATTTATTTATTAATTAATAATAAATCATTTATTAATTGAAATTTATTAAATCTAAAATGAATGATTTTCTGTTTTCATATTAATTAAGCCTAGTTTGAGACAGCAAATACAATCTAGAAAATGCAAATTGAAATAAATTAAAGCCTTGTCTAGTGTAAATTAAACCAGATTTTTTTATAAATAGACTATAACAAAGTTAATAGAATAATCAAAACTGTTTTGTCATAAATCATAAAACTGACTGAAAGTGAAAACCAAAACAAAAAATGTTTACATTTTGACCGGAACCGAATTATTAATATTAAAACAGCATCTCGTGATCTGAACTGACCAGACTAGACCGACTCTATTTGTAAATAGATTCTTTGCTATTTACTGTTTCTCCTTATCTCATTTAACTTCTATATTTAAGGACACACACACTACAAATTCGATCGCTTAATGCATCATTCAGTATCGGGTAGACGCACCGTCGCTTGTGGCCAAATCTCAGTCCGTATTCCACTATGTGGTGAGTCGTATTAAGTGAACAATAAATATTTCATATGCATTAAATTATATATAAATTACACAGAATTGAAAAATTGACTATGTTTTAACCACACCTAACATGTTAAAATGTTGTAACTTGTTATTCAAAGGTATATAAATTTAAACATTTTACCCGACTCGAGTCTCGACAAGTGAAGGTTTTACATTTTCATCAGTCGAAACTCGTCGTATTAAATGTTTAAATTTATATAACTGTGAATAGCAAGTTATATAGTATTTTTACATATTAAGTGTGGTAAAAACATAGTGAATTTTTCAATTCAGTGTAACTATGTATTACCAACACGTAGTAACGGTCGCAACCATATAAACTACATATAAACTATTTGTTAAGACAATGGTGAAGTTTGTGATAAACTGTTGTTATTTTGTGCTTCAACTTTGTTTTTTTTTGTGCAACAAACTTCAATTTGAACAAAATTCTGGAACACAAAAAGGTTAGAAATAATCATATTATTAGCTTAAAATTAATCTGGTCCAACTGTTAAGAAATGTGATTAGCTTTGTCAAAATTTGTCGTAAAATTTGTCTTATCCGATTTTGCCGATCACTGGCCCATTATGCTTGGCTTGTTTATTTAGCCTAATTGACTAAACACTAATTCAAATGGGTACATCGAGTTTTTCTCTAGTTTGTATAATATATTCCTAGCGTATTCTGTCTAATATTGTTTATCTAGTTTGAACATTAAGTAGCTTTCTTTGCCTAATATTGTTTGTTAAATGAGATTAGATTAGACTAGACACCAAGTTGTAATTAAACAGTAAAAGCAAGATTAACTAAATAAAAAATAGTAAATAGTGAGTAATAGCGTACTTAAAAGGGCGAACCTTGCTTAGGCTAAAATTAAGAAAGTTACGACTCACGTAATATCTTTTTTTAGACCTTGAGTGTTTGCATTGAATTCTAAGATTTTTCGATTTCTCTGTGTGGGTGGTCCATTTAGTTTTTCGAATTTTTTTATGGAAAATCTATTTATTATATGAAATGGGTAATAAAAGTGATGAACTAGATGGACTAAGCACCTGGTTAGCCTTCTTTTGGGCTGGTGTTAGTCGCTACTGTGATACGTGTTTGGCAATTTGATTTTTATTTTTACAATTTTATGACGTTTTTATCTAGACTAGGTCGAGGACTATTTTTTTCCATCGCCTAAGCAGCGTTTTATATTAGTTTTTTTTTTAATTTGGATTCCTAATATATACTTTATTTCTAATTAAAAATAATTTATTATTAACCATAAAGCCAACCATATAAACTGAAAATCTATAAGAATTAAAAAACAAAATTTTAGTTTACAAATAAACTTTTAATTTTCCTCTAGTCTTTTTATTGTAAACTTTGTAATTTTGATAAACATTTAGGCAATATATATATATATATATATAAATATATATATATATATATATATATATATATATATATATATATATATATATATATATATATATATATATATATATATATATATATACATATATATGTATATATAAATATATATATATATATATGTGTTGTATTGTTTTCTCGGGGATTCCGCGTTGATGCTGAGGGTTGGCTCTGAAAAGAACCGGATTCTCGACGTTTCGGCGAACTAACATTCGCCATTCTCAAGAGATATATGCGTCCGTGCGGAAACCGTTAGACGCATACTGTAGTATATGCAGTATGCGTCTAACGGTTGACCCGCACGGACGCATATATCTCTTGAGAATAGCGAATGTTAGTTCGCCGAAACGTCGAGAATCCGGTTCTTTTCAGAGCCAACCCTCAGCATCAACGCGGAATCCCCGAGAAAACAATACAACACAGGTATCCATCCGCGAAAACCTCAAATACAACATATATATATATATATATATATATATATATATATATATATATATATATATATAGGGTTATACACGCTTCTCAGGGTTGCAACCGTTCGTTACCCCTACGAGCTCTTAAAACTCATTTCGTGTGGTGAGTTACTCCACGTTCCTCTATCTTGTTCTTACTATGTCCAGTCGCTTATCTTTACCACCTCTGTTCCACGTGGCTCGGTTTAAAATCTTGTTCCTCCATGACTAAAGATTTTTTAAAGAGTTTTTTAATTTCCTCCTTTAAAGAAGTTTGTTTCTCTAGTCCTCTAGTACCTGATCTGCTTTTCGGTCTTTCTCTACCTCTGCTAATCACTGGTCTCCACATTGTAATCATCTTTACTACTCTGTTGTTTTCCTTTCGATATATGTGGCCATACCAGCGGAGTCTTTGTACTTTTATCGCCTTAACAATATCTTCTCCTTTTAGGATGATTTGTATTTCCGAGTTCATTAGTCTTCTGTGTTCCCCTTCAGTGATTCTCTTGAATCCATATATTTCTCTAATAATATTTCTTTCAAAGATTCTTAGTTTTCCCTGTTCTACGTTTGATAGGTTCATTGTCTCTGCCCCATAGGTCACTACCGGTCTAATTGCTGTTTTGTATAGTTTTATTTTTGTATTTGTGCTTATGCTCTTGTTTTTCATGATGATCTTGTATTTTTTGTACGCTGTATATCCCGCCTGCACTCTGTGGTTTATCTCTATCCTTCGGTCATTTTTGTTGTTTATTATTATTCCTAGGTATTTGAAGTTGTCTACTATTTCGAACTCCAAATTTGCAATGTACATTAGTTTGTTAGTTGTAGGCTTGTTTTCTCTGTATACCTCCATGAACTTGCGTTTTTCCTAGTTTATTTTTAGGCCTCTTTTCTTTGTCTCTTGTTCCAGTTTTCGGATTGCTTCTTCCATGCTTATCCTGTCTCTGGCTAGCATTGTGATATCATCTGCGTAATCAGCATAGTCATCAATCAATAAAGTTCCTTTGAAAAAACACTCTCGAATTGCAGCATCCAATACTTGAATGAATAATGTCGTTGATAACCCATCACCGTGTCGTACGACTAGATTGATTTCGACCGCTTCGGTTGTGCCCTCCTGTGTTATTATTTCTACTTTTGAGTTCCACATTGTCATTTCTGTTAGCCTCATTAGTTTATCTGGGATATTTATCTCTTCCATGGCTTTTATTACTAGATCACTCTTTAGGCTGTTATATGCTTGTCTAAAGTCAATAAACGTTATTTGTTCTATGCCATGTTCGTAGTTCTATGCCATGTTCGTAGCACTTTTCAGTTAACTGGTTCACTATGTGTACAGCGTCGGTGGTGGATCTTCCCCTTCTACAGCCGTGTTGGTAGTATCCTATTTGTGTCTCTGTATATTTCATAACTTTTTTGTTTACTAACGTGGTTAGGATCTTGTATACTGCGTTCAGGAGGGTGATTCTCCTATAATTTGAGCATACGTTCGGGTTCCCCATTTTGTGTATTTGTACTATTGTCCCTTTTTCCCAGTCCGAAAGCATCCTTTCTTTTTCCCAGACTTGTGATAGTAGTATAAATATTCTTTGCCTTAGTTACCTCAGGTGATCCCCTAAGATGTTTTACCATCTCGTTGACAATAACATCGCTTCCCCCTGCTTTGTTCCTTTTGAGCTGTGCTATTATTTCATTCAATTTTTCTTCCGTCAGAGTGGCGGTATTCATCTCTGTTGTGTTTTTCCCTGGGTTCTTTTCTCTCTCACTTCCTGCATTTTTGTCGGATAAGGGCTTTTTAAAATGGTTTCTCCATTCTATGCCACTTATGTTTGTTGTCGTTCTTTTCATGATTTGTTTCTTTTCATGAATTAGTATAGTTTTGTGTTATTTTTATTATCCTTCTTAATTGTGCTCATTACTTCCTCCAGCCATCTTGTCTTCTTTGTTTTGAACTAGCATTCAATAATTAAACAAAACAATAATATTTAAACTTTAAAAATGGGGCGCGGCCAGGTGTGGTAATGTGGTAAACTCACCATAAGTAACTATGGTGGTAACGGTGTGTAACGGTGTGGTACTGTGGTATGGTAAGAAAACGGCACTTCTACTATACTATATAATTTCCAAATTATCCAAAATGACAGACACGAATGAAAACACTGCCATCGTACCGGGGTTTCTTAAATGAACACCTTAAATGAACCTCTTAAATGCCTCAAACCAAAGACCTCTTAAATGAGTAGAGGGTGCTAAGAATTCTTTTGCCCAAAGAAATGATAACAATAAATCAAAATTTCAAATATACAATTTTAATATGCGCATAGTTACCTGGAATATAAGAAACCACTTCATGGCCGGAAAAGATGAAATGAGCAGACTGAACATCAATATTCTCGGTCTAAGTGAAGCCAGATGGCCCTGTAAAGGACATCAGAAACGGTACACGTCTACATGTACTACTGGAGCGGATCGGACACCAGACCTTAGTATGACGTGGCAATAATGCTTAAGGCAGACGTTGCACGATCGGTTGTAGATTTCATATTGCTAACTGACAGGGTCATGATGCGCAGACTGTAAACCTCTCAAAAAGAGTAGACGTCCAAAAATCTGCTTGCCACTGATTCTAAATACTAGGTAATTGAGGTTCTAGAAGGGGGTTGAGAAATATAAAATGCATCAATGAGGCAACACTGAATGTCATACCAGATAGTCAATGTAAACCAGATAGGACTCACTGAAAATAACAAAAAGCAAGAAAGGATGACTATGAAGATTCTGGAATTAATTCTAAATGCTAATTCTAAAAGAACAAGCATAAGGAAAACTCCTTGTATAAGGCAAAATACACAGAAATAAACAGATTAGTACGGAGAAAAATAAGGAAGGCTTAGGAGTAATGGTTGAATGATAAATGTACAGAAATAGAAAATCTGCAAGCCAAGTATGACACTTTTAACCTGCACAAAAAGATTATAGAACTAGGAGGAGAAGTAGAAGGCACTAGGCAGCGGTGTTAAGAAACGCGGACAATAAAATAGTACTAGAAATTGAAGGCAAACTTGCGAGGTGGATGGAGAAACTATAATTAAAGACCACTACCGCCGCAGCTGACAGATTGCGAATTGCGAACTGACTGACTGATTGCAGTAAGCGAATTGGGGGCCCTAAATAACCAGAGAAGAGGTCACACATGCAATAAAGGTGCAGAAAATCAGAAAAGGCCACCGACCCTGATAACATCTTAATATAGATCCTCAAAATATTGGCAAAACGGGAGGTCTACGAGCTAAAATTACTGACATCAGTATTTAATACAATATACAGCTACGGCAAAATCCCCTCAAGCTGGCTAAAATCCTCCTTTATCACCCATCTCAAGAAAAACAATTCGTCATTCATCATTACAGAATGATAAGTTTAATGTCACACGTACTGAAAGAGTTCCTACGTATAATGCACTCAAGAATCTACCAGAAGTGTGAGAATCAGACGAGCCAAACACAATTTGGGTTTCGAAATGGAGTCGATACACGTGAAGCTTTGTTATCCCTGAATGTCTTGGCCCAAAGATGCTGAGATATGAATCCCAATGATGCCCCGGCATTGATTGTGTTCAACATAGATAGGAAATACATATAGATTATCACAGATTTATACTGGAATTAAACGGCTCAAGTATCAGTGGATAATTTACTCACAGATGCTATAAATATAACAAAGGTGTCCGTCAGAGGTGCTTGCCATCGCCTCTTCTATTCAATCTATAATCGGAAGTATTATTCAACGAAGCACTTGAGGAAACTTCAGTCGGAATCACGGTAAATGAACGAATAATAAATAACTTGAGATACGCCGACGACACGGTCATCATTGAAAATACCTAAGCCGAACAGAAAATGATAGATAACGTGGTGCAGCAATGTGAACGGGCTGGGTTGTATATAAACATACTGAATTACAAAAGCCACGATCTTCACAAGAAAAAACAGCAAACATTTACATAACCATCAACGGGAAATCAATGCAGTAGGTTGCCAAATTTAAATATCTTGGCGAGTTAGTCGAGAATAGAACAAGCCCGCAGAACATTTATTACCATGCGAAATTTCTTTATTAGCCCTGACCTAATTTGAAATGACGGTTCGCATGTTGAGATACTACGTGTTTCAAGTGGTTCTGTATGGGTGTAAAAGCTGGACTCTAAACCCCGCTATGGAAAAAATATCGAAGCCCTGGAAATGTACCTGTACATGCGCACACTGAGAATATCTTGGGTACAAAGTGTGACTAGCGCGTATGTACTTACCCGTATGGAAATGTCTAAAGAACTACTTCTTACTATGATGAGAAGGAAGGCCGAATACCTGGGGCACATCATGAGTGGGAAGCGTTACGAACTGCTACGATTATTTATTGAGGGGAAAATACAGGGAAAGAGATCGATTGTTAGACGACAGAACTCAGGGCTGAAAGACCTACGCCGTTAGTTCAACTGTACGACCACATACATATCTTCTGAGCATCCGTGTCAAGAACAATAATATTCAATTGGATCGCTAACCTTCGGAAGGAGACAGCATGAGAAGAAGAAGGATGTGGATGAATCTATAGAAACTATCTACTGAATCAACAATTTTAAGACTCCAAAACCGATTTGACGTTGCAATTTGCCAATCTAATAAAACTGTTAATGAAGATAATTCAAATATTAAAAGCCAGTGTAAATCACATTAATTTTTAACACATTAAACTAACGAGGCTAATTATTTTAACAAACTGAATAAATCTAAAAAAAAAAATGTAAGAAAATATTAAAATACCCCAAAAATTATTTTGCGGCTAAATAATTTACAAAGAATGTGTAAAATATAGAATTTTTTTTATATAATAATCTATTTACAAATAGGAAAGCTTTTATCTTTTTTAGTTTTCAGTTGTTGGCAAATATTCCAAAAATTGTGGTTTAAGATCATCATCTAAACTTACTAAACTAACTTAACTAACTTAAGGCAATAATTACGAAGAATTACTCGTAGAAAGCGGTGAAGATTATTGGATAAATATTTTATGTTGAGATTATTTCATATTCCTACTAGAAATTCATTTTAAACAAAACCTACCAAAACAAACTTACTAATTATGTATTAACAAGAAGACGAGCTAGCAAGAAGAATAAAACTATACAGGTAGGAATGGATATTGTAAAGCAAGACAAATTGTACGAAATTTAAGAGATAAGACCTAAATCACAAGTCACAAACATCCACACAAGACTATATTAGACAAGCCAAGATTAGTCAGAAAAGAGTTGGGACACAAAAGTGGATGAAATAAATTAAATACACAAGTCAATCAAGCTTAAATACTTTAGTGACTAGAGTCTTTTGTATTTTGTATTTGGTTTTTATTTCGTTTTGATATGATTTGTTTTGCGTGGATGAGGATTAATAAATCAGACTGAAAATAGGAATGGTAAATAGAAAGGCAGAGGTTTTATAAATTATTTTAATTACCAATAAATCATCGTTCTGACACTGAAACTCCACTTATTACACATTCGCACTAATTTGAGATAATAAGGTATTAATCTCAACTAGGCAGAGAATTTAATAAGGAAATAATTTCTCGCAAGAAATCAAAAGTCGAAAAGTCAATTTGATTTTTGTTAATTTAATTGCAATAAAGATTTAAATTTAGTCAAAACATATTTGAGTTTTGTCTTGAATGTACTGGAGATGTTTTAATAGGAATGAATTTATTTAAATTTTAATTGATTTAGCAAGCCTATTAAATCCATTAATTTATTCAAAGGTTTATAATATTGTAGTAATAAATTCAATTTGTCTCTGCCCTTTGACCTTTTCATCCTTTGGCATAAAAAACATCCTGAATTCTTTCCCTCCCTTTTATTTAGATTTTTTGCGAAAATTTTACTACAGCATAAATTTTGCGCAACGTATTTCTGGGCGTGGACCCAAAGCCTTTGAGTAAACATAAATATTTACGACTATTTTACATTATTGCTCAACAATAATCCACAATAGAAAAACACAACAAAAAAAAAACTTCAGGAATAATTAGGTGAAAACACCGCAATAATTAAGCATAATTTCCAACGGGAATCCTTATAATTATCGAGTGCATCGAGTTTAGCAAATAATTGTTAAAACAAATTAAAACTTTTTTTTTATTATTTTTTAATTTTATTGTGGTAATGTTTTCTTATGGAATTTTATGCGATCATAATTAGGCCTTGGCAACCTACTTAACTTTAATAATAATTTTTTTTCTCATTCCACCAACGGTTGTAAAAATGCATTACGTACGATTTCATAAATGGATTAAAACAGAAATTTTATTTAATTGCGCTTTAATTGCGATTTCTGTTTAACCGCGATTTGAATTATTCATTTTGCGAGTTCTTTTTTGCAAAATAATTGTAGTCAAATTCATTAAATTAATTTACAGTTGCTGGAATTAAAATTCCTTAAATTCTTATTTGAATATCTATTTTACATTATTAACACTGTAAAAAACATGAATTTTATTTACGAATTAAATTACATCTACTCCAAACTTTGTGACTACTAGCTACATAGTTTAAAACCTCATACACATGTCGATCTAGATTTATCTTTTTTATATGTTGCCACCAGTGCCAGACAAATACTTTGTCTTGTTTTGTATATCCATTCCTTCCTATTTATCTTTCCCCATCTAATATTCTTCATCTAAGTTTTTTTTCTGTTAATAATAAACTTCTGCAATTCCAATAAATCATAAACAATTTCTAAACTGTATATAAACTGCTGAGATAATTTAGCACACTATCAAGTGCTCTAAATCAAAACGACTTAATTTCCTCAACCGGAGCGCGTATTATGTAAAACAAAACGAATTCGCAATTTATCTCTCTCGCGCCACAATTTAGTAATTAATTTCCAAGTATTATGACTAAATTACGCCTTAAAAGAAGCAAAAAGGGAACGCTTTATCGATATTTGAGTACGAGACAATTTAATTATTGCATAAATTTAACGGTTGTTGAGTCAATATGGAAATGTGAGTACCTACAGATTTATACCGGCAATAACAATCTGTAATAAAATTGTTAAATTTGTCTTTAAATTAACAGTGAATTATAAAAATTTGTCTTGTGAATAGTTTATTTGTAAGTTTTTTTTTAAATTGTTGAGTCGGATTTGCGTTGCAAATTGCGTAGTTTTTTTGTATGAATATTTGCATGATATACAACGTTATTCATGCAAGCGGATTTTGCAACTAGCTTCCTGCTCGTATAGATAAAAACGATTTTACAATACAATTTACTATGTCTTTAAAATCCATATTTGCATCGAAACTCTCTCTCTCTCTTTTAAATTGTTTTTTCTTCTAATTGCTGGTTTATTTCTATTTTCCCTGCAACAATTTTCATAAATCATTTCAGATTTCGTAAAAATTCGCAAATTTTATTTCGTTGCGTTCTGTGGTCGGCACTTAAAAGGGCTTAAGTACAGATTAGACATTTTTGGGAATTGGCGCATGAAAGTTTTGAACATATTTTTGAAGTTATTTTTTCTCTGCGCAGAGTATTCAAATTAAGGAATTGAAAATTGTTAAATGTTTTAATAGTTTTTTTTAACAGGTTGACTGCCACATGTTTTTTACCAGCATTGCCAAAAACTTTTTGAGTACCTGATGTGGGGCACACCCTTAACCAACAACAAACCAAGTGAGCCACTGCACTGGCGCACTGCACCGGACATTTGGTCCAAACACGTGGAGATTGCTTTTGAGCCAATTTTCTGTTTAGCATGAGAGCAATGTTTTTATAACATCTTGCACAACGGTTCCTCGTATTCAATTTTTTTGATAAATGAAATCGCAAGTAACCTGTTCTATCACCATCATTGTGTTTTGTCATTATATCTGCTAATATCGCTTCTATAAATTCCGCAATTTACACACAATTAAATTGACTTAAACCTACCCTACAATGTTAGACTGACTCATAAGATAACATACTGAACCTCGAAAATAAGTTCTGCAAAAAAAAAGTACCTGGCTTCACGGAACTTTTTGCGTCAATTAAGCGTGGCGCCATGCGTCAGTATTAAAGAAGGTGTGTACCACATGTGTCGCACATGGCAGTCAACATGTTAATAAAACATTAACGGGTTATGCCTATTTATGTCTTTAAACCATCGTATTTCCTTGTATTTGGTATCATATCTTTTTCAGCAACCCTAATTGTAACATTTTTCAGCATATATAGGCCTATCAGCATTTCTTCAGCATATATAGGCGTTTTAACAGATCGAAAGAAGGCTACTTTTTAAACATATCTGACCAAAAACCCTATTTTTAAAAAAATTCGACATATGACCTTTATAGCGCCGACCACAGAATTAATTAACTAATTATAATATATGACAATAACTAATTTCCCCAAGTTTTTGACCAAAACAGCATGTTTCATTTAAATTCGCAAATATAAAAATTAATCTACATTCTGTAACTAGTAGGTCCCTTTAGGACTTTATCAATCTTCTCAATAAGGGTTGCCCATCTATTTCGGTTTCTTGTAGAGACTTTCCAATTTGCGATCCCCAATTTGCTCTCGCATCTTCCTCCACGCTGTTAAGCCACCTTGTTCGCGATCTGCCACGCGGCCCGCATCTTCCTACGCTGACTTCCAGCTCCAGTTTGGGTACCTAGTGTTCTTCATTCTGTGTATGTGTCCTTCATATCGTAGCTTACCACATTTAATTGTTGCTACCAAATACGGTTCATTGAAAATCTGTCGTAGCTCATAGTTCATTAAGATCCTCCACCTGCGGTCTGAATTTACTGGGCCAAAATCTTACGTAGTACTTTCCGTTCAAAGCGGTTCAATTGCATTTCAACTGCATATGTCCAAGTCTCGCTGCCATATGTCACCACTGGTCTACATTGTGTCTTGTGGTTCTTAGCTTGGTTCTTAGCTTGCAAACGATGCTGAGTATTGGGTCTAGACTATTCCCATGTCCTTCATATCGTAGCTTACCACATTTAATTGTTGCTACCAAATACGGTTCATTGAAAATCTGTCGTAGCTCATAGTTCATTAGGATCCTCCACCCGCGGTCTGAATTTACTGGGCCAAAAATCTTACGTAGTACTTTCCGTTCAAAGCGGTTCAATTGCATTTCAACTGCATATGTCCAAGTCTCGCTGCCATATGTCACCACTGGTCTACATTGTGTCTTGTGGTTCTTAGCTTGGTTCTTAGCTTTCAAACGATGCTGAGTATTGGGTCTAGACTATAGACCGTAGGCAATAATTCCCTACTTCCGTTGTAATTTCGTTGTATGCGGATTGTGACTTCTTCAGATATTACGTTTTTATTATAGATCACAGATACTTGAAGAATTCCACCACTTCAAACTGGCCTCCGCCTGTTTCTACCGTTGCTCCGATATATTTGGTCTTATCGATATTACCTTTAAGTCCAATTTTCTTGACAGTCTCGTCTAGAGGTTCGTATGCCTTTTATTTCCTGCGTTTTTCTGACTGCTGCATCTATGTCATCCGCAAATGCAAGAATCACTTTAGTTTTACTGAATACTGTTTCTCGTTCGCTGTTTCCCATCGCCGTCACCGCTTTTTGTTGGGCCAGGTTAAATAGTATTGTTAAGAAGCCATCTTCATATCGCAGGGATAAAAGATTTGTTGGTATTCCATACTCTTCCATTATCATAAATATTTGGGTTCTGTTTTTGGTTTCATATGCTTCTTTGCTGTATATGAAGAGTTAGTGGACTCGATACCAATATATTGCTAATATATTGGAAAAGTGCATTTCTAATAATAAGATCTGGTCTGTTGTTGAATAGGTCCGCCGAAACCTGCACTGGTAGTCCCCCAGAATCTTCTTGGCATATGGGTTTATTGGGGCTGTTAAAATACTGGCGACAACTTTGTAGGTCATATTTAGTAGTGTGATACATCTGTGGTTACTATATTCTTTGCGGTCTTCCTTCTTGTGTGTTGGTATGCTTTTGGGAGAATTACAGTCCTCCGGCATTTACTCCTGTATCCATACCTTTATAAGTATAGACACCTTTTGTCCTAGTTTATCCGTTCCATATTTGAGGGTATATGATTCTCCGGACAAGATATCTGTTCCCGCTGCTTTATTTTTTTAGATGCACAATTTCTGTTTTGATTTTTTCTTATGAGGCTTCCGGGCAAAGAGTCTCTGATGTATATATTGCGAGTACTGACTCTTCGGTTTCAGTTCCTGGAATAGATAGTTCTTCCGCGAAGTACTCTGCTCAACTTTTCAATATCAGCTTCTTCTCCGTTACTATATTATCGTCCTTGTCCTTTGGCATAATGTGCTTCTTGGCTGGTAGTTTTTCCTTTTTTTAATTTCTTATTGCAATCTTCATTTTGAATATTCAGCAATATGTTTGACATTATTATTAGTTTTTTACGAAGGCTGTCCAGTGCCTGCCCCGTTTATTCTTTCAGCCTCTTAAATCAGATTTGCGGAATCTGTCCCTTTGGTCGTCTAGCGACTGTTTGGGTCTTCATCAGATTTACTGCTAGTATGTTTGGATGATTTGTGATTCGCACTTTATACACTTTTGATTATGTTACTGTTTTGATGCATACGTCTGTTACTGTTCAAGAGCTTCTGTCACTCTTTTGATGCATAAGTCGTGGTGGAGTCTCACATTTGAGACGTCGAAGGACGTCTCACATCTTGAAGACGTCTCACATTTGAGACGGTCGTTATCATTCTTAATATTTTATGCTCGCTCCAGGCTCTCGCGAAGTTGCACGTAGTTGAGCGAGGAACGAGAGTGTGGTCAGGTTATTCGCCTCGCCTTGTGCTTCCTCGCCTCGCCTTGGCTAACTTCGCTTCATGAAGCGGTTTTTCGTGCCCGAGTCAAAGGGACACGAGGCGTTTCAACCGTCACAACAAACAAAATATTTGTATTTAATATTATTAAATTTTACTAATAGTAATTTAAATAATATCAAAAATAATTTACTAATAGTAATTTAAATAGTAAATTATGAGCGATTGGTCACAAGAACTCCAATTACAATTCCTTGAGACTTTTCAAAGGGAACCAGTTATTTGGGATCAGTTATTGGGATAACATAATAATAATAATTAAAAGCAAAAATAGCTGCAGCAGCAGCTACTACCTGTTCGGTGTCGGTCATAGCACTGAGGTCCTCGCCAAGTAAGGCGAGAGTGTGGATGCCTACTCCGTGTAGTTCCTCGCCTCGAACAACTTCGGCGAGGATCCTCGCCGAAGTTACTCCGCGAGAGTCTGGAGCAGGCATTAAATCTTTGAATTATTTCAATATTAGATTTTGCTGCTGAGCCCCACAGTTGTAGGGCGTATGTTGATATAGGCTTTATTATGCATTTGTAGAGCATTAATTTGCTTCGGAATGAGAGTTGAGACTTCATATTTAGTAACCAGTACATTGAGCGTATCCTTTGGCCCCTAGCCATTCGCTTGGTGAACATGTGCTTCTTCCAAGTTAGTCGTCTATCCAAATATATTCCAAGGTACTTCGCGTAATCCTCTCGCGGAAGGTGTATTCCGTATAAAGAGACGGGGGGATGCATGTTCCTTTCCTATTAGTGAAAGTTTATTTGGTTTTGATTCGTCAGTCTTTGAGCTATTTAGATACACTATCGAGACTAGATTGTAGTTTTGTAGTGCAACGTCAGGTGAGTCCGAGAGAGCTCTGTCATCAGCAAACGTTCCAGTGAACACTCCCTGGGTGTTTGACCCATTACAGTACCTTGGGATTCCCCAGCTTGCATTGGATGTAAGAAAGTTATCTCTTTTCCTTGTTTTACCAAGATTTGTCTGTCACTTAGGTATGACTTTATAAGGTTGTAGGAATTTATTGGCAGGTTCCGTTTTATTTTGAAAAGTAGGCCGTCATGCCACACAAGATCAAATGCCTTTAATATGTCCAAAAAAAGCTGCAGCACTGTACTGTTTTAATTCAAGAGCTTTATTAATATGTTCCACTAATCTGTCTACTTGACAAACAGGTAATTAGGTAACAGCTTATTCAAGGAGATAATCGGGGATAATCTGCTCAGGATAAGTATCTCCATGACTTTCGAAGGTATGGGCAGCAGGATAATAGGTCTATATGATTGCAACTTACTCGGCTTGACCGCTGTTATAACATCGGCTACTTTCCATTGAATTTTGAATTGGGTTACTTTCCATTGAATTGAAATTTAATGCCTTACTTTGAGGATTTTACCGAATCGTTTCCAGGAGCTTTACTTGGGTCTAGTGCCTTAATCGCTGATTTTGCTTCTTCCCCTGTGAACTTAATAATGGGAGGATCTAGTTGGTGGGTTTGGTTCAGTAGTTGGATAACTTCATGAATTTTAGAAGAGCCCATATCTGGATTTGTTATGAAGACCTGTTTAAGATGTTCAGCGAATGTGTCACCTTTGTCCCCAATTGATTCCAGCATAATTTCGGCTTCTTTTGCTCTTCTCCGCCTATTGCGGAAGAACCTATTGCAACTACTATAAACATTTTTTTTCTAATTTAGCTAATTTCAATTCAATTAAATCTATATTTGTTGAATACTTAAAGTTGAATATTCTCCTTACATTGCAGTTAAGATTGAAGACAATTCTCTTCGTCTATGTATACGTGGTCTGTTAGAAAAGTATCCGACTATTAGCCGGTAAAAAAAAACTGGCATACCTGGAGCGTTGGAAACCTAATCACCCTCAAAATAGTCTCCTTGGGACTCCACACACTTCTATCAGCGGTGCCTCCATTGGTGGGAGCATTCCGAAAGAGCTTCTTTCGGAATCGACTTTAGCTCGGCTGTTGTTGCAGCCATAATGTCCTCTCTTGCCTGAAATCGCCTTTCTTTCAATGGCCTCTTGACTTTGGGGAATAGCCAGAAGTCGCAGGGGGCCATATCAGGAGAGTAAGGAGCTTGTCGAACCAGAGGAGTCTGGTTTTTCGTCAAAAAATTGTGAACCAAGTGCGAAGAATGTGCTGGAGCATTGTCGTGATAGAGTCGCCAATTTCCTGATGACCACAACTCCAGTCGCTTGCGCCGCACATAATCACGTAGGCGACGTAGGACATCCCTCATTTCAGTTGTCGTCATTTTACTTGAAAAACCATTGAAAAACCGACGGGAGCACTACACACAACATCACTCGAACACTGCTCGATAGCAACTGACGCTATCTACATGCGGGAAAAAATTCACGCATGCGTACGAAGGTTCAAGGTCGGCTTATGCAGACGCGCTTGATTCAAATCCATCAGGTTTTCAAAATGAAAAATAAGGTCGGATACTTTTCTAGCAGACCACGTACAATTGTTTTTGTCTTTGTATTGAAGTTTAATTTTCCTAATTTAGCTTGTTTTAAATGTATTATAGTAACATTTCCACAAATTCCTGATTCTATTAAAAAAAAATTGACAAAAAAATATTACTCCTATTACATTTGTAAAGAAATGTGGAATTATGTTTAGATGAATGCTCTGGAAGTTGAGACATCAACAAATGACCATTATAAATTCAGACACTTAAAAATCGTAGCACAATAATCAGAGAAGAGAAAGAATTGGAATATAAATATATGGAGTTGAAGATTATGTTATACGGCAAAAACGTTTCGTTTCACATGCTATAAATCATATCGAAATTCTCCTACACCGCTGAAACCTTTTCGTAGAATTTAATATATTTCCACGTTTATATAAATTACACACCGACCAGGAGATCACAATGGAAAAGCGTTCGCATGGTTCAGAGCATAAAGACGCTGATAAACATCTGTACATATAAATAATTACACTGAGCGTAGTTAATCTTGGTACACGATACGTCCAAAACGTAATGCGTTAAAATAAATTCAGCGACAAGAACACATCGGTCAACCTAAATATTAAATAAGTTTGTGGGCGGTTGTGGTGTGTTTTGCTTGGCTTTCTTCTATTTCCTCTTCGAGGAGTTTTTCACTCGTGGTTGTTTGACTGGCGTGTAGAATTTTGCGATTTATTTGTAGCTTATTTTCTGATTTGTGTGTCTAATTGATTCGGATTATGCATAATTTATTTCGTGGATTTTTATGATATGTTGAAATGATGATTTCTGTATATTACATAAGCAATTTGATGAGATTTTTAAAATTAGTTTAAGATATTTAGGTTTAAGAAAATTCGATCAGTCTACAGTTTTGGAACAAAAAGATTTTGGAACAATTGAAATAAAACATTTTATAAAACTCAATCAAATATTTAAATATTTTCAATTCATTTTGGAATGATAACTGAGAACAATAAAATTAAAATGATTTCTCGCAATCGATATGATACTAAATCAAGTGACTAACTGGAATTCTGGTTCAGTAATCAGTTTTGATATCATTGGTAACTTAATAACTAACCTTTATTTAGTAGCTTTCTCCGGTAGCTTAAACGGAAAAAATTAAACTTTAAAATATGCAGTTTCAAATAGTAGGAGCGGCCTTAAGAATTATTTAGTTATATTAGCGGCCTTTCGAAAATTTGTTAAGAGCAATCGCATACTTCAATTTTTAAAACTTATTTACTAATAATATCTGAAACTGTGATTTTAACAAAAAGCTATTTCTAGTTTTTACAGTTTCAAACTAGTAACGCCGCTTCTCCGTGTAACAACTGGCTAAAACATATTTACACGGTTACAGGAGTTCGACCACTGTAACGGTTTAGAACCACAGATAGGGTTGTGAGCCGTTACCTAAACTATAAAAAAATCAAATGCAGCTAATTTACGTACTGACTTATTTTAACTATTTCTATTCAGTTACAGTTTATTAGACATATTTTGAACTGCTCTAGTTTATTATTACTCTGTAATAAAAAATAAAATCCCTACTACAGTAGCAATCTAAATATCAATAAACTTAATAAAATCGGAACACAGCCTGAATATATAAATATATTCAACCTTTCCGGAGCTCTATAATATTATTGAGTCTTTTAGGACAAACAAAACAAATCTCATTTGAGATTTATCAGTTATTTATTTGTTTTCATTCCACCTTCGTGGCACTCAAAAAAAAACTTTAAATTATCATTTAAATCAATATCCTGCTAAAAATATCTAACACCTAGTCATCCACGTGGGTTCCAAGTAAGTTTTTTACAAATTATTATTCATAAAAGCAAAGCTGCACTGATGAGAGTTAAATCGCGATACGCGTCTGCAGATGCCTATTCGCTTAAGATAATAGAAAGATATTATCTTAGAAAACAATGTTATTTTCCCGGTTTTTCTTGAGTGCCACAAAGGTGGATTGAAAACTAGTAAATAACTGGTAAATTTCACATGAGATTTATTTTGGTAGTCCTAAAAAGACTCAGTAATTTAGATCCCCGGAAAGTTTGAATATATTTGTATATTCTGTGTTCCGACTTTATTAAGTTTATATGATTATCTATAATGTAATGTGGTTTTACCAATAGTAAATATCTTTAGATTCCTACAAAGAAAACATTAAAAACTCTTGTATTGTTTGTTGTAATTTCCAAAATTACATAAAATAAATTTTCAGGAATTTTAATTCTTAAAGTAACCTTCTCCACTTTATTGTTTATATTGAACATTAATTAAAGACAAACCTGCCATTAAACTGGCTGCACTCTGGCCCTATGGAGTTTCAGTTGCAGACAACAATACAAGCCTTGGGCCTCTCATGCGATTCGCAAAAAAATAAAACCGAAAACTTAAAAGAACAATATCATAATAAGCTCATGCACAACTCAATTTACCTTATGCGTTCATTGTTTATTTACTTTTTAAATTACGATCGTAAATTTTAATGCCGTGCAGGTAAATAAACGGAGAAAAGATGCTAATAACAGAGAATAATAAGTTTCGTTTGGAATGTTTGTGGAAATTTCAAATATAATAATTTTAATTTGACGTTGATAAAATATTCAACTTTGAAATTTCGACTAAACCATTGTGCTTTTTATAAACTGCAGGCAATTAATACAAATTAGCATTTCTAAATTGCCAAACGATGACATGGGCATGTTTTTTTTACAAAGTTATGGCGAAGTGCACGTAATAAAAAATTAAATCCGCATTTTTGCGTTTGCAAAAACGTGTTATTAAATAAAATTTACGTTCGTGATTTTCGGCGAAAAATATTCTCGTACATTCGTACAGAACAAATCGATTCCCGATTAGAAAGTGTTAAAAACTATTACATTACAATTTATTCGACGCATTGTCCAAAATTAAATAAATTTGAGCAAAAGTAAAAGTGACGTAATTGCCCACTAAACTATTTTCTCTCCGTTTAAAATCAATAATTAAATTCGAAATTTTATGATTGACACTATAATAATTAGATCACAACAAAATTCCGTCATATTCAACTCTACATTTAATTTATTTGACATTTTACACCTTTCCAAGAATTATCTAATCACTTTTCCACCGCGTTTTATTCCAACTCTAAATAATTTTAGTAGGCGTTTTGCGAGTTATTATCGCTAATATTTATGCTAATTCTGATACTGGTAAAAAAAAATCATCTTAGGCTGATACGTTGACCGGAAAGAATGCGCGCAGATGTTTAATGGAATTTATGCGGTTTATTGAAACCTCTGTTAACTTTCAGCGAAAAGGAATTTCAAAAACGTTATCTTTAATTGAATTTGATTTCGGATTTTATATCATTAGTTAAATGATCGGATGAGATATTGTTTCGATGCGATTGGAAACAATCTATTAACTAAATCTGTTTAGCAGATGGAGGAGAAAACTTGGAGGATTTATGTGGGAACTAGTTGTTAGAAAATTCCGTGAGGTTTTTTTTATTTATGTTGGTTTCTCATAGACTACGGTAATTTGAAAACAAAGAACTGTTTTTATGCCTAAAATTTGATTAAGAAATGGCTTAGATTATTAAGAAAATGTTGGTTTTATAGGATTAAACTATGTAAAATGGATATTTGAAATTGAATAATTTTTGTAAACCATTGCAGAAATGTCCAGATCGTAATACGATAATTTTGAATTAACTTTTGGTTAATGTTGATTCAAAGCATATTTAATTTAAAAATAATTAGGAATATAATGAAGATTAGAAATTATAAATAAAGTTTGGTTTTAAATATTTGGTTTCAAAATTGTTATAACCTACGTAAATGATATGAAAGATTTTATTCATTTATAAATCTGTGTATTTTCTTAAATATATTTTTTCAGTTTAGTCAGTTGTAAAATTGATATTTTTTAATTGAATTGTTAGGAACTTAAATTTGAATTTTATATTTTAATTAATTATTTAGGTTTTCCTCGTTTATAAAATATTGCAGTTTTCTAAAAAAAACTGGACAAATTTTCAACAAATTTATACTTATTATTCTAGATTCCAAAAATTCTTTAGATTTTAGATTATTCCTACTAAATTCCAAATTTTTTATTAAATTAAATTTAAATTACAATTTATTTTAAACTTAATAAAGACGGAACAAAGCTTGAATATATAAATATACTCAACCTTTCCAGAACTCTATAATACTAATGAGTCTTTTTAGGACTACCAAAAACAAATCTCGTATGAAATTTGTCAGTTATTCTATAGCTTCTAAAACCATAAAAATAACATTGATTTTTAAGATCATGTCTTTCCGATACCTTGAGTGGATAGCCATCTGTGGACGCGTTTCGAGATTTATCTCTCATCAGCACAGCTTTGCTTCCATGAACAATATTTTGTAAATCACTCACTTGAAAACCCATGTGTTGATTAGGGTTAGATGTTATTAATTTTGACATTTTGTGAGAGAGACACGAACTTAGAAGGTTATTGATATAAATGATAAATTTTGAATTGGTAAAACCATACAACATTATAGATAATCAGATAAACTTAATAATGATGAAAATCTCTTTATTGTTATTTTATATATATTATGTTATTTTTATGGTTTTTGTTGAGTGCCACGAAGGTGGACTGAAAGCTATAGAATAACTGACAAATTTCATACGAGATTTGTTTTTGGTAGTCCTAAAAAGACTCATTAGTATTATAGAGTTCCGGAAAGGTTGAGTATATTTATATATTCAAGCTTTGTTCCGTCTTTATTAAGTTTATCTGATTATCTATAATGTTGTATGGTTTTACCAATTCAAAATTTATTTTAACACTATAAAAGTATAAAATTAATAAATTTCACTATGTCTTATTCTTGTTGCCATTGCGGCCCGTTTAGAGCTTTGGCATTTTTCTAAATTAGCTCAATAGGGCTCATCTACTTCGATTTCTTGCAGAGACTTTCTAATTTGCAACCCCGATTGCTGACGCGTCTTCCTCACGCTGTTCAGCCAGCTTTTCCTCGGTTTGCCACGCGGTCGGCGTCCTTCTCTAATGACATCCAGCTCCAGTTTGGGTTGCCTAGTGTCCTGTCTCCTTTTTATGGGTTCTGCATTTCGTAAATCTGGCTCATTGAATATCTGTCGTAGCTCATGGTTCATTTGGATCCTCCACACCCGGTCTGTATTTATTTATTTACAAATCTTACGTAGTACTTTCCGTTCGACGAGGTTCAATTGCACATCGTGTGCATTTGTAAGGGTCCAAGTTACACTGTCATATGTCACAACTGGTCTAATAAGTGTCTTGTGTATACTTAGCTTGATTCTGCGCGACGGGACGGGTAATCGCGCAATGTTTGTCTAGATGCATGCGGGTAAAAAACCTTTTCGGATATTTCGTTTTTGTTGTATATTATAGATCCCAAATACATGAATCATTTGCATGTTTCTGATCATGTTTTTGAGACCGCTGATTACGAAACTGAATTCGAAATTTAAAAATGACGGATGCTTTATAACGGATGATTTTTCTAAACGACCATTCTAATTTAAAGAAACTCGAGATTTAGGGTTTTTTATAGTCGTTGATCGCGAAACGGAATTCCAAATTTCTAGATTCGAAATAGCGAAAAATTGAGTAAATTTTGCTGAAACTCGAGATTTAGGGTTTTTTAAAGTTGTCTATCACGAAACTCAATTTAAAATGGCGGATGCCATATAGCGGGTGATTTTTAAAAATAGCATTAAATTGTACTGAAACTTGAGATTTAAGGGTTTTTAAAGTCGCCAATCATGACGCTGAATTCGAAATTATAAATGGAGGCTCATGGAATTTGGTTCACTTAAGGTTCCAATAAATAACAGAAGAACAAATAAATAGGAAGAATTTTATTGAAATGGAATATGAAAATGTTGTTCAAATTTGAATCTTCAGTATTTTAATCTTTCTTCTTCCGTATCTTATTCCGCGCCTGGAGCTGTAATTTCTTAAAATAATTCGCAGCAAATTAAAAAAGGTAATAATAGAATGAAATATTATTTTAAGAGCCAACAAAAAATGTATTAAATTTATGAGCGATTTCTGCGCCTAATTACCACTCAATTTAAAATTTCAGAAAGTGGTTTTAATTGTCAATACGTAGGGGAAAGAGGGTTTGTCCCAGCCAATATCTTGTTTTTGATATTATCACTATATTTCTTAAGAGAAATAAAATGAAAACTACAAAAAAATTATCAACATTATATTTGTTTACGATAAATATTGAAAACTTGAACAAAAATATTATAAAATTTTAATTAAAGCTACTTTAAATATTAATAAAATTTTCTTATCTTCTTAACCCTTTGACGACGAATTTTAAAATATGAAATTTCTGTAACTTTAACGATAGAAATCAGCTATATAATTGTGTTTTCTAACGGGATATATACATCCCAACAGTGTTTTATAGAAAATCAAACTATTATAGAAAAATAAGAAAAAAGTTTATTCTAAATGTTACAAGGTACATTTTTATACATGAAATGGTGTAAAACAGCTATCGCATAATGGGAGATCGCATGAGGTGCACATCGTTTTCGTACGATGTTCCATTTTCTTTTTGGCACAACTAAAGCACCTCCTGCGTGTTTTTCCTTGGACTGGTAAATGATCCCCAACGTTGTATAGATGTCTTGCTGACGTTGATGGCCGCCCACTTGTACGTTTTCCCTTAATTTTTGCACTTTCCCTTCCCTTACCTATTAACTCTTCAGCCAAGTCTACCAATAATGGTAGAGTCTTCTCCTTTTTGTGATTTATTTCGCTGTACAAAATATATGCATTGACTGCTGATGTGTCATTAATAATTTGTAAAACACCTCACGCCACCACTTGGAAGATTTTCTGTCGAAATCATAGACGGTGGTTAGGTGGTCTGACAGAGCTACACCACCGATAAACTTATTATAGTCAGCTATAGATTTTGGACAAGAATACGTCACTTTGTCGCCAGTTTTTAACTTTCTACTTACTCCCACTATCTCATTTGAGTGGCTCAAGACAAGTACTTCTTTTGTATCTTGCCAAAAACTCGCAGTGAGTCTCGAATCTGTCGCAATGATTTTGTATTCGCATCTGGCTAATTTCACCTTCATGTCTGGAACATATTTCCTATTCCTGATACATGTTCCTGATGCGGCAAATGGTAAGTCATAAAGTAGTCTCACTGAAGTAAAAAATCGGTCAAAGCAGAGGAAAATTTTTTCCGTCTCTGGAAAATAGTCGAAACTGGTCGAAAATACTATAAACACGAATGGGACAAGCGTTGGTTGTAATAGCACACAGAATAAGGCATCTATATTTTTTTTAATTTGACTGGGACATATATGTCCCGACAGTGGTCAAAGGGTTAAGGTCGCGGGTAGCCCCGGCCACCTACGTATTTAGTGACCAAATCGTTTTTTGGCAACACATACATCACATTTGTAGTACAAATCGGATGGATTTATATCTACACATGCTTCGTGAGCCCAGTCTGGACATATCTTGTATCCTTGTCATTGTATCCAATCCTCGTCAAATGTTTCACCGCAAATAATCCATTCCGTCTCCAGATGTTGCGAATATGGCTCAGATGTAACCTTTTTCGCTTTCACCTGCATTTTCACGTTTCCCTTGACCTTTACCACAACTTTATGGTCTTTGGCTTTCTCCATTAATACCTTTTTATACGACGAAGAAGTCTCAAAATCTCGCTTTTTTGTGTTCTTCTTTTCCTAGCAGTCAATCGTTTCTTTGAGGCATCAGGAAGAGGTGACAAATCTTGAAGCACACCATTAATGTTCCCATAATCAAAACTTGCATTTGGCACTGCCTCTTATAAGGTTATTAACGACACAGCTGGTACGCTAGCTGCTGGTTCAACGTTCTTGGTTGATATTGCTTCATGAAGTCGGATGGCAGCTGACGACACAGATAGAGCGCTAGTTGATGGTCCTGGTTCATTTTCAGGTGCTGCAGGACTAGAAGCATGAATTGTTGACTGACTAGGTCTATCTTCAATTGGAATATCAGTTAACGCAGAACCTAGAAAGTCTAGGTCTGAAAACACGTCTCGATTATAGGGCTGGATACCTGTGCAACGGAAACCACTTTGGGCTATCTCTAATCTAGCAGATTTGGTAAACGCTATATTTGTCAGTCCAGCAACGTCTTAATCTGTTAATCGAGCACCAGGATTCTGACGCATCAACGATGCATTTGCTGATCCGTAAGCCTGTTTAAAAGGCTTACACACCGTCTAATGGCTGAAGCTTATGTGTCGTGTGGGACGATGTGCTCAGCATGTGAATGTTATCTATAGCATATTCAATAACATTCAGCTCTTTGTGGCTATTGTGTCCATCTAATATTAGTAGAACAGGTCTAGCTTCAGACGGACGGACATGCTTCTTAAAATGTTGTAGCCACTGGAGAAATATCTCTGCATTCATCCAACCGCTTTCGGAGGCAATACCAATGCTTTCTGGCGGTGCGCCAATCATAAGCCGGCCATTCTTATCCATTTTCTTCCTAGGGAAAATGAACATGGGGGTACAAATTACGCATAGAAATCATTACAGTGATGTTACGTACCCGTTCAGCTGAAGTGAGTTTTCCAACCTGATTTTTACCTTTCACGGACAAAACTCTATGATTTTTATGAATATTCGAGACTCCTGTCTCGTCAGCATTATAAATTTGAGAAGCTTGAAAATTGAATTGTTCATATAGGTTGAAGAGGAGGTTATAAAATCGATTAACCTGAGGTTTATTGAAACCTGTAGAACGCATCAAGCTTGTTGCCTTAGGAGTTCTTAGTGCCATATTTGGATTTCTTTTCTTGATGCCTCGGAAAAAACATTTTCAGCCATTCGTTTGTCTTTGTTAAATCTGTGAAGAATTTTATTTTTTATTTATTTTTTCTGCTAAATCAAATGCAAGGTGCAAAACTCACTTCTTTTTAAAGGCATGAGACGGTTATTTAGATTTATAACATGCTCACAAAGTTGTCTTTCAAACACAGGTTTAAATGTCTGTTGAAAACGTCCTAATTTTGGCTTGAGAGTGATTTCATGACCTTGTTTTATTCCTTTAATACGATCCTGCAGAAAAGTACGTGGAACTCCATATCGTTCTGCGGCAGCTCTCTCAGAACATTTTTTGTCAAGGACGGCTTGAATTCCTCTTTTCATATTTTCTGCATTTTTTACAGTATTCTAGAAAAAACTTATTCTTAACACCATCCCATTCGTTTGGTAGCCGGTTTCTGCAGCTTCTTTAACTTTTCTTCTAGGAGAAGGCAATTGAGAAAAAAATTTCGTCACAATTTTATGAAAATTTAACCGATTTTTTTTTGACAAATATTTATAAAATAAAGAAAAAACAATACAACAGTTAAAGCCTATATGCCTTGAACAAACAATCCATTTTTTGGGGTTGAAAACGATAAATTTTAAGGTATAAAATAGATTACTTCCCTTACTTCCCTCAGCACGCTTCGACAGACTCTCGAACATGAAATGATCCGCGAAAATAGGCCCACATTGAAACAGGTACAATCGCGAGAGCACTTTTAGCCCTTATATCGGAAGAAACTAGAATTACCAAAATATTACAAACCCATTAAAGACCAATTATAGCTTGAATAAAGAAATGTATTCAACCTGTTAATAATATTAAGTCTTATAAAGACGTCTTATATATGACCAAATCTCATGTTGAACAACTACTTCCTGGCTAATATCACACAGGATATTGAATTATACAACAGACATTTGCAGGTTATTACTAGTCCAAGTACATTTTCATGTCACTAGCAGCACTAGACAAACGACAACGTTTTAAGGTAACTTTTTTCTATTTAAATTAAGTGAAAAATTATAAATTAGAAGTATATTCTACATTAACTTGAACACCTCGTGCATGACTGGCGAGTTTTGGTTTTGATTTGACATTCGTGTAGAAAGACATGAATTTAGTTACGGTTATTGATTTAAATGATAATTTAATATTGTTGAAACTATACTAATGAGATTTGTTGATAGTCTTAATAAAACAATATTATAGAGCTATGAACAAGTTGAATATATCTATATATTCAAGCTATATTTCGTTTTCATAAGTTTGTATGAGTGCATATATAATTAGTATGGCTTCAGCAATATTAAACCAAAATATAAACTTTATTTTTTAAATTTTGTTCAGCTTTTGGAGATTTCCGACCACTGTGCGTTGGTCTGTGCCACTGTGCGTGATTTACGTTCCGCTCCCAGCCAACACCATATATTTGGTCTTATCGATTTTAACTTATCCGATTTTATTCGCAGTTTCGTTTAGAGGTTCATATGCCTCTTTTATTATCTGACTGTTGCTGGCTACTACATCTATGTCGACCGCAAACACTAGGATCACTTTAGATTTGCTGAATATTGTTCCTAGTTCACTGTTTCCCATCTCCCTCACCGCTTTTACTATGGCCAGGTTGAATAGTATCGTTGAGAGCATCTCCTTGTCGTAGCCCTGATGTTACTGCGATACTTGTCGATAGCTGCTCTTGTACCCGCACTTTGCGTTATCGTTTAATGTCATCCGGGTTAATTGGTCCCTGGTTATGCTGTCATATGCTTGTTTTAAGTCTATGATGAGTTTGTGTATCTCCTTACTATGCTCCCAGTACGTATCCAATATATTGCGAATACCGAAGATCTGGTCTGTTGTGGACCTATTCCATCATACCCGCACTGCTAGTCCCCGAGAATGGGTTTTTTTCGGGCCGTTAATATACGACGAAAACATTGTAGGTCGCATTTCACCATATTTTCATATTTAATGAAATTTTTTTGTTGAATTTTGCAATTTATTTTTAAAATATGAGCAATTTTGAAGAAGTTATTGCATTCTAAAATTTTGAATTCATATTTTATTTATAATTACAAATACAAAATATCCCAACATGTAAACCAATTTCAGGATTTTGTGAAACAAAATAAAAATGATTAGGGTAGTTTAACTCAGGTGTATGGACAAATTCTTTCAAATATTTTTATTTAAATTAAACCAACGTTTCGACCTATATTAGGTCTTTGTCAAGGTTACAAAAGAAAAACATATTTTTATATACGTTTATATTATATTATATTATATTACGTATGTTAAATTTATAGTTGAAAGAACTTGTCCAAACACCTGAGTTAAACTAACCTAATCATTAAAACAAGATGGACGTTATATCAAAAAAAAATAAATAGAGAATTTTAGAAAACTTTTGAAATACTATTATGTTTTAATTTCTAAAAAAAATCAGTAAAGAATGTTTTAGATGGCCATGTAGATTAAATTACGCAAAAGGATTTCAAAAAATTACGCAAAATCGAAATATTTTCCATATTGTAAACTAATTAATTTTCTTCTCATTTTCTTCCTCTATGAAATATTATATTGCCATTGAAAAAAAAACATACCCATTAGAAAATATTGTAATTTTATGGAAAATATTTCATATTAATAAACTCAAAACTCTAATCCAAGTCCAATTTATTAACGTCTAACATGCAAACATAATAAAGAACCGCCTATTTAAAGGCAATTAGGATAAATTTACAAATTTCCCCTCATTAAAACCCAAAAATTTGAATAAATAAATTTCAAAAAAATTTAAAATACCGCAGACAGAACATAACTCAAATCCGTCTAGTTTCATATAATTTATAAATCTGGCAAACTAATTTGTCTAACATTCATAAATTTGACTAATTAATTAACCCCAATTCAAACCATATATTATGTTTTCTTTCCTGTTTTGACTTAACCTGCATTAATTTAAAGAAAAAACATCAATTAATTTCTGAAGAATTATGATATTTAGAAATTTGTCGCCAAAGCAAATATGATTGTGCAATTTTAACGAAATCTTGACAAATTTGCTATAAATTATTCCTGACGTAAACAATAAACTTCAAACACAATTACAACTTTTTTCAGACACTAATCCATACAGAAAGTTAATAAATCAACAATTAAATCTGTTATTAATTTATTTATACAGACCGATAATCTACGAAAGCAATTAATCAATTTTTTCTCCCGACGAAATTTAATAAATAAAATATCGCGTTTGCGCTGATTAATTTAATGACACGCATTTGCATTTATTATTGTACTCTCCACCCACGCGGCCGTTTATCGCACACAATGTTAACTTGCAAGAATTTATTAATTATTAATATTGTTATTAATGATAATGAAGTTATAAAGATATTACAGATAATTTTCTAATTGTTAATTTATTGTTTCTCTTTTGTTACAGGTGAGTCAATTTCTAAAACTTTCCCCATATTCGCATATTTTGCGTTATAAAGTAAGTAACGAATTTGTAAAAATTGAAATGTTTATCATAGTGTTACAAACAGAGAAAATCTTATAATTTATTTGTTATTTATCTCCTTTTATAATGAAAATTGTTTATAAATTTCTCCACATTTGTAGGATTCTTGGAGAATTTAGCCACTGACACAAATGTTGTTAATTCTAAAAAGCCTCATTTATTCAAAATTTTATGAAATGCTAATACCTAAAACTATTTGCAAAATTAATCAGAACCTTAATTCGACACAGGTTTATCTAGATTAAACTAGTTCACTGCACTCGTTAATAAAATTCCACACAGGATTTACTAAAGAGTTTAAATACAAGATTAAATATCTCAATCAACTGTAATTAGTAAGATCTAAACTTAATCCACATAAAAACAGAAAATAATTTATTAAAATATTCCAACGACGACAACAAAAAAACTTTTAAAATGCACGATTGGAAAATAAAACGAGTTTTCTATAATAGGCCAATTTCCGTTTTAAGAATTGAATAGAAGTTGTTGGAAAAATGTTACGAAAGACGTTTTATTTTTATTCATTTCATTTTTTTCTTTGTTTTGAACAAGCATAATTGAAAGAAAATCGTGATAAAAAATTGTTACTAAATTAAATGCTAAGTGAAATACTTCTTATCGATGGCAGCAATTGTTATGTTGTATATAAAGAAAAATTTGTATTTTTTTCCGTTTAATAAACTTTCTAATTATATAAGTGATTTATTGGTCTTGTACAAAAGTTTAATGGAAAACACAAATTCAAGTCAACAAAAAAAGAACACATTCCTGAATTCCAAAATCGAATATTTCTTCTCAATAAATCTAATCTACGTTTGTTTCCTTATCAAAGTATTTGCAATTCGAGACTTTTGGATGCAGATTAAATCTTAACTAGCTCCATCATCTTGTCAAGTTTGAGTTTACTGAATAAACAAAAAAGCAAACGGGTCCATTCAAATCTTGTGTTTCCATTTAATCGTCCAAATATGGAAGGACCTATGAGTCGAGTATTAAATTGAGATGCTTTGTGTAGATGAAATTTCCTTAAATCTTTGAATACAATGCCCCTAGCCGGCTTCTATTTCTTTTGTGCATTGTGCGACTTCCGCACTTTTTGCATACGACCCCGACCGGACACGATTTATTGTTACATACAGTTTCCTAATCCAAAGCCAACAAGAAAACTTTGATGGAAGATTTGTAGGATATATATTAACCACATTAATTAACTAACCATTTGTACGTCATATAGCCTGTTTGATTTGTCACAAATTAATGTTGCATCAAATGATTCAAATTTTTTGAATATGAACTAAACTAGACAGATAAGCTTCGATGGAAAATAATATTAGATAGATAGTTTTAATTATAATAAGATGAGTAAATACATAAATCTTGTCTATCTAGCCTTGCAAAATTTAAGTTAGTCTAGCCAGTTTATTGTGTGATTATGAGCGATATTACAAAACGTTATTTCTAAATTTTTCGACGTTAATTACGCAAACCGGTCAGAATTTAAGTCTGATATTTGTAATTATAATCAATAATAATGACGCCACATAACATCCGTTTAAGACCTTATTATTAAACGAAACTCTATCGATTGGTAATTAATCTTTGAGGCTGCGTATAAATATCTCGAGCCCGAGGCGGCAATTTTATTGGACACAAATTTATGACAGAGATTTTTTCTTGTTTCTTTCTTTTTCTATTGGTCGTAACTATTTTTATGTGTTGGATTTATCGAATGGTAAAATATTGTTTTTGCGTTTACTTTTATTGCTGTATCATTGCTATAAATAAATTTTATTTTATTTCTTGTTTAAATATTTAGAAAAGTTTTTGAAAAAAAAATGAAAATTGAAATCTGATATTGTTAAACATTTCATTGTAAATAATTTCTTCTGCGTTTTCTTGATTGAATTTTGATTTATGCAATATGAAATCTTGTTCTTTGATATAGCTGGTCGTTAATTTCTTTTCAACCTTACAAGTTTGTTTCAGTCTGAGTTGAACAAATTCAATACAAAAATCTATCGACAAATCTAAATGAATTTGTGATGTATATCAACATCAATCGGAAAGGAAACAATAATATTAACAAATTTAATTCTAATTTCAAATTTTCATAAAAACTCATATAAACATCTTGAAATGTGATTACAAGCAAAGCAAAGTAGTTGTAGTTACCAACAACGAAATTACAACAAACCTTTTTGTCCAAATTTCCATCCAAAATAAGAATATTTAAAAAAAATCACGAATTTACAAAATATAATAAGCAATTATTTAACCCAAACACGGACATAATTAAGCAAAACAGGCACCCAATTTCCACCGGCCAGTTTATTAATATCTGAAAAACGTGACGGCAGTTTAAGTTTGCTTATCTGAACACGACACTTAACTGCACAGGCTCATACAACTCATTTGCATTTTGATCTAATTTTGATGAAAATAATCAACAGCAAACTTGCGGACAGAGAAAATTAAATTCATGAACGATTCAGTTAAAAATAAGATTACGCTTACATTGCATTACACTGATATATTCTATTTATTATTCTCAAGCTTATATTAAGACTTAGCTGCCTAACCAAGTATGTCAATACTAGTGTGTCTATTTTTTCATGTTTGTCTAGTATAGCCTCCTATTCAGACTTGAGTTTCTAGTCTTGTCTGTAATCTTATGTATGTTCTTGTCTATTTCCTCGTGTCCAGTCCAGTCTTGTCCAGTCCAGTCCAGTTTCGCCTATCTTTTATCTTTATTATTGTGATTTGTGGAACCTGATTGCGTGTGAAGCTCTCACTTACTAAACCCCCTTTTCCACTTGGCCATAGTATGCACCAACCCAGTATCGCTCGCGCATTCCTTCAGGGTGGTCAGCACGGACGGCTTACTTCCGCCCTAGTTTTTTCATTTCATCAAAGATGTATCACTCGCTTTTTTAATCAATTGTTTCAGCATTTCTCTTTCTTCTCTCGCTTTTTGGGACATTATGTTCACAGACATAATGTTGTATTTATGCGTCCCATCTGGGGCAGTGGAACAGGGTGTGTTCAGACCATCCCTTTCTTCGGAGCAGTACCAGCAACCTGTATTTTGCCTCTTTCCTAGTCTGAACAGGTATGTGCCAAAAACTCCGTGTCCTGTCATAGCTTGGGTTATGTAGTGGCCTACTTCGCCCCAGAGTTTCTCGCACCATGCTCTGATATTTTTTATGCACGTTTTGCTCCAGCCGTCGTACTTTTCCCAAAGGTTCTGCCATGTTGACATAAAAGCCTCCCTGGCTTCCTTTATATTGGCCGTTCCTCGTGCAGCTGGCAGCGTTCGAGCACGAGTATTTTTATGGGCGGCGTCCCAGCGATAGCCAGCACGGCTTCTGTAGAGACTGTATGCTGCCGTTATGATTATGGCCATTCTTCGGTTTACTTATTCTAGTTTGGCAACATTGTGTTTATATTTTAGCGCGCTCGACCACACTGGGGCTCCATAGAGGATGATGGAGGAAACTAGGAATGCTAACATTCTTCGTTAATTTGTTGTGGGGCCATTAACATTTGGCATTGTCCTGGCGAGAACGTTGAGGGTGTTTGTGGCTTTCGCGCAGGTGTTCTTTATATGTTCCGTCATTCGTATATGCTTGTCTAGGTAGACGCCCAGATATTTTAACAAATTTCTGGATTTTATTTTTATCTCCAGTCTGGTGAATTTCCTGCGGTTTTCGAGAAGAACCATTTCAGCTTTTTCGGCTGCTCGTTTAATGCCCATTTCGTCGAGTTGTTCCGTAATTGAGATTAAGGCATATTCTGTTTTTCCTTTTAAATCTTCGCTGCTCCTTGCGGACACGACTAGTGCAAGTTCGTACGCGTATGCTACCGTAGTCACACCGTTTTGTATTTTTAGTCTCAGGATTCTATCGTAGAAAACGTTTCACAGTGTTGGTCCAAGTACCGACCCTTGTGGTACTACGCTGGATGTGTTTCTTTTTGTTCCCGCCTCCGTCACCACGTATCTCAAAACCACCTCGTATCCAGTTTCGCCTATCTGGTCTTGTCTATATGCTTTTGCCTGCCTAATCTTGTCTATGTAGTCTTGTTTATATAGTATTGCCTATTTAGTCTTGTCAATGTAGTCTTGTTTATCTAGTCGTGTCTATTTTGTTGTGTCTATCTAGTCGTGTCTCTCTAATATTGTCTGTCTAGTTTTGCCTGTATCGTCTTGTCTATCTAGTGTTGTTATCTACTGGTCTTGTATGTTCGGTCTTGTTTTTATAATCTTGTCTATCCAATCTAGTATAGCTAGTCGTGTCTTAGTTAAATTTAGACTTACCTGCCTAACCACGTATGTCAACCCTAGTGTGTCTATTTTTGCATGTTTGTCTAGTATAGCCTCCCATTCAGACTTGAGTGTCTAGTCTTGTCTGTATAATCTTATATGTCTGTACTTGTCTGTATAATCGTAAATGTCTGTTTTTGTCTGTTTCGTCGTGTCGATGTTGTCTTGCCAGCCCAGTCCAGTCCAGACCAGTCCAGTGCACTGCAGTCCCGTCCAGTCCAGTCGAGTCCAGTCCACTCCAGTCCAGTTTCGCCTATCTGGTCTTGTCTATATGGTCCTGTCTATATGATTTTGCCTGCCTAATCTTGTCTATTTAGTCTTCTCATATGTAGTCTTTATATAGTATTGTCTTTCTAGTCTTGTCAATGTAGCCTTGTCTATCTAGTCGCGTCTACCTAGTCGTGTCTATCTTGTTGTGTCTATCTAGTCGAATCCCTGTAATCTTGTTTGTCTAATCTTGTGTGTCTAGTTTTGCCTGTATCGTCTTGTCTGTCTAGTCTTTTCTCCTGGTCTTGTATGTTAGGTCTTGTTTTTCTAGCTTTGTCTCTCTAATCTAGTCTATCTAGTCCTGTCTGACAAGTTACGTTTGTCTAGCCTTTTCTGTCTATTTTAACCTGTCTAGTGTTGTTTCTCTACTGTGGTCTGGTCTTTATCTGATTTGTCTAGTCTTGTCTGTCTATTCTAATATGTCTAGTCTTCACTGTCTGGTCATTTCTGCCTAGTTTTGTTCCTCTTATCCGGCCTGTCAAATCTTATCCGGCCACTCAAAACTCGTCCATGTAGTATCGATCGTCTAGTCTTGTCTATGCAGTTTGGGTCGTCAAATCTAATTGTAGTTAATTAATAAATCCTTTACACAATCTTAATTACAATGTTGTCTGGTATGGTCTTTATCTGATTTGTGTAGCCCTGTGTGTCTATTGTAATATGTCTAGTCTTCACTTTCTGGTCATTTCTGCCTAGTTTTGTTCCTCTTATCCGGCCTGCCCAATCTCATTTGTTTAATTTTATTAGTTTAATCTCGTCCATGTAGTTTCGAACGTCTAGTCTCTAGTCTATACAGTTTGAGTCATCAAATCTAATTTTAGGGAATTAATAAATCCTTTACAATCTTAATTACAATCTAAACACGATTAATATCCAAATCTTGATACAATCTAGATACAAGCTGAATACAATTCCATTTGTTTTTAATATGTTTTATTATTAAGCATTAATTCGCTTAATTATAATGAGAATCTTAATTAAGATTCGTTTAAAACTACATTTTTTAATTACTTAATTTTGATTCGAATAAAAACTGTAGTTAGGACAGAATATTTTTTTAATATCAAAATCTCTAATTAAGTCAGGGATAAGAAGTAGATGTGAGATCGTGCCTGTCATACAGGCAAAGTTTTGAGTAATTAGAAATTTGATATCTCATTAAATATTTTTTATTAAAATTTAAAAAAATATGGCAGTAAGTTGAAAGAATTAATTGTAAAATTAGTTGTAGTTTCTAGTCTGTCTCAATTCTTATAATGACGCAATTAATAACTTAGATTACTAGTTTAGATTAGTTGAAGTTTTTGAAAATTGAATATTGACTGACATAAAATGATTTTGATTCGTAATTAACGTTGTGATAAATCTATGTAAAATTTAAGCATCAAAGCTTATTAAACAAAGCAATTGGAAGTAATTAGAAATCTTATAAGAACTTAATTAAGAGAATAAAAAATAATAAATTTAATTTTTCGTTTTGATTGACGAAGGATTTGAATAATTTAAATTTAAAATATTTCTGTTGTTTCGCTTGATATCTAATAAACAATATAATTGATGAGTAATCTAATTAAGGAGGAAGGAATTATTAACTCAGTTTCAGGGACTAATTAAGATTCGAAGACTAATTAATGAGATGATTGGGTATGGGAGGAAGATTGTGTTCGTCCATTTTCGAAGATTGTGTTCGTCCAATCGAGATTTGTTTTGATATTTATAAAAATATTCTTATTTTTTTATAAATTTTCTGCTTATATATTGAAATTGCTGAATTTATAAAATCAACAAATTTAAAATTTCTCAAAATTGATTATATTTTTATATTTGTAAATTTAAGCTAATGCAAATCAACAGAAGATTTTTGTATGACAAGTATTCTATTAGTTAGAGATATAAAAAATTTCAAATTCAAAACAATTTTTAAATCTAAAATTCAAAATTTTAAAAATAAATCGCACTGTTTTATTGCAAGGATTATTTAATTTGTCAATATAAGAAAATCATTCTTTACAATAAACAATAAACTCTTTATTAGTTTATACTTAATATTAGCACCAATAAAAGAGTAAACATTTCCCCTTAAAACTTATATCCAGACTTAAATTCCCAACATTTCATAAATTTTATTTCTGAAAAACAAATTAAACTGTGAATATCTTGTAGATGTTAAATCTAAAAACGTTCATTGTAAATTAAGTACTCAATAAACGAACAATTGCTTCGTTTTCCTAGTTGAAATATAATAAGAATTTTGAACTTTTTCAATTTAATTTGATACATTTAAGTTTTTTTTTTAAGAAATTAGATATTAATCTTGAGTGTTGATAAAACCGAGAAATTTTTTTCTTCTTCTAAATACCAACTGGTATTGGAATCAAGACAGGTTTGGCTCAGGTAGCAAAAATTATTACAACTAGTTGAAAAATTACATATTTAAATGTAATTAAAGAAATTATTTGAGTTTTATCTGGACAGTAAAATGCAATTTTGTTGCAAAATTAATGCCGAGAATCTTGTTTCTGCAATTAATTGTAGCATTTTATTATGTAAGTTCTTAATTATTCGTTTAATAAAGCAAAAAAAGTAAATTTATTTGCGAAATATATGGCAATAAAAAAGTAATCAACAAGTTACAGGCAATATTTAATACGTGATTTTTTCCTGTAGAATGAAATCTTGTAAAGGAAATTTGAGGTTATTAATAGGAAATTGAGTATTTTATTCGGTGCAAAAAATCTTGTTGGAATAAATTACAATGGAATTGTAAAAGGTTTGGTGGTTTGGGTTTCTTGTCGTAGACTTGTTAGCTTTTCCTCGGCAGGTCGGAAACGATCTCAAAAGCCATTAGATCTCATCTTTTTGTGATCTCACTTTATGGTCTAGCAATTCAAGTTCTTGCTTCAAAGCCTTTTTAACGTAGTTAAGCATGCAAAAAACAACGTTTCATCCATATTATCAAAATTCAATTTACTCAACAAAAAACTCACAACAAAAATTGTTTACGACAAAAAATGTTGTTTTTATTTACATATTAAAATTTATTGCAGCAAAATATTTATGTTGAAATATGAAATATTAATAAGAAACTATTTCTGTGATAATTATTCATAAGTAGTTGATTATTCAAATGTATCTAGTAAAAACAATTACAGGTAGCTTAACTAGTTATAATCCCCATAAATTTTGCACTAAAATCGACGATTTATATTATAATTTCCTTCAATTTGTTAGTGCAAGACTTGGCGCGGCATTTAAATATTCCTAACGTTTGCTTTTTACAGTTACCATTTATTATCCTCCATCAAACATCACATTTAATCATAAATTCATATTAAAAAATCTTAATAAAATTTTCATGCATCAGAAAAAGAGCCGAAGAGATAAAATAATATTTGCATAGAATTTCTCGCTTTGCAATTTGCATTTGAAGGTTTTTTTCATTAAAAACTGTAGAAAATTCCGAAATAATTTATTATGAATTGTCGACGATTTATTTACGAAAATAGCAATTTGTTTTAACATGAGTTTATAAATTCGCTATATAAATGGAGATGTACGGACTTTCTTGACAATTACTCATGTATCTAATCGGCGAAAACATTTGGACTTATCTGAATGGCTCTGAATTACTAGCGGAGGAAAATTTATTCGCTTCGGATATCAAATCAAAAGTTTTTGCACAACGGCGTCGATGAAAAGCGATAGAATTGCACAACACTAGTTTCAGTTTGCAAATTGCAAAATTTAATTATTTGCTATTTACATCAGTAACAAGATTTTTTTATAATTCTACCAACAACTTATTGGTCGGATAAAATATTATAGATATCATTTCTGAATTGATAACATGAAGAACAGGCAAGACTAATAGCCAAGACTAGATAGACAAGATTTAACAGACGAAACCAGACAAGACTAGACAAACGAGATTAGATAAACGAGACAAGACTAGACCAACACGACTAGACAGACTGTATCTAGCGATGCACTGCGAGTGGTGGTGGGAAGCCCACCCATCGATCTAATAATAGAAGAAAGATGTAGAAGACTAGAAGACACAAGCAAGAAACCATCCGCATCAGAAAGAAGGACACAGGTATCTAACCTGTGGATGAAAAAATGGGAGAACTTGAAGGGAAAGGCGGAATGGACGCGAAGGCTCATACCAAATGTAAAAATTTAGATAAGCCGGTAGCATGGTGAAGTGGACTATTAACTGACACAAGTATTGACGGGGCATGGATGTTTTGGCCACTACCTTAAAAGGTTCAAAATAGCAGAAACGGCGGTCTGTTACTACAGTGGGGAGGACGATACAGCGGAACAAATAGTCTTCGATTGTCCAAGATAGGAACCCCAAGGAAAACAGTGACAGAAAGAATAGGCTAAAGAGTAACTGCGGAAAATGTTACTGGGTATATGCTGGAGAGTGAGAAAACATGCAGAGGTAAAACAAACTATTTAACAGAAATAATGAAAACGAGAGAAAACGACAAAAGAGGTGAACGGAACTAATAAACAGGAAAACATAGACGACACAGTTCTTCTCTGAAGTAATACTAGGCGCCATCCAGGGGAAAGTGGGTAGAAAATGTGTTTGGTTATACTGCGTCTTTTATATTGTGCCTACCCCTTTTCTCAATAAAAAAGACAGACAACGCTAGGTAGACAAGACTAGACATACATAGAAGACTAGACAGATAAGACTATACAGACAAGGCTAGACAGACAAGACTAAACAGAAACGACTAGGCAGAAAAGACTAGGGAGAAAAACTAGACAGACAAGACTAGACAGACAAAACTAGACAGACAAGACTTGGCAGTCAAGACTAGACAGAAAAGTCTGGACACACAAGGCTAGGCAGTCAATACTAGAAAGACCAGACTAGACAGACAAAACTAGACTGACAAGACTAGACTAACAAGACTAGTCAGACAAGACTAGTCAAACAAGACTAGACAGAAAAGACTAGGCAGACAATACTAGACAGAGAAGATTTGACAGACAAGATTAGACAGACAAGACTGTACACATAAGACTAGACAGTCAAGACTGGACAGATAACTTTAGAGAGACAAAACTAGACAGACAAGACTGGACTAAACGGACAAAACTGGATAGACTTGACTAGAGAGACAAGACTAAATAGAAACAACTAGACCTACAATACTAGACAGAGAAGACTAGACAGACAAGACTGGGCTAAACAGACAAAACTAAACAGACATGACTAGAGAGACAGGACTAGTCAGACAAAACTACTCAAAACAGAAAAGACTAGACAGACAAAACTAGACAGATAAGAGAGGCAGATATACAGGCAAGACTAGGCAGACAAGTCAATATATCTCGTTTGTGAAATAATTAAACCTTCTGTTGATGTCCTCTTCTGGTTTTTCTTTAGAATATGACATATGAACTTTCTCTGAAAACTAATTATCAATTATAAGAGAAGACTTGTCGAATATAAATTGTATTGAAATTATGTAGTCAGTGCGCACGTCGAACGCACGTAGACTTATAAGTGAGTAAAATAGACAAGTCAAGTTGAATATTTCTCGTTTAAATAGAGGAAGTCTCTACGTTTGACGCTACATAATACATTATAATATATTCACTTATCGATGTCAAATTAAAGGTTTTACTTGTCGGACGAGCGTATTTATCAATTAAACTAGAAACCAAATGCGTTTGGCTGAAACCGAAGAGAAACTTTACGCCAAAGAATTTACAGCTGGAAATTCCTCGAAATTATATACGACTTAGTCTGTAAGCTACATCAGGGACGATATGATGTAGAAGCTATTGCATAGCCGTCTCTCGCATAACTAGTTTCACTAAATATAAATCAGAGGATTTATGTAATTTATTTGAACATCTCAGTATTTCCTTCGCCCTGACAGGGTAATCGATGCGCTGGTCCTATATTACCTTCAGTTTTTTTGGTGAACTTTGCCTCTGCAGTCAGGAAACTTCAGTTTATTATATCATACACAGAACTAGCCACACTGTTAAAACTTTTGAACTGAAATTTTGCGTGTTCGCCTTTGTTGGAATAAGTTTTACAATGTGTTTTGTGTTTTAAGTTATTGGTTTCTAATTGATTACTTGGGTTTTAGATGAAGTCGTTAGTAAATAATAAGGCAAAATAAATCGTCATACAGAGTTGTTGAAGTAATTACTACTTTTCTTGCATTTATTATTTTTGGCCCGAGGACGTCAATCATATAAAATTTATCGCCTATTATAGGTAGTTGCATTCCGAAACAAATTTCTTTATTAAAACCAAAAACTTTTCCTTAACAAACTAACAAGAAATCACATGATTATTTGCACTAAATATTCATATATTCATCTTGATTTTATCTAAAATATTTCTTTCAAATATAAAATATATCTAAAGGCTATGTCTTAGATATCTGCACTGCAAACTTTTATAAGCAAAAACTGTACGTTTAATATATTCAGGCTGCATTTGTATTGATGTTTTCAATATCTCCAATCTGTAAGACTTCAACAAAAAATCAAACTAGAGGCAACATACAACTAAAGCTCCATTTTAATTTTTAAATATATTTTTTTGTTTTGTAATAAATTTATTCATGCTTTGAATCGGTGATTTTATCTATAATATTCATCATCTTTGAATTTGATTTTTTCAATGATCTCGTCTATAGGGGACGTGTGTATGTGTGCATATAAATGGATTTAAATAAATGTCGGCAAGTGTCGGCAATAAATCCAGTGGAGAAACTTGTGGGTTAAACGTAAGGTTTGAAATAAATAATTTCGCGAGATTTTTAGTTGTGAATAGAAATCCACCCGAGTTTGGAATTTTTGCTTTTGTATTATCTGCTTGTTGCATCTGCGTTTCGCCCACTTCGACTCATTGTACAGCCAACACGGTTTTAGAAGTTTTTTATTTTAGTTTGCAATTTTCTTTTGAAATTAAATAGAGGAAATTATTTTGCGAAACCGTTATTGCGATATAATTTTAGCTTGGAATTGATGAAGAGATCACAAAAATAAGTATTTCCTTTTGTAAACATTGTTATGTGCTTGCTGAACCAGATATTGTTTGACTATGCAAATTCGATTTCTGTTTTGATTTACAAAGAGAAAACGGAATAAATTTGTAAATTTCTGTTAAATTAGTTGTGTATGCAATCAATATATTTTGTGTCGTCTGATAAATTAATAAAACAATCTTAACAAATAAATTAAACAAATCGTCAATAAATTATTTGAAACTGCTTTTTAATACCATGTGGGCGTAAGAGATTAATAATGTTGAAACAAAAAATCGAAGAACTCTACGTCCTCAATTTTTCTTTGAGATAAAATGTCTCAATAACGGTTTCAATAATTTCTACATGGATCTTTTTATGGGTTTCTTGATAAAAGCTTTTTTTTCATTTTGTGTTCAAGTTAATTTTATTATAATAACTCGAAATGGAGTAAAGAAATTGTTTAAGAAGCGCATTAGTGTTACTTTTTCCTTTGGGAATTTTGGCGTAGGTTTGGATAAGTTGTTAATTATAAATCTAAATAAGTTTGAACATAATTTATTAGATTTGAATTTATTGACTTAAACACGACACCGAGAAAGTATTTGCGACTTTTTGTGTTTGTTTGGAAAGTATTTTTTGCAAACTTGCGTCTATTTAACTAATTGTTTGTTTATATTTACAAAGCAAAGTCAATACACTCTAACATACTACTTTAAACGAACCTCGTAAAGTGAAATAAAGTTCAAGAAATTTCTTCTCTCATTTGTCCAGCTTTTTCTGGCGACAGTTTCACGACTGGATTTATTTCCTACTTTATTTTGCGCCCAAGTTTGCATTTTAATTACAAAACTAATTAAAAATCCAACAAGAGTTTGTACTAAATAAAAAAAAGTGGAACTGATAGCAAAACCTGACCAGAATCCAGAAGCTTCTCTCTAGTGAAACCCATTTTCCTCCTAACTAAACTAAACGTAAAAACACATCTAGATCAAACTAGAACTTTCAAGTCTATCTAAAAAAACTATTTATTATTTATTTCTCGAGCTAATTATGTTTTAATTTAATTGGAACGAAGTTATAGAAAAAAAATCGTGTGTTTCTGGTAAATAAGTAACTAGATAATGTATTATATTTAGAAGTATATACAGAGAAGATACTAACTGGAATGACTCATTAAAATTGAACCACAATTACAGCCTTGGTTGAGAAATGAAGTTATTAATCATATTTTATGCTTGACTAAATGATTTCGAAATCGTCGTAAATTCTCGAATATAATTACGAATTATTTTTGATAATTACAAGTTTTATTGTCCATAAATACCACACTTACCAGTTTTTGTAACAAACTTAATTTGTTCCAAACTAAAAATCAGCGAACTGGTTCATGCAAAATAGGAAACAAAACTTTTAGTAACTAATAAAGTTGATGTTTTATTTTTGTTTGCTTAAATGATAGTTATTACTATCTAGTTGCATTGTGTTAATTAATAAGGTAGAGTAGAAATTTTCTTAACAAAAAATCAAACTATTTTCTTACAGATATTTTGATTGGTACTAATTATCAGGTGCCAAAGTATTTGCAAGCAACAAAGTAAAACTCATTATTATTCTGATTTTACGTAAGATTAATTACGGTTTTCGTTACGAGCGTTGTGGCCGTGTGTGCAGTAATAATACACGCAAACTAGTGCATTTACGGCCCGTTTAACAGAAGTCGTTAAGTAACTCAATTGTCCCGTATAACGATGTTAACTTGTGCGCGCGTGCATCGTCCTGTTTTATATAATATAATGGTCCTTGACCGAAAGATTGAAACGCTCCGCCGTCCAAACTGTCTCGTTCTGTAAACTCTTGTGGCAACAATTAACTCTAATTTAATGACAAAAAGACTGTAAAAATATTGGTAATTAATTGATGCAACAACAGAAATTGGGTTGATTACGCCATATAAAAATGATGTAGACTAGATACATATAATATATTAGATATATAGAGGTAATAATATTATGAAATAACAATAGAATATAGACAGGCAGGAAATGACAGACGGTAAATATAGACGTGAATATAAAAACAGTACTAGACTAACAAAACTAAACTTGAACTAAAATTAGTTTTCTGTGTTAGTTAATTGTGCTAGATGTAATAGGAAGAGATTAAATTAGAATATTTAGGAAAAAGTTATAAACTAGAGTAGAAGAAAAGTCTAGTCGAGAGGAAACAAATTTGAACTGACTTAACTAGAGCAAATTCTACCCTTTTGGAAAATCGATTTCAAAAAGAAAACAAAATTAACACAGATATATTTTTAATTGTTTTACAATAACTGTTTTACTTTAACTGTTTTACTATAGGGAACTATTTACCAGACGTAATTGCAAATTATTTAACTTTTGAACATACAGCCAGGAAAACGTTTTAATTACAATAATTATAATTTTTCTACTTTTTTTTACCTTTTTTCTAAAATTTCATTTAATTTAAGTAAATGTTACAAATTGGTAATAAATAACTTTCAAACTTTTGAAATTATAATTGAATGTAGGAAATAATGTTTTTATAAAATAACGATTGCAGATAAAACTCAGTCGGAGATGAATTTAAATAATTGATTCTCTGTTTGTGAGATTGTGAATGTGAAAAAATAACGAAATAGAAAGAAAACTTATAAATGTTAAGTGAGCACGCATTTATGTTTAATGGATAATTCTCCTTGTTGTATTGAAGTCGCAGGGAATAAAAATAGGGAAAAATAATCTTAGTGAAAGGCAGTAAAATCATACAAATGGTAAATCTTGTCCCATCGGATTCCCATTATCATCGAAGATACCCACGAGCTTCACCAATTATTAAAATGACGATATTTAGTGGTTAAATAGACACGTCATTACATATTTAGTTACCAACGAGTAATAGTTGTATAAATAATACCAGAGTATTATTGTCCGGGTATTATTGCGCACATTATGCCTATCGTTTTTCAATTAGCGTATTTAAACATAGAGATTTCGGTGAATGTGATAAATTGGCCGTAAAATTGGTAAAAATAGCGTTTCGAAAACGTTTCCTTACAAACAATTTCCATTAAATATTATCGAGTTAAACAAATCATCGGTTTTGGGTTTAGCTCGTGCCGTTATCCGTTTTCTTCCACGTTTCACCGTATATTTGTCTGTAATGATGATGGTTTGTGTTGTTTTTTTATTCGCGATTTTTTGCACTTTTTTTCGACGACATTACCATCACATTACCGGTCGTTTGCGCTATACGGTTTTAAAGTTGACCACATTCCGGAGTAATCGACTAGTAAGTACTAAGTGAATATTCGGACCACCGGACTTTAATTCGTTATTAAGTACAAGTGCAAATATTTTTTTAACGTGTTTTTCTTCAATACCAACTATGTGTTGAAGTCTTAAGGTCATTGTAATTTCGTAACAATTAACTCTAATTTAATGACAAAAATAAACTGTGAAAATATTGGTAATTAGTAGATGCAACAAAAGAGATTGGGTTGACTACGCCAGATAAAGATGATGTAGACTAGATACATATTATAGATTAGATATGCAGGTGTTTTATAAATGTCTGGCAGAAATTCTAGGGCGTTTTCTAGAGCCCAAAATAAGAAAAACGTCCCTATAAAGAAGTGTCCGTAAACCTTTCCTAACTGAGGTACATCCCTTAAAAGAGGGTGGCCTCACATAACATTTTTGCTAATATCTCAGACGCAATCAATAATAATTGATTCAAAAATTGATTCAAATGTTGTGTGTACTCGTTACTAATGCCGAACAACCGTTTGTGCTTATTTTCGTCTTGAAAGAGAACTAGTCCAGCACATGTGGGAATCTTTGTATATTTGTGTTTGGGACGCGGTTTCGGACACATCGTTATTCGGAATTTTTTTCGTATTTTGGGCTCTAGAACGCGGCCTAGAATTTTTGCCGGACATTTACGAAACACTCTGTATAGAGATAATAATAATAATATTTATAATAATAATAATAAGGAATAACAATTATATTTTATATATTATACTTATATATCAACTTATATTTCAACTGTAACAGATAGATTAAAACGTGCCCTGCAATGAGGGAGACTACAAGACTACAAATTGCACTAAAAACAACAACATAATAGGTAAGAAGGCTTTTAGTAACAAAATGAAATATAACGAACAAAAGGGCGACCATAAACTTGAATGTAACATTTGTGAATGTAACATAACAGTTGTGGCTGCAACGGCGAATGATCGGCCGTACCATTTAAAACTTCAAAGTGAGACTGAAGCTGCATCTGTCAAAAATTGGCATCACGGATCCTAGCTCTCAATTTTCAAGGCACATAAACGGAACACTGCACCCCTTTCATTCTGAAAAAGTGATGAAAATCTTTCTCGTGCTCTATGTGTTGGAAAACTGATTACCTGGAGAAACTGAAAATAAGTAGATCTATATGCACCACTACTAAAACCTGCCTGAATTCACAATTAGACGCCCAATCGAGGACGATGTTTGATATATTCTACGATAAGGTTAATGAAGACTTGTTTACACCTAGAAGTGTGTTGACAAATTACAAGCATGACTAGGCTAACCATTCGTCCGGGATTAGCCCGGACAGTCATGTTTTTAGTGCTGTCCGAGGTATCCTCCTGGGTTGCAAAAATGTCCTGTCTTTAAGAATATTATGACGGGCGAGGATTTTTATTTTATTTTAGAACTATAAGTTCGACATAGCGTTTTTATACATTCTAAACATTCAGGCTGAATATTGTCTGAGCCATGGCTTGCGCTGTGGAATTTTTATCTTTCAACGTCCAAGAGGCAGACAAGCAACAGCACATGCCTTTTGTTATCCTACTCCATGCACTATGACGCATGTCCTTATTGAAAGCGTATCAATCAATGTACCTCAAAACGTATCTTATATTGTTTTCGAGTAAGAAGTGACTCGTCTACATTTTCGATTATCTTATCTCTATTCATTTTTTTGCCTCAACGTTTATATATGGCCAAAAGAAAATGTAGGTTTAATGTTAACCTGCAAGAGGAATACAAATTTTTGAAATTTTATATTGACAGTAACAATAATCGTGTTTATTGTACACTATGTACTGCAGAATTTACTGTTGCACATAAAGAAAAAGGTGACATCGAAGACCGCGTAAAAACAGCTTAACATAGGAATGCCATTAATGCTACTGCTTCAGCAAACATGAATTTTTTTATAGCCGAAGATGACAGTAAAAGTGATCTGAAGTGTGTTGCTATACAGGCATTTTTAACGGCCTAAAATCATACTTCTTATCTTGTGACAAATGCACAAAATTATTCTGAAATTGCAAGCTAATTCTATAACAGCAACAGAAGCATATCAGATATATTCTGAATTAATTTGTCAATTAAATATTCCACCAATGAATTACTATGCACTCTAAAATAAAATAACGATGTTGATGAGCAAAAATTATTCTCAAGTGTAGACAATCTTGACAATTCTAGAATCCAATACTTGAAACCAGTTGTGGAGAACCTGCTTTGATAAAGTTAGTAAGTTTCAGTGGATAAATTTGCAAACTGAAATTGACTAATCTGTTTTAAAAGAAAGTGCTCAAGTTATTAATGAAATTATTAAATATATCATAAATATTAATGGCCTATTTGATGAACGTACATTGCTGAACCAGTTAATACCAAAACCTTCCTTTGGTTCAAGTACTGAAAGAGTACCAGATACTATTTAACACAAGTGGAAAGCAATTTTTAAGGTGCTTCAAAAGACTGATATTTCATGTTGCAATATTTCTAAAATAGTCGAGTTAGCAATGTCTTTGCCTGGGACATCTGCTCCAGCTGAGAGAATTTTTTTGAATATGAGAAACATTTGGTCTAAAAAAAGAGGGGTAGACTTTTAGTATCAACAGTTGAACATATCCCAAATGTTAAAATATATTCAGAACGTTCTTATTGCGAATGTTATGATCTAATCAAAATAAACAAAGCATTTCTACAAAATCATGTCCTGTGGAAAATACAATTAATAAAGTTTTATATTTCAGTAAACTGTTTATAAAGAGACTTTTATAAGTATATATAATTTAAAATATATGTCTTGGCCTGAAGCCAAAAAAATATAGTAAGGTTAAGCATGACCTACATGAATAGTACAAGATTTCCACAAAACAGTTTGTTAGTCGACGCCCATTTTCATTACACCATCTTGAGGTTTTCAAAAAATCGTTTTTTTTTTTGCTAGGTAAATTTTTTATACTTTTAAGAATATTTTAAGCATTTAACCATTTTAAAATTCAAGCTGTTAACGAAGTTATATTTATTAGTAAACGGGCTAGGGAGTCGAAAAGAAACTCAAGTCACGATAAATTTAATTCCTTGGATACTGATCTTTTAATTCCTTGGATACTGATCAATAAAGCAGTAGTTTAATGAAACTACCAAATAAATTTTTTATTCGTCTAGCGGTTTCAAAATATTAAACAAAAGTGCGTCTCCTAGCACCACTCTATGGCAATGCTTCAAAATAACTGGTTTAAATAATACTCTAAGCCAGGGCTTCCCAAACTTTTTCAGTTGGCGGCGCACTTGCAGATTTAGTATTTACTACAATGATACTAGGTAGAAAGGCACAAAAATTAAAACATCCACAATAGAAGCCGAGTTTTTATATGTGAATTGACAAACAAGAATATATTTATAAGATAGATAAAATAAAATATTTTAAGTAAAAATAAAATTTTGCTCTTTTCCTTTTAACTTCATTAAAAGTACCTATTAATATATTGATGATGAGCGTCGCCGCTTCGGGGGATCGCTATGTGAAGAAGTATAATTAGTTATACCTACATAGGTATAACGAATAGAAAATACCTACTAGTTTCAAATTGCATGTATGAACTTAGATGTATCAATCTATCTTACTAGGTCTACTATTTGGCGTCAAAAAGAACACGTGTGAGGGTAGACACGTGAGAGTAGACGTCGTTGACTGTTTATTTGTGTTTGTGTTTATTTTACGAATTATTGGTAGTAAATTAATCAAGACTGAAAACTAAACGATTGGATATTGTTGTTTTGTTGCTTACACGTTGCCTACCCAAACCACATACTTTATCATTATCAATCTTCTTTTTATTTCTTTGTATTTGGTTTTATTATTTGATTTACTTAACAGTCCTCTGACGCGGCGACGTTCATCCTCAAAATATGAATAGGTAATTTTAATGAAGTTAAAAGGCAAGAGCGAAATTTATTTTTACTTTTTAGAGGTTCTTTTGTGTCGGGGGTCTTAAAATTTTCAATTTTACTTTATTACTCGAACTGTGTTTTCTTTAATAATATGTTTGTAAATACATGATTAATGTTACCTCTTCGAAATTTTGTTCGCAAATATGTGATTGGTGGGAATTGTTTACAAAACAAGATTAAGTTTTGTCAAGTAGGAAATGAGGTGATGATCATCAAATGCCAGAACAGATCTTCATAAAGTATAACTAAGAACCTTCTTGGCTTTCAAATACACGTTTAGATATACGGAACTAGACAAACATTTGTGTCAAATTGGTTGCAGATTAATTTTCTCAAGTAGGAAATGAGCTGATGGGCATCAAACGCATGAACAAATCTTCATAAATTATAGCTAAGAACCTCCTCGATTACGTCAGCCTATAAACGTCAAAAAAAACTGCATCAAAATCGGTCCATTCGTTTTGAAGCTACGATTCCACGGACAGCAAGATATATGTACAGACGGATAGACTGACACACATACATCTCAAACTTATAACATCCCTCTTGTTGTGTCGGGGGTTAAAAAATAAGAAATAAAAAACAAGAGCATCTTAATGTGACGTACGGGTTTAGTGATCTCGAAAAAAAATTTCTAAGCGTGTGATAAGACTTTACACCGCTACCCTCATTTCTTGCTCCACATTGATCTTTGAACGATATTTACTCTTTATTACAGCTACAGAAATAAGATCATCATAAATAAGATGCAAAGGGATTGAGAATTCTGACAGTTTTTGAACTTAAAGTTGAATATTCATTTTTGTAAAGATAATAAAAGTCTTAGATTTTATTTTCAAATTAAATCATTTCATCCTATAAATTTAATAAAGCAGAAACTATATGGACGAAATATATTGTATTCTATTTCTTGAAGTAAATAATTATTACCAAAGCAAGACACAATTAATAACTTTCAAGATGGCCAAATCAACAAATAACTTATTTAAATAATTAATAGTTGATATTGCTTAAAGATAAACTGGCCAAAATTATCGGTAAATACTATATAAGATCTAATTTTCAAATTTATATCTGGATTTTGTAAAAGTAATCCAGCTTTTGGAACATCGCGATAACAATTCTTAGGCTTAGAGTTTCTTCGAATTTTCAAATATGTTCTGAATTTTAGATTTAAATTGAATATTTAGACGTGCTACTATTTCTGCAATTACTTGAAAACTATTTGAAATACCAACTTATTAAGAAATATAGCTTGAATATATAAATTTATTCAGCCTTGCCGTAACTCTATAATATTATTAAGTCTTTTGAACACAACAAAACAAATCTCATGTTGAAACAAGTGTTTCCTTTGCTAATACCACGCAGGAAATTGAATTATGCAACTTTCATTTGTGTTAATTACTGACCCCCAGTCCACTTTCCTGGCACTAAACAAGAACTAGATAAATAAGATTGTTTTAAAATCATGTCTTTCTCTTTAAGTTAAGTGAATAGCCATCTGCAGACGCATTTTGAGATCTATCTCTCATCAGTGCAGCCGTGCTCTTTTTCTTACAAAATGCAATGGACTACTTTAACTTGAGCTGGGGCTGACAAGGTTAGGTTTTGATCTGACATGTGTGTAGGCAGACCTGAACTTAGTTTCAGTTATTGATTTAAATCATTATTTAATATTAGGGTGTAACCATCCTAATTATATATACAATCTTATTGAATCATACCAACTTATTGAAGCAAAATATAGCTTGAATATATAAATATATTCAACCTTTCAGAAACTCTATAATATTATTCAGTTAAGTCTTTTTGAGACTGCAAGACAAATTTCATGTTGGAACAACTGCTTTGGACAACTATTTACTGGCCACCAGTCCACTTCCGTGGCTCTAAACAAGAACTAGATAAATAACATTTATTTAATATTTGAAATATGTGGACAAAATTTGATTTTAAAGAAATTTAAAATAAGGAACTGAAATACGTGTCTAGAATATTTCATAAGTACGTTTTCAGTTCAGTATTTTTAACATAATTCAAACCTTAATAATATAAATGCATAATTAAATTTATGTTTAAAATGTGTCTAAAATATTTTATGATATACTAACTTTTGAAGATATTTATTTTTAGAAATTAAACGTTCAAAAACGTTTTCCTGGTGAATCACATTGTTTGATTTAACTGTGAAAAAACTAATTTACTAGTTATCCTAATAAAACTAGAAACACACTATAATTTTATGATTATAACATAACATTTTATGATTAGAATAAAATTATGATTATTTAATCTAAAGAAGAAGTTGATTAATGTGTACTTAGTTTAGCAAACATTTTTCTCTTAAATAAAATAAACAGATTTACAGAAAAATCAATAGAATGTTAGTTTATCTGTGGTCGATAGCCTTTTGTTATATCGTGTAGCAATAAAGATTTTCATTATTATTACTTGTTGGTTTATCGATAAAATGTATCAAGAAGCGGCAAAACGAGGCAAAATTTCTTGGTTTTTCTTTAATTGTTTTCTTTATGACCTTTTATTAGATATGTGTCTCATTTTAATTGCAAAGTTACAAACGAAAGTTTTTTTGCAACTGTGTGTAAAATTTATTATAAGTTTTTAGGAAGAAAGTTGTTTAATTAAATTTAATTTGGTATTTCTTTTCCGCAAAATAAATGATAGTGGTGAATAAAAATTGTCTGAATAAATTCAATAGCCGACGGTCGTTAAAATTGTCGGATGGTGTGAACCGTTATAATATTTTTCTGCATACATAAATTTCGCTTTGTAAGCGAACCTCAAGTATATTGAAAACAGTATAATTCTCAGTAAAATACCTATAACAGGAAACAATATAATAAGTCACAATGGTCAATTTCCTTTTCGAGAGATTAAAATCTCTGTTTCTTGCCTTGTTGTTCAGTTTTTCGACATTTCCTCGACGCTGGTTATGGTAAATTCCACGCCTGTTTGTGGTATTCAAATTAGTCCCGCAATTAACTCGCAATTAAAACTCTATAAGTAAACGCCGTGTCGATATACATATGTGAATTTCTTGTCCAATCTAAAACCCATTAGTGTTTTTCCCTCCATTGTTAAAAATTTCTACTGCATTTCCTGTAATTTCAGTTACAAACTCAAAAACCCAAAACTTTTTCAATAATATCGTTTCACTGTTATTTGGAAAAATGATAATTTGATTTTATAAGTGTGGAATTTTCTTGAGCAATTGTCAGCAATTGTCGGACACTGTCGGGTTTCAATACACAATTATGTAAAATTGTTGTAGAAGAGCGAAATTGAAGTTTGTAATTGATTTCTGATACAATGGACAGCAACGAGAGGAAAAAATCGCGATTGGGAAAGGCGGTTTTAGAAAGCTTTTAGATTTTGAAAAAAAATGACTAAATGGGACAATAAATTAAATATTAATGAGAATATATTGTAAATTTTTACATAATTTCGAAATTCTTATTACGGTTTGAGAACTAGATAGACTATTGTAGTCTTAATTTTTCTTTGATTCCTCAAAAATTAGTTGAAGTAAATTAAAAGTTGGTGTATATTATAACTTATAACTAACTAAATCCTGTGCAAGATCAAATTTCCATCTTCTGAATTTTGTAAAATTCCATCTAGAAATATTTTAGCACTACAAATTTTTGGTTAAATTTTTTTGAATTCTCGATAAAAAAAGCAAAGCGGTTTGGTCTACTCCTAACTGACTTAATCTCATACAAGATCTTATAATTATTGTCGTTATATTATGGTTATATTATAGTCGTATATCGTTTTGCAATAATCTTGCAAAATCCGCTTTGAAATTTGAAACATTTAGGGATAACTGGACTGAAAATCTTATTCTTGGGATTCGTTCAATTTCTCCAAAGCCCGTTGGACTGAGTTAACAAAATTTGGGCTAGATTTTAACTAAATCCATTACAATCTAATTTTCAAAAATGTCGAAAATCCTCAGAATTTTGAAAAATTTGCTTTGAAATTTTGAACATTTTAAGACTTGACTGAAAATATTTGACTTTTTTAAATCTCGAAAACTAGTTGGACTAATTGGTCAACATTTCATCCATTCCTAATTAACTAACTTCTCTACAAGATTATGTTAGAAAATCTATATTATTTACTGAATTTTATAAATTTCGCATTGGAATATAAAATAATTTTGAAATGGTAATATAGGAATAGTAATATAAAAAGCGTTAACAAGCAATGGGAAACCAGAACAGGATCAATATTCATCGAAACTAAAATGATCCTTGCGTTTGCGGACGACATAGATATAGTAGCCATAAACACTCTGTAAGCATAAAATAAACACTCAATATATGAGGTATACGAACTTGACGAAACTGCAAAGAAAATCGGATTAGGATCTGTCTAGGAGCGGAACGCAAGTCGGACCAACGCGTTTTTTAACTTTTTTGAAATCCAGACCACTGTGCAACGGTAGAAATAAACATAAGGAAGAAAGTTTGATAGAATCCTTTAAGTGTCTGAGATCTATAATTAAGAGCAAAAAGGAAATATCCGAATATTCAAGTCACAACCCGCATACAAATAAGGAATCGTTACCTGTATAGTCTACACCCAATACTCAGCAAAGGCCTGTCGCACAGAATCAAGCTAAGAATATACAAGACACTAATTGGAGCAGTGGTGACATATCGCAGCGAGACTTGTAATCTGGCAAATGCACACGAACTACAATTGAGCCGCTTCAAACGGAGATTTTTGACCCCGTAAATGCAGACCTAGGATGACGAATCGTAATGAACCATGAGCTACGACATATTTTCAATGGGCCACATAACTAAATGCGGTAGGTTACGATATTAAGGACACATAAACAGAATAGAGGACAGTAGGCGCCCCAACCAGGAACTGGAAGTCACTATAAGAAGACGAAGGCCGCGTGGCAGACTGAGGATAAGGTAACTGAGCAGCGTGGAGGAATACCCGAGAACCATAGGGATGGCAAATTGGAAAGTCTCTACAAGAAACCCAAGTAGATGGGAACCCATTAAGAAGAACGCCAAAACCCTAAAGGGGCCGTAACGGCGACAAGAAGATGAATATAGGAATAGAAGCCGACATAAATCTCTTTATGAAATCATCTTGAAATTTAATTAAAAATCTTAGGCTCGATTTTTAAAAAACTATTTATGATAGTCAAAAACTATCTGGGATCAACGGTAATCAGCGGCAGCAAATGCTTCTGCGGATTGCGTAAACTGCTATACTCCCGTAATCTAAGAAAAAGCTATAAATTTACTATCCACAAGACCTGAACAGGTTGAATGCCACAGCAGCTAGACAGGTTAATGCCTGTGGCTAAATAACTTAATCACTAAACTATCCTAGATTGCCAAGTTGCTGATAATTTACCTATATTACCAGGCTCACAACCCTGAACACAAAATAAACAGGACAAAGACGCGGGACCGCGTCGTTGGCCACAGAGGGTAGTTGAATTGGACGCGGAGCAGCGTCGCTGGCATTGAACGTGTTAATCGTACCAGTTGTAAGATATGGTTTGGAAACCTAGACCATGTCATGGAAATATGAAAAGATTCTGTGGGTTTCCGAAAGAAAAACTCATAGAATCGCAACATCTTTCTTTTGACATGGTCCAGGTTTCAGAGCCATATATTTCTAATGATTGGATTCTTGGGCCAGTTCGCTGGAAGGACGTTGGAAGGACGGTCTCTGTAGATGCCGTTATAACCATGAATTCTAACAATAGACCAGGGACGCCGATATCGTCTCAAAGATCAAACTATAGTTTGATCTTTAAGCCTATAGGCAGACTCCGATAGGCGGGACACGTCAGCCACTGGCCATCAAATAATCCCGCAAAGAAAGTCGCAGTAGCAAGTAGACCAAGGCCAAAGCTGAGCTAGTTGTCCAGGAGTGCCAACAAGACCCGCGCAAAGCTGTAGCGCCTATGATGAAGATGATTATTTTGAGTGTAATAACAAAATGTTGCCTATATTTTGCCTTTATACATCATTTGCTAGAATTAATTTTCAAAAATGTCGATCTCCTATATTCTGAAGAATCCGTTTTGAATTTAAGAACATTTTGACACTTCATATAAAATCTTATGGTAGATGGACATTTCCTCCGGTTATCGCAAATTAGATACACTAAATGGTTAGAATTTGGTCTACTCGTAATTAATTAATAAAAGATATAATTTTGAAAAATATTAAAAATTTCTTGAATGTTATAAATTCTGAAGTCTTAGGTTTTTGCCTTCCTTCAATTAACCAATAACTAGTTAAACTAGTTAAACAGTATTTGATCTACTAGTAGAAAATTTAATTCCTTTTTTGAAGGTTGAACAATTATTAAAACAGAACATATATAAATAAATGTGATTGTGGTTAACATATGTCGACCCTCTACATCTCACACATCTCGAACCGCTGCATGCATTTCTTTGGGATGGCGTTCTATCTCTAGAAACCTATATCTGTTCTGCTTCTGCTTTCTGCTGAGCCATTTCGTCGCTCACTTTTTGTATCATTATATTACATATATTATTATATTATCAATCACTTATTTTTCCCAATCGAGCATGTATTCCACCATTGTTGCTGCATGCACCCTATTTGCTATTTTATGCCGCTCTACCACTTGTTTCAGTCGAAGATGGAGTGAGTGACCCCGTCCTCGTCTCGCAATATTCGCAGAGGCTGTTTGTTGCTTTACCAACTCTATGAAGTTAAACCTTATAGCATCCGTGGCCACTAAGTGTGTACTCGTGGTCCAAATTCTCACATCCCTAATAACATTTCTTGTTCATTGAACGTTGTTGTTATATCACAGTCGTTTTGCCTTTCTTCAAATGATTTATATATTGTCCTTTGTTTCCTTTCAGTCCTTGTCCGTTTGTCGCCATTTCGTTGCGGCCTGTAGGTATATATCTTATCTCTCACGTACCATTAATACTATGGGCACAATTCCAGCGATCACTTCTCTGGACACTGATAGGTAGCCCGTACGCACACACTTTATGCTAGCTTCCGCTGTACCGATGCCAGCTTTATTTTTGATGTTTTCGTCTTCATTGTTATCGTGGTCCAAATTTGGACATCCCTAATTAATTTTCTTGTCCATTGTCCATTTGCTGTTGTGTCCCAGGCGTTTTGTCATTCTTCAAATAATTTAGATTTTGTCGATTTTTTCCTTTCATTCCTTGTCCGTTTACCGCCGTTTCGTTGCGTCCTGGATATGTCCTATCTCTCACGTACCATTAATTCTAGGGGAAAAATTCCAGCGATCAGTCTGTATGGACCTTCAATGCCTGCTTTCGTTGTACCGATGCCAACTTAGTTCTTAATGTTTTCGTTTATTTTTTGTCTTTGTCTAGATCGGGGCTTCATAGAGTAGAACAGTCCCAGCTTACTGCTGCTGGGGCCTCGTACATTACGCATGAGCCTCTCCAACGCTGCAACCCATTTTTAGCACTAAAATACTTATACACTAAAGATTGGCTTTATGTGCCTTTTACCCGTCAGAAGTACTGCTTCCGTTTCTCAGAGGCCAACTTCATTGCTTCCTCCAGTACAGTCCTCCACTATTTTTGTAGCCTGAATTTTCTTCGACTCTAATCCGTTTTCAGTTTTCCCACACACCACGAGCCCAAGTTCGTCCGTGAAACCGACCATCTCCACTCCTTCCGGGAAAATTAAATTCTTGATTAGACCTAACTATATCAAATATGTTAACACCTTGGACTGCTGCATACGATTATTAACAGTTAACAACTTTCTGACAAAATTATAAAAGATTTGGTTCTCTAAAAACTATACCCCTAATCTCTTAATCTAATACTTCCTTGTCTAGTTCACAGAAACTATTTTGGATATATTTTATATATAATCTTATAAAAAAATCTGAATGGACAGATTGGACAGAATTTTATCATTTTTTTTAAAATATTTTCAAAAATTATTTCAATTATATTATATTTTTCATAATATTTTTTCACTTATTTTTTTATATTATATTTTTCAAAATTGCAAAACAATTGACAAAATTTCCATTTTTAGAAATTCAATATATTTTTTTATTTAGTAAAAAATTGTTTTCATTTCTTGCAAAAATTTCAATTTCTAGAAAGCTCATTCTTATTTTTTTATACCAATTTGAAACTAGTTTTATCTAGTAAAGCTGCATATCCAGCGCTTGGTTATAAAATTTAAACAGAATGTGAAAAAAAGTTGTTTTGCAGCAGATTTAAGTATGATAATGAATAGTAAATCAAAGTTAATGAGAAGATCTTATCGCCGGGGAGACCCACCTGCGAAAGTGTAATAATTTGCAAGTCAGCGTAAATTTCGATGCTAATTTTGCGACACAGAAAATTTCAACTAAAAAAATGTTTTGTTATAAATAACAAGTTACACAGTACCTAATTGGTTGTGTTGACAACCTTCAAAGAAACATTTTTCTTTGGAGAAAATTCATTCAAATTCTCCTATTTACAACATAGTTTTAGTTAATTAAAATCGAACAAGGTTTCTGCAGTTTCGCCTTTAAGTATGGAAATATGGTAATATCGCAAGTATGCATTATTATGCGAACATACTTTATGTATAATATGTGCAGGCATTCGCATAGATAATTTTAATAATTTTCTAACTCATCCGCCGGCTATAATTTAGATGATAATATATATTGAAAATTATTTTTCGCAGTATATATGAAAAAAAAAACAAACAACGAAAAATCCCGATTTCAGTTAAATTTATTAACAATGAACCAAGCAGCAATAAATTGAATCTACTGGAATAATAAATAAATTATATTGAGGCATTTAAAATTGTTTTTGTGGGGAGGATGATGGATGAGGAAGGCGAGGAATAGCGGTAGATGTGATAGGAAAAGGGAAAGATGGAAAAATTTCAAGAGAAATGAGAATGCGTTTGCGGGGAGATTGTAATCATTTGTTTGGATGAATTATAGAAACGCGATTAAGTTATGATCAATTAAATAAAAAGAGATTGGTATTAGATTAAGATGAAAAGAGAAAAGTGAATGGATTAGATTAAGAAAGGATTAAATAACAAATTTGAGTGATATATTGCCTTTGATTACAAAATTTTATAAATAATTTGCATTTAAATCTGAATGAATGAAATACCCCAGGTCGATAGCCATTTGATATACTTCTAATTATATACATGCAATTGTAGCAAAAAGGATTTATTATTATAATTATTAGCATTACTACATATGTCACAAATAACATTTGTCAAAAAATACCAACTGAGAAGACTGAGCTGACAAGATTAAGCTAGACGAGTCAATTTCTTGTTCTGATTTCCCGAATAATTCCGCAGAAAAACCGACATTTTCTTCAATCTATTTGGAACACACGAGCACCGTAAATGCAATAATAATCATATTTTATTACATGGTATTAACGGACTATACAGTTTCTAGCGCAGAAGAAATGGCGAGCATTAAAATTTCATTGAAATTTATAAACTATTATAACGTATTTACAGAATCATTTCTGCCCAACAAAATAAAATTTATATTATTTCGTACAAGTTTTTTTAGCCTTAACCAAAGTAACTGTATGTATAAGCAATCATAAGCAAAAAAAATAGAAATGTTATATATTACATTATCATATAACAAAGTTAATTGAAATTAGACATAAATGCTTTAAACAATTTGAGGCAGGTTACATATCAAGGTATAAATCACTAAATATAATATAGATTTTCGTAATCTATTTTGATTTATTCACTATGTTTTTTTTATAATCTAATTAGTTTGCTTGATGGTCTTAATTTGTGTTCTATTGTGAGGTATTAGACTAATGAAAACTTGCGGTGAAATTACAATGTGATTATGATAATTCGACGGAATGTGGGTCAGTTTTATAATTATTTAATTAATCGGCCGCGGCGCAGATTTCACTGGACGTGACGTCAGAGCTGCGAGAGACGCGAAAACCAAACCGAAAACGCCAATTAAGACACAATTATGAACTAAAACTGGCTGAAATTCTTCCAGTGAAAACGCAAATCAACGCCAAGAATGTCACATTGAATTACATGTTTTTTGTTTTACCTTTTTTATTATATATTACGTCGCAACACAACCATTATTCATAATCAATTCCACTCCACATACATTAATAACAAATTCCCATTATATTTTAATATAAACAAAAATTTGAATAAAAATTTACAATCAACAAACAAAACCGTCTATAAAATACGATATTAAACACACAAAATCCATTTTAACAATTTTGTTTGACACGTTATTTATGGACGTATTGAAAGGCTTTTAATCTAATATTCATAGATTATTTAATAAATCATGCAATAATTATAGGGGAGCAAATGTTTGAAACTCTCAGATAAAAATGTGATGTAGAGCATGTTAAGTAAGTTTTGTAACGTGCAATTAATCTCACCGAATAACTTAATACCAACTCTAAACCTGAATACTTGTCACAAACATTTTATTACATGAAATATTGCGATGATTATTAACCCAACTAGCTGTTTTTAAGTAATCTTTTTTTAAATTTTATATACTACAACCCAACTTCTTATAATATACCTCAACTAGAATAATACACCGAAACTTCTAAAAATCCTAAAACTTGTATAGTTTGTGCAGTTAATTTAAATATAAAATTGAAACTAAATAAAAATCTCTTACAATATTAAGTTTATTGGAAGCAATTTAGTAATGACAGTGTATTTAGTCTAACTCCGATATCTTTTTAGTCTTGTTATCGACCAATTATATGAAAATGTATTTCGATTAAATAAGTAATTTCCTCGAAATAACTCACGATCCAGGCAATTGCCCAATTAAAATACGATTTAGCCATGGCGATGTCTCTATTAATATACAATTTACTGGGAATTATTGAAACATCTTGTATGGATTCGCATGTGTACACATTGTTTGCGGAGATCCTCCAAGATGATATTGAACAACTATTTCTACTGACAGACGTACTTTCCCATGTCTTGCAATCAAAGCATCTATTTTACCTACATTTAAACTTCATAAGTTTTTCTCTCAATCAAATTCGTTTCCATTAAGTCACACAGTATTCGTGTCAAAGCATAACCAAGCCTAAATTAAGTATGTAAGCCTAGACAGACAAGATTAAGATTATTTAAGATTAGCACTTATAGAATTCGACATATATGTCAATGTTAACAACACTAAATAAACTGTGATAGACGGACAAGGCTATACTGATTAGATTAGGTAGACATAACAAGATTAATAAGTCAAGTCTATACAATCCAAAAGGAGACTGTAAAGAATCGACAGGAAAGGCTGTAACGACAAAACTAACGGGACAGGACTGGCCAGACAAAAATAAGCAGACTATGCATCAAAAATTAGACGTACAAGACTAAACGTACAATACTAGGCAGACAATATTAGACGGATAGGAGTAGACAAGCAAGAATAAACAGACAAACCTATAATGAGAGGACAGATAAAACTACACGGACACGACAAAAGAGATAAGGATGACAAACAAAACTACACCGATCAAATTAGACAGCCATGACAAGACCATACTAAACAAACCAGACAAGAGACAGACAAGACTAGACAAACAAGACTATACAGACATGGTGAGAAAAATAAGATTCTGCAAACAAAGAAGACATACAAGACCAATTTAGTCACACAAGACTAGACGCAGAAGGGTAAACAAACAATGCTATAAACACAAGGCTATAAACACAAGGCTACACTGGCAAGACTGCACAAACAAGGCTACACAGACCATGCCACAGAGGCAAAGATATATAGACAAAACTAGATAGACAAGACCAGACAGCCAAAACTAGACAGACAACACTAGACAGACAACACTAGACAGTCCAGATTAGACAGTCGATACTAAACAGCGAAAGTAGACAACAAGACTGAATAGATAGGAATATACAGATAGTAGTAGATATATAACACTAGACTGACAAAACAAGACAGGCAAGACAAAACAGACAGGATTAGACAGACAATACTAGACAGACAAGACTAGAGAGACAAGACAAGAGGAACAACACTAGATAGATAAGACTAGACGGACAATACTAGTTAGACAAAACTAGACAGACAAAGCTAAACAGACAAAACTAGACAGACAAGACTAGACACACAAGAGTAGGCAAACACGACTAGACACTACACGACAATACTTGGATAACCCAGATTGTAATTATATATTGCTAACTGAGTAGTGGAAAGTGAAAATAGTGGAAAAAATGAATATTAATTAAAAATTATAAAATTAAAATATTTCCACTTGGCATTTTGTTTTACGAAAATGACAGCAATATTTTGTAAATATCCAATTAAATATAAACAATGAAACGATATCAATAAATTAGCGTTGAAATTCGAATTCGAAATAGCAGCTATTGAGACATATATGGAAACTCAATGCTTTATCATTATCGGCCTTTACCGTACCCCATTGATGAACCACAAACTATTCCTAGATAATTTGTATAAATTCATATTAAAATTAAACAACGAATCTAAGCAATTTATTATAGCGGGAGATTTTAATATTAATTTCCTGAAGAAAACTCCGAAAACTAAGCCAACAACTATTATCTTTCTTAGAGTCGTTTAATGCAGTAGTCGCTTTCAAGGAAACAACCCTAGCACTTGTATGAACAATTTTGTTTTGTACATAAAAAATAACTATAAGGTAAGAACGATGGTGTACCACACATCAGATCGCTGCGCTCTGAAAATATCTGTCGAATTAAAAGATATTTCAAACAGCTCAAAACACCATTATGTCAGAAGTTTTACTGCAGAGCTAATATCACGATTTCGAGAATATCTGGGGAATGTGACATGGGATGAAATTTTTCAAATTGAACATAAATTCGTAAACAAGCAGTGGGACATCTTTATAGAAATATGTTTATATTACCAACCATTTGACTTGCGAATAAAATAACGTTGAGGTGTCCATATACATGTGATATTATTAGATATACATGACGTCTTAGAGACGTCATTGTATGTCAAGGGAGTAAATGAATATTTTCCACCCACTAAAATTAAGACCCAATAGAGAAACCAGCGAATCTTTGGGGATCCTGATTTGATGAAAACTACAAAAGATTTGAATATCGCTCAAATAATTTCACACAATAATCGCCAATATAAAACTGCATATAATAACCTACGCAGAATAAATGCTGAAAAAGATGAAAAGGGAGAACTACGAATATGAATTGATGCAAACAGATCTACAAAAAACTATTTGGAATGTCGTCAGAGATATTGCTGAAATGCTAAATGAAATGCAACATCAAACATTTGAAAATTATGATAATGACTATCCAAAAATGATTACTACGCAGACAGTGCATACGTCGTCTATTAGAAAAGTATCCGACCTTATTTTTTATTTTGAACACCTGATGGCGCACCCTGAAAGATTTCAGGAAAAACCTCGAAGGAAAGAAGATGCGACAATACTGGGCAAAGTTCAAAAAAATTCTCTACTAAAACAAAAGTATCCATGGCAACGCATCAAAATAACTCACTTACGGGCTCCGTAAAGATATTCTCTAAATGCTGACTTCTCAGATGTTCTTTTTTGATCGCGAATCACTAAACTTATTATGCATTTATTTGTATAAATCTTTTGATGTCTGCGGCGCTAGTCGTTCCGAAATTGCGTCATCATCTAACAGTAATTCTTCGGATATATACATTTATTGTTAATAAAACAATTTAATTAAACACAAAAGTCGAAACAAAATTTTGACGTACGAATCAACAATTTAACGTTATCATGACAACAACACATAATTGCCGGACTGATTTTCGTTAAAAAAACAAAGAAAACGGAACTGCTCTTTGATTTTAAGTTTGTATGAATATATTAATAAATTTAATGTTTGTATGAATAAACCTATATAATGCAAATCTATGCAATATCTGTCAATTCTTCTATTCTAGTTGCGAATCTACAACAGTTCAATCACATTTGACATTTAATTGAGACACTACAAATCGAAACTAACTTTTTATAAATTCTATTTATTTCACTAAATGCTGACAATAAACTGATTTCAAGATTGTTTTTACGTATTTAAAGACAAGCGGAAACTCTCTGAAACAGAACTTTTATAAAGAACAACATTTTTCCTACAATTTATAACAAAAAAAGGTTCTTATCTTTTAAGCCCCATTCTGGAGATTGCATATTACTTCGGGTCACTTAGGACCACGCAGAATCAACGTATGTTGAGCTTCCCTCCTTGCCCAATAGCTCTTCATATGCATGAATTGTTGCACTTTCTGTTCCTCCGACCATGCACGTCGTGTTGGTTCCTTCTGATCTGTCTCAAATCCCCTTATGTGAACAATATTCCTGATCACATTTCTATTCATCAGATCTGGCGATCCCATCTCCACTAGATCCCTCTCCACTTGTTTATACGACTATGGTCTTGTTTGTACATTTGTTCTGTAGAAATTTGTGGATTCGGTAAGTAAGTCTTCTATGATTTATTCTTTCCAAATGACCCAAAAATTGAATTCGTCTCAAAGTTTCGTCTTAATGTTTTAATTTGTAAATTGAGCGTTTCTGAAGCATAAAGAGCTTCCGGTTTAATCACTGTTAAGTAATGGAGAATTTTACTATTCCATGACAGGCATTACTTGTTATAAACATTTTTTGTGTATTAAAAAGCAACCTCCATTTTCTGGATTCTTGATATTACAGATTTATTTTCATTGCCATTTTCTGTAACATCTGAAATACATATTAGTCTTGTCTAACAACCATTCATATGTTTATTTCTGTCTATATTACTACACATATTTTTAATAAACTGTCGTTTCAAATTAAACTTGACTAGATAAATTGTGATACAATATCTCTCTTTAACTACAAAAGCACACATAAAAGTTCTGGCACAAAAAATTCGATATACAAGGCTAAATAGGTAAAGTTAAACAGATAACGCAAGACCGATTCGGCAAGGCAAATAAATGTAAACGGATAAAATGAAACAGAAAACATTCTGACAAGAAGACAAACAAGACTACATAGACAAAATTTGAGGAATGAGTCTAGATGGAGAAGATAAGTTAAACAACAATAGACAGACACGAACATATATTAATAGATAGATAGATAGATAATACTAGATTGATCGGACTAGACTGATATGAATAGACAGACTGTTGCTGACTGTTAAACAATACAAGTTAATGATGATGAGTTAATAATGATAATGAGTTAATGAAGAACCACACATGCCCACCTAGATGCGTTTTGAGAAAAACGAAATTTAAAGTTTAAAATTGCCTATCCAATATTCTAGAAAGTATAAACCAGTTTTAAAAAAGCAAACTGTTTCTAAATATTATTGTTTACTGGAATGTAAAATTGTGTGTCTTAGGAATAGTAACACTTAACTAAAAAAGTCTATTACGACCCGAAACAATTTTTTCTGTAGGGAAAAAACCACGGAAGTCCAAATTAAGTACCAATAATTTTGAAGGGTGTTCAAAACAGTTTATGCGCAAAGTTCAAAAATTATATGATTCTACATGCCTTTTTCTACATAAAATATTTTCTAATCAAATTCTACATATAATCGATCTTGCAAAATGGTTTGTTGTTGTTTTTATTTCGCAAAAACTTTTACCTTTACCTTTTCGAAATCATTTTTTTCGAAAAATTGAAACAAGACAACAAAAAAAAACATCCTAATTAATTTTTTTATATTTTTACAGAAATTTATTCAATGTGGATGGTTATTTTCTTGTTTCTATACTATTTTTATTTTTAGGTTATTTTCTTGTTTCTATAATTGTCTTATTTCTACATTTTCGATATTTAATTCAGCATTAAAAAAGAAACACTCTGTTTATTATTAATAAAAATAATTTGACAAGGAACTGCTTGAGATGTTGAAGATCATCGTACTTTGTCAGTTCAACTGGACGTTGTTGGTGTGTTTGTCTCTTTTATTTCTCCTAGTTGGAGACTTCCACTTTATACTAGAATCTTATTATTCACCAAAAGAGTTGCTTCTGTGCGCTACTTTTGGCGAGGAAGTGATTTCCAAACACCCTTATTTCCCTTGTAGGGAAGGGACATTTTTATATACATTGGGTTCAAAAACTATAATATGATTTTAACAGATCTTGAGTTCACTCAACGACCTTGAACGGATTTATTCTGTTACGTTGAATAACATCCCTCCAATCCGATGGAACTTCTACGTAGCTTTTCTGGTCATTTAACCCCATATCTTTATCATGTTCAAGGTATGAATGACCTCTCATTGGAAATAATATCTTAAGACAATCATACCTCTTCTTCTTGAGACTGAGGTTGCGATGTGCATCACCGCACTGCTCCTGCGCGACATGGACTACCGTGGTTCTTCGATAATATTCAGGACTTTCCCCTGGATACCTATTTTATAATGTCAGTTTTATAGGGTCTAACGTGCTTTTTTTGCAATCTTATACAGTGGAATGTAAAGTACCTTTCATATATATATATATATATATATATATATATATATATATATATATATATATATATATATATATATATGCAGGATTTATTCAATTACAATGTATTTTATATCATTTTGGACGATACATTTCCAAGAAAAAATAAACTTTAATGGCCTCGTAAATTGGTAAACCGATATGAAACATATCAATTTTTATAGCCGATTCTATGTTTTGATTATTCCTATGTAGTTTACTTATTTTGAATATAACTCGGTAGTTTTACGCGCTGCCTGTACTAAACGCCAACCTATTTCCTTATCGCGACATCTAAACATCATTAAATTAGAATTTTTAATCGTCAAATATATTTTTGATTGTTTTCCGATAAAATCTGAATGGAGTATTGAATTCGACTAACAAATCTAAATGGGTTTTTAATTTAAATCCAACAGAAGCTTAATAAATCTCATAGAATTATTTATCTGGCTGTGTTGGACATTTGGTATTGAAAGGCTATAAGGCCTAGTATTTAATCGTTTTTTTGGGGAATTTTACATAAATTTATTTAATTGCGATTAAAAGATAATAAATATTTGTTTATCTAATAATTTAGATATTCGGATTAGATAGTGTTAGATAATATTAAATTAATCGAAAATTTGGTTCTATAATCAGCATTAGCATTTTTTATGGGATTTCACAACATATTGAACTTTTTTCCGTTTTTCAAATCTAAATATTGATTTATACTTGGCATATGTTATTTGGACTATATAAATTAATAGATGCAGAATAAAAAATGAACTGTAAAACCAAATGGACTGTAATTATACAAATATGTTGTTTAGTTGAAATATTTTATTTAATTATATGGAATTGAGGCCAATTAAAGGAAAATAAAAACAAATTTGCATATAACACAGAAATTCTGTTTTTAAAACAAATAGGTAATTGTAAATAAAATCCATAAAATTGCTCTATATTAAACAAACTTCTTGATAGCAAAAAATCCAAAATACTTGTTTTGTAACTTTATTCATATTAATCAATTAAGTCAATCAATAAAATAATTGAAATAATTTAAAAGACTAGAAAGCATGGATTTTAAATGCGTTTTTTTGGTACAATAGATCTATAAAGGTAGTTGTACAAGCAATAACCACCAATACACATTCAACATCAAGTATGTATTAAGTTTTTTTTGTGTAAATTCAGTACCCTATTTACATTTTGATTAAAACGTTTGTTTTGCCGGAGAAAAAAGCATTTGATGTGTATGTAAATGATATAAAAAAGGCCGGTGGGTTCTCAGCAAAATGGAGTCTTGAGATGGGCATGCTCCAATTCCCATCCACAATGTGTAACAGATACCGGTAATATCTCTGTAATATTATAACCCGTGCACCACCTCAGGAAACCGGCCTGTCGGCGACGCAATAATTACACACACATTCGATGCCGTTTTCGATTTTTTCCTCCACGACCAAAAAACAACACCACAAAACCCTCGTTTCCGCAAATTTATAATTGGAACATTATTTTCAACTGGAACACAAAGAAAACCTTGACTCAACAATGATAACATAAGTGATTAAAATACAGACTAAATTCCGCAGATAGAAAGAGATTATTCTAGATATGCAAGACAAAATAGACACGACAAAACAAAATCGACTAGCCTTTTAGCAATTAATAGATAAGACTAAACTACACAAATAGATACAGATTTACAAGTCTAGAACGATAATCTTGTACAAAGCAAAGTAAATGGACAGTCAAGGCTATATAGATAAAATTGGACAGAAAAGACGAGACGGAATAGACCAGGTAGTCAAGATTAGTGGGTTCTAATATATTATTTTTTGTTGAATGTTCGAATTAAAAACGAAAACTTTTTTGAGAAATTTTCGCATTCGTATCCAATTAAATGAAAAAAGAAGATAAATTTAAACAACGTCAAGAAAACTGGACAGACAAGACTGAACCGAAGAGACTAAAGATACAAGAAAATAATCAAGGACCAAACACACAAGTCTACGCAAATTGATTGCCAAACAAGATTCGGCACTTAGCCAAGACTAGGTAGATCAGACTAAACAGACCCGACCAGGCTAACCGTACTATACACAGACAGGCCAAACCACACTCTAAATAGCCAGAGAGACAAGACCAGACAGACAAAGAATAAACAGAAAAGACCAGAGATACAAAACCAGACAGACAAGACTAGTGAGACAAGACCAGACAGAAAAGACCAGACAGACAAAGAAAACAGGAAATATCAGAGACACAAAACCGAACAGACAAGACTAGTCAAACAAGACCAGACAGAGAAGATCAGACAGACAAAACCAGACAGACACGACCAGACAGACCAGACCAGACAGATCAGACCAGACAGACAAAACCAGACAGACAAGACCAGACAGATAGACCAGCCAGACAAGACACACAACACAAGACAGACAAGACGAGACAGACAATACCAGACAGACAAGACCAGACAGACAAGACCAGACGGACAAGACCAGACCTACAAGACCAGACAGACTTTACCTGAGAGACAAGACAAGACTGACAAGATCAGACAGATAAGACCAAACATACAAGACCAGACAGACTGGACCAGACAGGCAAGACCTGACAGACAAAACCAGACAGACAAGACCAGGGAGACATGAACAAACATATATGACCTGACCGACAGGACCAAACAGACAAGACCAGTGAGACAAGATCAGAGAGATAAGACCAGACAGACAAGAATACACAGAAAAGACCAGAGACACAAAACCAGACAGACAAGGCCAGTCAGACAAGACCAGACACAGACGACCAGACAGAAAAAAACAGACAGACAAGACCAGACAGACAAGGCCAAACACACAAGATTAGACAGACAAGACAATATAGACAAGACCAGACAGACAAGACCAAGCTGACAAGACCAGACAAGCAAGACCAGAGGGACATGTCCAGACAGACAAAACGAAACACACAAGACCAGACGGACAAGACGAGACAGACAAGACCCGGCAGACAAGACCAGGCAGACAAGACCATACAGACATATCCGGACAGACAAGACGAGACAGACAATACCTGATAGGCAAGGGCAAACATACAAGACCGGACATACAGCACCGGGCAGACAGGACTAGACAGACAGGGCCAGACATATTAGACCAGACAAACAAGACCAGACAGGCTAAACCCAACATTCAAGACCACTCAGAGAAGACTAGATAGACAAAACTAGACTGACATGATCAGACAGAGAAGAACAGACAGACAGGAACAGTCAGCCAAGAGCAGACATACAAGTGCAGACAGACAAGACCAGACAGACAAGACCAGACAGACAAATCCAGACAGACAAAACCAGACAGACAAGACCAGACATACACGAACAGACAGCATATTGTATTATGCTAATTTATGTATACTTAATATTCGAATGAACAAGGACACTTTTGTTGAGAAATTTAACACGTATTTCTAAAAAGTTGAAAGAAGAAAGGAGACACATTTGATCTTTGAACTTTTCTGTAATTAATAGTTTTTCGTGTGCTGATTTTTTGAAACAATGTGAATCATTATGCAGGATTTCTTTGTAAATTGTAACAAAAGAAAATATTTTGATTAAACTGTATAAGTTATTGATAATATTCTTAGAACCAGTCTGACTAACTTAATTAGAAACTTACTTTGAATAGTATGTTTATCTTTTGTGACTACACAGTTAAACTTGTGACTATTTAGACACAGTTTTTCTTTTACTGTTTGGACAAGTTTGCTAAGTTTGATGTTTTGAGCAATACATATCCATATTGTTAGTTTATTAGTTCAGTTATTTTATCAACTATCTTCTTCAGAACATTAGAAAATTTAAATTAAATCTTGATTTAGGCAAAAAATTATATACAACGTGTGTCTGCACAAAATTGCAGCAATTACTAAAGAGATTGAAACATTGTTTTCCGCGCTTTAAATAATTTTACTTCAAAACCTTGTACATGTCGAAAATAAATCTACAGGTTATTTACAACCATTTTCGATCACAACTAGAGGAAATATTTGGGCCAGTCTCGATTTCAATCTATCTGTAACAAACCATTGCAAAACAGGCCGACCCACCCACGATTACTAAAAATTCCTCAAACAATATTAGCAATAATATTCAATGCCACAAAACCATAACATTCCAACAAGAATCAATCATTTCACGCAATTTCACCTTAAAATTCACCTTAATCTCATGACCGCTCGACCCAATTTCCCCAAGGAAATATTTCTAAATGTAATAAGGAACAAAAATTTGATGATGCAAAACACTTATCCAATAAAACATATATAATGGAACGCGAATAAATCAATGGTAAAACACATTGCGAGCGTTCTTCCAGGCGCTATAACAAGTGTTATCTGACGGACGCCTATGGTGCACACGGCCGATTAATGGCTTGTCCATCGGACTAGATGAACTCAACTCCAACAAAAACAAACAGAAACAGCGCAGAATAATAATAATACGGCCGAGTAGAACCGTGGGCGATCAGAGAAAGTTATGATGTTCTTTTCTGATTTCGATACATAAATTAACAGTGGCGTACGTCCAGATAACATTTATTTATTTCGCAATAAACCAATCTAAACTAGACAAAATCTACATAAAACCAATAACTAAACACTCAAGTTACAACTTAGCAAATCAAACTTAACCTATTCTTTGTTCCGTACTTGCAATTAGTCAAATTAATTTCACTCGTTTATGATAAATATCTTATATTAGGTAAGGTTTTCGTGGCGAGAGAACATTAATTTGTGCCGTTTTAGATTAAATACGGTCCAGAATTTTATTTCTCACGTATAAATCATATGTCTAGCGAATTTACATAAAAACTGTTTGGTCCGGTTTTGTAATAAAATATTATTCGGATCGACAAATACGCGTTGTGTCATTAGTTATTGTCAGATTTGTTGAACAAACCACGATATTTTATCGGAGATTTCGATCTGTTTTTTTTTTTACATTGGAAACGTTTTTATCTGCAATCTCGATCTGCTGATCGATATAAAAATGTATAAATCGTTACAACGAAAATCTTATTGATTGATTGATTTTAATTGTAGTTTTTTTAACTTTCTCGGCGATTTATTTAAACAATAATTAAGTGGAGTCATTTAATTAATAGGCGAGAATGTGCAGAAAAATTTAATTAGATTAAAAATAAAAACCGAGATTTTTTTTAAGATCTTATTTATCTATAAATTTAATCTAAATCTCAATTAATTTGAATTTTTAAGAGCAATTAAAACAATTTTATATCTGCTGAAATTGTTTTATTGGCATTAAAATCAACATTTTAAGATTATTCCAGTTATTCTCGCTCGCCTTTCATTTTTATCCAATAATTCTTGATCAAAGTGTCAATGGTTTGTTAACTCAATACTCTTGTTTATTTTATTAATTTGGAAGTCGTTTCTTTCTCAATCTCAATCCAAGTGAAGTTTAAAAATACTTCAGTGGAACAAGTTCCAAACTTGTTCATGTTGTTTTTGGTTGGACTACATATATACTTACATAATATTATTTTAAATAAATAAAATAATATTTTAAGCTACTGAGTCTTATTCTGTTGCAAATCGCAATTGAGTTTTTTAATATCCTTGCAAAATATTATTTCCAATCAATAAACTTATTTAAAATTAGTATATTCAGCAATAGCTTGAAAATTGCTGAATTTACTAATTTTAAATAAGTTTATTGATTGGAAATAATATTTTGCAAGGATATTAAAAAACTCAATTGCGATTTGCAACAGAATAAGACTCAGTAGCTTAAAATATTATTTTATTTATTTAAAATAATATTATGTAAGTATATATGTAGTCCAACCAAAAACAACATGAACAAGTTTGGAACTTGTTCCACTGATGTATTTTTAAACTTGGAAAATATTTTTGTCCGGAAATTTCTGATTTTATTAAGAAAAAATAGTTTTATTGTCAAAATTATTGTTTTTAATCCAAGAAATATTAAAATTATGATTTGATTATAAAAATATTTTGACTGTCTACAATTGCGCCTTTGTCTCCTTACCATTTTCTAAAATCTTTGAAAACATTTGAATATTTCCTCATTTTTGCAAATAAAAAAGAATTAAAATTGTTAATTAAAATGTGTACCTTGTTTTCAGATTATGAGATGGGCTGAGTGATCGCTGCGTTTATCCATAACGAGTAAGTTGTTCTTTTCCAACACTTTTAGTAAAAATACCAAACCGATTTTCAGTTCGCGTTTTCAGGCTCAAAAATAGAAAACGCGCAACGAATATTACATAAAATGTCCTGAATTGGGACATGCGTTAAAGATTTATAAATATTCACAAATTACCTATCATGGGTAGGTAATGGGTCTCACTGCGTGGGCAGTTGAATGCCTAAGTCGGGATTGATTGGAAATCTTTTTTTTGAGTTTCGCAACTTTCCAATCCTTTTACTGCAAAATAGAAAATTGTAAAAAATGGTAATTTAATTAATAGCCGATAGATTTTTTCCCGCAAAATTAACCTTTTAAGGCATTGGATCACCGGTTTCCTTGACATTGCAGAAAACCAATTATGAATTTTAATATTTTTATTCATATAACAATTTTAAACTAATCGAATACTTATATAAATAAATAACTATCTCTATATGTAAATCAATTAAAACTCCCAGACTGCGATAAATTAAAAATTGTTGCAAAACCATGCAATTATCTAATGAATAATTGCAATTTATTTTTATTGAAATATATTGGTTAAAACCGCATAATCACGTTTTAGTAAGTGAAAATAATTCGCAATATTTTTTTCGCCGACAAATTTATGCATACTTTGCGCTGTAGGTAAAGGTGAAGGTAAAAACACCATAGTGGATTACATTAAACTGCAAACGGCCCTGACCGATTCATTTGCATTAATTCCTTTAAGTTTTTCATTAGAAAAATTACAAATTATTTTAAATAGATTTAATTATTATTTACCGCTAATTATTCTATTTTTTTCAATTACTAAACAGTTAAATCTACGTCAGAAAATAGTTCAATAATTAGAGTTTAAAATTAACTTGACAATAAAATCAACTTTAATATCAATAATATCTAAATTGTAGTTTCAAAATAGTTAAGTTCCTAGTCTTATATTATTCTCGTATGAAATACATAGTATGAAATTACATTTTTCTGAATACAAAATGTTCCAATTTTGTTTTTTTTTTATTAAAAACTCAATTGGACAGGAAGAAATTTAATTTCTTATATAGCTCATCTTATATAGCACAGTAGCATAGTAAGTACACATTTATATAGCTTTAATTTTATTCAAAATTCCACAATATCCTCCTATTCATTTATACTTCTAGATTCCAGATATTATTTGATTTCGCAAGGTAAATATTGTCTGCGAAACCGCTAGTTTCCAGCAGGAGAAAAAAAAATTTTAAACCAACAGATTATGGTCGGATTACATAAGTTTTGCCTAGTCTGCCTTAAGGCCTACCTTCGCCCACCGTAAACCCATTTGTATCAAACCGCAATTTTGCATAATTTTACATATTCAGATAAAACTGCAATTTCAAATGGACAGAAAAAAGTTATTTAATCATAATATAATCTACATACAAAATTAGTAAACTATATATGGGAAAATATTCTCGCCACAAATTGAACAAGTCTAATCAACTACAACAAAGTTTATCAAACTCTAGTGAATGTATTTCTTAATCTTGCCTTCTATGTATTATTTGATTAATCTGGTTTGTCTATATATTCTGTTGATTTATTTAGTCGTGCCCGTGTATTTACACATCGCTGCAAAATAGACAAATTTAGTGAATTAGAAAAAAATCGACGTATTCGAAATCGAAGTATTATTTGCAATTTTTTATAAACTACCAATTCTTGTAATTCCAATATTTGTTCACTTTCTTCTTCTCACTTTTAGCGCATTTCTAATAGGTTTCCTATCATCACAGCTATGACCTGACCTTTTTGTTCGCGACACGGAATAATTCATTTGTACCCATACCAGTCCCGTAGGTTTTTAAGCCAGGACATCCAACGTCTAGCAATGTTTCTTCTTCCCGTAATCCTTCCTTCCATTACCAATTGTAGGAGTGTATATTTGGCTCCTATAATTACGTGGCCTAAGCATTGTGATTTTCACTCTTTTATGTGTTGTGTCAATAATTTCATAATCCTATTCCATTTTCTCCAATACTTCAATGATAGTCAGTCCAAGACGTCCGCTACATTCTGCGGTAGCACTACATTTTTAATACTCGCAGTCTATCCTTTTGTTTCCTTTGGTTCCTTTTGAGAGTCCACGTCTCTAATCCATATAACAGCGTGGAAAATACGTAGCATCGCAACATCCTCATTTTTAGTGTTATGTTAATGTCCCGGTTATAGAATATCTTTTTCGTTTTCAGAAAAATTACTCTGGCTATTTCTATTGTCGTTCTTATTTCTTTTGTTTGATCGCCCGTTTGTTCTATCCACGTTCCAAGTTACATGTGGACTTCTTCAATAGTTGTGTTTGCTATCTTCAGATTTATATGATTTTGAATTTGAGTAGAGTTTGTATTTATATAGACTTTTTTTAGTTATTTGGAATGGGAAATTAAAATGGCTTTTATAACTTTCACATTTATTTTCCCAAGGAAAATTTGTCCCAAGGACAAGTTTCGGTGGCTTTCTGTCACCTTAATCATAGGCTACAGAGTACAGAGAAAAAAAAATAGTTATAAACTACAATTAAAACGATTAATAAAACATACTGCTAAATAAGTTATTTTTTGTTTAGGATCTAAATTTAAAATCGCCAGATTTTCTTAACGTTTTGACAAATTACTCTGTAGCCTATGATTAAGGTGCCAGACAGAAGCCACCGAAACTTGCCAGGCAAATAAATGTGAAAATTATAAATTTAATTTTCCATTCCCAATAACTAAAAAAAAATATGCATACTAGGGATGATAAAAATCAACATTTGTATATATAATTAATGTGGTTTTCTTCAGGTTTATTTTTGGACCATAATCATTACATCGTCGTAAGTCGTTTTTCGTAGTTTCGTCTTAGTGTTCGGTCGTTTAGTTTTTCTATGAGGTTTTGTAGACCTCTGAAATTACTTTCCTACAAAACAGTATCGTATTGGACTTCTCCATTTATAACTATTCCCCTTCCTTCTTCCATCAGTATTTCATTACAAATAGCTTCGCTGTACAGTTTGCAGTACTGTTAAATAGTAACTACAGATAAAGTTCAACTTAAACACTTCTTTTACAAAGTCTTGTCCTCCTCCTGTAACGAGCTGATTCCAGTTTCTTTGCCATTATATCTATATTGTTTATTGTACTCACTCTATAATCTCTAATCTCCTTCAGTATTTAGTTGACGCTCCCTTATCTCACCCATTTCTCCGTCATATCTTCTTTTTTCATTTGCAGCTTCAACAACATTAATACCGGCATATGGCCCGACTCACTTCTCATTCAGATTTCCATGCCATTCATTTCCTGTCTTGTTGCATCATTTGTTAAAATCTGGTCTTCCTTGGTTCTCCCTCCCAGCCGCCCTTTATACTCCCTTTCAACATACCCCGTACATAGGATAAATAGTAACTACAGATAAACCTCAACTTAAATACTACTTCTACAAAGTCTTGTCCTCCTCCTGTCCATTCGAGCCGAATCCAGATTCTTTGCTATCATGTCTATATCGTCTATTGTGCTCAATCTATAATCTGTAATCTCCTCCTGTATTCATTTGACGCCCCCTTATTTCACCCATTTCTCCGTCCTACCTTCTCTTTCCATTTGCAGCTTCAACTACACCAATACCGGCATGTGGTCCGACTCACTTCTCATTCCGATTTCCACCTTTTATTCCATGCCTTGTTGCATAATTTGTTTAAATCTGGTCCATAACCAAAGTTCCCACAGACCCAATAAACGTATCCCAGTCGCCCTCTTTACTCCCGTTCAACATAAACCATTGATTCTCTTTCACCCAATCCTACCACACTTTTCCCTCTGAATTTTTAAATTTGTCTTTAAATTTTCTTCTTATCACTCGTCCAGATTTATCTAGTGTGCTGGTTTGTTCTTCCCCTGTTCTTACATTCCAATTTCCTTCTAAACTTAATCTTTCTCGTGATTTCCCTTCAGGATTTTCCTTCTCGTTACTTGCTGTAAAACTCTTATTACTCTATTTTGTTGCCGCTTAGCGCCTCTTACTTAGTAACTTTCTGTTCCCTCAACATAACCCCTTTTGTTTCAAAGGGCATTCTTTTAGATTCACTCATTGCATTATGTAGCTCTGTAATATTTCCTTTCTCGCCCTACCAAATTCACTTTTTTTTTTCGTCGATTGAACATCTTAATATTTTCCATTTCTCTACTACACCTCTACCTCTGCCCCTTCTTCATTAAGTTTTCCCTTACTAGTTTCTTGCATCCATTTCCAGTCAACTTCAAAATTTTGATAACCAACTTTAATCCGGTAAAGTTAACCACTTTCTTTTTGGACCTTGGCCTTTCTGAGCAAATCCAGTATTAAAAACTGTCTAGTTTGTATTTCTTACCGATTTTCTCCCTCTTTTGCTCCCAAACTTGTAACTTTGCTTTTTTTTAAGCTTGTAACTTTGGTCCACAATTGGTCCTTTATTACCTGCATTAGTGCCAATTTTGAAAGCATCAACGAAATCCTCCTTAATTCCCAACTTTTATTTTAAAAAAATACTTTGTCTGATCTCGCCACGCCTCTCCTTCAATTCCAAAAATTACGAAATTGTTTCTTATTTCTCTCCTAAATCTCTTCAGTCTTTTTTAAGCTATTAATTTCTCTTCTCAGCGCACCACATTCATTCTCCCACCTACACTTTCATTCTTTCATTTCCTTCCTTAACTGACTTCGTTTCAACCTCCACCTACAAAAACCTTTTATTCATTTCCTTATTATCATCCCTAATTTCCCTCAATTCCCCTAGCAGTTCCTTTCTCCAGTCTTTTTCCACTTTCCTTTTCTGTTTTTCCTCATTCTGTCTCTTCACCATCATTTCCAGTCTTCCAACCTTCTGTTTTCTGTTCTAATTTCTTGTAGCTTCATATAGATGTCCTTTCTAATTTCTCTTAACTCCTGGAAATTTTTGTCCAGCTGTTCGTTGCGTCCTGAACTTAAACAGTAGGGACAATATGCACCCTTGTCTTACGCCGCGACGAATCTCCATTTCCTCTGTAAATTGCACCTGAAAATTTTAGCTCATTGTCCAAAATATAAATCTCCAAGACATAAGCACTTTGTCCCCAAATCAATGTTATTGCTAACGAGTATTTGTTAGTAGTATAATTTATCGTGTTTTACTGTATCGAAACACGCAAATTCTTCTTGATTCATATCTAAACAATTGGAAAAGTACATTACTTCCAAAAGCGCCTCACTTGTCCCGAGTCTCGCACGAAAACCAAATTGACTATCGCTTATGCCCTCTTCAAGTTTCTTATATAATCTTCCATGGATGATCTTTAGGATAGCTTTAAGCTGTGACCCATAAGCGCAATGGTTCGGTAATCTGAACATTTTCTAATGGTACGAGTACACCTATCGTCCGATGATGACGGTCGTGCCTGTGTACGCGCTCTCATTCTTTTACAAGTGTTTGATTCAATCGTCCGAGTTCGGCCGTCGTCGCCCAAGCAAACCTCGACCGATGACGGATTAGGTGTACGCAAGCCATAAGGTTTGTTTGCTTTGGTAGTATTATGAAGGTGGACAGTAACCGCCGTTGATTAATTTCCCCTGCTTCATAGCTGTTGTTGAATAGGTTCAGAAGCATGCCCATTACATTATAACATCTTCAAAAAGTTTTATTATTTCCATAGGAATTTAATCAGCGCCTGCAGCTTTAATACACGTTAAAAGAGTCTAAACAATTGTTTATTGTTTGAAACATCTAGAAAATTAAATAAATGTTTAAAACATGTAGAAAAGATTAACTTTAACTTTGATCCAAATGCATTATTAATTTCAAGCGGGAAAAACCGTGCGGGAACAGGAAAAAAAATCGTTGCAACATTTTATTAAATTTGAAATTGATTTATGGCGAGACAGACAGAAACGATTTGTTTTACGAACACGCGAAACGGACAAAGGAAGAGACTAGAGGAGAAATTATTCCCGTAGAGATTACAATAGACGCAACAATATAAATATTCAATTTATTATTTATAGACTGCTAGAAAACGCAAAAATAAACGCGGAGTATTGTTAGTGTAGTAGATTGTTGACCGGACTCAATGATCCATAGAAAATTATAGATAGTTTTTTTGTAACTTTAACGAAATTATTTATTACTTACACCGATGACTTTTCAGATTGTTTATATAAGCCTAGTTTCTCCGATTTGTTTCATATACTTTTGTTGGTGGCACTTATTTAACTTTCCTCTTTACGTCTTCTTACAAATCGCGATGATATTCCAGCTATCCAGCTACAAAGTTTATTAATTAAGTGCGGATTTACCGCTATGCATATGCCCATATCATTAAGTCTTTTTTCAATATTGATATAATAAAAGCGCGTGCCTATCTCTCGTCTTCTTAATACAAACACTCTATTCATGCTATCAATTGGTTGTTGATGGTAATTACTAATCATTCGACGAGAACTATTTGCACAATCCATTTATCTACCATGTATACGATACTCGTATCCATTTTCAATTTTAACTTTGGTTTACTCATGCGTGCAACGATAAATTAGACGAGTGATATAACGTTCTTATTTAGTGTATATTTATGATGTTTTTTGCACATCTCTTGGTATCTTTGTGCCTTTTAGTTTAAAATTACTGACGATTTCGTGAAACTCTACCGTGTGAAACTCTACGTGGTACTCTAATAGTTTCAACGGAAGCGAACAGAAAAATATGTTAAGAATTCGAAAACGTTGGAACTAAATACGCAAAGCATGACTAACTACACTAACATTATTAGTAAAACTAGAACAGGCATAATTGACTAAACAGATTTGTACAACATTGAATTGAAAAATTCACTATGTTTTAACCACACTTATAATACACTAATAATAGAAATATGTTATATAACTTACCAACTTACAGTTATGTAAATTTCTACATTTACATTCACAGCTCGAGTTTCGACGTTTGACGGTCATTTTCAAGTGACTTAACAAATTGTTGAGGTTGAATATATACCTCTATTTTGGTGGGGAGAGGGGCGCTGTCTGTCCGTAGATGGAAAAAAAAGATTTGTACAAGATTAGAAATGCAAGTCTAGGCAAACAAGATTGGACAAACAAGGCAAGACAAACAATACAGAACATGCAAGACTTAACAGATAAGACTGGAAGAGAGGACTAGACAGGCAAAACTGCACCGACAAAACTGTACAGATACGACTGGAGAGATAAGAGTGGACAGATAAGACTGGACAACTAAGACTTTTGAATAGGAGGGGGTCGTAGCAGGCATAACATTTACCTGACAGGTGGCGCTCCTGTAATCACGATATCACAATATCCTGTAACCGCTCTTTACACAGCATTAACCACAAGAATGTCGTCGCCCTGCTCTCGGCATCTACTTTTCCGTATGTCCTCCTTTTATTAGGGTATTTAGGGGTTCGGGAAACTGGTTCTATTGTTTCGGTTTTCTTTTTTGTAGTTTCGTTTTGTCCGTTCATCATTGTCTCCGAGTCTGTCCAGTCTGTACCTGTCCTTGCACATTTAGGTTGAAGCTTGTCTGTTTCTTCCATTTTCCCCTCTCGGATATCCACTGCATTAAAACACTGTAAATGGTGCACTATTTACACATTGTGGCCCTTGCTCTGCCAAAACCATGTAAATACTCCCTGAAGAATCCGTGACCGCTGAGGGCCTGTGTCAAATGTTAAGTGATCTCTGCATGGTTTCTTGTTGCCCAAGCTTTGAGTTTTGGTATCAGTAGTTTTGCACAATGTCCTGTTTTGGACAACCTCCATGACTTTTACCAGTCTTCAAACATTTGGTTGTTTGCTATTTTTTGGTATCTAAATAATTTTCCCAGTTCAAAATTGAATTATCTTATGGATTGATAAGTATCAATCTGATGAAATAAAAGCAAAGACACATAATCTTATCAATCAATTGAACTATCTTATGGATTTTCCACTCTATCGGAGCGATGCCAGAAATCACCAACATGGCTTCCCTAGCGATAGTCCTGCACACTGTAAACTCTGATGGCTTTTTCTCTGTACAGAGACGAGCAGCTGTTTTATGTACGCCTTTTCTATGGCTCTAGCCCAGACCTGGGCTCCATAGAGGCTGGTCGAGTGAACCACAGAGCAAAGCAGCCTTCTTTTACTGCTTTTTGTCCCGCTGTGTCAATAGTTTTCCTAGGGTGTGTTAACCCTTGTATTAATCCGAGTATTGTTAATCCGTAATTTCTAGGGTTTTTCTGCGGTTTTCTTTATATGCGCATTGAAATATAGTTTCTGGCCAATAGTCATTCCTAGGTACTTGACTTCTTGATTTTAATTTCGAATTTGATAGGTCCTATTGCCCCGTTGCCAGTGAGAAGAACGGCTTCTGTTTTTACATAGACCAGCTTAAGATTTTTCCATCTTAGCCATTCATCACCCTGCTTTATGGTGGTGTTTACCTTTCTCATTAGTTTTTCTACAGTTATCCCTGTAGCAGCTATAGCTAGATCATCGGCTAATCCTACTATTTCCACCCCAACCAACGGGGAAACGAGCCTTTACACGCCGTCGTATAGTATGTTCCACAGCGCAGGGCCCATAATCAAGCTTTCTGGAACTACACTATATACTTTGCATTCCACAACCTCCTATTTGAAAGATAGCTGTGCACTAGCCGCAACAGGTATGGGGTAAAATCTCAGTCATTCTTCTTAAATTCTTCCATAATCTTTGCACAGGCTACAGATTTCAAAGCATTTTTGATGTCTACGATTATCGGCGGTGTCTTTTTACGCGACCTACGTGTGTCGGCTTTGAAACAGATAAGACTGGAGAGACAAGACTGAAGAGATAAGACTGGACAGACAAAACTGGACAGACAAGACTGGACCAACAAAACTAAACAGTAAGGCTGCACAGAAAAGACTGGGCAAACAAGACTGTTTGTTTTAAAGTGGTGTGGAGTAAGCTCTGACTAAACCCTCTATCCTGCTTTAGCTTTTAGTATGCGCCACCCCGGTAGCGCATACTTCATGTTCATTGTGCAGCCCGGACGTTTAGTGAAACCAGCCCCAGTTGTCGCCCCCTCGACCGGGAATCGAACCCGGGTCTCCCGCTTGTCAGGCTGTGCAAACAAGACTAGACAGATAAAAGTAGAGGCTCAAGACTAGAGAGACAAGACCAGACATTCAAAACTAAACAGATAAGATTAGATTTGAGAGATAGGACTAAATAAGAAACGTTTGCAAAATAAATGAACAATATTTAGGTGTCAAAATGTCAATTAATGTGATAAATTTTCATTCTATGAAACTGTAAAATTTGTTGTATTATGTGATGATAATTTTGTTACGAAATAATAAATTCTCTTATATTTTTTTAAAATAATAACATTCACAAAATTCTGAATGGTTTTCTGTGTGAAAATGTATTTTTCCATGTTTTAAGAAACGCCACCAAATACGCCATTTCCTAATTTGTTTACTGAATAAAATTTCAATTGGAAAATGTTTTGATCAAGAAGTTCTAGTTGCTCCAGTTTATTAAATTTATTATGCATCATTCTAGAAAAGGATCATGCAAATTTGAGAGAAACTTAAGAGGCTACAAGATAGGCCAATTAATGCGTAGATATCCCACAAATCAAATTAAAATAAAAAAATAACAGAAAACTGAAGAGGAGTTTCAGGATGTGTTTGTAGAATACCCGGCGAAACCCACAATCCAAATAGGAAATTAATGAATAAGAAAAGTTGAAAATTGAGTAGGCAGGAAACTCGACAACTGTGAAATAAATAAAGTTGTAGGTGGAAACCGGAGGCAAAAAATACTTCTTCAAAAATCTCACGTTATTGTAGAAAAAAATTATTATCTGTTAAGAAACTGATAACGTTGTCGTTACACCTGTTATGCAACACGCACTAATTATAGTATACAATTATAACATACCTACGAGGTAGAAATCTTAATTGCTAATTAGTACACAATGTAGAACCCGATCTGTGCACTTAAATCATTCTCTGATACAAGGAAACACGATAAATAAACCAACTCGTGCACCTATGTAACAAAATAGACGACAGTTAACAATGTTATCTAGACGTGTCTGGCACAGGCTTGTTTATCTAGTTATGTCTATCTATCCCGTTCAATCTTGACTGCTGTGTATTGCCTGTTTAGTTTTTAGTTAGATACATTGAAGCTAACATAGCCCAAGTATAGTCTTGTCAGTCCAGTCAAATTCAAGTAGAAATTTGAGATGTTGAGGGATAATGTTTTGGTTTTTATACGGACGTTCAAAAATGTTGTTGCTTAAAGGCAGTGATTAGGTAACATATGAATATCTTCATTTTATGAAAGAGATAGTTTCTTCCTTTTATTCTCGGTTTCAATCTTAATCGACATATTAATTGCCTCCTCGTCCGTCCATAAATTGCCATATCGCATTGCAATCTTTTCGCGAGATTCGACTTTTACTTCTATCCGCGATATATTCATTTATATCACGCATATAATTACATTTGCAAATTATTTTTGTAAATTAAATTTATTTTTTGTTTCAAAACCATACGAATATCAGAAAAATATTTACAAGAAATGGTTGCTAGAATCAGTACAAAAACTGAACCGAAAGTTTTAAGTTATTCTTAATTTTTATTTTTATTTGTCTTAGTACATAAGTGAGATAAGAGAGGTAGGTTGTAGATATGTAAAACATTTGAAAAAAATGCAGAAGTAAAAATGTTTTAAGTTTTATCAAAATTATATTGTAAATGTTTGTGTATATGGTGTATATGGTTAACAATCCCATAAAATAACATTTTGAATAAACTACATAGAATTCACATAGAAAGGAATTGTGATTAGATTACAAATTAGAAAATATTTTCAATATTTCCTTCATAAACGTTGCTAAATTTATGAAAATATATTTGAAACTTCTTCTGTTGATGAGGCCAAATGACCTTTATTTCAGAAATAATTTTGCTTATGTAGATTACAACACACCCGGATTCATTTTACATTTCCAAATTTTCCATTCAAGGCTAGGAAAATGCAAATTATTCGCGATTGTGAAATTGTGATTGTCGAATGGAAATTTCCTGCAGAAACCAAAAATAATTTTAATTTTCTGAAACTGTAAATATCTAAATACTATGTAAAATATTTAATTTATTAGAAAATTAAATTAACTATTTAGAAAATATTAGATTAGAATTACGATGAAGACATAGTTAGTTACATAGAGTGCGGAAATGTTAATATTACAACGTGACAGCTCGTTTGGGGTACGAGCGCGAAGGGCGAGACAATTTCGTGCGTAAAAACATTTACGCACGAAATTTGTATAACATTTTTTTGCCGACAATTATTTTTTAAGAAACAGAAATATTTAGATTAGTTACAATATTGGAAATTATTTTTTTGGTACAATGTTGCAAAGTCGTAACCGTAGGATGCAGTAAAGTGACGTTACCGCATAGTAGCCGTACTTTACTGCACCGTAGCAACATTGTGTGTAAAAATCTAGTTTCGCTTGATGTATACACGATTTCAAAGCTAGCTTTACAATTTAGTAGGACAAAAAGAATATATACTTTATTAATATTTTCATTATATATTTTAATTTTAAGTTTATATATTTTTATAACTCAAACTCGTTCGCTTCCTTGTAATCACTTTTTCCTGAATTTAAATTATTGTTTCTTACCTAATATTTTTGTTATATTTTTTGAGGAAGTACTAGGATAATTGAGTTAGAGACCACGCATATAAGATTACAATATACAGATTAGATGAAAGAGACAAGCTAGAAATGTAGTCTATTAGTAAAGTCGTTTCGAGTTAGATTAAGTTATAGAGAGAGCACAAAGAAAGTTATTGCCGTAATAATGTCGGAATATTAGTTGTGTTTAGTTTTTATTCGTTTTTAGAAACGTTTGTTGGGAAAATTTCCGGCAAGTAGAAACTGTAAAACGAACAATAAATTCCGTAAACAATATCGAATGATAATAATTGCCGTAATTAGTAAATGAGGCTTAGGGATGTCTTCCGTCATGGAAGATTCTAAAAGCTCGAATGCTAATTGAATCTAACAACTTCCACCGACTGCTGACAAGATAATTGCCTAGCGCTGAAACCAGCGGGAAAAAATCTCCGACTTAACTGTAAATTTATTAATTTCGCACCTTCGAAATAAATTGATTATTAAAATGTTAAATCTTCAGAAAGATTGGATTCTGTTGAGTCGTGGCGAAAACGCGTGACGTTTTAATAGGATTTAAATTTTCTACTTAAGCTATATAACGAAAAAAACCTTTTTCAGTGAGATTTCTATCGGTTTTCATGGACAATAACGAGATAAAGCGCAATAGAAACATTTCGCTATCAGTTTTTCGAATCGCTTGGCATAAAACTTGCACCGCCTGAAACGGAATCTCAACTCAACACAAGATTAATAGTCCATTTCGTTACCAAAAATAGAATTCGTCTTGAAATTTAAAACATATTTATGGTTTATAACATTCACTGAGTAGAAAAAAAAATGTTGAGATTGATTGACTAGATTGCTCAAAGCACGTAGCATGGAATGGGTTACGTTCATTTAAAAAGGATATAACATATATTCATATTAATCTAATAATGCTAATGGATGTAATATATGGGAGTCGGGCACGAGATATAATTTAAATGCAAATAAATTTCTCACAAAAAAAATGCATAATTTTTAAGTAACAGGCGTGAACTTCACTCGACAGGCAAGGCTATTTTACACTAAGTAGACAAGATAAATATCTAGATGGAAAACATCGATTACAGTGATAACAAATATTACAGAATGATGGATTATGAGGAAATAATTGTTTTGTTACTACAAACTTGTCTGCCATGCATAAAATGTCTTAATTACTCACCTCTAAAAAAATCCTTGTGTCTGGGTTTATTTATTTATCTGGTTTTATTAACCATTCAAAATGATGGAAATATATCCATATTCACTTTTATAGTGTTGAATTCAAAGTTCGCTTTTATAGTGTTGATTGTAACAACAGATTTAATATTTTATTTTTATTACTCATGCGTTAAAAGTATTATTTGGTGCACGCTTTTATTGGGAGAAATGCCACTTCGGTACATGATAAGTCGGCACTGGATATATCGGCACCGGACGACTCGGCACTTCCAACTCGGCACCAGGCAACCCGGCACCGGGAAAACTCGGCACCGGATAAGTTGGCACCGGATAAGTCGTCACCGGGCAAATCGGCACCAGTCTTCAAGATATAAATTTTCTAGTGTAACATAGGTTTTGGTAATATCAAAAACAAAAGAAATCTTTTTATAATTAAAAAAAGTAACACACGCCCCTTAAAAGATGAAGGAAATTGTAAGCTATGCATTTAGCCACTTTCTAGCCAACAGTAGAATTCATGTTAACATGAAAACAGCGTTAAATTAAAATCTAATAATAAAACATAAATAACTTTAAAAGGTTAAAAGGATAAGAGGTTAAAAGAAAATTAAAAATATGTGCTGAAATGTCTCGGTGCCGATTTGTCCGGTGCCGACTTATCCGGTGCCGAATTTTCCCGGTGCTGAGTTGTCCGGTGCCGACTTGTCCGGTGCCGACTTATCCGGTGCCGACTTATTCGGTGCCGAGATGGAAGTAACTTGGGTAATGCACGTAAATATTCAATATCGCTAGGTTGCATTAAAAAAACAAATAAATTAAAATAAATTGAACACAATCAAGATCTCGATATTAAAAAAGTGACGTGAGTGTCAGAATTTTTTTTCATAACAAAATAATAATAAAAATTAAAGAAAACGTTTTAAAGACCGTAAGTAATGGTGATACCGGAGACTGAGAAGAGTTCTTATGACGAATCCACACCACCGGAGACAATTTAAAAAGCAAATTCTTCATTTTTGGTTCCATTTTTTTTTGGTTGGCCGCTGGATCTCAAAGTTGTAAGGTACATCTCCTCGCATGAGTAAATATTATTTGTAACATGGGCGGATTTGTCAATTTCCCTCTCTAGCGAATGTGCGCACTCACATCGTTCGTCCGTCCAATTTCGCTCTCGCGAAAAAATTGACTACTTTCCGCCTTAGTTACATAATATACCACTATAGAATCAATAAATTAGTTTTTAATATTCAAAACATAAAGAGGAAAGATGAGCGACGTTTTGAAAAATGTTTCAAATAAAACTTGTAGGGAATTACATTTCCTATAGAGAAACTTGTTAATTACTGTTTTTTTTTGCTTTTGTTTGTCAAGTGTGGTTATAATAAACCTTGAAACAAAGTCACGTTTTGTCTTTATTTAATAATTTTTTTATTGCTTAAAAATGCGAAAACAACTCGGAAACCGGCGAAATTTTGAAAAATGTTTCGCATAAAACTTAAAGAGATAAAGAATGTTACGTATTTATGTAACTTGACTACTTAGATTTAAGTTACATTACTGTTTTTTGTCAGTCAAATAATGGTAATAGTCAATAAAGGAGTCAAAATTTGTTTTTGTTTTACATTTTTTCTTCTCTCATAGATTCGAAAATATCTCGAAATCTTCGAAATTGCGCAAAATTTTAAAGAATGTGTGAAATAAAACTAATAGAATATTAAATTTTCTATAAGAAACCATGTTACCTAGTAATTTCCTGTTTGTCAAGTTAATCCAAAGTAACTTTGAAACAAAGTCAAAACTCCTTATTTTACGTTTCTTGCTTCAAACATAGCTATGAAATATAAATACCTATGAAATATAAATTTTTTCGAATGAATTTCGATTAAACTATCGCAATGCATACCCTCGGGGCTCGGGATGCACAAAATTCATATTGACATGTATATATTACATATATATATATATATATATATATATATATATATATATATATATATATATATATATATTATTCAAAAATTATATATATATATATATATATATATATATATATATATATATATATATATATATATATATATATATATATATCTATATCTAAACTTGTCTCGACCTGTCTATCTTATCTAACGTGTCTAACCTTGTCTATTTACTTCAGTTAAATGTTCGCTTCTTATCTTGTCAGTTTAGTGTTGTCGGTCTACTCTTATCTTGAATTTGAATATTATACAGATATATGTTTGGTACCTTACCTGTATATGTTTGGTGAAAACCCAAATGGATTTAAATACTTAATAACCATTTAATTTTTGTGTCAAATTTGCGGCAAAATGATTGACGATCGCTTGAGAAACAAATAAATTGTTCTTTAAACAATAAAAGTTTCGCTAATTTACCACCAAAAATTATCAATCATCTCTAATGAGATTTTTTTCCGCCGTTCCATGTTACCATTTCGTCCGTTGCTTTCCAACCTCTCGGTCATTAATTATAATAATTAATTTGAATAATAAGGCAAACATAAATCCTGAAACCTTTTTTCTTGCTAAACAATTAATTGATGGATATAGATTTGCTCCAGTTTGGTTTGCCCTTCACTTCCATGTCACGTGCATTTTTTCACCCGAAAGAAATAGAATGCGCAAACATGGTCTTGTCTTATTCGAAAGGATAGGATTTTTTGTTTGCTTTTGTCTAGGTTTTGTTTTTAATTAAAAGTTAATTTAAAATTAAATGTAGGAGGAAAATTTGTTGAAAGGCCTTTTTTTGGTTTAGATTAGATGAAAGGAAAGGTCATTATGAACATTTTCCAAAACAAATATATGAATTTATTGAGGTGGAATTCACTGCATATTTACCTAGATTTGCTTATTTAGTCCTATTTCTCTAATATAGTCAACGCCTTAGCTAACGTCACGAGCGCCCGTGGCAAGATTTGAATTTTGGCTCCCCCGAGACTTATTTTCTAGGAAGCGAAACAACATAACTTTGCAAGTGTAATTCCAGTTATGTATACATTTAAGCTTTAAATTATTTCTTTCTGTTATGTACGAAACATAACAATACAATACGAGTTCGTTAATTAAGACATTTTAAAATCTTTTAATGACTTATTTATATGTAGTGACTTAGATTTAATAACAATTTTAGATGACTTAACACCATGTTTTAATTGTGTGTGCCTGTGCCTTAGGGAAGGCAAAATAAACCCCCTGATGGTTGCGCCCTTGCAGCCGCCCACCTACCCAGCCAATAATATAGTCAGTTTTCTTATCGATAGTCTTTGTTTAATATTTTGACCCAATTTGAGCAGAAATCGTCCAACTTTACGTACTATTTACCCAGATTGGAATCTGTATAAACCAGGTACTAAAATTAAAACAAACATGTTATGAAGTCATTTCAAAAGCAGGTTTCGACTCGGAGCTTTGTACTTGTACTTCATTTATTCTGCCTTATCTCACCTTTCCGTTAACATTAAGAGCGTCGTTGGTGCCTCAATTCCTCCTATGTGGGTGTTGCTCTCCGATACATATTTATTCGGTTTAGGAGAAAGCCCGCATTAATTAACGCCCTGTTTAAGCGATTTATTTCGCGAAAGAAAAAATGACAAAGATTTGCAATTAAATGTTTTGCGTAACGTGAGCCAGGTGCGAGTTGTGTAAAAACACGAGAAATGGAACATAATCTTAAATCATAATTTTATTTATGGTTTGTTTTGTAGAAGGACGCCGCGAGTTGCTTTATGTGTAGGTAAAAGCGTTTCACACCTAGCTGAATAATTAAGTTCTATTTTCGTTGATAAAAGTTGTGAAAAGTCCGTGCGTGATTGACATTAGATCCGTGAACGATGGAAAAATGGGAATTGATTAATCAACTCGTTTCGTTCCAAGGACACACCGCAATTGTAAATCAATCGCAAACTTCAGTTTTAATTAACTCTTTCAATTACATTAATTAACTTCATTTTGAAATTTATTCTAAACTACATATTAATCTATACTCAATTTCTGTAAATTACATAAACCAAGTAGATATAAAGGATTCTTTCCCGATTTCTAATTGCTAAGAAAATTGCAGTTGCAATTAAACATGATATCCATAAAATTAACTTCTTTTCAAATGAATGATTTAATCCTTTAATTTAGAGCAAATATTAAATAAGTAATGCAGATGTTAATCTTATAATTTATCAGTAATAATTTTTTTAATAATTAGTTACGTAGTTAATTCTGGGTGGTAATTTTATCAAAATCCATTTAGTATTTAGAATGTTGAGAACTGTAAACCTCACGGCGATCAATAACTAAAAACTAATATTGACTGTAAACTAGAGGAAAAAGTTTAAATTCCGCTGTCCTATATTTATAATACATGTAATTGCACTTGACTTCTTATTACCATATTAAGTAAACAAGTGTCTTTGGGTTATCAAGATAGAAAACTTGCTCAAACCGAAATGTATCCATCATGTAAATCCAGCAAAGCATTTATCACTAAGTTCCGCATGGTCAGTTGGTCAGTGCTGACCGCCGGAGGGAAAAAACGCGAAGCGGTCAGAGGGGGGTGGAACAGCATCACGTAGATCGTGACTGCTTTCCTTATGAATTATTCCCGATATTCAATGGCATTGTTTAGTAACGAGCGCGGATTAGTTATAACTGGTAGTACTACTTCACTTGAGTGCTAATTTTCCTCCCTACTGCCATAACCATATACACTTGGGATCCTCGGGTCATACGAACACTCGCACACCTTTGGGCGCATACATCCATTTTCAACGCTCCGACAGTCAATGTATAACCAAATCGCTCGCTAACTAGCTTAACTATTTACATTTGAAAATTGCCCCGTCATCATATGTAATTTTCCTATAGTCTACATTATTTTCTTTTTCTTCGCGTATTCCATTTATCTTAATCATCGCGTTTCTACATTCCAATATCAAATACTACAATCTATAACATCATATGTAAACACGACTAGAAAATAAAAAACGGAGAATAAATAGAATATAAATCAGACTATGGGCATGCCAGACTGGAAAAACAAGACAACAATATTTCTTGCAATAATCTTGAAAAAATATAACTAACGCGAAATAGAGCCACAATGCAAATGACAAAGTTTATCGATCGATACTACTTGAATTAATCCATACAAGCTAGATCAATTAATATTGTGTATTTTTTGTCGTTACTACCTAGTCCAATTGGAATATGAATATGTGAACTAGACTAATCGAAAGATTGTTTTTTTTAGAGTATTTCCTGAAACTGCAATCAAAATCTAGCGATGTGTTATTTTATGAAGCAAATATAAAGACTGGTTAAAAATATTAACAAGATGCGATTAGTAAAGTAAGTCCGGTCTGTACCAACCAATTCAACTGGAGTAGATAGATTATACAAGTTGCACTATTTGAAAGAGAATATTTTCAAAACTATTTTCTGAAACTTTTAATTTAAATTTTACCAACTTTTAAAATTACCAACATTTAAAATTTACCAACGCGTTTTTGCTTTATCAAGAGAATCACAGTAAGGCTAGTAGGGGAATTTGATTAGCATAGTTTGTTGGTCGGTACTATTTAGTCTAACTTAGATTTATGCTAGTAGGTATATTTATACTACACAAGCAAAACTATTTAAAAGAATGTATTTTAAGAAAAATTTTCTGATATTTTCATGAAAATCACCAAATTATTTTTATTGTATGAAGAGAAGACTAAGACTAGCTAACAATATGAACATGATACGATTAACAAAGATTATTGGTCGGCACTAACCAGTCCAAGAGAATTTGAGCTACTTAAACTGAAATATTTCAAGAGTGTATTTTCAGGAATAGGTTTTGAAATTTTATAAAAAATATAACTAAAGCTCGGAACTGTAGGCATTAAAAATTGTTAGAATAGGTAGGTTATTAGGTCGTCAAAAAACACAAAATAGGTATTTAATAGGTTCTATAAAGATAAGAAAGATATGCAGGTTTCCAAAAATGTTTGCTTAAAATAGGTTATATTTTTTATTAATATTTATTAAAAACATTCAGAAGTCCAAAAGTATTTTATTCGAGCCTTTATGTGCTTTCCCCATCTATAAATAGCACAAAATTAATTACTTAAATTCTATAAAGAATAAAAAATAAAACTTCTATTATAAAATGTAAACAAAAGTAAAAAACATTACTTAATTATTGTTTGTTTCGGTGTCATATTTGCTGTTGCAATAAACTACCATATTTTTTTCTAAATTATCTGGTGTAAGGCTGTGCCTTCTGCAAGATAAAACCATTTTATATGCGGAAAAAGAACGTTCAACATCGCATAACGTTACCGGTGCATACTTCAACATTACCGCTGTTTCTGGCGTTATGTTTTCAGGAAGCTCAACATTTTCGCCACTCAAAATTTTTCCTACAATTCGTAAAATAGAAAAGTCTGGATTTTTTTCTAAAACAGCCTCAAGTTTAAAAAAACAATTTTGCCTGGTGCAGTTTTCAAATGGTTTAATACAATGTCCACCAATCATACAGACTCTGTTAATGGGGTTCCAGTTTTTTCCAATTTTGTAATTGTTTCTTTTAAAATGTGAAAATTGGATGAAATATAAGCCAAAGAATTTTGAATGTCTGTATTTTTAAAACATGTTGTGCCTTGCGTATAGACTCTGCACTGCTACAGTCAAATTCCATTACAACCTAAGAAAATAAAAAGTTTGGTTGACCGAATGGGAACACAGAAAAACAAACCTTTTCCACAGCATCAAAATTGTTGCAGTAATAAAATGCCGCTTCTAGCCAAGTATTCTATCTTGAGATAATTGATTCGGGTGGCAATGGCAAATGGGGTAGTACCTTTTTGAAAACTTCAACTCTAAAGGTGCTTTCAGGAAAACCTTTTTAACGTTTCCAATAAGTTCATTAACCAATGGATACTTCTGCTTTTATCTTTCGGCATTTTAACAAACAACGGTTCCCGCAGAAGCATTGTAAATTTGTAAACAAAAGTGGAATTTTGAGGATAGGATTCACAAACACGAGAAGAACACGTTTTCTGGTGCCAAGTGGTACCAGCTGCTAATGCAGATAGAAAGAATGCGTTCCGTAATTTCACACACACTAAGAATTTATGAATAAACAATTCTACTATTCATTTATTCACTATTATACTATTCACTATTTTAGATGACAAATAGGCGCTATAAGAGCTCATTAGGTATCTTTTAGGCAGTATAAATATAAAACAGAAAAATAGGCAAAATAGGTTTTTTAAAACTAGCATAAAACGATAGAGAATCATGTAAAACGAATTTATTTGCTTCTTATCTTTTTCATCTGCCTATAAAGAAAAAATTAGGCAATTACCTAAAGTTCCGACCTCTAATTATAACCGGTGTATTATCAAGAAAAGAGCGAGAATAGTCTAAAATGCGAAGTTTATTTGTAGGTCCTAGCTTGTCCTATATAAATTAAGCTAAAAGCACAATCGAAAAAGTTTGAGCGCATATTCAAAAATAAAGAGGGTATATTCAAAAATATCTCCTAAAATGTTCATGAAAATGCGCCGATGCGTTCTTGTGTCAACAAGAAAAGTGTAAGAGTAATCCGAAATATGAACAGAATGCGATTAGCAAAGTTGGTCGGTCTGTACTAAGCTAAGTCAACTGGATTATACTACATAATTTAGATTATTTGAAAGAGAGTGTTTTCAGAAATTTCTCCTAAAACCGTAAAAATGTAATGAAAATCTACCGAACGTGTTTTTATTTTATCAAGAAAATATAAAGAGTTGTTCAAAATATGGACAAGAAGTTACCCCATTACAAGAAGGTCTGTACTAACTAGTTGAATGAATTATACTATATAATTTAGACTATTTGAAGGAGAGTATTTGAAAAAAATATTGCTAAGGGTATAACTCAGACTAGTGCAAACAGGCGACAAGATTGAATTAGCAAGGTTTGTCTATCGGAACTATCTAGACTGTTTGAAAGAATATATATATATATATATATATATATATATATATATATATATATATATATATATATATATATATATATATTAATATATTAATAAATTTTTCCTAAATTTTCTATGAAAATTTGCCGAAGTATTTTTGTTTTATCATGGGAAGACTAAAACTAGACTACAATCTGGTCAGGATAGCATTAGAAAAGCTTGTTAGTTTATACTAACCAGTCCAAATGAATTTAAGCTACACATAGCACGAATACTTGAAAAGTGTATTTTCAAGAAAATGTTCTGAAATTTTATGAAAATCCACCGACGAGTTTTTGTGTCAACAGGAAAGAGCGAGACTAGTCCAAAATGTAAGATGCGATAAGTAAAGTTTGACTGTCGGTACTAGCTAGTCTTACATAATTTAAGCTACACAAGGTGAAATATCTAAAAGAATGTAAACTCCAGAATATCTCCTGAAATTTTCATGAATATCCCCCGATGCGTTATTGTTACAAAGTTTGTCTGTCTGGCTAGTCCACCTGGATTTAAGCTACAAAAACGTAGATTAAATGAGAAAACTTATTTTGGAAATATCTTTTACAATTTATTGAATGTCTACTAGATATCTAACTATAAACTTTCTAGAAAAGATCTAGAAACTTTAGACTGAGTAAATAATAAGATATTTTGGTAAAAATGGTTGGTTTTGTCTCGTTTAGTCAGAAACTTTAAAACTTTTTGAAAACAAATAAATCAATACATTTTAGTTAACTCTAATAATAATCGTTAATTATAATAATCTCGATAATAAAAGGGATATATACCGCCTGACCAAAACCCGAGCAAAATCAACAAGGGATATTGAACTATATATAGCACACTATGTGTGCATAAAGAGCAAGGAAGGCATAAGATTACTGAGCAAACATCAGATTCTCAAACGCTGGCATCAGCATTTTGAGGAGATCTTAAATATAGAGTTTTCGCATCCACTAATCCCAGAAGGTGTCCCAATTGAATTGGGCCTATCTTCAAAATCACTGCAGAAGAAGTTTCCATTGCCCTCAAAAGCTGGAGAAATCAGAGATCTCCTATGGGTTCAATCCAGACAATCATCCCGCTGACTTATTGGCTTTTTCAGCGCTATAATCTACTCTGACCACATCCCTACTGATTAGACTACAAGCATCACGGTACCTATTTTCAAGAATAGAGCAGACGCAGCCGAGTTCTCTAACTAACGCCCAATATGCCTTCTCTCACATAAAATGAAGATCTTTGAGAGAACTCTTGAGCATCGACTACGTGACATTGCCAACATTAACATCAACCAGTGTGGAATTGTCAAGAGATCTGGAACTACTGACGCCATATTTGCATCACGATTACTCATGGAGAAGCCTCGTGAGAAAAGGAAACCACTGCATATTGGCTTCCTCGACCTCGAAAAGGCCTTTAATCGTGTTCCTCATGAGTTTATTTTGTGTGCCTCCGAGACCATGGAGTGCCAGAATCATTTGTTAATTTAGTCAAGATACTATACACAAACACCAGTTGCAAGGTACGATGTGCTGTTGGCACCTCATATAACTTTCCTGTTAATATCGGGGTCCACCAAGGTTCAGCAATATCACCAACCCTCTTTTTTCTTGTTATGGACACCATCACTAGTGATCTACCTCGTTATGATCCTATCTCGTGATGATGTAATGGTTGTAGATATCTCCCGCGAGAAACTCAAACGTCAAATTGAAGACTGGAATAACCGCCTCTCCCAGTATGGTGTACGTCTAAACGTGAAAAAGACGAAATATCTGGAGTTAAATCCAAGTGACGGTACCGTTCAAGTCGGTGGAGTAAATCTAGTCAAGACCAACTTCTCTAGGTACTTTGGGTCTCGTCTACAGAGTGATTGCAGTTTCAGTGGAGAAGTAAGAGCTATAGTAAATGCAACCTGGATGTGGTGGCAGGAGGTTACGGGTGTACTTTTCGACAAGAAAATGCCATTTCACCTCAAATCCGGAGATATATCGGAGAGTGATACGGCCTCATGCGCTACATGGAGTCGAATGTCAACCATCTGACAAGATTTCTGAACTTCATCTACATGCAATGGAAATGAGAATGCTTCGTTAGGGAATGGGCATCTCCCTTATTAATCATGTCAGAATCGACACAATTCGAGAGCAAATGGGTGTCGCCTCCAATTGTGGACAAAATGAGAAATAAACGACTGCGATGGTATGGCCATGCACTGCGAGCAGCTCCTACTCTTCTGTTGTCAACTATGCCCTCCATTTTGAGAGGAAGACCGAAGCAGCGATCGCAGGACACGATAAATTGTGACCTAAAGGTCGTGGCCCTAAAACCAAGTGACGCACAAAATGCACGGTTTAGTGCGTCATTTGGTTTTAGGCCCACCATCAAATGGCGATCATTGACCAAAAAAGCGGACCTTGTACCAGCGGGACAACGGTAAGGAAAAGAAGAAGAATCTCGATAATCTAAAGACAGTATTAGTTACAAACTCGTGATTTCACAAATAATTAGTTAACTAAAATTCTGATGTAGGTAATTGAGTAAAAGCTAACTTGATAAAAAGCTAATTTGATCTTTCTTACAATTAGTCACAACTTTCTTCTAAGATTATAGCTTTTTGCATAAACAGACAAAAACCTTGTTCACTAATTTGTTACATACCCTTAACTAGAAAATTATAAAATATTGGTAACACCATACTACATTATAGATAATCATTTAAAATTAATAAAGTCGGAACACATCCTGAATATATAAATATATCCAACCTTTCCGGAGCTCTATAATCTCTTTTTAGGGCTCTTTTTAGGACTACCAAAACAAATCTCATGTGAAACTTGTCAGTTACTTACTAGCTTTCAGTTCACCTTCGTGGCACTCAACAAAAACCGAAAAATAACATTGTTTCTTAAGATCATGTCTTTCCGTTAACTTAAGTGATTAGCCATCTGCAGACGCGTTTCGAGATTTATCTCTCATCATTGCAGCTTTGCTTTTATGAATAATAATTTTTTAAACACTTACTTCAAACCCACGTGGAATACTAGCGTTATTTTTAATTTGACATTTCGTGAGAGAGACATGAAATTAGCAGTTTATTGATTTAAATAGTAATTTAATATTAGTATCTCCATACTACATTATAGATAATCATATAAACTTAATATAGTCGTAACACAGGTTATATATTTATATATAAGGGTGTCTTCCAAATTTATTAAGTTCATATGATTATCTATAATGTAGTATGGTATTGCCAATATAAAATTATCATTTAAATCAATAACCTGCTAAGTTCACGAAATGTCAAATGAAAAATATCTAACACCTAGTCATCAACGTGGGTTTCAAGTAAGTGATTTACAAATTGTTATTCATAAAAGCAAAGCTGCACCGATAACCGATGATAAATCTCGAAGCTCGTCTGCAGATGACTAAATACTTAAGTTAATGGAAAGACATGATCTTAAAAACAATGTTATTTTTCTAGTTTTTGTTGAGTTCCACGAAGGTGGACTGAAAGCTAGTAAGTAACTGCCAAGTTTCACATGAGATTTGTTTTGGTAGTCCTAAAAAGACTCAGAATATAGAGAATATATAGAGCTCCGGAATGGTTGATAATTTATGTTATCGGGCAACAAGCAAATTTCATAAATAAATAGCTAACTAAATAGCTAATAAGTTGTTTTAGTGAAAATTGTCTCATTTTTTTCTAGTTTGGTCATAAACTTTAAAAATTGAAACTTTTTCAAAACCGACCTATCAATTTTTAGTAAAATCTCGATAACTATATTAGTTATAAAATTAAAGTTTCACAAACAGTTAGTAAACTTATTATTAAAGAAGATAATTTAGCGAAAACTAATTAAATCTGTATTATTGTTAGCCGGAAGTTTCTTCCAGATTTAAACAAAAATTGCCGTTTGGTTAGTTAAGTTTGCATAACTAGAAAATTGTATTAGCTAGAAACTTTCACTTTTATGTATAAGTAACTAATATGCTGTTTTAGTAAAAATGGTTTAATTTTGTCTGTTTTAGTCAGAATAACTTAGATAATTGAAACTTTCTGAAATTACTTTTTCGATCAAGAATGAAAATGAGAAATGGGATCTGGAGAATATTTTTAACGTTATTAATTAGTACCTACAACAGAATTTAGGCAGTACAGACTAGACTACTTGAGAAAGTATAGTTTCAAGAATATATCCTAAAATTTCTATGAAAATTCACTGACGCTTTTTTGTATCAAGAGAGCAGTTTTTTCTCTATTTTCTCTGAGAAAGCCGATTGGGCTCAAGGGCTGAGCTAAAGTATTTTTATTTAGTAGACTAGTAGAATCCAAGGTAGCACTAACTCAGCCTCAGAGTAATATCCAACCCATGCATTTCCCAACACGTGTCCAAACCCTATTCCCATGCCTCATGCTAGCACACAAAGAAAAGATTATAACTTATAAGAGTATACTCGTACCGGCGATAGAATGCATCTCGTCTCGAGGAGTTTAACATTGTTCTACGCATACGCCCACATTATTTCGAGTGCGTGGCGTTTAGATGTCCGTGTTTGAAAAACTGACGCATATTTCTTAGCTCAAACTAACCATGGCGTATATATCGCTCATACCTCGGCGCAGTGCAGCTGCATTCTCTCGCCGGTACGAGTATAGTCAAAAATGTGAACCAGATGGCATTAACAAACTTTCTTTATCGGCAGTATCCAATTGAATGTATGCCACTCAAACTACACTAGATGAAAGTATGTGTTTTCAGAAATATTTCAGAAAAAACACCAACATAATATTGTTTTATCAAGTAAGGCATGTTCAAGATATTAGCTAGACTGTATTAGCAAAATGTGTGTGTTTGTACTACTACCTAATGCAACAGGATTTAAGCTACATAAGCTAGACCAGCTATAGACCACCAGTGGTTCGCGGGGAAATTTTACTAGTCCGCGGACATTTTTTTTATCCACGAAAAAATTTACTTATCAAAAAAAAAATTAAATTCTAATTTATAAAATTACTAAATACAAATATCTTAAACTAATTTTTATATGTATATACCTATATACATAATTATCTATCTTTACATTAAAATATTATTGTAAGTAAATGACAATAAAAAATGTTACAATTAACTTATGTTGTAGTTCTTTAATACCTAGTAAAATTTTGTTGTTAAAAAAATATCACTGGTCAGCGAATTTTTTTTTTAATTTTACTGGTCCGGGGGCCAAACAAAGTTGAGAAACGCTGATCTAGACTATGAAAGAAAACGTATGAAAACAAAACTATTGATTATGACTAATAGATAGGTAGGTACATGGTTATTATCCATGGAAAATTCTCATCTTTTGTTTGAAAAATGTATTGTAAACTAAGGAACTAGTGATTTAGATTTCCTTTGAGAAAGTTTATTACTCAACGGCTGAGCTAAAGTAGAGTTTTATTTAGTAGACTAGTAGAATCCAGGCTAGCACTAACTCAGAGTAATCTAGCCTCAGAGTAATATTCAGCGCATTGATTTCCCAACACGTGTGTGCAAACCCTAATCCCATACCTCATGCAAACACACAAAGAAGAGAAAATCTCGCGTTAAATAGAAACCGCATATAAATTTAAAAAATACTAGCAAGTTTTTTATTGAAACATTTTTTAAATTTAGATCCTCCTGACTTTAACGATCTCGAGGAGCGTTTTGCCCATAAACTAATCGCGGTCGGTAATTTATCCGCATAACGTATTTATCAATATTCGCGTCGGGGTTTCTCCTCATACGCGAAAACATTGAATCTACGACGTGTATAATTATAATTTATGAATTATTATTGCCTTTACGTAATTTATTAATAAACGTTTATGGAACGTGGACGTTTAAGTACACGTTTAAGGGTACGAAAAATCGAGTTCGAGACGGAGCACGTAATTGATTCGCCTAAAAAGGATCTAGAGAAGAGAAATCGACGATTATTTTCTAATGGTTTTTGTTGGTTTTGGGTTTATTAATAGTTTTTTTTTTTGTTGAGACGAGATAAATCATGACAAATTTCAAACGGTTTCAAATTGATTATCGTGTAATTAATGTCTGGTTATGATTTCCTAATTGCTAATTTTACGTGTATGCATAATACACTGAGGTGTAATTAATATTATTTTATGAAAATTAAGTTTTACTTTTTTCTTCGAAAACCATTAATCTTGTATTAAACTTCCCAATGTTCAATTCTAGATAAATCTATGCTTGGGAATCCTTTAATTTTCTTGTCTACTCGATAATAATATATATTTTATTAAGATTTAACTTTAAGCGTAGCATTAACAATTAATCTCATTTATCGAGATTTTTATAAAAACAAATTCTGACCTACATTTCACAAGGAAATTGAATCGTGTTTAGTAAAATGTAATCTAGTTGAACTATAACAAACCTTGCTAATTTACATTTAATTATTCTGTATTAAAACGAGATTAATATATAAATCTACAAGAAAGTTCCAAGCCGCTTTGAGTTTCCTGAAACAAATTAAATTGTAATTTCTCTGTTACCATTGTACGAATTCAGCTTTTTGCGTAAACTAGAAATGCTTAATTTCGTTACGTAATGGTGGAAAAGGTGAATTAAGAGCAAGTCTACAGAGTTTGATTTGGGATTTTTTTTCGCGTGTTAAATGCAAGCACGCCTGGCTGATCTTGTTGATTATACGTCTGCGGCACTGCAGGTGTTTAATAGAAGAAAATAAAATAGAACGAGAAATGGAAAATAAGACCAAGGAAAGAAATACAATACACCAATAAATTTCTAAATTGAATCTATTTAATTTTGCTGACTATTAATAAATTTACAAACAAGGTAGGTAAGGATTTGAGCTTAAATCTCTATAAGTAATACCTTGGATATCTACTACAAGATTGTAGTACAAGTAATAATACCCGTTACTAATATAGCTAAGTAATTTAAAGTTAATTATTTGACATAGTTTAAAAAATATTCCTATTTCGTGTTATAAATTGTCAATAAACCTGTCTATTAAGCCGATTTTTTTATCCATTCGGCAACAAATTGTATACTATTAGGTCTAAAAGGACTTGGGCGAATAAATTTCGTGGAATATTATGTTGCCGTTTCGCTAACTCCTGTTTACCTACAAATAATCGACCTAATATGGTTACTAGTCTTTGTGGATTCGACGCGACTACAAATAGATTCCGAATTTATGGCGCAATTTGCGAGAGATATTGGTGTAACTAGCCGCACGGTGACAATTTGTTACGAGATTTATTTTTGTAATTGTCAAGGGGAAGCTGATAATATTGTATTGGGAATCAATTAGTTACATGAAAATATTGTTGCATTCAGTTTTGTCTAAGATTTTTTTTATTTAGGACGAAATACGCAAACTTTGTTCAACTTTGTCTACCTAGTCATGAGTGCTTACTTTTGTCCACATAATCTTATTCCTATAATTTTGTCTATATTGTTAGTCTAATCCATGATTGTCATTATATGTTCTGACCAGAATCTCACCTTGTGTCTCTAGTCTTGTTTTTAGGGTTCCGTACCGAAAACGGAACCCTTATAGGATCACTTTGTTGTCCGTCTGTCTGTCTGTCTGTCTGTCTGTCTGTCTGTCTGTCTGTCTGTCTGTCTGTCTGTCTGTCTGTCTGTCCGTCTGTCTGTCTGTCAAGATCTTTTTCTCAGGAACGCGTAGAGGTAACAAGTTGAAATTTGTATCAAATACTCGAGTCTGCGGTCTCTTTCAGCTGTGAAAAAATCAAACTTGTAAGTCAACGCGATCAAAAGATATGACCGTTTATGTCGCATATTTTGCGATTTCACGAGGGAATCAAAACCTATAGGGTACTTCCCGTTGACCTAGAATCATGAAATTTGGCAAGAAGCAGTGACTTACAGCACATGTCAAGGGAAAAATCTGAAAACCGTAAATATGTAGTTTAATTACAAGAAAAATGCGAATTTACTATTTGAAACTTATGAAAATTCACTAATGTTGTCGTAGTGATATTGTCAGGCTCCAGAAGCATATGGGTTGCATACAGTTAGGTCCTATTCTATGTTTATTCTGAATTTTCTTTGTTTATATTCGTTATGCATTTCATCACGTACGCTTCATATACATAATATATACAGGGTATATATTATGTCTAAATTTTGCTTTTTTATAACTGACATGCGACATACTCAAGTCCCGTAACATCCTGTAGATATTATATTTCGTCTAATTTTTCTTTATAATCTACATAATATGTTGATAATCTACATAATAATACTATACTATACAAGTTTGTACGGAACCCTCGGTGCGCGAGTCACAACTCGCACTTGGCCGGTTTTTTTTTAGTCTTGTCTATCCAGTACTGTCTCTCTAGTCAAATGAAATTAAAATCAAAAATTTTGTTTATCTCCAGATGTAAATACATTACATAATAGACAAGTTATTAAGAAAGAAAAACAAAGTAAGAAAGAACAAATTGATTTAGATTAATGCAAAATGTAGATAAGACAAGAGTGAAAAAATATAAATACATACAAATATTGTTATTGTTCATTTCAGAAAAAATCACTTAACGTGTTTTTATGAGATACCTTTTTAATTGTTTCATAAAAGCTTTGTAAGTTCTGTGAGTCTTGTAGCAAATGAAATTACTTCCTATGTGAAAAACTTCCTACCACACTACGAAAGAGTCATGTTGCTACAGACTACAGCAAACCACGTAGCCATAAATATCATACTAGAATATGCGTCTACATCAGATAAAGACGATGCGATAATTGAATAATTCTACGAGCAACTTTAGACTGTTATTAACTACACAAAAAAAGACCAAATGAACATAGTGATGGGTAATTTTAATTCTAAGGCTTGGGGAGGTAAGGAAGGTAACATCGTTGGCAGTTTTGGCCTCGGCAAACGTAATGAGAGAGGAGATCGCCTCGTTCAATTTTGTCAAGAAGAAGACCTGGTTTTGAGGAACACCTTCTTCAAATTGCCGGCAAAAGCCTATAAACATGAACGTCACCTGCCCATGCACCACAGAAGATCATACGCAACCAAATGGATTACATAGCAATTGGTGAAAGATTCCGCAACTCAGTCAAAGCTGTAAAAACGTACCTAAGGCAGACGTAAACTCCGATCATAATCCAGTAATTGGTAAGCAACAAGTTAAGTTAAAGAAAATAGCACGAAGAGACCGCGCTCCGATACTTGACATGAGAAGGTTGAAGGACACAAAGATTAATGCACAGGTGTGACAATCTTTAAGTGATGGTATAAATAACACGACATCAGTAACACAAACAGAAGAAAAGTGGAGCGTCTTAAAACGCCTTATTCAAAATTTGAACCAAAAGTACTTAAAGCACCAAAAGACAACAAAGAAGGAATGGATGACTAAAGAAATTCTTCAGCTAATGGAACTCAGAAGACACGCTAAACGGCTAAATACCACCAGATCCATAGATAGATAAAGAGATCCATAAAAACTTAATATCTGCAAATAAATGAAAGGTGGTTAAGGTGGCTAAGGAAAGATGGCTAACAGCTAAATGCGATTAAATTGAACAACTGGATTCTATACATGATAACTTTAATATGTACCGCAAATTAAAGGAAATGACCAGAACCAACAGAAAAAAAAAACGCCAGCAAGTTTGACTGATGATAATGGCAGACTTGTAACCGAAATCACAAACAGGGCGCAGGTATACGAAAAGTATGTACAAGAACTTGACACCAGATGACACCAGATCAGACCACCATAATATTACCGCTGCTAGTAACGACGGACCGACCATTACAAAAGACATAACTTCAAAAGACATAAGTTCAAAAAGCCATAGCATCAATGAAGAATGCGAAAGCAACCGGCCCAGATTACATCCACTCTGAAATGATTTAGCTATGTTGCAACTCGCACCCAGAATTCTTGAATATCATCACTGACTTATTTAATCAAAGCTACAATACGGGACAAATGTCAGCAGACTGGATGACCTGTATGTTTGTTACAATATCCAAGAAGCCATCTGCGAAAAGATGCGACGAATATAGACTGATCAGCCTATTGAACCACATTGTCAAGATATTTTTAAAGATCATACATGCCAGGATCTATCGTAGGTGTAAGAACGCTGTTTGGCTTTGGGAATGCGTTCAGAACGGGAGAAGCCTTCTACTGAACGGAACGGGAGAATTTCTTTACAGTCCAAGTCATGATACAGAGGTGTAGAGACATAGGGCGAGATGTACACGTTTGTTTTATTGACTTCGACACAGCGTTTGACACAGTACAACATAATACATTGATCCAGGTGTTACAGGAAACTAGCATTGATAAAAAAGACTTAAGAATGATCGCAAACCTGTATTGGCAGTAGACAGGTGCCATAAAAGTGGACAACATCATCTCGCAAGAAGTATATCTTATACTATCTCCAATCTTGTTCAACAAATACTTTTTTATCCAAGAAACTTTCCGAGAAAATTTTCCAAGAAACATTAAACGCAAGCGAAGGTATTAGGATGAATGACGAAACCATCAATAACATACAATACGCTGATGATATCATCATAGTAGCAAACACCTTGGAGAGCCTACAGAGTATAATAAACAAGCTCAAAACCTCAAGCGAACGGTATGTAGTCATATAAAACACCTCAAAGACAAAATACAGGGTAATACGAGGGCACACACCAAGATATATTAATACTTGGCAATGAACGCGTTGAGAGATTAGAGAAATATGTTTACCTGGATACCCTCTTAAATGACGACTGGGATTACTCCAAAGAAATTCCTACAAGAATAGAACAGGCCAGCTCTTCTTTCTGCAAGCTAAAGAAAATGGTCTTCTCAAGCGAATTGTCACTTGTCCCTAAAATCCAAATGATAAGGTGCTATATCATGCCTGGTCTCCAATATGGTGTGGAGGCCTGGACATTGACAGAGGCGACGCAAAATAGGCTTTTGCGTTTTGGATATATAGACGCATCTTGCGAATATCATTGATCCATCATACCACAAATGAAGAAGCACTCCAACAAATCGGTAAAAATAAAGAACTGCGCAACATCGTTATAGAGAGAAAGCGGCGATACTTTGGACATATAATGCGAAATAGCAAAAATCGCATATTACAATTAGTCATGCAAGGAAGAGTAAATGGGAAAAGAAGAGCAGGCAGACAACTTAGCTCCTGGCTTAAGAGCTTACGCCAGTGGTTTCGCCTTACATCAATTCAACTTTTTCGTCAAGCAGTTAATAAATCCAAGATTGCCATGCTAATCGCCAACATCCGGAAAGGATAGGGCATTCTAAGAAGAAGAAGTGAGTCTTGATCTCCAAAGGTATTCGATTAAATATGTGTATATCTATTCTATGGGGGGGTCCCTTGACACAGATTAATATCACTTAATATTACCGTAGTTTTTGACGATTTCTGGTGTCGTAAGTATGGTGAGCCTTCCCCATATCAAATAATTGCATATTTTTACGCTATTTCCCATATATAGGCGGACGTTAGAATTTCCAGTTTCTAAAAGATGGCCTACAGGATGTTGTAATTCCAATCATTGCCTTGAGGAAAAATGTATTTGAGGAAATTCCCTACGGCAGGATGTCATACGATAATACCGAATGTATCTCGGCATGTTACACTTTTAAAAGAGCCTTTGCCAACTGTATCCTTAACCTTCCTGAAAATATACGCTTTGCTATTCTTTACGATTTAGTTTGTTGTAAGTTTCCACATCATGTGCTCTTCCAGAAATATTCCTCAAAATCTTACGACTTGCTTTCCATGTAACCTGTAGTTTCCAATTTTCAGTAAAAGATCTTCAGAAGGTTTTCTTCGAATTGTTTGCCATTGATTTTCATTTTCCACAAGGGAATCCTACGAAATTATAATACTTGTCTCATCGGCATACATGGGACAGTAGTCTTGTCTGTATAGCCTTGTGTGTCTAGTAATGTCTGTCTAAACTTGTCTGTTTAGTCTTGTCTCTCTAGTCTTGTTCCCCTAGTCTTGTCTATATATAGTATTGTCTGTCTAGTCTTTTCTATCCAATCTTGTCTGTGTGATCTTGTTAACCTAGTTGCGCCGGTCTACTTTTCTACTCTATTTGAATGGTCTGGTCTGTCTAGTACTTAATATTTTTGCCTAGTTTTAACAGTTTTGGCTCTAAAATTGTCTAGGAAATATTCAAGAATTATTTCTCTAGTTGAATGTCAACATTCAGGAATTTTCTGTATAATCAAAACCATGTTTTATTAATGCGCATTCTTGTATATGTAGTTGTGTCTAACTAGTTTTAATAAATTCATATTAGCTAAGTGAATGATACAACCATCAGCAACGACAAAAACTACTTAACTTATGTTTGGGAACCTGAACCTGGGTGGCCTTTAACTGCAACTATTAACTATAACAGAAAAACGCTTAGATTAAAATGAAACTGGTAGTTTAAGCGATAGTTTGTTTTATTATAAGTGCGGTGGCAGAATCTAATAGAGTAGTGTCTAATAGAAGTAATCTAATAGAGAGTGCCGCATATAAGTTTCAATAAAGGCGACACATGAATTTACTTACCTATCCCGGACCTTTCTCATCTTTCTATCCCGGACCTTTCTAAATTGGGTACGATGTAGTATGTTGTAAGTTGAAAATGTTTGAAATCTAATCCAAAACCAGTGAAAACGCAAATTAATTGATTCTACAAAAACCAGCAATATTCATAATTATAAGATCATACGTAAAGTTATTATGATGTAAAGTTACATCATAAGTAAAGTTATAAGATGTAAAGTGAAATAAATAATCTATTCCTTCGTTGTTAATTTAGAATGTATTGCATAAAGTACGAAAAAGCTATAAAAATCTTTTTTCTTCTCTTTAAATTCCTCTGTGTCAAACAAGGAGAAGTTTAATCTGCGAAAGAAAATTGTCTTCTCTAAATAAATATTTTAATTCGTTCCTAATCGGCTGCCATCCTCTCCATCACGAACCAAGAATGCCGTTCCCCATTTAGTTTTTATCTTTTTATTAGCAGATTGAGGATTATCTGGGCACTTGTTGAGTCAATGGCTGAGTGTACAGGTGCATTTCGATCTGATTTCCTTATCCGTTCGGCATGTGCAAGACTCCTAATACAGTTCGCATCAGATCACAATGCAGAACGTGGGCGGATAAATGGGACAGACTATAAAGTTTATCTTGTTAATAATTATTTAACAAATTAACATTAAATTTTTCAAACAGCAAACTAAATATTTTTTCACAACGTAAACCCAATAAATGTATAATTAAAAGATTAATCTAGTCTTTACAAGATTTCTTCAATATAAAGGCCAACATTGTGCCTTGCCGTAACGGACATTTAAATCTCTTGGGACTCTGCAAGTTTTTCGTTTTTAAATAGCTGATTAAACTTGTTTTTGTTTATTCTATTAATTAACTAATTATGTTTTGCTACTCAGAAACTGTAAATAACTTAACTTAACTAACTATAAATATGAAACAAACTCGCACGGGTTAATGTCTAACAAGCGAAAAGTTTAAATCTCCTAAAAGCCGAAACGAATTTTTAGTTTTATCTTTCCACATAATATTTCTTGAATTTTCTTCCTCTTCAAATTAATAGAAAATCAATATTTGTGTTTTGACTCAATTGTTGGCTAATTAATTATAGTGGATTCTCTGATCTCTGTGTTGACCATAAATATTATTTTCCGGGCTTTCGACTCGACAAGATTACTATTATATTTTTATTGTATCCTTGCCAAAACGAACGGGCAGACTGACATGTTTGCCAACTTGGCGATGCCTCTTCGATTATTGTGCAAATAAACGTTTGTTGACGCAACACTTGAGTTCGTACGTTCAGAACTGACAACAAGAAAAATCTTAACCCACTTAAACCTTCATCCACTCAATATGATAAATGATACATTAATATTTCATTATTAAAGTTATAATTAAGTATATGCTTTAAAGACATATGAGAGATAGTATCTAAAAAAAAAAGACTACAGAAATATGATGTTTCATTTATCTAGTTTTGTCAGCTCTATTTGGTTTCATCTGTTGACACTAGTATGTCGAGTTCTGTCTGTCTAATCTTGTCTGTCTAGTCTAGTCTGGCGAGTTTTGTCTCTCTAGATTGCTCTATTTACTATTGTCTGTCTAGTCCTGTCTGCCAAATGTTGTCTGTCTAGACTTGTATCTATCCTCAAGTCTGTCTGATCTTGTCTGTCTGATCACACACTGTGTGTGTGGTCTTGCCTGTCTGGTCTTATCTGTACGGTCACGTCTGTCTGGTCTTGTCTATCTGGTCTTGTCTGTCTAGTCTTATCTGTTTGGTATTATCTGTCTGGTATTGTCTGTCTGGTATTGTCTGTGTGGTCTTCTCTGTCTAGTCTTGTCTGTCTAGTCTTGTCTGTCTAGTCTTGTCTGTCTAGTCTTATCTGTCTAGTCTTGTCTGCCTAGATTTGCCTGTCTAGTCTTGTCTGTCTATTCTTGTCTGTCTAGTCTTGTATGTCTAGTTTTGTCTATCTCGTCTTCTGGATCTAGTCTTTTCGGTCTAGTATTATCAGTCTACTATGTCTGTTGAATCTTTTTTGCCAAGCTTTATTTGTGTATTCTTGTCTCCCTTGTCTTATCTGTATAGTTTTGTCGATGTGATCTTATTGTGTGGCTGGTCTTGTCTATCTAAACTTGATTGTCTGGTTTTGCCCGTCTCGTCTTGTCTGTCTGATCTTTATTGTCTGGTCTTGTCTGTCTTGTCTTGTATCTCTGGTCTTACCTGTTTGGTCTTGTCTGTTTAATCTCATCTCTTTGGTTTTGTCTGTCTAGTCTTGATTGTCTGGTCTTGTGTCTCTTGTCGTTTCTGTTTGGTTCTGTCTGTCTGGTCCTGTCTGTCTGGTCCTGTTTGTCTGTCCTTCTGTCTCTGATCTTGTCTGTCTCGTCTTGTCTGTCTGCTCTTGGCTGGGTGGTCTTATCTGTCTGGTCTTGTCTGTGTGGTCTTGTCTGGTATTGTCTGCCTGGTATTGTATGTCTGGTCTTGTCTATATAGCCTTGTCCGTCTGGTCTTCTTTGTCTGGTCTTGACTGACTGGCCTTGACTGTCTGGTCTTGACTGACTGGCCTTAACTGTCTGGTCTTGACTGACTGGCCTTGACTGTCTGGTCTTGACTGACTGGCCTTGACTGTCTGGTCTTGTATGTCTGGTATTGCCTGTTTGGTCTTGTCAGTGTGGTCTTATCTTGCAGTTCTTGTCTGTCTGGTCTGATATGTCTAGTCTTGCCTTTCTAGTCCTCTCGGTCTAGTCTTCTAGGTCTAGTCTTCTCGTTCTATTCTTATCAGTCAAGTCTTCTCGGTCTAGTATTATCAGAGCACTCATGTCTGTTGAACTTTATTTACCTAGTTTTGTCTGTCTATTTTTGCCTGTCTTAGTTATGTGTATAGTTTTGTATTTGTTACATCTTTTGTTAACGTCTTATTACATTTTACGTCTTATTGTTACGTCTTATTATATTTTATAAAACTTAAAATATAACTGATTGAAATTTATCAATGTTCGTATTTTTTTTTAATTTATTTATGATTTAAATGGTTTTTTAATTCAATTTATGTACATTTTGCTAAGTTTATGTGGAATTTCAATTTACGAAAACTGTCGATTTACGATTCACGAAATAAAAATAATTTCACTTAATGATAATTTAATGTGCAGAAAATCAATTTAAACGAGTTTTAATTTGCCACCACCCGAAATAAAAACCCGTTTTGTTCCTCGGCCTTTACATTTTCGTTTTGGCCCGAAAAATTATCAAATTATCGACATAAATTGCCCAGTCCAGTCAATTATCCGGGCGATAATTTCTTCCACGACAACCATTACGGAAACATCACTACTTACATAATCCATTTCATTTCGGCTCGTATCAAGACAATATTAAAAATGTGTAAGATTTATGTGAATTTATTCCTCCTATATATCTACTACACTATATACCATCCGATTTAATATTTATTATTTGACAAAAATAAGAAAAAGTCTAATAAGTAGGTTCCATGAATATTCTAATACTGTTACTTACGTACTAACGCCACCACAGCTACAGATTTGAACAAAATGGATGGTTAGATTAGGTTATAAAGGAGCAGATAAATCTAGACCTCATATCGCGCGGTATCGCGACCTCTCTATCCGAAATAAGAAAAATTATTGGACCAGGGTTAGATTAGGTTATAGTAGAGCAGATAAATGCAGACCACATATCGCGCGGCAGCGCGACTTCTCGCTGTGGTGGCGTTAATACGTAAGCACTCTAATACTCTAACTCTACTCTAATACTAATACTACAATAGATTTAGGATAAATATTAGATAATCTTGCTTGCAAGGTCTTGTTATAAGCAGTTTATAGATAATTATTTCGTTTTGGAGCATCATTTATGTAACTGAAACTTAATTAAATCAATTTTAATCAAAAGAAACTTCAGACATTTATTTCCTCTAAATTTATACGTTTTTTTTTTTATAAAACTTGTGTTTGATATTGCAAATTCTTAATCATGTTTCATGAATATCTGTAAACGTTTTTAGTAAACTTGTAACCAGTTCAGCCTTAAGTAGTAAACACATAACTGAGAGAGACCCAAACGTCCGATAAGTCATGTAACCCGCAATTACGCAACCATTTTAACGGACACGCCGTAAAATTTTTTAAAGAGTCGTTTATTAGATTTATACTTAATGTGCAATAAAATCTCATATGTAATTGCGTCGGAGAAAATTGTAGATCCTTAACTATAAACTATATGGATAGATTAAGCGAAGAATTTCACACACCAATTTATTACTGCAACCACAAAATCTCCTGGTAACTTCACAAACTAATTCTAAAAATAACCTAGATTAGATTGCCATATACTTTATATGTTACGGGTACGTTCTCGAATGATGTGCTCATTTCCCGGCAAATGTATTTGCTTGCCTATAACTGATGTTAATAATTATTATTGTGAAGTAATAATTATTATTGTCAATAATTAAGAAATTATAAAACAATGTATATTGAAGATTAAGTATAAAATAATTGATTCAGCTATGATTTCATTCAAATCCTTTAAGATCTTATTATAACCTGTATATTATACCTGATATGTACCTATCATGTCAAATACTTTATCGGTTGAAACAAAGTGCTTTCTATTTTCTATTCTTTTTTTAAAGTTTATTGGTCATCAAATTGTTACTTGAATTTAATTGGACGGTGTATTATCCCGAATATGCAATTTTAACGGGACATATATGTCATTCATATTAAGATGTTGTTTAAAATGTTAAATTTTGTTTAATCCTAAACAAAGCCTAAATTTATTCTGCAGTTCCGTTTGTGGAACTTTAATTTGGGGCCTGGAGAGACTTGGCTCTGGGCAACGTGCGTGAATTGCCTTAATCATGGGTTCTCGAGTTCTCGCCCGAATTCACTTCGTTATTACCTGATTTATAGTGTGCTGGATTGATTAATCCATTAAGGAAACTTTAGGCTTTCTTGTCTCCACGGGAACAATTTCATTGACGGTGTATTTAGAATGTTCTTTCTTTGATTTAATAACCAGTTACGTTCATTAAGAAAAGTACTAACAGCAAAATGAAACAAAAATCTGGGCAAAGACTAGACAGACAAGACTAGACAGACAAGACTAGACAGACAAGACTAGACAGACAAGACTAGACAGACAAGACTAGACAGACAAGACTAGACAGACAAGACTAGACAGACAAGACTAGACAGACAAGACTAGACAGACAAGACTAGACAGACAAGACTAGACAGACAAGACTAGACAGACAAGACTAGACAGACAAGACTAGACAGACAAGACTAGACAGACAAGACTAGACAGACAAGACTAGACAGACAAGACTAGACAGACAAGACTAGACAGACAAGACTAGACAGACAAGACTAGACAGACAAGACTAGACAGACAAGACTAGACAGACAAGACTAGACAGACAAGACTAGACAGACAAGACTAGACAGACAAGACTAGACAGACAAGACTAGACAGACAAGACTAGACAGACAAGACTAGACAGACAAGACTAGACAGACAAGACTAGACAGACAAGACTAGACAGACAAGACTAGACAGACAAGACTAGACAGACAAGACTAGACAGACAAGACTAGACAGACAAGACTAGACAGACAAGACTAGACAGACAAGACTAGACAGACAAGACTAGACAGACAAGACTAGACAGACAAGACTAGACAGACAAGACTAGACAGACAAGACTAGACAGACAAGACTAGACAGACAAGACTAGACAGACAAGACTAGACAGACAAGACTAGACAGACAAGACTAGACAGACAAGACTAGACAGACAAGACTAGACAGACAAGACTAGACAGACAAGACTAGACAGACAAGACTAGACAGACAAGACTAGACAGACAAGACTAGACAGACAAGACTAGACAGACAAGACTAGACAGACAAGACTAGACAGACAAGACTAGACAGACAAGACTAGACAGACAAGACTAGACAGACAAGACTAGACAGACAAGACTAGACAGACAAGACTAGACAGACAAGACTAGACAGACAAGACTAGACAGACAAGACTAGACAGACAAGACTAGACAGACAAGACTAGACAGACAAGACTAGACAGACAAGACTAGACAGACAAGACTAGACAGACAAGACTAGACAGACAAGACTAGACAGACAAGACTAGACAGACAAGACTAGACAGACAAGACTAGACAGACAAGACTAGACAGACAAGACTAGACAGACAAGACTAGACAGACAAGACTAGACAGACAAGACTAGACAGACAAGACTAGACAGACAAGACTAGACAGACAAGACTAGACAGACAAGACTAGACAGACAAGACTAGACAGACAAGACTAGACAGACAAGACTAGACAGACAAGACTAGACAGACAAGACTAGACAGACAAGACTAGACAGACAAGACTAGACAGACAAGACTAGACAGACAAGACTAGACAGACAAGACTAGACAGACAAGACTAGACAGACAAGACTAGACAGACAAGACTAGACAGACAAGACTAGACAGACAAGACTAGACAGACAAGACTAGACAGACAAGACTAGACAGACAAGACTAGACAGACAAGACTAGACAGACAAGACTAGACAGACAAGACTAGACAGACAAGACTAGACAGACAAGACTAGACAGACAAGACTAGACAGACAAGACTAGACAGACAAGACTAGACAGACAAGACTAGACAGACAAGACTAGACAGACAAGACTAGACAGACAAGACTAGACAGACAAGACTAGACAGACAAGACTAGACAGACAAGACTAGACAGACAAGACTAGACAGACAAGACTAGACAGACAAGACTAGACAGACAAGACTAGACAGACAAGACTAGACAGACAAGACTAGACAGACAAGACTAGACAGACAAGACTAGACAGACAAGACTAGACAGACAAGACTAGACAGACAAGACTAGACAGACAAGACTAGACAGACAAGACTAGACAGACAAGACTAGACAGACAAGACTAGACAGACAAGACTAGACAGACAAGACTAGACAGACAAGACTAGACAGACAAGACTAGACAGACAAGACTAGACAGACAAGACTAGACAGACAAGACTAGACAGACAAGACTAGACAGACAAGACTAGACAGACAAGACTAGACAGACAAGACTAGACAGACAAGACTAGACAGACAAGACTAGACAGACAAGACTAGACAGACAAGACTAGACAGACAAGACTAGACAGACAAGACTAGACAGACAAGACTAGACAGACAAGACTAGACAGACAAGACTAGACAGACAAGACTAGACAGACAAGACTAGACAGACAAGACTAGACAGACAAGACTAGACAGACAAGACTAGACAGACAAGACTAGACAGACAAGACTAGACAGACAAGACTAGACAGACAAGACTAGACAGACAAGACTAGACAGACAAGACTAGACAGACAAGACTAGAAAAAAAAGACTAGACAGACAAGACTAGACAGACAAGACTAGACAGACAAGACTAGACAGACAAGACTAGACAGACAAGACTAGACAGACAAGACTAGACAGACAAGACTAGACAGACAAGACTAGACAGACAATACTAGACAGACAAGACTAGACAGACAAGACTAGACAGACAAGACTAGACAGACAAGACTAGACAGACAAGACTAGACAGACAAGACTAGACAGACAAGACTAGACAGACAAGACTAGACAGACAAGACTAGACAGACAAGACTAGACAGACAAGACTAGACAGACAAGACTAGACAGACAAGACTAGACAGACAAGACTAGACATACAAGACTAGACAGACAAGACTAGACAGACAAGACTAGACAGACAAGACTAGACAGACAAGACTAGACAAACAAGACTAGACAGACAAGACTAGACAGACAAGACTAGACAGACAAGACTAGACAGACAAGACTAGACAGACAAGACTAGACAGACAAGACTAGACAGACAAGACTAGACAGACAAGACTAGACAGACAAGACTAGACAGACAAGACTAGACAGACAAGACTAGACAGACAAGACTAGACAGAAAGACTAGACAGACAAGACTAGACAGACAAGACTAGACCGACAAAACTAGACAGACAAGACTAGACAGACAAGACTAGACAGACAAGACTAGACAGACAAGACTAGACAGACAAGACTAGACAGACAAGACTAGACAGACAAGACTAGACAGACAAGACTAGACAGACAAGACTAGACAGACAAGACTAGACAGACAAGACTAGACAGACAAGACTAGACAGACAAGACTAGACAGACAAGACTAGACAGACAAGACTAGACAGACAAGACTAGACAGACAAGACTAGACAGACAAGACTAGACAGACAAGACTAGACAGACAAGACTAGATAGACAAGACTAGACAGACAAGACTAGACAGACAAGACTAGACAGACAAGACTAGACAGACAAGACTAGACAGACAAGACTAGACAGACAAGACTAGACAGACAAGACTAGACAGACAAGACTAGACAGACAAAATTAGACAGACAAGACTAGACAGACGAGACTAGACAGACAAGACTAGACAGACAAGACTAGACAGACAAGACTAGACAGACAAGACTAGACAGACAAGACTAGACAGACAAGACTAGACAGACAAGACTAGACAGACAAGACTAGACAGACAAGACTAGACAGACAAGACTAGACAAACAAGACTAGACAGACAAGACTAGACAGACAAGACAAGACTAGACAGACAAGACTAGACAGACAAGATTAGATAGACAAGACTAGACAGACAAGACTAGACATACAAGACCAGACAGACTAAACCAGACAGACAAGACTAGACAGACAAGACTAGCCAGATAAGGCTAGACAGACAAGACTGGACAGACAACACTGGACAGGCAAGACTGGGCAGACAAGACTGGACACACAAGACTGGACGGACAAGACTGGACAGACAAGACCGGACAGATAAGACGAGACAGACAAGACTTTTTTTTCACGTGCTTGGAGATGAAAATCTGCATACAGACACCACCCGACTCGTGCCGGGTGATAGTGTGATACTACCCGGTAAGAGGCGACCCACTAAAAAAAAAACACCATTCATGCCCCCATGCCAAAAAACAGCCAAAACGTGATGGAATCCAAAGTTGGCAAAACTTCATCACGTACCTCGCCCTTTTATTTCTAAAACAATTTTATACCCATTCACTCGGTGTGCCGGGCGCGCCGTTATACGCCGTGTCCCCCCTCACATCAAGGTTTACAATAAATTTGTGCGCCCCCTTCGCACTAAGGGGGGCCCGCCGTTGGCACGCACGGCTCGCGCGTAGCAACCCTGCGATCCGCCTCACGCTCATCCCTTTCATCCTTCTCCTTTCTCTTCATTATAGATCCTATCATCCCAGTTAGCACGCCCCATTCATACTCACTACGGAGCATAGTCCTCAATTTGCTTACATTCTCATTCAAAGATCGTATGCTCCGCCGTGTCCTCATTTGCACCAGAGTACCTACAGTGCGCCTCGTTCAGTTTCGCGATTCGCTCCAGGTAAGACCCAAAGGATCCATGCCCCGTGATCGCTTGGGTAAGGTAATAATTCACCTCCCCGTGCCCACGATTTACCCATTCATCGATGGTCGGAATCAGTTGCCTGGTCCAGGCTCCGTTTTCCGCCGCCTCCCATCTCCCCTGCCATACCCGTACTCTTTTTGCCCTTTCGTTTCTAGTGTCGTTACCTTCCCAGACTCTCACTCTTTCATTCGCCAGGAGGTCCAACGGTATGATTCCAGGAACGACCGCCACGGCGACCCCAGAAACAGTCCTATGTACGCTACAAATACGCAGTAGCATACACCTTTGCACCCTCATCAATCTCTCTTTAAAACGTTTAGTCCTGTAAGCATTTATCCATGCCTGCACCCCATACAGAAGAATAGAGTACAGGACCGCATGCATGACGACCGGACAGACAAGACTGGACAGACAGGACTGGCCAGACAAGACTGGAGCGACAAAACTGGACAGACAAGACTGGACAGACAATACTAGACAGACAAGAATGGACAGACAAGACTAAACAGACAAAGCTAGACAGGCAATAACAAGACTGGACAGACAACAATATACTGACAGAAGTAGACAGACAAGCCAAAACAGATAAAAACTAGACAAGCAAGACTAGACAGACAAGACTAAATACATAATACTAGACAGATAAGGCTAGACAGACAAGACTAGGCAGACAAGTCTGAACAGATAAGACTATACAAACAAGACTAGACAGACTAGATTAGACAGACATGACTAGACAGACAAGACTAGACAGACAATACTAGACAGACAAGACTAGACAGACAATACTAGACAGACAAGACTAAACAGACAAAGCTAGACAGGCAATACTAGTTAGATAAGACGAGAGGCAAGAGTACACAGATAGGACTAGAAAGTCAACACTAGAGAAATGTTAGTTCGACATAGAAGAATAAATAGTAAGTTTTAGATTAGGTTGAATTTAGAATATTTAAATTGGAATTTTTTTGTTTAAGAAATTCTTGAATATTTTTTATGCTTAATGTCAGTAATTAGCACAAAACAAGGACAATATTCTCTTCCTGTCGATTTTTTTTTAAATTCATTAATAAAAGTTTTCTGCATGGCAAAATATATAATTTTGTAAGTAAAATATTGTCGCTTTATGCAGATTTTCGTCGATAATAAACAACTTGCAAATTGTATTATAACAACAACAAAATTAAATTCTTATTATTAATAATTAGTACCAATTAATAATATTAGAACTTGACATAAAATATAGCGATAAAAATAGCGAATTAATTTTATTATGGCAATTTTTGCTAATATAAAAAAATGTGATGTAATGAAATGCAAAACAAAGTGTATCAGCCCATAATATATAAGTAATCGAATATATTTATGTTATGAATTCAAATAAAAAGTAATTCAAACTTTTATATAATATTTTGTTATTTTGTTGTACTAATAAATTGTAGATAATTGTAAAATCAGTCGTTGTGAAGTCAATTAAATTATCCCACACAGGGCAATAATTTAAACTTTATAAGCAAAACTGTAAATAAAACATAAAATTAATTATTGTATTATGAACTGTTTAGTTGTGAAATTATTTAATTAGAGCAATTAAATTGTGACATTAAGATTTAATAAGTTTATGTTGTTTAAAATTTGAATATAATATATCACAATAATAATATTAATCCATTAGGTTCGTTGCGTAATTGAAAAGGCGCAATAATAATTATTTATGTTGGCATAGAAAAGTTCATTAAAAGCCATAAATTCGCCGGCAAATTAATTTTGCAAATAATGCAACTTTCTAATAGATTATTTGCAAACTATCTATAAAACCTCTTTTTTATTAATTATTCATTTAGTTTTTTAAAATTAATCTGTTTATTTTTTCGTAATTATAATAAATCCAGAAATGGGTAATTTATTCGTGAAAACAAGATTATAATATTGTAAATATAAAAGCAATAAAACAGTAATTAAGTCTGTTTAATATTTCTTTTTTTATTATCTTTATGTAAACCACGATTTCTTCATTTCCTCAACATTTCCATGATTATGCACAATACACGATGAATAGAATCAAAAAACTTAAAAATCTATCACATAAAAAATATTCCACCCTTCAACCAACAAACACACCTGACACTTGATACGTGACATCCTCATCCATTTATTCCACTACTTCTTCACTTTACAAGCAAATCGTGACTTTTAATACAGTTCTTTCATAAAACATAGGTTTTTTTATCTCTAAACCTTTCCTCTAGACTTTTTTTTGATTAATAGACAGCGTCAAAGATACACACCCGATCTCCATTGTTTCGCCATGAGAAACCGTCGAACGTCCTTGCATTAAATTTTTTTTGTGAAGGATATTTACGTCCTTCTGTGGTTGTACTCAGAGGTAAAGGCTACTACGACTCATTTTCCACACTCGACAATTATTGATACATAAAATTATTTGTCAATAATTATTGTCTGGAACTAAAATAAATGAGTAGAATTATAATGTTTTATTGGCTTGTTTTCTACGCTGAACTATTACTCAATGACTAAGACTACAACATCACATTTTTTACAAGAATAAAGATAACGTTTAAACAAGTTTAATTAACGACTAGAGTAATCCGAACTAGACAGATAATATTAAGCTATCCATACAAAATAGACATGACTAAGCAAGCAAGACTTGTCTGTCTAATCTTGTCGGTTTAGTCTTGCCTGTAATGATCTGCCAATGATTTAGCATTCTTAGAGTGAAACTATAAATAATTATCTTAACAACTTAGGTAGAAATAAATAAGGAACACTAAACGCTAATTAACAAAATATCTATGTATATTAAAGCTGACGTGTAAAGCAAGAAAAAACTTTAGTCGGCGATTATCTTTTCGTCTTGTTAATCGCGGCAACTCGACACGGTTTTGACGGCGAAGATTTTCGTCTGTCGCTCAAACTCCTCGCCATCACGAATATTAAATAATTATGGAAATAGCACCTCGAGCGCTGCACCCGCCCACGTCTTTGTCAAAAATGTTATTACATGTCGACGTCCTAAATCCACACAACAAAAATCTATTTTTTTTTTAAATTTAAATTCGAGTTTTAATATCGACATTTTGCGTCCCAAAAACATTTCGAAAATTTTATATAAGCGGTTGTAACATAATTTCAAGACCTTTGCTTATCTTCTCCTCCTATCTATATTATAATTCTTACTCCACAAACTAAACACGAGATGGAATCTTAACTAATTGTTTAATTAAAAACATGTGTTTTGTCTCGATAAGAGTTTTAATCTTTCATTTAAATAAATGTATTTAAAATATCTTTCTGAGACCTTCAAGATGTAGTATGCAAAATAAAGTAAACATTTTTGTTGTTGCGAAATTTGCGTATTTTTTTTTAGTATTTCCGTGTTCGTTGAAATTTTTATTGCGAATTTAAGAAATGTGAATCATCTGGTTTCGTACGATTTCCTTGGGATCATTTTGAATTTTAATAGCAAATTATCTCAAATTTGTTGAGAAACTGAAAATATTTAAAGATTTAGTTTAATCTATTCGCTGACTCATTTAAATTTTTTTATAAGGTCAACAGTGAAATATAATTTAATAATTGTATCTCGACATTTTTTTCTGATTACAAATTTGACTTTGAATGAAATCCATTTTTTGGTTGCAGCAGAATCTAAACTCCCGATTAATTTTTTACAAGTTTCTGTCTAAAATTGCTTTTAAAAGTGAACTTGAAAAAATCCGGAAAATATTCAAAACATAAAAATTCCAAACGACCAACATCAAATTTATCCCAAGAAAACCAAAATTCCACAAACTAACATTTACAACATTTTTTGTTCTAAATTTCATTTCACATTGCAACTATGTATTACCTTGCCTGGGGGTCGCGTGCACTTATTAATCACTACTTTGCGGTTTCCGCAAAATTATTTTACACCAGACCAGGTGAAAACAGCAAATAAGTCTTGCGCTCGATTGTAAAATTACGAACAAACTTTTTGATTTATTTTACTAGAATAGTTCTGCATCGAAACAAACTAAACGGATATTTTACTTCATTTTAATTGCTTTGGTAAATCAACCCTGACCAACCTTAATTTTTCACTTACGCAACATTTTGTAATAAGTTTAAAAGACACTACAATTTTGCTATGCAGCCTAAATACATTTTTGTCCTAATATAAATAATCTATTTCTAATTTAATAGTAGTTAAAGTTATAGTTAGTTATATTCTTAAACTATTTAGCAATCTTATACACAAATATAAATACATCTAGCTTTGTTCTACCATACCCATAGACCCAGTTTTGTTCAAATTTATTAATTTAAAACTTGATTAATACATTAGAACAGCAGATTTTCTAATCTATCCAACATATGTTAAAATTCGATACTTTTTTAGAATTATCTTTATCTAATTTGTAAAAATTAGAACCCCCGCTTTTGTACAAATGTTTGTAGACAATTATTAATTTATTTAGGTAAAATGTTGTGTTTATTAATAAAAATTGTGCTGTAAGTGACCTCATCCACCTTTTTCTCATATCACAGTTCTTTTGCCAAAAATATCTATGATATTATCATGCATCTTGTTCTGTTTCAGCAAAAGTTTTTTTATAAGAAAAGAATTAAGGAAACTATGTTCTTTAATTCACAAATTGACTAATAACATAAATAAAATGTAATTGGTAGTACGGTGTGGCTCCTGCATTTTACTGCTAAGAGAGACCACGAGGTCACCAGAGAATGACATAACTTGATAAATGAAAATAATTAATAATATCCATAGAAGCGTTTCTGCCCTTTGGCAGTATTTTTAAATATTTTCCCGAGCCCATTCAATTATTTGTAGATCGTAAGTGTATCATATTATCATCAATATTAAATTTTTTTAATTGGAGTATTAATGTTAAATTTGGACACCATTGCTTTAGAATGTTTGTTACAATTTATCTGTACATGTACAATAATTAGCATTGTCTTATCTAGTGATTATTATGTAAATAGTTAATTACATTATAGTAGGAATTAATTTAGTGAAACTTAAAGGCAAACTACACTTTTTTCCTAAATATTATTGCGAATTCGAATAAATAATTAAGCACAGCATATATGAATATATGCTTTATAATTATTTGTTAAGCAATGCAATTATTTAATTATCTCATGATAATGTCTATTAATTCATTTCCGTCGTAATTAACCGGCAGCACACACACACACACTCGTACCGATTTCAAACGCTAATTAAATATATTGCCAATCGATATACGCCAATAACAATGTACACCGTCGAGGCAATAATGGTCAGTTTACAAAGAAAATATGTAAAGGCAGTGGAGCATGAATGCGGCCGCGCATACAAACAGGTGGATTTGCGAATTTTTCGCAAAAAAAATTAAGGCCGAGAGCAGCAATCTACTTGGAAGTAATTGTCTGTGTACACAGATATATGATTATTTGTTTTGCACATGTTATAATCACTCCAGAACGTTACCGGCTCGACGCGCATATGCGCTTTTTATATTAGGAATAATATTAGCTTTAAATCGGTTTCACTTGCTCGACCGTAACACCGGTTTAATTAGTTTATAATAATAATCTAACTAAACATTTATGTAATACACCACAAATTAGTAAACTATCACAAAGAGGATAAACGCAGATTTAATACAATTTTTTTTTCTAGATTTATGATTAGATTAGTTAGTCAATAACATATTGAATTAACAAAGCTCAAGCAGGAAACAAGTAGTTAAACCATTAAACCGTTTCAAAATTCAAACTATTTTTTGCTAATTGCAACTATTTTTACAAGCTAAAACGAGTTATTACTAATTTAAACTATAAATATTTAAAGGCACTTCTAGCGACAAATGAGAATCAAAAATAATATTTAGACATTGTTTTAGGTTGAGTATAACCATCTTGGCATATACAGAATCACTAAATACCTAGTTTTCTTATAGAAAAATTAATCTGCTTCAAATTTTATTTGAAATATTTTTCTTTAAATTTTAAGTTTTTGAGTTACATCCTAATATTTGATACTGGAAAAATATAAACAAAGATCAAAATTTGACTTTCTGTCAAAGTTGATTATTACCAACTTGGCAGATATATAAACAACATTAAATTTAACAAATTTTTCAAATTTGCACATGCTTATCTGAAAATAACCGCAGCTTCACTTCCCGAGGCCAATTGTAACTCTATACCACACAGGTACCCACTCAAACACATACACACACACACAAAAAAAAAAGCATCAAAATCGGTTCAGCAAAGTCCTAACCTGATCTACTAACCTAACCTAACCACCCGATCTAATTGTGAACCTACACCATCCACGTACCCACTCAAACAAACACAAAAACATTCTTAGGAGGAGGTCAGTGATAAACATATGTACAGAATGATTCTATATATACAGATATACTTATTGTATACAGATATATTTTATACATACACTTATATATTTTTTGAACGAAAGTTAAATCTTCAAGTAGATGGTGTGGCCATACGATCATGTAGTTAGTTAAAATAGTTTGTAAAGTAAGCCATATACGCTACGGTCTACCGAAGAGGTTACCTGTGCAGGTTTACCTGCGCAGGTCAACCGCACGTCGCACAGTGGTTTGCGTATTACTTTTAGCTGGACAAAATTATTTTCGTTCATTTTGTGTTTTGTGTGTTAATATGAATTTTACTGACCGTAAATTGCATTAATTTTCATGATTTTTAATAAAAACAATCAGGAACGTATTAAAAAAAATATTTATTTCAATTTTACAGTAACAATATTTAAGCATTTGTAAAATTACAAAAAAACTAAATGAAATAAGTCAAAAAAATATCTAATTATGTAGAGCTACATATAAGTCCCTTTCTTCAGATGAATCTTCTGCACAGTAGTAATGATCAGGATCAAGAAAATCAGTCTTTACATTTACTCTGTCTTTCCAGTTATACTAGGGGGTAATTCATAAATCTAGGCCTTCAGAATTTTTTGTAGGTCCACTTCTTGCAAACGTTCTACCAACTTTTCGGCCCACCCTGCCCTTTCCTGCTTTAGCGTTTCGAGCCCTTCACCAGATATACCACATCTTTCATACAATTCCCTCTTATTCTTACCCCAGTCACTCCCATTCATACCGCCTCCTCCCACTCGATTTACCATTCTAAAAACCTCTTTTATTAATCTTTCATCTCTCATTTCACTCACCTTATATTCATACCTTATGACCTTTCTTGCAGCCAAGACTGCCACCTCGCACGCATTCACCTCCTAGAGACCGATCTAACCAGGTGTCGACCTATCAAGCTTCAGGATTTTTTTGAAAAACTTTAACTGGACTCTCTCTATCCTGTCCTCCTCTCTCGTCCCCCAGACTTCTGAGCCATACAATAAAATGCTTCTCGCACACACGTTCCACACCGTCTCAGCCGCTCTGAAGTTTCCTTCGAATTTATTCCTCCACTCATTCCAGACTCGCCCAGCTGCCACCCACGCTTTCTTCGCTACATACTCCACATGTTCTCTATTGCTACCTCCATTTCCAAGTACATACCCCAGATACTTAAACCTTTGCACCTCCTCGATTTCCCTCCCTCTCCATTCAAACCTCTCTTTCTTGAACTTCTCACCTCTTTTGAACCGCATCCATCTAGTTTTTCCCACATCACCCCCTCACTCTTCCAATCACTTCTCTCAATTCCCCAGCTGTCTTGGCAAATACAACTACATTAGCGTATGCTAAACTCCACACCTTTGTTCTCCCTACCACCACTCCTCCAGCTTGCCCGTCTGCCAAAACCCTTTCCAAATCAGCCACATAGAGATTGAAAAGTGTGGGGCTCAGTGGACATCCCTGCCGCAAGCCCTTTTTTTTTCTCGAAATATTCCGTTACACACTGTTCTTACTCATTCACCCTGATCTTACACACCGTTTCCCTATACAACTCACATTCCTCCTCACCCTCTCCGAAATACCCTTTTTAACCAGACATTCATACAATCTCCCTCTATCTACGGAATCATACGCTGCTTTCAGGTCGATAAAAAGAGCAAAAAGGCTCCCAGATCTAATTTCCTGATCAATTATAAATCTAAGCGTTATGAGTTGCTCGACTGTTGCCTCTTCCCTCTCTGAATCCTGCTTGCACCTCTGGTAGTAATTGCTTTTCCTCTGCCTCTTTTCTCAACCGCCCTTCTAGAATCTTGGCGAACATTGGGTAGGAAGAGTTCATCAGCATGATCACCCTGAAATTCTCCGCCCTTTTCTTGTCCCATTTTTTGTGGATTTGCTGTATTATCCCCTCTTTCCAGCTCTCTGGGATACCCTTTGTCCATATCTTGTTGAACTCCTCCGTAAGCTTGTCGATATATTTCTCTGGTACCAATTTCTACGCTACATTTCCAACTCTGTCCGATCCCGCCACTTTCTTCTGCTTTAAGGCTGCAATTACCTGGTGTACTTCCCCGGCAGTAATTTCTTCTTCACCTACTTCTTCAACAATCTGCTGCCTTCTAACACTGACTTTCCCTCGATCCACCATTATCTCCACTCCTTCCAATAGAACCATATAGTGCATTTAGCAGGTTTCCTTAGGTATACTGTCTGGAATTCGCTCCTTCTTCCCGCTCTTCTCCTTTAAATATTTCCACAGCTGCGCTTCAGTTTTAATCTCCAGTATTCGTTGTCGCTCTCTTCTCTCCCACATTTCTTTCTTTCTCCTCTCCAGGTTTCGTAAGTCCGCTCTCATACTTAACCACAGTTCCTTGTCACCGGTACCCTGTCTCCACCTTCTCGGCACCTCTCTATATTTTTGTTTCTCCCTTATGAATTCCTTATCCGCCCATAATCTTCACACTGTTCCTTCTGTGACTTTCCTCTTGACCATTGCTGTTTCCATTTCCTCGAATATCATATCTATATCTTTTAAATTATCCCAGTCTATTGCCTCCATTCTTAATGTAAACAGCTCCGTCGCGCCGCTCTCCCACCTGGTAACCCATTTTTCTTTCCTGGACCCCTCTTCTACCTGCTGCTTTAACTTGATCAGTATTGGCATATGGTCAGATTCACCTTTCACTCCGATCTCCATCTCTCTAATTTCTTGCCTTGTGGAGTCGTTCACAACTGCAATATCTATCACCGACACCCCCCCAGCACTCCCAAACGTATACTGCCCCTCCCAGTCCCCTTCCACACACCCGTTCAAGACATTCCATTGACTTTCCCTTACCCATTCTGCCCATTCTTTTCCTTCTGCATTTCACGTTTTGTCCTTAGATTTCCTTCGTAGTAGTTTACCAGTTCTATCCACCGTGTTGAATTGCTCCTCTCCTATCCTCACATTCCAATCACCTCCTAGCAGCAAGTTTGTCGACGCCGTACCTTCTATATTACACCTTATGCACTCTTTAATTCTTTCCAGCCCCTTATTGTTATACACCGTGGCTATCTGCCACCAGCCTCCCTTCAGCTCTACATCCCTGAAAACTATACCCTCCACCTCTTCTTGTAATCTCTCCGCTTCCCTGATACTCCACTTGATCCCTGTTACTATCCCCCCCTTTTCCCTTCCGTAGCCACTCTCTCTCAGCGCCGGTTGCCAATCTTCCATTTGTACTCCTTGGGAAGTCTCTCTTTACAGGTCTCCCATTCTTTTTCTTGGACCCAGGACTCCACTAGTCCAACTATTTCGAATCCCTTCAAGAAGGCTATTAAAGAGCCGTCCTCCCTTTCCAGTTTTTTCCTAAGCCCAGCCACATTCCAAAATAATATCTTAACATTTTCCCTTTCCGATCCGTCCTTGTGTTTCTGTCCCTTTCTTCTTCGGTCCCTTACTCGTTTTTTTCCCTTCGGACCAAGGTTTCCATTTCCCATCTATTTCAACTCTTTTATAGCCTACTTTGACCCGATGACCCCTTTCCTTGAGATCCTTTGCCTTCTTTAATAACTCCTTCTAGATTCCCTGCTCATTCGGGGTGAAATCGTCTTGCATAAATACATTTGTTCCTTTTAGCTAGTACCTCTATATTGAGTGTAGGAGTTTTGGCAAAAATGGGTTAAGTAGTAGTTGGCATTACTTTGGCAATAGACATTTCAAAAGATATATTTAAACCCATTAGCCACTCCGAGTTCCTCTGTAGAAACCGCTCTTTGTTCCTTCCACAGCTCCTCCACTTTTCAAAAATTTTAGACGAAAATCGCCAAATGATGGCCTTCGTTCTTCTTCATTGTGATAATTATATTCCACGAATTAAAGGGTTGTGTTTGTTTATCTAATTTGGTCTTTTGGAACCATTGTGCGTCGGTAGCGGTTATGGAGACGTTCCGGTATACCGGAGCGGTCTTCACTTCTTTTTGCAATGGCAGCGCTTGAGGACGATAACGCACTGGCATTGATAGGTCTGGCATTATATTTGAATAAAACAAGATATAAAAACAGTGGAAGGAAGCGAAAAAAATGGTAAATGGTAAAACTTATAGTCATCTTAAATTATTGAACGAATTAAAATTCGAATCTCAAGATTATCAAAACTGTCTCAGATTGGACGAGAAAACATACCTGAAATTACTTGCAATGATTACTCCTATGAAAAGATACAGATATGAGAAATAGTATTTCTACGCACGAAAAATAATCAATTACTTTGAGATTTCTCGCAACCGACAGAAGTTATGAGGACCCAAAATTTTCAGCAATTATTTCACCTCAAGCACTCGGAAAAAATATTCCTGAAATGAATAAGGAACATGAAAACATGTGAGGCCTTGTATAAAGTTCTGAGAAGAGATTATTTGAAGATGAATTGCTGACGACAAATTGCTGTAACTGAAACACCGTTATTTATTATGGATAATATTTATTAAGAAAATTAAAACTTTATTTCAAAAAATACAAAAAAGTAACTATCGCGTAAAAATTATTTATTATCAATAATGAAATTATTAACGTATGTCGCTGCAGAAACTTGAATCGATGGAGCCTCTATTTTATCAGGCCGCTTTCCTGGAATTGTAGGTATTTGCATTGGTGTAGAGTAGGAATTGATTTGACGGCTGTTGAGTAGGAGGCCAGTTTGAAATGACTGACAAAGATGCTCCGACTGTTGGCTGGGAAAAGAGCGGTAAGGCGGCTAAGAGTTCCTGAAGAAACAAAACTTACAGGGGTTTATATCCTATTGGAAGTAGGAGAGGAAACTAGTTGCCGTTATTGCTTTTTAGCAGAGATGTTATGGATATGAAATTTCGGATGTGGATACGGATACGGATATAGAAACAATATTATACCGGTTTCCGATACGGTTACGGAAATGAAATTTTTTCGGATTATCCGTTAGTTTCGGATAGTTTCGGTTGCGGATATTACATTTCTAAGGAATGGGCATGTTCACCGTAACCAAGAATCACAAAAATATTGTGTTTATCTAATGAGATGGAAATAATAGATGGTGAAAAATGTATTCATTTTCATAATTAGTACGAGATTGATAATTCTTTTAATAAAATAAAACTGTAAAATACAGCAGTCCGCCATGATAAGTGTAGCATCAATCAGAGTGAATTACGTCACGCGTTTGAAAAACTCGTACGAACTTCGACGATCTCTGCACTTTTTAATTGTTGTTACCTGCGTTTAAAAAGTATTTAGTGATTAACATTGATCACTTGCTTAGTTTTGTATTCAAAACATGGAACAAGGTTTTACCAAGACAAATAGCTCTAATTTGCCTAAAGTTGATTTGTGGATGTTGGAGGTTGGAGGAGTTTTTTGCATCAAACAAAGCATTTCTAAGCTTTGCTGAACAAAGCTTAGAAATGTTAAAACCGCACACCGCTTACACATTTTAGAATTCATAACACTCTAAACAGCTGATTTCTTTCTTTGGGTCCCTAATGTTCTCGGTCGATTTACAAACATCTGACGTCACAAGTAGGCGCCATGACACCAGCAATCGTTTTCCGAAATTATCCGAAATTATTCGAAACTTTTATATCGGATTCGGTTATGTTTACGGATAAATTTTTATTTCGGATATCCAATAGTTTCGGTTACGGTTACGGAGCTCCACAACCTCCCTGCTTATTAGTTGTCCATAGTCGAGAATACCTAAATATTTACATTCTACAACTTGCTGTATCAATTCATAATTTATTCAGGTTGTGTCAGAACTCCACAGACATACTTTCAGGGCACATTCTGTGATGCAAAATAAGTATAAAGCTTTTAAAACATATGGGATCAAAAACGCTTTACCAACGTTTACAAAAAAGTTTTACCAGTAACACATACAATGGAGTGGAATTTATTAATAAAATTTACAAACATAAAAAAGAACTATTTACAATTTACAAAAATTGTTCAAATTTCGCCTTGTGGTGTTTAATGCATAGCCGACACTGCTGAAATAAAGAACAATGAACGCATCCAAAAACGGCGGGCATGTTTCTAAAGGTAGGCATTCACAGTTCCGCATCGTACGTATCGGACGCATCGGATCAAACGGATCACAGTATTCTTTCGATAGAAAGTAATACAAGTGCGTCCACTGTTCCGCATCGTACGAATCGCACGAATCGCGCCGTCGGCAATGCCGATGCCGTTGCTCCGAGGGGCAACTTTCCCGATGCGTGCCGATGCCGTCATACGGAATATGGTATTTGCTAGTAGTTGCGTCGGCAAATCCGATCGCTGCCGATGCTGTGGACGCGCTATACAAAAATAATCCGTTTGATATGATGCGTCCGTTACGTACGATGCGGAACTGTGTACGCCTACCTTAAATGTTCTAAACACGCTTCAGTTACACGTGGCAGTAGCTCTTCAGGTGCTCTGGCTAGAGTTTTGTACACCATGGTTTTCAGATGACCCTATAAAGAAATCCAGGGGATCCACATCTGGGGAGCGGGCCGGCCATGGTATCGGACCGTTCGCCTTGCTTTGCAACTAAAATGAGCTGCCGTCATGCATAATGAGCACCATCATGCATATGTGCACCGTCATGCATAAACCACATTTCATGTCTCAGTTGTACATCGACCGGGTATAAACCATTGAGGAAGTCATTTTCAAGAAAATATGTGTAGGCCGCCCCCTTTAAAAGATCCGGCAACACAAATGGACCTATCAAATAGTTGCCAATAATCCCACATCAAACATTAATTAAAAATCTTTCTTGATAAACTCTACCATGCATTGCGTGAGGATTTTCTTCAGCCCACAAATGCATGTTATGGCTATCTCACATTCCTTCCCTTGTAAACGCAGCCTTATCTGTAAAAAGTATCAACTTTGGAAACCGTTTATTCTGTTGGGTGCTATTCAAGAACCATCTACAAAACTGTACAAACGGAGCAGTCATTACAATTAAGTACCTACATTTTGTGAATTCTAAAAGGGTGTAAGCGCTGTACGGGAAAAACTCGCCACACTGTTGAAGCACTGGCTCTAAGTTCGTGTGCTACAGTTTGACATTTTCCTATAATACCACAGTACGAACCGATTTACCACGTCCTGTATTTATCATAGATCTCTCAAATTTTCCACGTTCTCGAAGACGTCGACCAATTGCTGCAATAGTTGTATGATTAGGCTGCTGCCTATTCGGAAAACCTTCTCCATAAATCCAGAGCCCCGTTTTTGACCCCATATTTATTAAGAGTTTTCTGCATATTTTTTATCATAGAATTAGACCTGAAAGTTTGTCGGTAGAGTTCCAACATAAGTTCTGACACACCCAGTATATTCTCATGTGGCAGCTTGTATCAATCTTGTTATATTTACTTTTAATTAACATAAATTTAGTTTTTTCTGTATTAACGTGCTAAATACGTGATATTTAGTTTTAACCATGCTTGCAGAGTCTTAAGTTCAACATTCAAGGTGTTTGTTGTTTAATAAAATTTAAAGATTCAGCTGTAGGCACTAGGTGAAATATTATAAAAATAATTATAAATAATAGACACTATCAATTTGTGAAACTTACGCCTAGTGTCTATTAATTATTATTATGTTAATAAATTTCCTCTATATTGTTACCTATGAAATATAACAATGCATCATCTGCGAAAAGTTCGATATTGCACTTTTATACACATTGCTTATGTCTTGCTCTATGTCTTTTATACAGGGTGTTTGGGTGTTGTGGCACTTCGAATATGTTCTATTTGGATGTCGATATTTTATTGGTATATTTTCCACATGAATTTGATTTGATAAGTATTCACTGAACCACTTAATTACGTAGATCCTAAACTATAGTTTTTCAATGTAAACACTAGTAAATTTCTATTTACAGTCTCCAATGATCTGCGAACGTCCAAGAATACAACACCTATAACCTCCCTCTCATTTAAGGCATTTTTCACTTATTATAAAACCGAATATATAAAAATCTATATAGATACCAGATTTCTGCTTGATTTATTGACCAGTTTTAAGCTGTTGCGTCGTATACAATCCATTAATTTTGAAATATTTAGATGAAATCAGTTTTATAGCCGCTTCATCGACGTTTTCAAGCGATTAGAAGAAAAAATTGGAATTGATATTGAGCCATTTATTAATATTAATATATAACTTTTTGTACAAATTAATTGCAATATTTCTGTATGTGTGTGCGGTTTTATCTTCGCGACGCGGCGACTTTATTACACATAATAACAGGCCATCACGAAGGAATCTAATAAATTAATGCCGTGTGCGAAATCGCCTCCGCTTTTATCATGAAATTGTCATCGCGAAACCGTTATACGTAAAAATTAATTCAATGATAATTAATTGTTAATTATTTCGTGTTTGCGCTTCGTCGCCCATCCAAACGTGTAATTTCACGTTGAACGGGAGAAACGTTTTATGTTTAGTATAATTGGGAGAAATTTAAATTAGATTGTTATAAATTCAATTAAACTTAAGCAAAACAAGTCTAATATTATATCTACAGAATACAAAAATTGTATTTGAATTGAAGGTGAAGGTAATAATTAACTTCACCTTGCAGAAAAAAAAATCTAGAATAATTGAGGTCTTGGCGTGAGTAGTTTCAGTTGAGTCACCCTCGAAAGGAAAACCTCCCATAACTTAAACACCTAAAGCAATCAATCCGACAACCACACCCTCACAAATTTTAATTCTAAAAATTTACAAAGCAAAAAACGTGTTGCAATAGATTTCGTGAGACTCACTCAGCGAAATATAAAATGAAACGCGTGTGGGTGGGTTGATCTGATTATTTCCTCCGCAGAACATTTTTTCCTACTCTTACAGATATTTTCTTGTTGTGAATTATTTTTTTTGCGATGTACATTAAGGCTCGATTTCTCACAGTTTGACCCCGTTAGAGACCGCTGGTTTCGTAAGAGTTTAGACATTGCCTCCTGGCATCGTAGATTATGTTGGCAACTCGCCGGAATGCTTCGAATCGTAAAACATTAGTCGTAAAACCGAAAAAAGGTCTTAATCTTGATTCCGTTTTACTCCGAATCATCTATTAATAAATCGTTGAAGTTCGTTTATAAACAAACTTTGTTGGTTAGATTGCAACGAGAAAGTTGACCAATAAAAGAAATCAACTTTATCATCAATGTATGTACGAAAAATAATCTCTCTGTGTTTTTAATTGGCTTATTACAGACGGTTTTTCTTTCTTAAACATCTTCGACTTACTTTTCTTACACAAAATCTCTCTTTTTTACCAGATAAAATCTATATTTATATTTTTTGTTCGTGAAATAACTTGCTAGGCAAATTTATTCGTAATTTTGCCTTACTCAAATTGGCAATCCTGTTATTATTAATAATAATTTTTTTTTTCGTGTACTTTACGATAAATTTCACGAGATTTTACAGAGAAATTTTGATAAAACAGAGAAAGTTTTAACAAGTTTTTTTATAATAATTTAGTAAAAGGTTTTTATAAACTGTAAATCAAATTATTAATCTTTACATCTAATCGTTCCTACGTTTTTGCCTGACAAGTCTTGTCTGTCTAGTTTAATAATAAAATTGTTAATTAATTTGATAATCTAAGTACAGTACAATTCTTTTATAGTACTACAACTAGCAATCACAAATTTTCCACAAAATAATTTGAATAAACAAATAATAAATGTCAAATCTAAATCGCGATTGATCGAAATTCAATCTGACATCAGAATATATTATAGCTTTTTTCTATTCGGGACATCGATATTTGGAAGGATCTGGCATTTATACACGACGCTTGCCAGCCGGGTTGACGAGTGTTTGGTTTCAGCCGCCCATTCGGAGTGCATCTGTTAGGCAGGCGCACAGTGCAAGTTTTGGTCACCTGGGTATTTCCCTGGTGCCACCTATATCTAGGAGGCGATCTCCTATCTGCCACCTGGGGAAGCGCCCGCTAGAGGGCTAACAACCTTCACGGGGCTAGAAAACATGTACATAGATCACTTAATTCATGGAAAAAATGGGGAACGAAAATTAAACGTCTGAGATAACCAGAAGAGTTTGATTGAGCTGGGAGGCGCGGTGTATGGGAACTTAGGACATGTTCTTACAGTTGGAAACGTCCCTATAAGTGTCGAAAGAAAATTCTTTGGTGCGTGCAGTTTTCCCTCATCCACATATGGACTAGAAACAAAAACCATAATAGTGAAAAATGCAGAACTCCTTAGAACAACACAAAGGTCCATGCTTGGAATCAGCCTACGAGATAAAATAAACGATATAAAAAATAGGTAAAAGACATCATTAAACCTGTAGCTGAACTTAAGTGGTGTTAAGTTGGATATGTTGCACGGCAAGATACCAATAAGTGAACAATACGTCTAGTAATATGGCGGCCACGATTAACAAAAACGAATTTCGGAAGACCTCAAAAGACTTGACGACGTCAAGCAGTCTGTGAGCCAGAACTGGCACCGATTTGCCTGACAATGACATATGGAAAAATTTGGAAGAGGCTTATGGATTTGTTTTATGGAACAAAGACTGGAAGAAGAAGAATTTATGGAAGAAGAAGATAATTGAATTATTGAAATTGCCGTGAATTATTAATTAAACTAGAAATTGAAACAAAATTAGTTAAGAAAAAGGACAAATTAATTTCCACTAAACACACGAACTTAATATTAATAAACTCCGAACTTACATTGAAATAATTGAATCCAATTTAAATTATTTTCATTTTTTTTTTTTCTGCAAAAATGATGTTCTTCATATTTTCGTCTAGTTTTTTTTTTGTGGGAGGAATAATAATCGAAGTGTAACTTATTACTTTAATTACGAACTTAATACCCTAATACAGTTTCAAATTTACAGTTTCAGATTATTCAAAATTCAGACTAGATTATCTCAAATTTTGGATTATTTCATACAAAACTAAGACAAAAAGCTTCAGAACCTAGATTGGTCCAGACTCGAACTAAACAACTCAAAATTCAGACTAGATATCACAAACTCTACATGAAATAACTTAAATAGTCTATTTAAACAAATTAGAAACTCGAGATTTATCGATATTCAAACTGGAATTTAGTCTCCGTAGTACTATATTATTGCTTAATCGATTTTCTAAAGATATTTCAGTAAATTGTTAATTAAACTGGAGATTGAGATAAAGCCAAATTAATGTGCACTAAACACGCGACCTTAATATTAATAAACCAGCTTACATTGCAATAGGAGATTCCAATAAATTATAAACTTAAAAAAAAGCATTTAAATCAACTAATATGAGAAAAAATAATCGAAAAGGTTTCAAGAAAATTATGATGTATTGAAAATTATGAAATGACTATTATATTTTATATTGAAATATTAATAATGTATTGAAAACTATGAAATTCAAAATCTAATAACTTACTTCAAGATATCTAAATCTTTTATTAAAGAAAAAAAAATAGTCACGATATGGAAGAGAATGTACTTATTACCTAAGTAGATAGTTGCTTTAGTAAGGGTATCCAGCAATAAAATATCTCATATTAATGTCTAAAAACTGAATCTCTAAATCAGAGGTGTTCAACCCACAAGTCGCATGCGGCCCAGAAGAAGTTCCAATGCGTCCCAAAATAAATCGACAATTTTTTAAATTTACTTATTTCGGCACAAACTCTTAAAGAAGTTTTACAAATCCATAAACCCTTATACATATATTATTTTTGAGTAGATAGGAAATATTTTCAGATATTTGGAAATAAGTGAATGACGAAAGAATAAAGATTCGTTTGCTCTTAAGCTATGGTAATATACTTGTGGCCAAAAAGTATATTTTTTCCTTTGTCTTTCGTCACTAAATTTATACTATTAGTTAAACCATAGATTTTTTTTAAACTTATAGATAATGGGGCTTCAACCAGTTCAAATCGGTCCCTAAATTTCAATTTGTTATTAATGTCAATTTATTAAATACTTTGGCATCAAAAGCTAAACACAGCTCATTATCAAGCAAACCGTTTCCTTTGATTTGCCCTTTTTCGTTCATTTCCTCAAGATTTTGAGCGTGTGAACCGGTTGAAAAAAGAATAACAACCAATTTGATTTGATTCATAGGTAAATCATAAACAAATAACAACCGGTTCAAAGGTGTAAAAAAATAGAAAACAATTCTGCCGAGTCGGTTGAATCCCAACACTGGGTAAAATGCATGTGGAGAATTAAGCATTTTTTCACAACAGTTTTGGAAAGTTTTTAAAAATGCCATTTTTATGTAAAATTCAAAAAATAATTTTGTCAAAAGTCAGAATTAGAAAAGAGAAATATAAACCATCCCAAAACTCGGACAAGACCACACTTTTCCTAATAGTTATCGCCCCATCACAATTATCCCTGTCCTTGGTTTATAAATTATAAAATCCAGAGTACGGAACATAGTTCAGAACCACATCCCCAAGTAGCAATTCGGATTCAAGCCATCTCATTCCCCTGCACATCCTATAATAATCCTCACTTGATAATTTTAAAACCTTATACCGACAAAATAAATTCTCCTCTGCCCTTTTTCGACATTAATATAGCATTTAACACTGTTTGGCACGACGGAATAGTCTATAAAAAGTTCCTCCTAGAAATACCTCCTTACCTAATCTATAGAATCAAGAAGTTCCTCCAAAATAGAACCCCTCTTATTAGAATTAACCATTCCTAGTCCCCTGAAGTTACTCCTCCACAAAGGTTCTCCCCTTTCTCCTTTACTATACAATATATTTTGTCATGACATCTATAATTTCAACCTGTCCTAACCCAAATTAACCTTTCCTCGTACGTCCTACATTACGCCGAGGCCACCGCATTAATATCCCACCACGCTAAACTCAAAGAGGCCAAAGATACAACTACAATAGAGGCAACTACAAATCCTCCCAGGCAAAACCCTCCTATGGTATAATCGATGGAGACTTTCTGCTAACCCCTCTAAATGCCAATTCCTTATCCCCATTCATAGAATATCTCCTAACTCTTTTCAACTCCACCTAGGCACCATAAACATAATAGCGACACCACAAGTTAAATACTTAGGACTGACTCTCGACAATAGACTTACTTCAGAACCTACGCTACACCACGAAAAGAAAGCAGTGCAAAGAAGCAGGTATTTCCGATGTTCATCTTCTGGTACCGACGGAATCTGTCACGAAAATGTATAAAGCTTATACGCGGACCTACCCTAAACTGCCATACACACAACGGTCCTCCGGAGAGGTATACCTGTGCAGATTAGCCTGCGCAGGTAGACCGTAGTGTGTGTGGGAATAGACCTGTGCATATTTTGGAACCTGCGCAGGCGACCGGAGCAAGATCGAAAATCAATTATTTCGACGGTGTGCCTGTGCAGGTATGTCAGTTGTTTCTAGTGTATTTTGGAATGTAGTGGTTTTGAATGTATTGGTATATAAGTTATTGGTCTTAGATATGATATTGAATATTCTTATATTGATTATGCATTTTCCAGATTTTTCACTGTAAAACAATAAACAAAAATTTATTTAAAACTATTTCTTTGTTTTTAAAAAAAAATTATGCTATTTGAAAAAGAAGTTCTGCCTAAAACACGTGCACGAATTTAGCTTACATTTTAGGTCATTATATTATATCACATATTGGTTTTCTTCATTTTGTTGCAAGCAAAATTTCATCAAATAATTTTTATCTAAACCAGTGCAAGCCAAACTGGAGAGTTTTCAGATGTTCAGCGTAAGATTTCATAATACAATCATATAGTATAGTCATCGTCCTCAATCGATGCCATCGCAAAAAGAACTGAAGACCGGTATACCGGAACGTCCCCATACACGCTACCGACGTGCGGTTGACCTGCGCAGGCATTCCTGCACAGGTAACCTTTCCGGTTGACCGTAGCGTGTATGACGTACTTATCGCACATAAACCGACGTTCGACATACTCAAAGTAGCTGACACTACATCGTTACGAGTAATAACGAAGACTTCCTACATAATATCTACAATTTCCTACAACTATCCTAATAACTTCCTACATAACCCACCCCATGTTCTTTACCCTGACTAAATTTCCGAATATCTTAGGCAGACATAAACAGCTATTAACCAGATTTAAAGACAGAGACATTGATCGGACAACCATTGACTCGCTTTATTTTAACACCTAACCACCTGACATACGTCTCTCAGACCCAAAGTAGCAGTAATTTTCTCACCTGAGACGTGTGGCAGGTGTTTAAGGGTTAAACGCGACATAAGACATCACACTCGTAGACATCCTTCAAACTTTGTATACGAAACACTATATGACGACCATGACGAATATAACGACTAATCAACCCAAATTACCCGTATTTTTTTCAATCAATGCCAGAAAGACTTTCTGGTCGATAGCCATTTGTTAATGCTGGTAACAATAAAAATTATTATTATTTCTCGACTGAATATCATAAAAATTGCACAACTTAATTAATTTATGATTAATAACATTTTTGCTACGTTAGGGACATCCATAGACACTCATTTATTAATTTTAGAAAAATAACAATATAAGGTTTTATAAAAATCAACAATTAAAGAAATCTGGGAAAAGAAGCAAATTCTATAAAATTAGTACAATTCATTTATTTAGTGATTTAAGCAATTTTTGCTTAACAAGATTTGCTCGGACACATTATTTTAGAAAAATAGATCATTTAAATTTTACAAGAATTTCTCAAGTTTGTAAAAAGAAACAACTACTTAACTGAAACTTTAAGAATTGTTTATTTTGTGATTAAAAATATTTTTTGCAAAGGTTTGTTTTCATAGGCACAATTTGAAAATTTTATACAATTACAATTTTGATATTTAACAAAATTTGAGAATTACTTTTACTAATCGAGGTTTGTGGAGAAGGAACTTAAAGATAGAATTTAAAGAAGATTTAAAGATAAAAAGAACAATTTGAAATTTTAGTCGATAAATGTTGACATAATCCCTACTAGAAATATATTGAGGCACAATGAAGGCCTGAGAAGGCCTTCCGAATTGTTGCCGATCTGTGGCAAGCCTCATTCAAACCTTTTCCCTTCCTAATTAGGAGAGCTTAACTTAGGCAAATCTTTGGATGTCCTATCTTCCACCTAATGAGGCCTTAGAAACTGTTACCGAGCTGTTTGCTATTTCCATACTTGACCAAGATAATCAGTTACTTATTATTCTTTCAAATACATAGTGCTTTTAAACTGTGTTTTTATATAAACTTGTTTCTCATTAACAATAAAAGTTATCGAAACCGTGAACCTGAAAAAACACAACCTAAAAAAATAGTCTGCAGATAAACCCTCAGTAAAGGATCATAAGGTAATAGTGTGTCCTCTGTATTAGGAAAAGTGTTCAAATCAAGAAATGAACAAATCAAAAAAGAAGAATCAAATAAAGAAGGAAAAGAACAATAAAATTAATTTTTAAAACAGTTTTATAAATAATTTTTACAATTTTTAAATTAATAGAAACTATTTTACCTAGTCAATATGTATTGACAACTAGTTCTAAATATACCACTTATTTGTATGCCTATATTTTACTGACTCGTTTAAAGAGCATTACGTTAGTATTAGTGTTTTTATTTTAATAGAGATATAATATAATATAATAGCTATAATAGATATAATAGCTTATGGTTCTATCTAAGGTTAACTGGGTAATGGTTCTAATCTATAAGTTAAATCTATAAGTAAGTGTATAAGTTAAGTTGGTATTATGATTCCTTTATAATTGCTTTCAATTAATGTCTTGTAGTTTTATGAAAAAATTAGAAAACAAACTGTCAACTAAAACAGTAAGTACTAGTATTTTGTTCGTTCAATTGTAATTAAATATTTTCGCATTTGCACCCCAGACAAAAGGAAAATTTTAAGCTCATTTTAGTTACAAGGCTTCCTAATTAGGAACCAATCTGGAGGTGCATTACAAATGTGATAGCGGCCTAATGCGGTTGCCTCATTTGAAACGAACAGAGTTCGGCATGCCTAATTCGTTCCTAATAAAAACCGAACCGGAATTCAAAGTTGGGTGCAAGAGTGGCTTCCGAATTTGTTCCGAATTAGATTTCATAATTAGGAACGAAGCCGGACGTGCGTTACAAATGTGATGACGGTCTAATGCGGTTGCCTCATTTGAAATGAACACGGAGTTCGGCATGCCTAATTCGTTCCTAATAAAAAACGAACTGAAAATTTTAAACGGGATGATTTGACGGGATGATAATGAATTTTATAAAAATAGCAATTTAAAATATTACGCAATAAATGTTCAAATCTGTTAGAGAAAAACTAATGAACACAATGTTTTAAAATTTGCACATATTAATTATTTTCGAATAAAGAAACATTTTTGCAAATTTGGGTTTTCATAGACATAATATTGTAAATTATATAAAAAATAGCAATTTTAAATTTAACAAAACTGAAATTTGTTGAATTTATTTATTTTGTCGATAGATAGGTTTTCGCAAAATGTAATTTTCGTATTTGCGATTTTACATAAATCGAGAATTTGTCAAGTGTGTAGAAATTTTGAACACATTAAAAAATACAGATTTGCACAATTTATCTATTTGGAGTTTGGAGACTTTTTTGAAAATTTAAGGTTTAATTAAACAAAAACATAATATAAATAATATATTAAAAAACGTTTCACCCGAATCGACAATATACTTACCTATCCCACTACCCCTTACATTTATAAGCTTAAGCTGGATCTGGAAGAATTTTGAAAATTTCGTCGAATCGGTTGCAAATGTCATTGTATCACTCTTTAAAGTCGTGTTGTGCATACTTTACAATAAATTGTGATTAAGATTTCATGTAACAACTTGATGAGTTTCTGTATAAACTCAACGTCGACTGGATACAGTAACGTTTCATTAATTTCCCTCTTTTGTAGACTTTTCGAAAAATAAAATATAATTAATTAAGAAACGCGTTGCGCAAGTGTGTAATGGTTGCGGCGTAATTAACGGCGAGACGGGAATATAAAACAGTCCGTTCCGACCAAATACAGTCCGAATCGTTAGATAATTCTTTGATATCACTATGTATTACACCATTTAACGCAAAATAGGCCATTACATTAAACGCAGCCGGTGGCATCGAACCAAACGACTAAATAAACGAGCGAGCAAAAAATATATATTGATCGGAAAATCGCAATACCTCTGAAATCCTTTATATGGATTTAAGGATTTTCATTGAGAAGCAATTTTATGGAAACTTAATTAAGTGAAGTATGAATTGTGTGACTCGTCTTAAACAACTGCTTAAGGTCAATGTTTTAAGACAGAATGTTTTGACGAGACTAAAAAGTGAAGAACATGCAGTCAATAAGCTAGACTACGAATAGTCCAGTAAGAATAGCCTAAACAGACTATATTAGACAGTTCAGTTTATAAGATATAAGTAGTTAGATAAGATATAAGATATAAGTAGTTAGATAAGATATAAGTAGTTTATAACTATATAAGACAAGACAAAAGATATTAGATAAACGTGACTATATAAAGAATGTTAGAAAGACAAGGCTTTGAAGAAAAAGACTTTAGAAGAAAAGGCGGACTGGGCTATATAGACAGACAAGCTTGATGAAAATACTAGATTTGGACATACCAGACTAGTTTTTATTTGAATTTTGATCTAATTTTTTTTAAGTAAATTCTTTACAATAAAAGGAATTTTAGTTGGTTTCGCAAATTGACAAACAATTTTAATGAATAAACTATTTAGAAACTGCAATAAAAATAAACTAGCTAAAAATAATTCAACAAGCGTTATTTGCTTATTATTTTCGTTATTAACTTTCCTAACGTTTTTTTGATTATTATTATTATTACCAAAAATGAAAGTGTTGTGACTTGCGGAAATTTGTTCTAAAAATAATGACACACAGATTTTTTTGGACGCAAGTAATATAAATTTCAATTAGTTTTAATTGAATCAAAGGAAAAATTTGCTCTGTTTTAGATTATTAAGCCGTGCGAAAGTCATCGAGTAATAAACATTTATTTTTAATGATCTCTACGAATCTATAAAGATTGGAATGTGATGTTTTCATTTCTAATAACGTTAAGTTATATAAGATCTTTATACACCGATTTTTGAATGTAGTAAAATTTATATTTTGTTTAAAGTTATGCGTTTTCTTCTTGATGGTTTGGATTTAATTATTTATGGGAATTAATAGATGAACTTGTTTGGAAAGAAGTTTGTTATAGGCCAATTAAATATTGTTATGGAGAAAATAAGTTGAAAATGTTTTAGTGTTCGCGTTATTATCCTTCCCATAGTTTTTATGAGATTCTAGCGCTAAATAGAGATCGAAACAATGTGGAAATATAAAAATTGAATTTAGTTCGAAAAATAAAAATAACTGCAAAAACTTTTTTTTATTATACCTATAAAACTGGCATGAAATTTTCGCACGAGAACCTTTTACGACTTCCTCTAATTGTACATTTTTCCTTCACGGAAAAATGCGCCTGAACGTCTCAACAAAGCATTTAAATCAACATTTAACACTTTCCGACGCAACAAGACAACCTCGACAAGCGGCTAAATTCCAATTTCATCAATAACATATTCTTCACGTCTTAAATCCCTGGAAAAATTCCGTTATTGAGCAATTTCGTATACGTTATACGTAAGACATTACATCTCGCAAACATCCCAAACATTTTTTCCACTCAATCCCTTAAACGATTTCATTGAAAACATACGGAATTTTTATTTGAAATCTTTCTTGTTTGAATATGTGAGAACAAGACAAAACTTTTTGAGCGGGTAGTCTAACAGTCGCAACTATGTTGCGTTGCAGGCAGTCTAAAAGTTTGGTAATTGAACACAATTTGTATATTTAATTTAAAAAAAAATAACTATTTTGTTAAATTTACATTTGTCTAATTGATGTTATATAGAAAAGTCTGGTTGTTTTTTAAACTTACGTAATAAAACCACTCAGTAATATTTTTCTAAAGTGTAATATTTAAAGAAACAGTCGCCTTTAAGAAGGAATACTTCGATAAATTGGCAAATATAACAAATAAAACTTTTTTCTTATGCACGGCAAAAACATGTCTGTCTCCGAGGTTCTACTTTTATACCAGCTTTAAACATTTTAACCAATTTGTGTTTCTTTGCATCCTTTGACATTCCTCATGAAGGATCATTTCTTTGCGATGTAGCTGATATACTTGATCATCTAAATCAGTTTAGTAGATTCGTTTATCCAAATATTGATCGGCGCGATCGTAAATTCGTTGTAATCAACCACGCATATTCGCTCCCAAATTATTGTCGTGCAACAATATTATGGCTTTCTACAAAACATATCGGCTTCACAAACCAATCTTATAAGTATTCCCTATTTATCAACATATTAATCGGGAATATAGCTTGAATTTATTCAACCTTTCCGTATATCTACAATATTATTAAGTCTTTTTAAAGACTACAAAACAAATCTCATGTCGAAACACAACAAATATTTGTATGCTATTTAGCAGCCCAAGTCCACTTTGTGGCACTAAACAAGAACTAGATAAATAACATTGTTTTTAAGATCACATCCTTCTTTTTAACCCAAGTGAATAGCCATCTGCAGACGCGTTTCGCGATCTGTCAAGTCTTCTCATCAGTGCAGCTTTGCTATTATAAAATGGAATACATTTGCACAAATCAATGTGCCAGGCTGTTCAGATTAGATTTTGTATGACATGTGTGTAGAAAGACCTGAACTTAGTTTCAGTTATTGATTTAAATTATAATTGAATTGGGGTGAAACCAAACTAATTATAGATACCATTAGTAGATTAGAGGACCTAACCTAACTTAGCCTATCTACTCAATCAGCATTAAAGAGCTTTAAACTGCCTTCAATAAGCTTTAAACAGCTTTCAATCAGCTTTAAACAGTGAAAGCTGTTTAAAGCTGACTGAAAGCTGTTTAAAGCTGTCTAATGCTGATTGAAATCTGTTTAAAAGTGTGCATAGTTGGTTGCATATATCATCAAAAATTTGAATTTAGACCCCTATGTAAATCCTTATGGGATTTTGCACCCGAACTGTACACTAGCCTATCTACTACCATTAGCATTATCATTACCATTACCACAATCATACCAACTTATTAACCTATAACCTATATTCCGTTTTAAGTTGGTATGACTGTATCTATAATTAGTTTAGTTTCACCCCAATATTCTATTCCGTATTTTATAATATTCGAAGCATTGTAAACTTTTAAGGATAGACGATCTCTCCATGGCATAATGCTTTCATCAAGGGACAATTCTCTTTGCGGCTTGTAAACTTCTTGAAATTTAGATACAAACTATAAAATAATACGGCTGATTTTTTTAAGAAAATCTCAATCATCTCTGTCTATATTATTTGAAAGATACCATGAACACTATATTTGTGGAAATCAATCTCTGCTCATTACTTGATCAAAAATTGGAGTTTGAATTATTTAATCTGTTGGCCAATATTCATGTCGGGCAATATTCATGTCGGCCAAAATTCATGTCGGTCAATATTCATGTCGGCCAATATTCATCCTATCTTCGCAAAGTCTGCCCATTAGTAGAAGTAATCTGAGTATTTTTTAAAATTCTATTAGAGATCCATCTTTCACACTACATATTTTTCACTATCTCTATATAACTCTATATTTTGTGCGTGATTGCGTTTTGTTTCTGTCACCATATGCTTCGTACACTATATACACCAAATTGACCCCAATAAATAGCTATACCACATCAACTTCTTCTTTTGGCACTACAGTCCTAAATGGGCTTTAGCCTTACCTCCGACGCCTACACTTGTGTTTTGGTGTCTTGATCTTACACAAGTGTAGGGAGCCCTTCAGGGGCGGATCCAAAATTGTTACTTGGAAGGGGAGTGACCCCGCTGAGGGTAGGTAGAGTAAAGACTAGCAAAGAAAACACTAAAAAACACTCATTGTTAACCTGTCTTTGGTCATTGTCGTACAAAGGTACGATTTTGTTAGTTTACGCGAAGAGAAGCTGCGCTCCACACTACAAGTGGTTACTGGCAATGTAGCGGGAATTTGTAACAAAAAAATCATATTTGGAAAAAACTCATTTGTCTCTTGATGCGCTTCAGCTGCTTTTGGGGGAGATGTTGTCTATCACTCCATAGCTCCTTCCAAAGAGTTAGTTCTCCCGATAACGAGGGTGGATGAGGTAAATCGTCACTATAAACGCGTGCAGCTGCTACTATCGAGGTCAGATTTTCTGTGTTTACGATGGCACTTGGTAGAAGGTGGAATAGATCGAGAATCGATGAGAGCTCTCCTCTCGAAAAGCGACTCGTCTCGTTGTTGCTACACTTTCTACCATCTCATAACAAAGGTTGAGATCTAATGCAGCAGCCTGCAGTTTCTGTGAAAGCGAAACAGGGATTTGAAATACTGGGGCGGTTACCGTTAAGACGAAGTCGAATCGTTGAACAGAAGCCAGAAAACTTGCACTTTTCAATGACGAAGAAGTTCTGTCGATTTCTTCAAGGAACTATACGATGGGGTCAAAGAACTCTTTGAATTGAAGGAGCACATCATGCCTTTCTTTGCAACTTGACTCTTTTCGTCTGTGGGTATTCTTTAAGGATAGCTTGTTTGAAAAGTTTCAATCTTTTTGCTGACTTTCGTACAAAACTGGTAACATTATGTACTATTGCCATCATATTGCGAACACTAGATAAGCTGCATGCCTTCAAGCCAGCTAGGTTTAGTTTATGCGCAGCACAGTGTATGTAAGGCGCTAGCCGTTGGATCCCGGTACACGTATTGTAATAAGCCTCTTATGTATGACTCTGACAAAGTCATCACAGAGAATACCTCCCTCAAATGTGGTTCGCCGCCTACGTTAAAAAACGTAAGGGCCCCATACGCTTGTGTCTAAGACCTAGGCACCAAACACAAGTATACGTAAAGGGAGGACACATAGGTCCCAGTTAAGCTGTTGCGCCAAAAAGAAGAAGTAGAACTATGAATATATATTTTCCGATAAGTTCACTTTGGTTTGCCATGGAAGAACTCAGATGCTCCTCCCTGGTTCCGCTACTGGAGCCCTTGCAGTTTTAAACATGGATGGCGAGCCACTCTTGGGGTTTATTTCGTGGCAAATTTTACTGTGATGACTTTGAGCCATCTGCGGGAAAACGGTGGCGTACTTTTCTATATGTGTGTCCCCGGATTCGAACCGGGGACTTATGGCTTTGGAATCTGACACCTTAACTACTAGGCCACCACTGTGTCACCACGTCAACTACATTCTCGGAATTGGTTGTGATGGAATATATTTTACCACTCATTTTTGCTTAAGAAAAATGTGACGCAATCACAAAAACTCCTATTTGTCCTAGCAATTGTTCGATAATTGGCACATTATCATTTTCTGACCAGTCCTGTGGTTCATCATCACTTTCTTCAGAGTCGCTAGATGATATTGGCAAGATTCAACTTTCTTTATCAAATTCAGGAAACCAAAATACATGGAATCTGTTGAAATTTACGCTAAATAATCTGCGTAGACATCACTACCGCATAGACATCACTATCACTATTTTATTGCAGTACGATGAGCCGATGAATATGCTATATAGGTATAAGCAATAATCAAGAAATCCAAACTGCAATCCCGAAAACTATCTATAACAAAGCTATCCGACAAGAAACATTTGCAAAGTGCTGAACAATATGTCGCGGGTGTACTTTTAAAAGTGACCAAGTCAAAAATTGGCAAAAATGGCTAACTAAACATGATCTTTTGTAACCGTAGAGATATTTATCTAAAATACTTTGTTATTTTTGGCCCATTTTAGAAGGTTATGATTAGCTATGTATTTTGGTTTGGAATAGTTTTTCAATAAAGGTAGCAGGAGTTAAACGACTTGGACACATTATTTCATTTTTGCTAATATTTGACTTAGTCACATTTGGCAGTACACCCACGATATATGAGATCATCTTATTTTCTTAAAAATCTCTTAGCCCTTAACGCCCTTTGACGACAATTCGTGCATAATGTAACTGGTACTAGTACTCTGCCCCGCTTTTAACGAAGGTGCTTTTAAACGGGTACTAATACCCGTAGATACATGCGAGTCCACGAAGCAGATATAATACCCGCGCCCGCTCATAATGTGTTATCCGCACGTATTTTTACTATTCTGTCGGGATTGGACTTGAGAAAAAGAAAACCTGACCCAATTTAGCCTAATTTTCGATACTGGCCGATACTGTAAGAGAGACTTTAAAAGTTTTTATTGAAAATACGCCGTTAACATTTTTCTATTTTCGATAATAATAAAAATAAATAAATAAAATAATAGAGATACTGGTGCTGGAGACTAGTATCTCTATTATTTTATTTATTTATTGTTAATATTTTTATTAAATTATCGATATTCATTGATTCTAAATATTCTTTCACGGCGTCTTCTCAATTAACTTTTAACGTTTCTCTTACAGAATCGGCTCGTTTGCCCAGTTTAATGCAAATAATTGTAATTGGATTTACTTAACTCCAAAAAAAATTTTTGTTTTCAACCTAATATTTCCCTTATTCCATTATCAATTAAACTAAATATTACTAAAATAATTAGACCGAGCATAACTTGAAATACTATAACTAAATATAAATTTGTTTGTTAGTTACTGTGTAATTTATAATAACGAGATTTCTCTAAATGTTTAAAATCACATTATTTTATCCCGATTGAAATTAGATACAAAGAGGACAAACCAACAAAATGTAATCTAGTCAAAACAAATATAAAATTAGTTTTGCATCCGCTTCCTAGAACAAGTTATAGATATTAGAATTAGATAAATATAAAAATAGTTTGCCAAATAGACTAGAATTGATAATAAATATTCCTAGTATTAATTATTCTTATTATAGTATCAGCTTGTTCTTGTTATATTCAACTTGTTTTAATGTTAATTAAAATAATAATGTTGTCACAAAAAAAAAGAAGATAATATAAAATGATATTTATCAAGCGCAATAAAAAAGAGACCTTAATACATTTATGAATACAAGCAAACCACTTGTTGCAATCGTAATAAAATAGAGAACCGAACAATGGAACGAGTTATTAGAACAATCTTAACATGTATCCAACTGAGCATTTTTTCCTCCTTTTCCATCCGTTTGAAACGCAAACGTGGGTGGCTTTCGTTCTATTCCTTCTGTTTTCTCCAATCGCGACAGATCGACAACACAAAAATCTTTTGCGCTTGATATCCATTTTTTCGTTCCCGCAGGGATTCAACAAATATTTTAAACAAAAAATTTATAATACTTTTAGAAATAAATTTGAAATATTTTATTTCTAGCTAGCAATTAAATATTAAGAATTAATTAGTTGCGAATTAATTTGCGAATTTAAAAACACAAGACCGGAAATTCTGGTTTCGTGTTGTTCGGTTAAGTATGATTATTACCATAATAATTTAATATTTTATAATATGTTAATATGAAACCTAACAAGAGATTAGATTGAAATCGATTAGATATTTACAGTATTAATTCGTCTAAAACCAAAATATCTTTCGGTTAGATTAAAGTGCTCAAATCGTTTCCAAACATTTTGGTCAATTAAATAGTCAAAAATTACAAACCTAATCCAGCGTAAACTTGAGTTTAATTTCTAGTTTAACCTAAAATAACCTAAACCAACCCAACATAATCTAAGTTTTGGGTTTGTTTAACCTTTCCGTGACCAAGCGGGATATTTTGGGTACCCAAAATGCGAACTTTTTTAAATAACTTTCCAACTTTTTTCTCTCTATTTTTTTTCCTCCAGGTAATCCCAAAAAATATATTAGCAAGTCCTTTTCTAAGAAAAGTAATCAATTTAATTTCATATAAACTTATTAAAGATGAAATGTAGCTTACATATATAAAAATATTCAACCTGTTCGTAGCTCTATAATATTAAATCTTATTAAAACTATGACAAATCTCATGTTGAAACAACTACTTCTCTGGCCAATATCACGTGGGATACTGAATTATAAAACAGACTTTTGGATGTTATTACTAGTACCAGTACATTTGCAAGTTATTAACAAGCACTAGACAAATAACATTGTTTTTGAGATTTAAATTAAGTACATAGCCATCTACAGACGCGTTTCGAGATTTATCTCTCATTAGTGCAGCTTTGCTGTTTTAAATTATAAATTGGAATACTTTTACATATATATATATATATTTAAATACACTTACATTATAATATAAATAAGTAAATCTCGAAATGCGTTTAAATTTAAATAGAAAGATATGATCTTAAAATACAATGTTATTTATCTAGTGCTTGTTAATTTTACATGCACATGTACTGGTACTATTAATAACATGCCATTGTCTGTTGTATAATTCAATATCCCGTGTGGTATTAGCCAGAGAACTGGTAGTTTCAACATTAGATTTGTCACAGTCTAAATAAGACTTAATAGTATAGAGCTCTGTTCTTAGCTCGTTGAATATATTTAAGCTACACTTCGTCATTAATAAGTTTATATTATTGTATCTATAATTAGTATGGTTTCACCAATATTAAATTTAATTTAAAATTTTCTGCAGAAAACGTATGCGAGTAATTAATTATGTGGGGTACTTCTGTTACCACGCACGGTCTGCAATATATCGAAATCCAACGTAGACAATTTATGTCTCATCGTGTCATCGGTCGGCCGAATACGTGAACCAAATCTGTTTTCTTGTTACTGTCAGTATTTACTTTGCTTTGTGATAGTAAATTTGTGTGTTTGAGGAAATAGAGCGACGTAAATATTATACTGATGAGGAATTACCTAGGATTTTAGAAAAAAGTGACAATAGTGATTATGAAATCGAGATCAGGGATAGTGAATCAGAAAGTATCGACAATGTCGAGGAACAACAAACAGTTCTAGATGAAATTACAACACTTGAAAATGAAGAGGAAAATGCAATTTTGAGAAAATAGGGAATATGCAAGAGATTTAGATTTACTTGATTTTTTTACCCCCGATACTTTATGATCTTGTCATTACACCTATACCATTATTTTCTCATTTTTGTATTTAATTCCAAAAATTTAAATCAAAAAGTCCAAAATATGCGATCGAAATTCAAATTTGCGAAACGCATCACCATTGGTCGAATCGAAACATGTTGTGTGACGTGCACGTTATGACATTTATCGGCGTCGATTTTCACTGTACTGTTTTGCTTTGCATTATTTCTGTAGTGTTTTCAAATACCTTGTGCGGTTTTGGTATATAGTGAGATTATAAATTATCAAGAACAATCACTGAAAGTGGTTTATTTAAAGTACAATCGGACAATCTACTAAAACGATATGCAATTATGACAGCATATTTTGTATCGCGTGCGCAAAAGATGTAGGTAGAGTGTACTATACACCTCAATTTGGACTATCAAACGCTTTAACTGGTGTACCTACTTATAATAGTGTTTTTGCATTTCGGTACTATACAATATCTATAAAATGGGTTTTTAGCTTTTTCCAGTTTCGAAATAGCAAATTCAAACTGAAAATTCTTAAATGTCTATGCAAATAGTAAACAACACTGAATGACAACATGTCTGTTTAAGTGTATAGTATTTATTTATAATATACACATATATTATTTATATTTGTCATAGTATTCAGAATGACAACATAAACTTTATATACATATATAGTATTTATTTATATGTATAGTATTCAGAATGACAACGTCATCCAAAGCGCGCGCATTTATCGACCGTTCAAACAGGTTAACCGTTCAAACAGGTCAAATTTAATCGGAATTTTATATATATATATTTTTAAAAATCAATTGAAACACTATCAACAGTATTTATATTTTTTGAAGTAAAAAGTGAATTAAGCAAATAAAAAAAATTGATGCATATTCCCTATTGGGGAGATATAAAAGTCAAAATCGTGTTATGAATGGAAAACGCAACCCCGAGCTAGAAGGTGCACAGCCCATAATATACTAAATTGTCGCGAAGGTTTGCAAAATAATACGTAATACGTAAGTACATTTGAAACAGACAAAAGAAACAGGCCAATTGATAGATTAGAAATTTACTCTTGGCGCTTGCTGCAATAAAAGACGCGTTCCAGTGGTTTATAAATGGAGATGCATTCACACAAATCAACATGGAGAAGTGTATACAAAAAATTTTAATGAAAGTCATCCTGCTGACCAAATGACTTGAAACAATGTTGCATTTACTGAATTATACGCTTTCATTGCAGTGCTTAATGCAAGTGGTAGAAATCTCTGGAGGAAACTTCACTTAGCGCAAATGTGGGCAACTTTTCCAGCAAACATTTTTTTCTGCTGTTATGTCTCGGAATAGATTCAAGATTATATGTAGACACTTTTAGAGATATACCCACTTAGACTTTATATAAAAATTAAACCAGTGCGATATGGGATAAAAATTTGGATGTGTTCGGACTCATAGCCTTATACAGTGTATAAAGTAATGAAGTTTCCTATAGGAAATACTTTTTTAATATAAGTTTTAGGAGAAAATATTATTCTTTATAAAAAGTTTTGCTTGTATCTAAACATGTCATGGTCAAGGAAAAACGTAGTAATCACTTAAGATAAGATCAAAAACATGAACTAATGTAGAGTTGTTGATTTTAAATATATGACTAAATCCGGACGTTGCACCAGTGTCGTGTTACCCATGTATTACTCGTTAACCCTTAACCACCTGCCATACGTCTCACATATCCTGTCGTATATAAAACCGCGAATATTTTTGTATGCTAGGTAGTCAAGGGTTAACAAGTGATACTTATTGACAGTTCATCGAGCTTAAGATGAAAACACTGTTATATACTGTTTACAAAGTTTGATGAAACGGGATCCTTTGCCGACAAAAAGAAACCTCGGAAAGCGTACAATGATGATGATGCTGTCACCATTGCGGCTATCGAATCAGTTGCGGAACATCTTAGGATTCCTTTACGCCAGCGAGCAACTGAACTCAATGTTAGTCATGCATTATTGCAGACAATTTATAAAGCGAATAAAATTTATCCATATAAACCTGGATTCAGACGCACCTTAGAAATTGCAGATCACGCTTTTAGACTCGAGTTTTGTTTATGGATTGATGAGAACACTATGGAACATCGCTTATTTTATCAAAATGTAATGTTTAGCGATGAAGCAACGTTTTCGATAAATGGTACTGTTTCCTCATAAAATTATAGATATTCTTCAAAGGATTATACAAATTTTAGAATTAACGCAAGGAATCAGCAATAACAAAAAGTCAATGTTTGGTGCGGAATGCTATTTAACAGAATAATTGCACCCTGTTTTTTTTTAATAGCTCTAATTTAAATAAACATCATTCCTTGGAAATGCCTTAGAATTAACTACTTCCAACAAGATGGGTGTGCAGCTCATGATACCGTGATTGATAGAGAATTCTTAAATTTACATATTCCTGGTAGATGCAGTGGTGTGCTGGAGAGGGCTCGCGTGGGCTCGTGCGAGCCCATTGTAACATTTTGTATCAATGTGCGCGCCCTTTGTAATTTTTTTTTTTAAAATTACCTTTTCACAGATTCCACTATGCCATCTATGTAGAGTGCGAAGTTTGGTCCGATGTGGATGCCGGGTTTGCCGATCCTTCAAAGACTGCGGCCTACTTGTGGCCTATTGTATTTTGCATTCACATTCACTTATAGGCCCAGAAACCCAGTTGTTATTGTAAATTGCGCTAATTAATATTTTTCACATTTGTCTTCTGGTACAAATGCAGCCAACACTGGGGATAGAACTCGGGACCTCTATACTTGTTAGTTAGCGCTCTAATAGGAGGCCACGAGCGTCACCATTACACCACTCGCGCCGGCCACACCACTCGCGCCGGCCTACACCACTCGCGCCGGCAATGATACACACTAAATGATACACACTAGTATTTTCTAGTTTGTGGTGTTTCATTCATCAACTGTCCAAGTTTTGCTCCCCTGCAGCTGGTAGCTGGCACTGGACCTTCAAAGAGTACAAAGAGGATAGACTAGGATAAGTAGACTAGGATAGTATTCGTTGATGTAGTTTTTCATTCTATTTCAACAATAAATTTATACATAATACTATGGAATTCTTCTTGAAACACACTGTACATACATTGTATAATAAAAACATAGACCAATATTTGATAAGAGCAGGAAGGTTCTTATTGGTCGTGTCTAGGCATCCATCAAATGTATGTCAGGAGTCAGGAAGTGCCAGACCTTAAAATTAAAAAAAAATCGCTTCCTCCCCCAGGTCGCGGTCATCGAGCAGTGAACCCCAGTTGTTAACAGTTACCCAGCACACCACTGGGTAGATGGTTTGGACGACATGGACCACTACATTGGCCAGCTCGGTCACCGGACTTAATTCCCATGGATTTCTTTCTCTGGTGTTTCCTAAAGCAAAAAATTTACAGGGAACCAATGGGAAACGATATAAATTCCCTAAAAATGCGGATTGCTGAGGCTGTTCGAGAAACTAATGTTAAATTGTTAAATAACGTTTACAAACAATTTAGAAAAAGAGTTGAAGGTTGCTTGAATTAAATTATTGTATATTTTTTTGTTTTGTTTAGAAAATAATAAGATTAATGTTTGAGTTCCGAGCCATCCTTCTTTACAAACAAAGTGTCATATTTAAAATCAACAACTCTACAAAATTTTATGTTTGATATTATCTTATGTGCTTACTGGATTTTTATTTGAATATAGGGGGTTCCGATACAAACAATTTTTTTTATAAACAAGAATTTCTTCTAACTCATATTAAAAAAGTTTTCTCTATAGGAGATAACCTTATCACGCATTGTATTTTGAACAGCCAGGTATACACTAGAATGATAAATAATCAAGGAAAAATTAATCAAGCTATTAGTGTAGTTTTAAATATGGTTATACCTTATTTTGGATCGGGGCGTGGAGTTACCAATCCTCTTACCAGGAACAATCCTATATTTTTGGATTTTCAAATGATCTCACATTAGTATCGTAAGTATATATAATAAAGAAAGCAGTCCTTCTTTTATCATCACAATTTCACAGCGGCGAAATATCATCTGATGAAAAAGCAAAACGTAAACCTGAAATTATTTGAAACTATAATAAAACCAAAGGGGCAGTTGACACTGGGGATAAAATGACTAGGGAATAAACATGTGTTCGCTCAACCAGGAGATGGCCATTTAGGATTTCTATGGAATTTATTGATCTGCACTCATTCGCAGACAATGCCTATATTATATTGACTAAAAAGTTTCTCGATTGGAAATGTAATGACCGAAGTAGGCGACGGCTTTTTTTATAAAACTTGGCACAAGAACTTACACTCCTAAACAAAATAGCAAGAATTTTCACAAAACTGTAAACACTGCAATAGATTTATTTCTGACAAACGGCAATACCATAGTTCAAGAAAATCCTGCTAGAGAGATTCAACATTATACAAATTGAAGATGCAGTTTTTGTGCCAGATCACAGGATAGAAAGACTAAAGTATCATGTAGGACATGCAAAAAGACCATTGGACATGCAAAGGACCCATGCCCCGACTGTAAAAATATTGAGTATGCGCAAATAATAATTTTAGGTAAAAATTAAAATGATTTTTCAACAATAAACAAACTATTTGAATTATTAGTGTTTTATATATAATTTTGCAAACAATCATGCATAATTTACACAAGTTCTTATAGTATTTCGTTGGGGTATCATAGTTACTCCAGACAGCCTGAAACGTAACTTTGTCTAGCCCGGTTCCTGGAAGGTTAAGAAATTGCATATTTTCAAACGAAGTAATTTAGTTTACCTAATGTGCAAACACAGTTTATCCTAAATATGTTGACTAAACCTAACCATATATGTAGCTTTAATCTTATAACTTATTGGTTAAGTAATATTGTAACTTCTTTATCTTTGTATTCTAATGACAAATGATAATTTAAAGAAAACTTTATCTTCAATCTAAAATCTTCTTCCCTGAATAGATATTACTCCGAAAAGAAAAATTATTGTCCATTATGTAACTGTCGTGATATCTATCAAAAGAAAAAACTATTTTTCACTGTTGGCTACCGGAGAAGTTAATTGTTGTTGGTCTAATGTTGGGCTTCGGGCGGCGTTCAAATGGGCCCGGTTAGATATCCACCGTTCATAACCGTTTTCGACGTTCGGCTTAATGTAATCACCATAAATTTGGTCGATCGTGTAACGCGGGGAATGAATAATCGCCGAGAGAAAGACATCAGGAGGATGCCATTACGGCGGAGCGGGATCGTGTGATTTCGATTTGATGCCAGCCGTTCCAATGCAAATAACTAATTTCTGTGTAAAGTATTATCATATTGTATTAATTATATGGAATTTACAGGGAAAATCACCGAGAGGAATCGTGACATGTCTGTAATATAAGCTTTATTGGATTCCTCCAAGCCATATCAATTTCTATTTATTATATAGAAAAAGTTATATAAGAAATTAGATTTTTTGTTTATATAACAGCTAAATTATATATGAAGCAAGCTATTAAGGTTAAACAAGACATAATATTTAATATATTAAGAAAGTTACAGCTTTACTAAAAATCACTTCCGGTGGTTCACTCAATTTTTATTTGCCTTCTTGTTTATTTAAAAAATCATTTAATTTGAATCTAGTAGAAGAACCGTTTCACAGAAATTTACTAATTGCAATTTGATAATGAAAGATCAAAATAATGAATATGAGCTTATAAATTTAGCTTTTACCACAAAACATGATCGATTATTGTATTTTGGGTTAAATGCTAATAGTGACTTAATCAATCTGTGTGTGCAAAGTGTGTGTGTGTGTGAGATATCATCGAAATTTTTATTTGTTTCAAAGACCTATCCCTGCCATTATGCATGGAATATAACAACCTGCAAATTAGGTGGCTTCGTTAGGTGGCGCGCATTCGAAAAGTCCAATTTTTCTGATGGCACAAGTTATGTTGGCCTTGAGGGCCGCTGTGGTTTGCGGCTCATTCGCATAGCCATGCGTCTAAAGGAAACCCCACATGAAAAAATCTAACGAGGTCAAATCACACGATATCTGTGGCTAGTTCACACCATCTTGCTATGACCATGCCCTCAAATCGGTGCAGTGCGATCGCGTGCAGAATGTTCAATGTGGCAAGAGTTGTGTGGCACGTATCGTCGTCCTGTTGAAACCACATGTCGTCCATATTCTCCAAAAAAGTTTTTATTCAGCGTCCTATAGCGCTCGCTGTTGACGGTGCTGGCTTGGCAAACGTCGTTCTCAAAGAAATATGGACCGATGACGCCGCCAGCCCAAAATCCACACCAAATAGTGACTTTTTCGGGATGCATTGGACGCTCTTTGATCTTATGTGGATTGGTATCCTCTCAAATTCAACAATTTACGTACCCATTTATTTATATACCCACTCGTCCAGAAATGGCCTTATCGCTGAACATGATGAAAATGGGGGTCAGTTTCTAACTGCTCCGGGGCCATTCAGCGTTTACATCGTTGTCTATGATCGTTTACCTTCCGCTCCTAGGTCAGTTTAATTTTGTACGGGTGCAGGTGCAAGTTACGATGCAAAATTTGCCAAGTTGTGGTTTTCGAAAGGCCCAGTACTTGTGAGCGACGCGAAATCGACTGCCTCGGCTGTTTGACTCATGACTGTTTCGTCATCGTACTGGCGATGGTTTATTGTTTACCAAACTAGTAGACTAAATTTATCCACCACACTGCTAATATTCTTCTCGGTAGGACGATCGGATAGACGGTGCAGCGTACGGAATGTTACCCGAATAGAATTTGATAAACCAACTATTTTCATAAAACAATTTTATCATTTGAACGTGTTGTTGAACGTTACATCCTCCCATGGTGATTTGGCAAAGAGACTCAATAAATGACAGCCAATTCGACAGGTGTAGCTTCAACATTATGGCCGTTATCAGCTGTCGGAAGTCCCTATTGGAAGACCATTTAGATTAGTACAAAAGTGTAGGGTCGTCAGGTTAAGGCGTAAGCATAATAATCCCTAATCTTTCAATATGGTAAATTGCCCATTCTTCTTACGTAGAATAATAAATGCAAATTCCCTTCATAGTAAATATAAAATCCTTGACTATTTCAAATACGGCAAAAAAATTTTTATCGAAATCCAATCAATTTACATCGTTGTCGACTGACTTAAACTCTCAATTAACGATAATTTTTTCGCGAATTAATTTTCCAATCGCGATCGGAATCGCGTGTAAAAAGGCTGCGCACACGATTTCCTTCCATTAAGATCGAAATGTAATAAAAGTTGCGACGAGGCGCACGATCGATCGTTCGAAGAAATCGCAAACTCGAAGGACAAATAAATAATGAATCGGCGATTCAACAATTTTCCCAGACAACGAGTAACCTCGTGGATTAATACTGTTTATATCCGATAATCCGAGAAGAAAATAATAAATTAAATTAATTGTGCAGAAATTTCCGATTTCAAATAGCTAGATTTGGTTTTGATAAATCAGGGAAGACGATACAGGGAAGTTGTAAATCTTTTTTGTTGGATGAAAATACAATGGTAATAAAATTTAAATGTTGTTTTGTTTGCAACGTCTTAATGATTATCCCATTAGAGGAGTTTGCTTCTAGCAGTCTCATCGATAATTTCTATCAATTATTACTTTTTTCGTGTAATAGTTTTAGATTGATGTTTGAATAGGGACTTTTTTTTAATAATAATTATACAGTTGTAACTTTATATGTGAACTCTTTGTTTCTGGAGGCATTTATCAAATAAGAAACAGACAATAACAATTTCTTCTAAATCTTCTAATTATATGAGAACTGACCTAAGCCTTGAATTTCCTATTTTAATTATTCTTATGGGTCTCTTTTATCGACAAAATAGTCTCTTGTGTGCACGAACCCTCAGAGTTTTTGTTAGAAAACACAATGGTAAAATCTAAATGTTATTGAGTTTGCGATATCCTAAGAATTATCCTATAAGAAGACGTGGCTTCCGGCAATTTCATCGATAATTTCCATCAATTATTCATTTTTGTTTAATAGTTGAGATTGATGTTTGAATAGGGGTTTTTCGAGAAAAATGATTGTACAATTGTAAATGTGTATGTGAACTGTTCGTTTCTGGAGGCGTTTATTAAAAGCCGCAAAAAAGAAACAAACAATAACAATTGTTGTATGCGGATGGTATAAAATGGTCGTAATAAGAATGGGCAGCGAAACGTTACCGAGGTGAATTTATTGCGTTCGTCAAGATCTGGGTTAAAGTCGTACCGTTTTTTTTTTCGTTGTTGTTTTTAAACCGTTTATGCAAGTTCAACAAAGGAATTGAGAATTCTGAGATTTGGACACAAGGAGGAAATCTGTGCGTTTTTGCACGCTAAATTTGATTTATTTATCTCTTTTCTCCGCAATTATTTGTGTTTTGGAACGTTGTTAGTTTTAATTAAATTTCTTGTTCCTACCTTGTAATCCTTGTTTTTTTTTTAATTAATTGCTTGTAGAAATTTTTGTAGATTATTCTGCTTGTAATAAAATCTTGGACGACTTTGATTCAACTTTGATAACATTTTGACATTGTGGGAATTTTAGTTTTCTGTCGACTATTTTATCTATTATATAAAGTTTAATGTCTAGTCTTACTTATCTTAACCTCTCACACAAATTTCGCCTCATTTTTCTAGTCCATCTTATTTACCAGCTAATATATTCTGTGTTATCAGCCATGTAGTCTTCAGCCAATGTATCTAAGTTATTAACTGTTGAGTCTACTCTATCTATTATTACTAGACAAATATAGTCTTGTCTGTCTAGCCTAGTCATACATGTTTAGTTTTTTCTGCTTAGCTTTGATTTTTCTGCTTAGCTATTTAAGATTGCTTTTTAATAAAGTCAATCCTAAATATCATTATGATCGACCTTAAAATACTATTAATACTAAATCTAGATTCTGCTAATTAACTAATTTATTCTAATTATGTAAAATTAATTATCCTAATTATTTAAATTCTAATTATAAAATTTTGGTTTTCCGTATTTGTGTTAACCACTTTGCCTTTAATTCAAAGTTAACTAAATTCCAACGAAATATAACTAAATTCTCTTAGTTTTGTCTATATAGTCTTGCCTGACAAATTTGTTCTAATCTTATCCTATCATAAAATCTTGTCGTGTTGATTCATTATATCTAGTTATCTTTCGAAAAATTTTATTAAATTCAGTTTTCTGACACAAGTTCAGTCTTGTGTATCCAGTCGCGTAAAACAAATCTAGTTCTATCTTGTTCATTAGTACAGACTAGATGCTCCAGTATAACAGTTTCACTTAACACTATTCAGTTACTTTACTTTGTTTTCCATCTCGTAGTCTTGAATATGTGGTCTGAACGTATTCTATTTTCTATCCTATTTATTTCGTCCAATTAAACAAATTTCATTCTTCCTATCCAATTTTCTTAAACATACTTGTTTTGTGTGTCTAGGCAGAAAAATATTTTTACAATATTTTGCATATAAGTGCAGGTAGACAAGTATGTCTAGATAGTAAGTCTTTATATTATGTTGTTAGTATGTTCATATAGTATGTCTATATAGTATGTATGTCTATATATGTATGTCTATATAGTCATTTCTGACGAGCTTAATATCACCAGAAAATGTTTGCTTGTTGCTAGAATATAATATAGGGAACATCTATAATGTGCATCTAATTTTTGTTCAATTTTACTAATTTAATTTAACGAACCCTTGAGGTCGCAGAGCGAATTGCATTACGTCTCATCGCCAAACTCAGACATCCAGACAACCCTCTCCACAACCCCTCTAACGAACTTCTCTATAGACAAACCCGGGTCCCTCAACTTGCTGACAGACATGACGGACTTAGGAAAAAGCTTAAAAACAACCCAATGGCGTTCAACATTCACTTTAAAGTTTTAGTTATGTCTATTCTTGTCTTGCCAGACTTGTCCGTTTAGTCTAATCTTGTTTGTGTAGACTTGTTTGTCAAACTTTATCTAATCTTGTCTTATCAGTATTTCCAATCTTATCTGCCTAGTCTTGTCTGCCTAGTCTTGTCTATCTAGTCTTCTCTATTTATTCTTTCTACCTAGTTTTGCCTATTTAGTTTTTAATAAGTTTTACAGGAAATGTTTTAGCGAAATAAAATCGTGACGACTATTGCCTACAAAAACGTTTCAATCAAACACCTAGCGGGCAAATAAATTTCTATTTCACGAAATCGACGAAAACGAAAAAATCACCTCCTCACAAAACTTATTTCAATTCCTCGAACGAACAATGAACAAAATTTCAATTTCCTGCATCCATTATGATTACCATCTAACAATTGCACCAAGAAAACATTTTATTACAAAGTTCCTCCAGGCCAAACAAACTATTGATACTTTTTTTTTTAATTTTATCATATTGTCTGTTTGTTAATTCAATTTATTATCCAACAGCGTCAATTACTTCAATATTTAATTACATAAACTCGATTTATCGATTCGTACGTGTTAAGTCTATATTTAATCTCGATTCTATATTGTAAACTACATTATATAACACATCACGGTTTCAATACAAAAAAAACTTAATTAAATCTGATATAAACAATTGAATGTACTGTTAACCGGATGTGTTATAACACTTGTGCACACCTAAGAATTTTTGCCTTGTCATAACGAAACTAAACTAAGTCTAAATCTGTGTAAGTCTCTGCATAATTTTACTTCTGAAATAATAACCGCAATTAAAATTTGTCTTCATTAGAACATCAATAATTAAAATGAATTTGTTAATACCCAAGTTTTCAAAAAGTTTAGATTATGTAGATAAACAATCTAGACTTTCTGCCTAGATTGATTGTTTAGAATTTTTAATTAAAATCAGACAAACAAGCTATGTAGATTGGGTTAGGTTAGGTTGCCTAGATTGATTGTCTAGAATTTCTAATTAAAATCAGACAAACAAGCTATGTAGATTGGGCTCAAATAATGTGAATTAAGATCCCTCCAGGAATTTCCATGATTTTGCCACTGAAAATTAAAATTTTAATTTCTATTTAATTACTAAGCCTACTCAGTGATAATTACCACAAAATTTAATACATTTAATAGTCATGCAAAAACTTCGATGCTTTAGGTAAAAACTCAATTTTCCTCATACTTGGCGGATGCTCGAGTAGATGGTAAAATAATAAAACAAAATTGGAATAGAAAATTTACAATAAAATAATCATAATACTAATAACGTCTTTTTTCTTGTTACAGATTCAAGAGATTGCCGCTCTCTTATCCATCAATTATTTATTTACTGGTAAGTCTAGCAATTTATTATAAATAACAAAGAAAGAATGTAAATAAACAGCATTTTCCAGTCTTGTCTGGTACTGTCTGGTATTGTCCGGTCATGTCTTGTATTGTCTGGCCCTGTCTGGTCTTGCCTGCTCTTGTCTGGTCTTGTCTGGTCTTGTCTGGTCTTGTCTGGTCTTGTCTGGTCTTGTCTGGTCTTATCTGGTCTTTTCTGGACTTGTCTGGTCTTGTCTGGTCTGGTCTGTTCTTGTCTGGTCTTGTCTTGGCCTACACATAAAAGTTTTTTTTTTTCATGTATATTCAACTGTTTGTTTAATTATTCTGGTTTGTCTAAGTTAGTAAACTAATGTTATCTTAAAGTTATTTCAATAAGTTGAAGATTTAAGTAACTAGAAAAAAATCTGTTTAAATGTTTTAAAAATTAAAGATCGTAAATAAGTCGATATAAATGAGAGATGCAATTAATAAAATAAGTTTCTGAGAACCGTAGAAAAAGCTCGAATCCATAAAATATTTCTGCGATTAGAATCTAATTTGCAATTTAAGAAGACGTCTAAATAATAAAAAAAAACTTATCAAAAAAGAGAAATGTCAGTGGTTAGTTGTTGACCGTTCACACTATAACCGGATTTAGCGTAAGCTAACGCTAATTAAACGATGATTCGAAAACTAGATAAAGAAATTGTTCATAAGAAAAATGGGTTTATGTTTTGAGATTTATGTAGAAAATTCAATCAGTAACGTGGAATTATGGCTAGTGACGAGTTCATGTGGGAAAATATGTTTTATGAAGAAAATCTTAATTTATCGCCGAGAATTCTTTTAAAGATGCTAATAGACTAGTTTAAACTTGATTTTATCGATTGATAATTGACATTTACAGCTAATATCTAGTAAACGAGTTGAAAAACTTTGAAATCTCATCTGTGTTTGAATAGAGATAAGGATATAAGTAAGTTCCGTCAACCAAACACTTCAAATTTCTAAAATGTATTTACTCTAAAATAGTATTGGTTACAATTTCATTTTAGACAGAACTAGATTAAATCATTGGTGAAACTATAGAAGAATACATAATATCGAAACAAAATTAATTTATGTACCGAATAAAATGAATAAATTTAGTATTTAATATGACCCTACAGGGTGTTTGTACGACAAATAATGTTATTTTCACGGCAAAAATATTATATCTGAACCATAAATTTTATAAAGAATTATTATTTAAAATGACAAAACGCAGAAATTAGTCGATAAATTGTGCTTTTTGTCCAATAAATTACGCAATTTTCAGAACAAATTATGCTATTTTCACGTCAAATTTTGCACGAAAATTTTCACGAAATTTTATACTATTTACACGACAAAATATTATATCTAAAATACAAATTTTGCACTCCCTCAAATCTACCTTCGACCTACTCCAAAATCGTACCATTAACACCCTCACATCGTTCAACCAGTGGAGATTATCACCAAATCCTTCCAAATTTCAACTGCTCATCCCACAAAATTTCCTCAAACTCACCTCGCATCCACACAGGGTCCTTCTACGTAATGCCCTCCAGCAGCGTTAAATATCTTGGAGTACCTATTGACCCTAAACACAAATTCATTATCGAAAGTCCCAGATAATTAAACGCTGAAAACACTTTAGAACCATAACGTACGGCAACCAGGGCATTTCCACAAGTACCACATCTAAAATGTATACATCTATCCGTCGTCCCATTATTGATTATGGACATATAATTAATTTCCTCTACCAATAATTCCTGTAGACGAACCCTTAAGGTCGCAGACCGAATCGCATTACGTCGCATCACCAAACTCAGACATCCAAACAACCCTTTCCACAAACCCTTTAACGAACTTCTCTATAGACAAACCCGGGTCCCTCCACTTGCTGACGGACGTGACAGGCTAAGGAAAAAAATTAGAAACAACCCCATGACATTTAACATCCTTGACAAACATTGCTTAGAACGCCCATCTAAAGAATCTAACAGACAATACCACTCTATAGCTCTCCTTGAATCCTTAAACGACTCACTCATTCTCATCCAATTTTTCGATAATTTTTTTTCGCATAAAATTTATTCATCCAATATTCTATTAGAAGTATACAAAACTCAACATACAATAAATGAATGAAGTTCTACAATAAATAGCTGGATAAATACAAAAATAAATTAATCTATCCAAAATTCGGTTACTTCGTACATAATAAATTACTTCGTCCAAAAAAGGTTAATTCATCCAAAATAAAATGTAATCATCCAATAATTGATTTTTTCTTACAAACTATGATTTTTCCTTACAATAATCGATTGAATCGTTCAACATATTCGAAATTCACCCAAAAAAGGTTTTTTATTTTACTTTATAATTGCAAAATGCAAATTTACGACTGTATTTAATAATCTTCACACTTTTATTATATGCATAAAAATACTGAAAGGAAAAAACTGTTCACCTTATTGATGAGTGGATTAGCTCGGAAATAAATTGCATTATTCTATCTGCTTATATATAGTATATACAGTGCTTCTTATATATAGTGCATCTATCTTCTTCTTCTTCTTCTTGTTTCCAATAGCCCTAATTTGGACCACGCTTGCTCAACTATTGGGCTTTGATTTTTGCCCAGTATTGTCGCATCTTCTGCCGGTGTAGCTTGTTTCCCTCTTCTGTCCAGGGGGTACCTTTCCTTCGGGGTTTTTCCTGAAATCCACGGACTTCCTTCAGGATGCATCTCACAGAAGACTGTCTGTTTTGGAGATCTATTATTCCCACTTTTTTAATATCCTTCTCGGTTTCTGTCAACCAACTGGTACGAACCTTCTTGTTTTACCAGAATGTGAACAGACTGTTGGTTAGTCGGTTTGGAGTCAATCTTGCAACGTGGCCATAGAAAGCTACCCTTCTTTTCCTTACACAGTCAGAGAGCCTCTCAATATGTTCGTAGAGATCAGAGTTATGTCGTCTTCGGAATTCCCCATCTTCCTTTACCGGGAATGCCTAGGATCTTCCTGATGATTCTCCTCTCTCTGATTTCCAATTTCTCTACCAGACCTCTTTGGTTCAAGGAAAGACACTCCATGGCATACAGTGCTTTTGGTCGTAAGACTGATGTGTTTGGGCTCTCTCTTTCGTTACACGCCGCATTAGATAGATAGTTCTTGTTTGTATAATTCGTTTATTGTGAAGATATAATTGTATTTTGTATAAAAAAATTGTTTGTAAAGAGCAATCAAATTTTGGATGGATCAACCTTTTTTGTACAGTTAAACCTTTATTTGGGTGAATTAATTTTATTTTGTACAAATCTATCAGTTATTGTAGTAAACCATTATTATTTGTAAGATTCAATCGATCATTGGGCGTTTACATTTTATTTTGGACGAAGTAACCTTTTTTTGGATGTAGTAATCGTTTTTTGTATGAATAAACCGAATTTTGTATTTTTCAGATATTATTTGTAAAAAAGCATCTATTTATTGTACGCAAAAAATCCAAGCCTTTTATTTTGGACGAAGTAATCGTTTTTTGTATGAAGTAATCTCTTTTTGTATGAATAAACCGAATTTTGTATTTTTCCAGATATTATTTGTAATAAAACATCTATTTATTTTTCTCAATTTATGCTCAATTTATCTGTTTATTTTCGGCTTAAAGACCAAGGGTTGATGGCCAATTGTTGTACTTATAAGTATAACAATAAATGTGTTTTCTTCTTCTTCTGCGCGAATGGGTCTCGTAGAACCACGCGAAATCAATATTTATTGGCCTTGGTGTTTGCGCAATAACTCTTCTTGCGCAACGATTGAGCGACTCCTCGTTGCTGCGACTAGACGTATCTGGTAGTTCTGCTTTCTTCTCACTCAAAACCCTGTGTATGAGTAATTTTCTTAATTTCCTCTCGATCCTTGAGATTGAGAAAACCTAATTCAGCCAAATCCTTTTCCGCGCGTTTGTACGAATTGGACCTTGTTGCCTTTTTCTGTAAAAACGTATAGATTTTATGTGTTAACCTAGTTGTGTCCATTCTGTCGAAATGAATTGGATCCTTCTCATACGAATTGTGTCTGTGATTTTAGTAATTTTCAAATAGACGTCAGCATTGGGTTTTGGAAGGTGAATTGCATCTTTGATCCTTGGTTCCCAATTTTTTCGAATGATTTTGCGTTCCTTAATCTCCAATTAATTTCTCAGTGTTTTATCTCGTAGATTAAGTGTCTCCGCTGTATAGAGGGCTGCTAGGTAAGACTATTGTTTTATAATATTGAATTTTACAATTCCAAGACTTTTTGCATTTTTTGTTATAAACTTGTTTTGTCAAATGGAAAGCAGTTTCCATTTACTATAGTCTTGCTTCTATAGATTTTCTTTCGTTGCCAGTTTCATTGATCCATTCACCTAAATACTTGAAGTCTTTCACTCGGGAGACCTTATAATTACCAATGCGGAGTGTATTCGGAGCAGTTTTAATATCCGTCATAAATGTTGTTTTGTCAAAAGAAATTCGTACGCCGATTTTTGCTGCTTGTTCTTGGAGCAATTCAAGTTGTTTATGATCATATGAAATGTTTGGAGCAATTAACGCGGAAATTAACGGAGCAGAAATGTTTGGAGCCATTTCATCCGCAAATGCCAAGTAGTCGAGTGTTATCCCTTTGAGTTTAGGTCCTAGTCCAAGCTAAGGTGCACCTCCATTCTCGGGCTACTTTTTTAAGCGCACAATTAAACAATAATTGAGATATCCATCTCCTTGACGCTTAAGATAAATATGTTTTATCAATATTGTATTTACAAATTTTATTTTCTTAAATAAGTTTGATATTTTATCTGTGGAATATTATATTTAAAGGATGATATCTTAACAAATCCGAAATAATGTGGATCAGGCTGGAACGAATATTTTGTCGTTCACATACATTGTTTGTCTTTAGAATATATATCTTGTCGTAAATTAATTTTTCGTAATAATCGTTATATTATTTTTTTCGGACTAAAATGTGCCTTTACGAACTATTTCTTATTGTTGTTGAGACGTTGGACCAGAATTCTCAAACTATTTATTATTGTCGTTGATAATTCAAAATTTAAATGTTTCAAATTGTTTCACAATCTTGCAAGATTAAATCATTATTAGTAAATCCTGGAAACAAAAATTCTAACTGGATTTTATTCTGTTTATTATTAAGATATTTATTATTATTATATCTAGATAAAGATCAGTAGCTTATTTCTTATATATTAAGTTTAATGTGAAATTTATGTAAATCTTATGACGATTTTTTAGCTATTTTTACGCGGATGTAAATTAGAAAGTTTTTTACATTTATTTGTTATATTTATTTTCAGTAAAAAAAAAAAAAAACGTTTTCGGATTTCCGTATCTTAATTTCTTCTTAGATAATTTGATTGGATTTATGTATTTTGGTCAAACAGTGAAATGTTTGATTAATTGAAATTTCAATTATTGCTTCAAGAACATTTTTTATCTCTTTAATTAGGATGTTTTTAATTTATGGAGATTTGGATTTAAGCAGGCTCGTGCTAAACTAGATTTTGAACTGAATATAAATCAACCGGATAATCTATGTTCACTTAATGTCTTTTATAGAGAACAGTTATTAATTTACTTTATAATCCATTATAATTACATTTTCTTTAAAATTAATAAAATGACGATTGGAAACTTACATTCTAATTTTCATTATCTTCTATTAACAATTTAGGCGCAACTTTAGTTTTGTTTTCTGACTTAACAAACTTGATTTTAGTCTGTCTGTATCTAGTTAAATACAACAAATTTGCCGCATTTTAAAATCTAATATGAGTTATACCACTTGTAATTTAGTAAAATTATAGTTTGTGATAATAAATAGTGACATTTAATGGTGTTTAAACGTAATCCAATGGTCGCCCTAAATCTTTATATAGGGAAGTTGGTTGTGCAACCCACGACTCTGCATATTAGATTAGCTCGATGAAATGCCATGTGAATAAATAAATCAGGTTTGAAATGCCGTTGGATGTTGAGTGTGAATAATTAGCGCAGTTTGCGAATTAAGCTTACGTTTAAAATCTTAAAAATAAATTTCCTTAAATTGTTTTCTTGTTGAAAATATGGAAATATAATTGATTAATTGTAGAGTTACTTGTTGAAACTTCAATATTAAGGATAAAAACATAAATTGTTTTAAAGTTTCAAAGTTATTGTGTAAATACAACATATGTTTCGCCAACACTTGGCTTCTGCAGGTAATGATATCATTATATTGTATCACATCATTGTATTATATCATTACCTGCAGAAGCCACAGTGTTGGCGAAACATATGTTGTTTTTTATTTATACAATAAATTTGAAACTTTAAAACAATTTATGTTTTATATGTAAATAAAAATTTTGGATTGTTTTTTTTTTATAAAAGCGTACGTAAATACAGAAAATCAATTTCAGGTCATCGATAAACAATTTTCTATTTAATTTTAAATTCATTTCAATTTGATTGCAACAGATTACTAACGATTGTAGAAAATTCATTTCTGCAGCAAAAATAAATTGAATTTGAATGAAAAATTTATTACAAACATGGCAAATATTGAGAAATATTTATCTAACGAGATAAACGATTAGAGGAAATTAGAAACCGTATAGTAATAAGTAATAAGACTTAAGTGAAAGACCATCGTCACTGCACACAGAAGAAATCATTATTAAATAGACCTTCGATTTTAACAAAAAAATCACCGATTCGATTGTAAGTTGAGTATAAAACTTCGTCGTGACTTCGTATAATGAATAACTAACCCACCGAAGAATAAATCGTAATATTTTCCATTTTATTTTTCTTCTAATTACCTACTAACGATTTAATGCGGACAACATTCACATTTCATTATATCAAGCAAGAAATAATGTTTGTTTCTTTTATTGGAACACTTTTTATTTGAAGTAGATCTTAGTCAATTATAATAAAGTTTGCTCTTAATGAAGAAAATTGTGAATTAATTTATAATCTGCAAACCGCTCATCGATTTATAAAGTCGACCTTTATTTATAAAATATTTTTTTATGTAAGTTTTAATGAAGTTAATTTACGGTTTTTTATAGAATTATTTATGACTACCATTCCTAATAAACAGTTCTTTCTTATTAATAAACTATATTTATATATTTATTGTTTTTTATTAATAGATTTTCTTATATTTGTCGTTGCTGTTTAGAATTTTATAGAACAATTAATTTTTTTTTTTAATTTCAATTTTATGATAAATTAAAAATCTTGTTTTATTTTAATAATTTAACAATTGAAAGATTTGAATATAAAGATCCAGCGAATTATATACGAAATTCTGACAAAATCCTTCTTCTTTTGTGAATTTTCTGCCTTCAATGTTATAACTTTAAAAGTTATTATTAAAAGTTATAACTCTAGAAGAACAAACAAAGCAGATTAACAAAGCGAAAAGCAGAGAACTAGAGTTAATTGATAGCATGGATAATAGGACGACAAATCGACCACCAAATCCAGGAGTCATTGTCAAGAACACAAAATTTTGGTAAAACGAAGTAGAATCTTTTTTGAAATACAGTACAACGTTGATAATCCGGCAGGTTCAGTTATTCGGCGCTCTGAGGAAACTCTTTCTCTGGGTGTCTTTTCTACCGTTGCCTCGCCGGATTTACACCTCCCGCACAGCTGAAATAAAGTCAAAAACGATACCATCCAGTATTCTTGGGAAAAGGTCTCAGGGCAAACACATCCTGCTTTTAACTCTGTAAACTTGATTGGCGATTCTGACCAAGCTGACTCCACTCTACAATTGTCTTCGGAAGTGGATGTTACGCTAACAAACGATGACATAGCTTCAAGGCACAAGCGAGAAAAATTTCATTTCTTTTCTGACGAAGAAAGCCTCAGCCTAATTTCTTCAATGGATGAGAACAAAGCTAACGATGACTTGAACGTTTGAACTCGGCGAACTGTAACAAACGGTGATGCGTTTAAAGCGTTTGTTACGAACCGTTTTGTACGAAATGGGCAGAAGAAAACGCCACCGCAAGTTATGATCTGTTAGTGCGGAAAAGGTTGCAAGAGTGCTTTTTCCTATCAAATGTTTAAGACAAAGAAACAAAAATCAAAATTATTGTGTATCATATTTTTTCAGTAATTTTTATTTAATACTATCTAAGTGCACATATTTTTTCTATGTACACGTTTACCAATATAGATAAATATTTTATTCTTTCTGAAAACAATAGGGAATATGCATGTTTTATATTTTTAATTCACTGTTTACACCGTTATAACATAGTACAAAATACAAATACTGCTTAAAAATGCTGTAATTAAGTTCAAAATTGAGATAAATGTTGAGCTGTTTAAATGCCGCCATTTTCGCGCAGTCTGTTGATGACGTCAATTACCACTGACAGTTCAGTCCATTTTATACTACAGCTCTTTTCATTTTTATTTGACGTTTTTGACGTATATTTTCTAGCCAAAAGACTGCAATCACATACAAATGTAAGAAATACGGACTTGTTTATATGGTATGTTACGTCACTTTCCTTTCAACCAATAGTATTGCGTTTTACAAATTTGAATTTCCCTCGCTTAATTTGCAAAGATATAAATTACAAAGATATTAATTACAAAAATAATAGTTTTGTTCAAATGTCCGGTCAATAAAGATTCGACAAAAAAATATATTTGAACCAAATTTAAATTTCATGCCTATTCCCTATTCTACATATAATGTGTAAAATTGATATTTTTTTGTTTTAACATTGATCCGGATTTTTTTGATAATCCGGCGGTTGTCTGGTTCCATATGTGTCGGATTTTCTGTCGCAATCATCAGTAAAGATATGAAATATCTGCAAACAAGCCAGTTTTATATTTGTCTGAATTAACAAAATATTTGAAGAATCTGGAGGGCTTTTCTATCAATTCCATTTCCAAAACAATTTGTTTTATTTTGAAAAAAACTAATTATTTAACAAACTTTTACAAATATTCAAACCAAGACTCTAAAAACCCAAATCAAATACTCATTTTCCGCATAATTCCGCAGAGAATGCAAATACTTAAACCGTAATTTCTCTATTATTTCCCCGTCAAATAAAGAGATGAAAACGTATAAAAACCGTCCAAATGCCCTGCTAAACACTATATTTACTAAGTCGTTCTCCGCCAACAGAAAAATTGATAAAAAAGCCCTCACATTTATCAACAACATCCTAGTAATCTTCCTATACGTTCTGGTCAAACCATTTTCTCCTACAACACAAAATAAAGCTCTAAATACGAATTGATAACTATGTTAGGTGGTCTTCAATATAAATAATATACAATTAGCCGCCCACTGTTAGCCTGCACAACTCAAGACATAAACTGTTCATTATAGTTACAAGATATCCGATCTACATACTAACATAATGAAGTTTGCATATTGTGTTTTATATTATATTAATTTCCTGTCGTTAAGTTTTTTTTTTGTTTGCTAAATGTAGAATAATAGGCATTATATATAAATCTAAATTGTTTTAGTTATTATTAATTTCGCTTGCCAGAAATTTATTATTATGGGTTCGACTTAAGTTTAATTTAGTAAACCATTCATGTTTATGACTTCTATTTATACGATTGTTTGTAAATTAACATCTAGTATGAAATTTTCAGTAGATTAAGTGTTCATTTAAAACATTTTTGTAATTAATATAAATTTTGAAAGTGGCAAATCTTGAAAATCACAATATATTATATATGAATTGTTTCATGTACAACTTACTCCTATTTTACAAAATATTAAACTAACAAAAACCCAAACAAATTTTTAGAAATTTGGTCTTCCCCAACAAACATTTTTGTAATCCGTATGATTCCATTCAATCGTAGCCTATCTATAATCCTTGAATAAATTTAAAAGATTTAAAAATTTGCTTGTCCTAGAACCGAAGAATGAAGCCTTCTGATTCAAACTATTTTAATCACAATTTAATTTATATTTCATTTAGTTTAATTTATTTTCTTATTTAAAAAAAACCGTGTAATTCATTGATGTAAAAAAACCTATTGAAAAGCAACAGATATACATAAAATTGCGTAAAGTGATATCCAGCACACACATGTTTTCATACATACAAATATATTAGGTCTGCGTACTATTTCCTGAATAAATCTGAATAGCTGGTGTTGCGTCAGGGTTGCAGGTGGCGGCCAAGCTCCGTTGCGTAACGCGATCCTTTTCCAACACTAAATAGATCGACTTATACAAAGAACACTGCATTTTAAAACTCAATATCATTTTATTTGTTAAAAATCAAACATTGAAGCCGTCATTTCGAAAAGGGCACGAGTCACACTTTTTTGAAATATCACTTTTTTACGCCATTTTATTCGTTGAAGCGTTTTACATATTTCATGCGAAAAGAGTACATGTGTATACACACCACAAGTCAACTTAAAAGGCAATGAAAAGGGCACGAGTCCTGGACGTATGCCCCTTTCAAGTGAAACGAAATGCATCTGTCAGATATGACATAGCATCACTTTATCATGAGCTTGCCGAAAATGCTTTTAGACCTAGAAAAAGAGTCTGTGGTGGCAGAAATAGTGAAAACTAAAATGATAATAAAATAATAAAAGCCAAAATTGCTGGAAAATGACGATTAACTAACAATTTTTTTTTAGAAAAATGCCTTTTTTGAAATGATCCCATGATCATTTCGAAAAAGGCATAAGTCCAAAAATTTTAATTGAAAATATCTTGATGAAAATTGTTCTTAACATTTGTTAACAGATTGATTGTGACAGTTGTAACAGATTGTCTCTAAATATTCCAAAAAGCGTGTATGTTTTTTATTTATCAACCACTATATTCAGTTTTTTCAGCATCAATGACTTTTTTAACAAAAAAACTATTTTTGTTGAATCTGAAAAGTTTTAATTAATTGAGTCATGCCCTTTTCGAAATGACAGGTTCAATTAGTTGTGTCATCTCACATCCTCACAGAGCATAGGACCTCCCTCTGCCTACACTTGTGCTTTGGTGTCTTTTGATCATACTCAAGCCCTTACAGTGTTTAACGTGGATGGCAAGCCACTATTAGGGATGGTTTTCGATCATTCGTAGATTTTTACTGTTATGACTTTTCCAGAGCCACGCACAGGAGAACGGTAGAATGTAATGCGCTATATAGAAGTCTCATGTACGGTTGGCCCGATCGTATGAATAGTTTTATGCTTAGTTTTAATTTAATTAATAACTTTATGCTTCCTTGATTAGTTCTGACCTAACTTGTTGTTTATTAACAACTAAAATGGAATCGCGAAGATAAGGGAGAAAAGTACATTAAAAAAATATTTGCAGCCGGGTGAACTGTTGCTCGACTATTTCGATCGGGCCCTCCATATAGCATTTGATATAAGTGCACTACAATCTATATCGGGTACTTCATTCTAAGCCCGACCAGGATCCCAGTTTTTACTAGCTATAACTAGTCCATAACTTTAAATTAGTCTGCATAGTCGCCAATTATTCAATTTAATTTTTCAAATTTCTGTTTACATACATACAACACCTTTTTAACAACCTATTTTAGTTTAAGACGTCACGTATAGCACAACTGTTTTCTCACGACAGCCAGTCAATCAGTTTTTTATCTAAATCTTAATCAATCTGTATCTGATTTGTAGGAATATATAAATTAAAAGCGCACCTGTTTGTAAATATTTGTAAGCCGAGTGTGTGTCTACAGAACTGAGTCTACATTCACAAGCTTGTCTGTCAAGTGCAAACATATTCAATGTAGTCAGCGAGTTGGTCGTAGCTTTCAAATCTAATTTATACTCGATTTTATATCATTTATTATACTTGAGTCAGGATTTTTGTTTCGCCTATTTGATCTAAATACTGAGTTTAATGGAAGTAATTAGTTATCTACAATTAGCTTTATTAAATCAACTTATTACAAATTACAGAATGATATTTGGTTATAAATTGTGGACTAATTTATCTAGATATTTCAAGTAATTTACCTAAACATATATATCTATTCTTTTCTATCCAATCGTACCTATTACTATCTGTCTAATTTTGTCCATCTAATCCTATCTAATACAGTCTATATAATTTTGTATATGCAATCCTATCTAATACTGACACTGTCTAGTACTGTTTAATCTTTTATGAAGAGGGGAAAGGCATTATACACTCGAGTAGTGTGGGAATCTCACCTACCAAAACCCTTCCTCTTTCCTTGCAACCACCTTTTGGCATTACTACTTCAACTACTACATTTGCTTCTCTGCCTAACATGTCTCTTCCTTCGCTTGCTTTTTCATTATGTTTCTAAACATTGTGGTTGCTTTTGTCCGGCCCTCCTCGCTGGAAGTTAGTACTTCTGAGATGTTGCTTTTTGTTAAGACAATACCGCTAGTGTCCTGTCTCTCTGCGTTCTAACTGGGGCAGTGAAACGGAGTATGTTCAGTCCCGTTATTGTTGTCGGGACAGTACCAACACCCTGTACCCCAGACGCTATGTCCTGCCATTGCTTGGGTTATGTAGTGGTCTACGTCACCCCATGCTCTCTCGCATCATCCTCTGACGTTTATTATGAAAGTTTTAGTCCAGCCTTCATACATCTCCCACGAGTCCTGCCACGAAGCCATAGAGTTCACCCGCTTCCTTTCTGTTAACCGTTCTTTTTTGGTGCAGTTGGCAGCTTTCGGACACAAGTAGTTTTATGGGAGGAATCCCGGCGATAGCTAGCAAAGCCTCTTTAGAAACGGTTCCGTATGCTGCCGTTATTCTTATCTGTACAGTCTTGCCTGTTTTGTATTATCTGTCTTGCCTTGTCTAGTCTTGTTTGTCTAGTCTTGTCTGTGTGGTCTTGTCTGTCCAGCCTTTTCTCTCTAGTTTTATCTACCCAGTCTTGTCTGTCTAGTAACTAAATAACCTTATCTATCTAGTCTTGCCAATCCAGTCTTATCCGTCTAGTTTTATCTGCCTAGTCTAGTATGTCGAGTCTTGCCTACTCCAGTCCTTTCCAGTGCAATCCAAACTTGTCCGATACAGAAAACCGAAAAAAAATTATGTTCTAATAAACAATTAATTATGACGATGTGAGATATTCATCCAATGAATGTGGTTCCCTGTTATATGGTCGAATACTGTTTGTTAGTAAAAAATAAAAGTCCTGTTGCGTTTTATATCCCTTGTTAAGAATTGTACAGTTTTATGGCGATGTATATTGGACTCTTTACTGTCAATGTTAGCTTATGCCGGGGTGTCCTGTTGGCTAAATGTAACAAATGTCTGGTGTTTTGTTCATGAGATACAAGATAATTTTCGATATAATTATTATGCTTATGCATGAAAACCAGTACCAGCAATCCTGCATTTTTAAATTATCCTCGCCACGATTCTCTAAAATTTAGCTTGAAAATAATTCTGACAACCTGTTTTGCATTCCAAAATTATATCTGTAGTCTGAACTCCCACCCCAAAACACGATGTCGTACCGCAGAATCTAATGAAAATTAGCGAAATAAACTATTTTTAACACTTCTACAGAATCCACTGTAAGTTGAAGGATCCTTAAAGCATGTATGGCCTTATTTAGTTCAGTCATTAGGGAAGCAATATGGTTTGACCAATCTAAATTTTCATCAATTAACACTTCAAAGAGTCTAACCGATTGTTTTACTTCAAAAAGATTACTACCTATGTACCTACAATTCAGCGGGACATAATCTTAAACATCTTCTGGTCCTGAATATTATTGTATTTATTTTGTCTTTGCTGATCACTTCTTCTTCTTAGGACGTCGTCTCCCTAACGAAGGTTGGCGATCCAACTGGCTATAATGGTGCGCGAAACCGCAACTCTGAAAATCTCTATAGATGTCCGTCAGAACCATCGACGCAAATCCTTTAGAAATGAGTTCTGCCGTCTGCACACATATCGTTTGCCCTCGATCTTTCCTTCGATGAGGAGCCGGAGGAACTCGTACCGCTCCCCTCTCATAACGTGTCCGATGTATTGGAGCTTTCGTTCTTTGATGGTTGTCAGCAGTTCTTTACCTTTACCTATTCTCCTTAACACTTCCTCGTTGATTATCCTGTCTAACCAGGATATACGCAGTACGGCGATACAGGTACATCTCGAAGGCATCAATGCGGTCCTCCATTGATTGAGTAACACTGGGAAGATATAACAGCGCAATATGCGTATGCGGAGCTATAGTTTTGATCACTAGACGATTCTTATTAAACAAGCTTGAGATTAGATTCATTAGTGTCATGGAATTAGTGTGGACTTCCTCCATAATTTGGTTTAAAAGTAACAGACTAGTGTCATTAGGCGTAGTTGGCCATCTGGAAATTAGTGTTTACTATAGATGACGGTAGATCATTAACATACAGAGAAACGAGACTAGGACCCAAAATACTCCCTTGAGGGATACCTATTTTTGCCGTCCTTATCTATGATATAAAATTTCAATGAGCGGTTTGGATTTTATTACGCTGTTTATGATTTGATATATAGGACATAATCCAATCAAGCCTCTAATTCCATATCTTTCCATTTTATACAATAAAATGTTATGGTCGACAGTATCATATGCCTTTGACAGGTCGATCATAATAACCGAGGATTTATTTTGCTCATCGAGTTACTTGTATATGTTACAGTTGAAGTATAAAATTCAGTTAGTGCATACATCCACCAGTCAATGTATACTTCTACGTATATTTTTTGACGAAGTATCAATTGAAAAATAAGATGCCTACTATATCTACTTAAAGTATACAATACCGCGATAATGCATACTTTCACGGCGAGGCATTAGTTAAAGTTTGAATGTGGTTTAAATTTTGTAACTCTAAAATGTCAAGATTATGTTGAAAAGGATTTTTTTTTAATTTTTTCCCAAATTATTATTAGATGCAGAACTAGGTACTATACCATAGGAACGAACAGAGATAATGTTGTAAAATGCGGTTTAAGGAGTAGGTTATTTAGTGAGAACAAAAAAATTAATGAATGTATTTCAAAAAAGATGTCGTCAACCCTAATATTAAAAGTCAAGAATAAACATCTTATGGTAAAATAGTCCTAATACTACTTTAACTAATTTTAAATATAGAGTGTGTATACATTATCTAGTGAAACTATTCATAAATTAATTTAGGTACACTTTGTCTGAATGATTCAGTTAATGTATGCTTTTACCAGTGTCCGTATACACTGACTGTGTTAACGCTTTGACTGTAACATATATAAGGCATGGCATGAGAAATGACGTAACTCTGATATGGAAAACTTTCTCAACAATTTTTAACAAGAAGAACAACAGAAATCAGACAGGATACTGATGGATGTATAGTTGCCTATATTGTTCCTATCACCCTTCTTAAAAATTGCAGAGTTTGTAGAGATGTTGGTAGTGTACAGATTGAGTGAGTTTGGTTTGTACAGATCTGGGCAGATACCGGTCGCCATCGAGTTCCTAATTATATATTAAAGGGCATCCGCTAAGTCTTGTTAGTGTACTCTTGTGTGTCAAGTTTTGTCTCCCATGTCTGTGTAATGTTTTGTTATTTTGATTAATCTTTGTGTATATGGTATTAAGTCGAAATAGAAAGTGTGTTAATTTGGTGTGGTAAACAGTTTAATTATACGACAAACAACTAATTAAAATGTCTAAGTGCAGGAGTGGTATTTAAATTGTAGCTAAATACCTGATTAATGAAATTTAATTATATATTAAATAAGAGAAAATTGTTTGTGTTGATAAAATGTGTAGGAAATTGAGCGTTTGTGTGGATTGTTGAGGTTAATTGAATTTTGCAACGAATTCATTTGAAATTTTGGAAATTGAAATTGCAAAAAAATTTACAATAATAGACTGTTTATTGTCTTTAAAAAAAAACTTTATTCCAATTCATTCTAAAAGTTTTAAATATTTTTGTCAATAACAAAATGTTTCTGATAAAAATTGTTTTACGAAGACAAGATTTGTTTGCAAAATTTAAATCCATTCAAGTTGTGGTAATCGATTTGCTAGTTTTAAAACTACGGACAGAAAATATTTATTCTTTAATCTGTTTAATCTAGTCTAAAATCAAGTGAGAAACAATCATATGTGTCAAAAATTTACAAACTACATCCTCATGATTTTTTTATTTAACTAGAACTAGAGAGAACTCTATACTTCTCAAATTATTAAAATATATTTCCAAATATCCCACTTATATATTTTTTTATTACTCATGCATTAAAAGTATTACCTTGGCGCACGTTTTTAGTACGAGAAATGCAACCTTTGGTTCTATTACCACATAACTTGGTTAACGCACGCAAATTTTTAATATCCCTAGGTTACATTAAAAAAAACAATTAAATAAATAAAATAAACACAATCAAGATCTCAATATTAAAAAAGTGACGTGAAAGTGATTTTTTTTCATTACAAAATGAAAATTAATGAAAACGTTTTAAAATGAGTGTAAATTCTATGGTGATACCGGAGATTGAGAAAAGAAACTCTTATGGCGAATCCACACCACCGGAGACAATTGAAAAAGCAAATTCTTCGTTTTTGTTTCCATTTTTTTTATGGCACCTGGATCCCAAACTTGTAAGATACATCCCCTCACATGGGTAATAAAAAATATTGTTTGCAACACGGGCGGTATTGACAATTGCCCTCTCGAGCGAATATGCTCACTTCGTTTGTGCACCTAATTTCGCTCTCGTGTCCAATTGACAACTAAACCGCCCTAGTTACAAACTATACTAATGTCATTCTACCACAGCATCCAAAAACTTATTTAAAACAGAAACATTAATTTACGATAGAATTTTCTAAACCGTTCCAGATTATCTAATTTACATTTAATACATTTCTAATCTAATCACAAGAGGTTATTATAATAGCACATATTTAAACAGTAACCAATGTTGAAACAGAAACAATCTAAAAGTTAGAATGCAATTGATTGCTTTAATAGAAATGGACAGAACAGAAGCTCATCTATATGTAGATAAATTGACAAGGTTTGCTAAAACTACAAAATAATAGACAGGCAATAGTAAACAGCGTAGATTGAACTGAAGATAAATAAAACTAGGTTGTGCAAGCTACAGTAACAATATTACACAGACAAAGTTACACAAAACTAAATGGGTAAAACTCGATTCACAGATTATCACCACTATACAGACAACTGTATACATCCAAGACTAAACAAACTAGACTGGACAGACAAGATTATACCAGTATAGATGATACCAGATATAGTAACTTGACTAGACTGTTATTAAAAAGTTTTTGTTTACAATCTTTGATATACATGAGTAATTATAAAACATTTCTTGATATCGCCTAGTAAATTAACTTTTTGTTTGTAAAGTTTGAACATGTACGTCTATTGTTCTGTCAAAACGACTTAATAAGGAAACTAAAATAAATCTCATTGCAAGTTGAAGTGTTTTGTACTTAGTATAAAATGAACACACGTTGAAGTCTACACGCTCATTTCACTTCATAAACTACATAATTAATCTCTGTTTAGTCTCTTCAGGTCTAGACGTGTCCATCTAGACAAATGTGTCATGTTATCCATCTAGTTTTGTTAATTTATTCTATTTTATCTTATTTAATGTAATTTCCTTTTTCTAGTCTAATGTGGTGAATAAATCAGTGATTGTGGGTGGTGGCTGCGCCGGGTGTTAAAAAAGTGACTTGAATCTTTGCGTTGGAACTTGAATGAGAAGAATCTATGTGCAGTAAGTTTTTGTGTAACTAATTTTTCACGATCCTCATTAGAATTTCAAAGACGGCGACGGGATCTACAATGGGACAGTCGTCGCACGACACCGTCGCCGCAGAATCCGCGCTCGTAAATCTCCCCGGCACAGCACAATGAGCCGCACGTGTTCGCCGCGGCGGCCGTAAATAATCGGGCGGGCGGCCGCGTCCGGCGAGAGCGCGCGCTCATCGCGCCGGAATGCGCGTCGCCACCTGGCCAATTAACGCCGCGCCACACCCAACTCCGGATGCCATTTTATCAAACACCATCCGATTATTAGTTTCTAAACGGCGAGGATTATTATTAATTCGCGTTCGGATTAGAACGTGGAAAATATTTAGAAATTCTAGACTAATTCGCCAGGATTCCGATTACTTCGCGATGAAATCGCCGCGATATTAATGGATTGTCAGGTTTATTATCAACGTTTTATCACAGTTCATATTGTGAAAGGTTTTGCAGAAGAATCATTTATTAGCCTAACAAACTAGGAAACGCAAGCATAAATTCGTTAATCAAGATTAGTTAAAATTAATCCCGACAACAAAATACAAAACTTAACAATACAGACTTTATAAAAAGAATCTGATCCTTATAAAACGATTTCAAACTTGAATAGATCCTGAATATTGCATAATACGGTTGACCGAAGAAGAAAAAAAAAAGGTTAAATTAACTTAATTGACAGCCTAACAAAACCTATCGAAAAAATAAATAATTTGCCAGTGAGCCGATGATCCAATTGATAAATATAATGGGGCTACCGATTTCGTTTTTGAACGCCGCCGTTTGCCTCTTATTGCTGAAGATGGATAATTAAAGAACGCGGTGTGATTGTTGAAATGTCGCCTTGTCAATCACCAATTTTATTTTAAATTGGCCTTAGTAGAAATAAAAAAAGTGCTCTGTTGCATCGGACAGGTTTTGGCGAAACTGGAGCGGCCAATTATTTACGGCTGAAATTGGGCATTAAATGTGACTACATGTTTTCGTTTTTAATTGTAATTATCTCCAGAGATTACATGGGTCGATTTAGTTTATTCATTGTGGTTAAACTTGAGATTAGTGAGCATTCGACGTTATTCGTTTTATTGGTTACAAGACACTAATTGGTGTGTAATTGTGTAAAACAGATTAATGAATCCTTTCGGGCGAAATAAAAGCAAATATCAAACACAAATACCGACAATTGTAAACGCCAGTTTTAAATTATCTTTCCAGCTACAAGACACAACCAAACAACATAAATATGCGTATAGAGACTGCGTATTGTATGTCTATTCTTATCGTTCTAGTTTTGTCTGTCCATTCTTGTTGATCTAGTTTTGTCTGTCTAGTCTTATCTGTCTCGTCCGTCTAGTTTTGTATCCTACTCTCCTAATATATCCTAAACTATCCTAATCTACTCCTGTCTGTCTAGCCTTCTCTGTTTAGTCTAGTCTGTCTAGTTTTGTCTGTCTAGTCTTGTCTCTCTAATCTTGTCTGTCTAGTTTTGTTTGTCCAGGTTTATCTGTCTAGTATTGTCTGTCTAGCTTAATCTGTCTAGTCTTGTCTGTTTAATTTTCTCTGTTTGGTATTGTCTATCTAGTCTTGTCTGTCTAGTCTTGTCTGTCTGGTCTTGTCTGTCTAATCTTGTTTGGCTAGATTTATCTGTCTAATCTTGCCTTCCAATTCAAATCAAGATATTTATTACATTATGTAATTATGCATTAGATATACAGACCATTAGATTTTGGTAAACATAATAGTAATATTTAGTAAACTAAATGGAATATTATTTATTATTTACCTTTATTGGCATTCGATTCAAGAGTTCGAGTAAGTAAGACGTGCGAGTGTTTGACAAAAAGTTTAGTTGCGATTATAACCGCTGGTAGTTCGCTAGCGTCGAATTTCCAGCGCAGCCCAGCGACAGAAGGGGCCACGAAAACCCCAAAAAGCCGAGTAATCATACCAGGAGAACAGGAAAGAGAAAAGGGGGCTGAGTGTAAGGAAACAGAAAGAAGAAAAAGAAAAAAAGCAAAGATAACGGTAGCATGAAAAGAAAGAAAAAAAAAGAAAGAAAAAAGAAAGGATAACATGGAGTATAGTGAGAAGGAACGCAGTTCCGATAGTGAACAGGCCAACCCATTCCAATCTAAATGGAATATATCAGATCATCCTTTGGAAGGGTTTACTCCTTTGAAATACTCCAATAGTTAGAATTTCTTTGTTGAAATTATTTGTTTTGTTAATTAATTTACGTTAATTCAGCAGTGCAATATATAATATTGATGACAGTTGGTGTTTTTTCCGTAATGACTAATTTGTGAAAAGATGTAATATAATTAAGGTGTCTATTACGTGTGCTCTTTGTGTTGTTGGATTTATGCATAACAAGAAGTTTCTTATTTGTAAATAGAAACAATAATGATTCGAAAACGTATATAGTAATCGTTGATGGGGGATATTTGCCGTTTTAAATTTACCCCTGCCTGTTTCGCTATATGTACTTTAAATCACAAAACACGTATAGCTGAATCTCATTACGTCCTTTATGAATGTTCCACCGCCCCAGAACATTGCGACGAAGCGTAAATGGCTACGAAAACCCACATAGTAAGTGATTTTTAGGGAGTCTATATAAAAAGATATCATTTTAGGATCCGTAATGCATATACTGCCTTGCTTAGACCTACTATCCAAGTAGCAACACGCAATATGTACGACATCGTCATTTTACATTTTTGTGCAGTTGGCTTGCATTTTGCGTAGAACGGGACAAAAGTGTTTCTACGGTACGGCACGGTCGCATTTGCGGATCATCACACGTTCGTCATCATGCAGCTCGTGCTGCAGCCTATCGCTACAAAAGTTATGTTGCGAGACTCAAAAATACCTGTACGACTAGAGGGTATCTTTTCACGAATATATTTTTTAACGTGAACCGGGAAATATAAATTTATTTACCCGGAAATAACGAATTAAGTTCAATAATTAATGCAACAAACTAAATATTATTCAATAAAATACAAACGTAAGAAGTCACCAAAAACGTTAAACAACATAAAATTAATTTAAAATTGTATAATATCCAAAACCTGTAAAAACTAGTTTCCAGGAAACGAGAACTAGAAAATTAAAAAAAAAACTCTATAGGCCGCTCTTAGAAAATCAGTCAAAAAAGGGATTACTTTTATGATAGGGTAAATTCCAGTAATCTTACGAAGAATATCTAAATTTACTTATTCTACGAACTTGCATTCGCGCCGAACATTTTATTTTGGGCCGATTCGGACGGGATTATTTCTATAATTCCACGAACAGTACTAATGTACATTAGACTGGACCAACAAAGGGCAGTGAATAAAAACGTGCTTCCGCGTTGCTAAAGTTGACAGCTAAAATAAACGGTTTTGTAGTTTGCGTGACGAATATATGACGATTGCGTATGCAAATGACGCCTTTCGTCATTTGTAAGTTTGCACGCATTCGTCAAATGACGCCTCTGTGGACGTAGGCCTTAGTCGTTTTATTAAGTTAAGTATATATGTTAATCATATATGTTAAGTATATATGTTACTTAGTAGTTTTATTAAGTTGGTGTATATGTATACCAGTCAAGGTTGTCGTCAATATACACTCCGAGGAGTCTTACATTGCTTTGAACTTTGACTGTATTGTTATCTATTACTAACTCCGTGGTATATTTTTTCCTGTCTATATTCGTCTTAAAGAAAATTATATTTGTTTTCTGTTGATTGATTAATATGTAGTTTGTTTTCACTATACTATGTTGTTAAACGCTGTTCTTCATAATATTGTTTTCTATTTCTTCAACAAATGGTAGACATTAGACTGGTATCATCTGCATAATTAACCATCCGAGTTTTATGTTGTGCAGTAATGTTAGCAAGATCATTTATATATAGGTTGAATAAAAGTGGGCCCAGGATGCTGTCTTGAAGCAACGTCATATTTATTGGGGTGGGATTATATCTGCTATGGCCTTGAGACATCGAGATTTCTCTGATCTGCTTCTGTTTGTGAAAAAAGTAGATTTAAGACAATACCTATAATTGCATATATAATGTAACCACTGTGATATTGTGGTTTACTGTATAGTATGCTTTCGACAGGTCTAAAAGTATCGCACAGGATATATTGTGATCCCCCATTTGCTGCATTGTCTCTTTTATAAATTGAAGAAATGCTGTCGCAACACTGCGTCCTTTGATAAAGCCATATTGCCCTTGACATATAACCTGGCATTTATTTATAAATGTTATAATTCGTTGCGCTAATAGTTTCGCAATTATTTTAGAGTAGGCTGAAAATTTGCTAAAGGAACGGTAATTATAAAAGGTATAGCACGGAGACCTTTATCTCCCTTTTTATAAATTGAAATAATGTGTAGTTATTTTTGAGTAATAAGGAAATATTCCTTCTTGGAATAGTTGATAACAGAATGTTTGAGGGGTTCTATGATTTCTGGTACTACATACTTTACTGTTGGCATACGCGAAGCAACAATGCTTGTGCATGAAAAAAATATGTGATAGTAATCTCATGTATTCCGGTGCTTTTACTCTAGTTTCTTAATCTTGCGTGTCTAGTCTTGTCTGTCTGGTCTTGTATATCGAGTCTTGCCTATTTAGTTTTCTCTTTCTAGTCTTATCTCTCTAGTCTTGTCTGTCTAGACTCGTCTGTCTATTCGTGTCTGTCTAATCTGATCTGATTAGTCTTGTCTGTCTAGCCAAAACCAAAAGCACAAACTATTTATTTCATTATTTAAGACACCCCAATAGGAAAACTAAATGAAACTTGTCAAAACCCAAATTAACAAAAAAGGTAATACGCGAAGCAACAATGCTTGTGCATGAAAATATACAAAATTGTGCAAAAAATAACTATACATTCAGATATATTTTACTTGAACATAAAATGCATCCAAGTTGTACGCTTCAATGTCGATTAAGAGATCAAACAGTACCTGCATAAATCTTTTCAAATTGTCCATTTTTCTTATGGCCGTTGGTAGGTTGTTGTAGGTTACTGTAGCGAGGAGGTCGCTCAATCGACATCATCGTCATATTGTGTCTGGGCAGCTCATAAGATTATGAATTCGATTCGCTAAAACATAGTCCCGAACCTAGTGAAAAACCATTTTTAACAAAGTTTACCATTTTCAAAGTTTTTGGATCTAATTGCGTATAATTGAGTATTGAGATTCATTATAACTCTACTAATATGTGATGTCCAGTCTAAAGTTTTATCGATATGTAGACCCAAAAGTCTCACTGTATGTTTCATCCGGAAAACTGGCTGTGGATCTTTTCGCTTGGAAAAATTATCGATTTCGCCTTAAGTTAAGTGCATTAGCAGCAGGGTTGTATCTTCCGTATTATATATACCATCGTATATCGGGGTATTATTTGTTTATTATATGTGGTAAGTCATGTATGTAGACCGAGAACAATAATGTGCCAATGGTGCTACCTTGCTAACTAGTCCATATAACCTATTTTTGACAAGAATTTCACGAAGCCTCTCGGAGTAACTAACTTGGTGATATGACTTCTATTAGATAAATAAGATTCTATTCACTTCGGCTTCACTCCTCTACGTCCATAAATTTGCAGTTTTTGAAAAAGTATACCAAGAAAAAGTATACCATTTCATGGGGTATATTTTTTATTTCCATGTTTTTCATGTTGTGCATTATAAATTGGAGGCACGTATCTGTTTTTTGTTTGATATTGATGTTTCTGCCTTTTAGGAAATCATGATTGATGATGAATCATGATCTTTCGTACTGGGCTCTCTGGGCACATGCCCAGGGCCCCGCGATCGATAGGGTCCCCTTAGTTCCTGCCAGATCACCAAACGATAACCTTTTGAAAGAAAATAAAATTGAAGACACATATCCAAATGTAGAAATCGCACTGAGATTTTCTTTAAGCATGATGGTAACTAACTGCAGTGGGGAACGATTCTTCTCCAAATTGAAAGGAATAAAAAATGAATTAAGAAGTACAATGCTTCAAGATAGATTAACCAGTTTGTCGCTGATGTCCATAGAATGTGAAATGTTCAAATACATATATTTTGAAGAAGTAATTAAAGATTTTGCCCATCTGAAATCTAGAAGGGTACCCCCTTGTCTAGTCTATCGAATATTGTCTGTCTAGTGTTTTTGACCAATTTTGTGTTGGTATAGTCTTGTTTAGTCTGATCTCTCTAGTCCTATCTGTCTTGTTATATCTGTCTAGTCCTGTCTGTCTAGCCATTTATTCGTCTTTTTAATAATTTATTGCGAAATTAATTTTAACATTTAACATGATATTCATTTTGACAGTGTATTATTTACTGGCAGTTTTTTTGCTAATTATTACTAATATCAGTTTATCTTACAACTGTACTTGTTACAGTTTATTGCTTCTTATATTACAATTTATTATTGTCTTTTGACAGTCAATTTTTTGTTATTATCAAAATGGTTAAAAGTACATGTATATTGTATTAAACCTCAACAATATTGACATTTTCGATTAAAGTTGTCGGAGCAGAATGATTTTGACCAAATCATAACCTGTGAAACTATGTTAACAAGGCAAACTTAGTCAAGTTACATTTTTAATGTGTAATTTTTAAAGTTTCACCATTTATTAATAATAGAAATATTAACCAAGTTCACCAATATATTGAAAAAATATGATCAATATTGAAACGTTCATTACCAATATTTTGGCAGTTGTGACCAATATCATGATATTTATTACCAATATTTTCGCAGTTTTCGAAATCATTACTCAATCAATATCTTCACGGTTATGATCTAAAATTTTAAAGATTAAAATAATCTGACAATCTGACATCTGACAGTTTATGTAAAAACACTGACAGTTATAACTCCGACAGTTATAACTATTGTTATAATGGAGGTCGTTTTAGTGGCAGCAGAGGCGGATGCGGAAGTGAATAGCTAAGCCTCCGCGGATGCGGAGGTTAAAGGAGGCGGAGGCGGAGGTGGGGAAAAATCAATAATTTGACGCAGAAACTACTGTCCATTTTTCTAATGAAATAAAATCTACCTAATCATATTCAAAAATAGGTTCATCTTTATTCAACATAGGTAACATCATAGTATATATAACTTTCAAATCATAAGGTCGCTATTGGTTACCATGCTGTCATTTGTTATTTCCTCTTTAACTCCACTGCTACTTTTCAGCATGTCAGCAAGATTTAAATGTACACTCTGTGTTGGTGGTAAAATTTGGAAGCTAGTGTTCATTAACTTGTGTTAAAACGGTTCATCGTCCATTAGATTCGATTCTACTCTGGATCTTTTGGCAGTAGAAGCTTGGTCATCACCAATTCAATTTTCAGATCTTGCAATATCAATGTCATGATGGCATGATGTCAAAAAGTCATACAGCGTTACCATGCTTTGGAAGGTAACAGAATCTGGAATTGAGTCTTAGAGTCTTAGAGATTGAGTCTTAGAGATTGAGTCTTAGTCTTAGATTAGTTTTTAAATGAATGTTTTTGAACTCAACAGACAGTTGTAGTTGGTGAACTGTACAACTCACATTAGACATATTCGACCGACCATACACATAGACATTAGACATATTTGATCCACCATCTCTAACAAAGCAATGCAAATGCTCGTCCTGGATGTTCGAATCCTGCAGTATCATCTTAGAATGGTCACAAATTATATCAGCGGTATGCCGACAATGATGCAACATTTTAAAACAATTTGTCTACGGGCGAACTCTTCAGAAATCCCATGTGCCGTTAGGCTCAAAAGCGACACATTAGCACTTGGCTCAGACCAAATATCCGTACTAAATGACAGTTTTAGAAATTCTTTAAGCATTTGTCTAATTTTGGTAGTCATTTTGGTATATATCTCGTACATATATTGTCAGTAAAAAATTGACGCCCTCTTAATTGATAATTTGGCAAAGCAGTTTGCATTACAGCAGTACTGCGACGAAAACCAATGCCCTCGATAAAATGGAACGGCAGATTTTGTAATGCAATCATTTCTCCGAGCATATCGTCCATTTTTTTGCTTTTGGGTGTGATGTATCCCCAGTTGCCGTTCTGCTTGTTGTAATGGTGTAATTGTTAACTGACGTTACTTTGCAGAATTATTATCCGTTTCTAAAAAATACTGCCAAATCTTACTGGTTTTCTGCTTCAATGCGCGATTTGAATAACAATATCTACTACAAAGCTCAATAACTATTACGATGTAGCGAGCCCACAAGTTGATACATGTATCACGTGACATAACCTACTCACTTTCCCACTACACAAGCACAATTCTGACCATTTCATGCACAAGCCTTAATCACGTGGCCACTTATAGCGTTTTTCTTTGCGCATTAATGTAACGTAAACAAACCTCCGTTATAACTTCGCAAAAGAACACGGCGGCGGAAGCGGAGGCGGAAGTAGAATTTCTTGCGGAGGTTCCGCACTTGCAGAGGCGTTGTCGGAGTTCCGTTACAACATTAGTTATAACATTGACAGTTATAACACTGACAGGTATAACACTGACAGTTATAACACTGGCAGTTATAACATATACAGTTATAACACTGACAGTTATAACATGAATGAATTTATAATATTTATAAAACTGTTATAACCAATATTTTAACAGATGAAAATAATTTACTAATAATTTGTCAAACTTTGACAAATTAACATTCTGCTATGGATAGATTGATTTTCTTTATATTTTATTATTGATTTTCCTTAGTTTTATCAATTTTTAAGAATATTTTTACAGAATATTTTTACTTCATTGAAGTTTTTACAAAGTTTAAATGGATAATTTACTATGTTTCTATTTACACTTTTTCTTTCGCTATTAAGATTATTAACAACAGAAAAATCTTTATTAATTAATTACGATCCAAAAAATAAATTTCTCCCATTGTCAAATAATTTCAAATCAAGCATTAAACACAATTTTCAATTAAAGCAACATTTCACTCTCTAATCAAAAACAAATTACACCTATCGACATTGTTTGCATCATTAATTCTCCTTTCAGCGATCTCAGCGCGCCGTTAAAACCTTATCGCAGCTAAAATTAAGTCTCCCATTTATTATAAAGAACACTTAGAAAATTTCATCTAGTTGATATCATCACGTTTATTGAATCAATGGCCCAGAAATTCCATTTCTTCACGAGCAGACTGAAAAACCACTAAACCAGAACAAACAAAAAGAAACTAAATAATAGCAATTATACAAGTAGCGAAAATTTAATTGCAAACGAACTCGAATTCGAAGAGGTTTTAAACAAAAAAAAACGCTTTGACCTATAAAAATTGCAATTGAATTAATTAACTGTTTGAAAACTTTGTGATAGTCATTGATTTAATATCCAGCGCAAACGTTTCCTATAAGCTAACAAACACGGATGTAACCTATTTCAGCTTATTTTAAAAAATAAAATGGTTTCTTTGAGCATTAATCAAATGTGATTTTAGAGAAATATTCTCAAATCATTGACAAGTCAATGACAAAAAATGTTTTTGTTAAATTGTATCAGTTACGAAAACGTAGACAACATATATAGAATTAGTTTATTTTGTATCTAGTCACGACTTATATAAAAGTGTATCGAATTATCGAATAAAAATGGCTATAATTCAAAATGAAATCTCGCAACGGTCTAGGTTCGAGCAGAGAAATAAATTACAGGGCGATGCGAGTTTTTTTTTTATTTTATTTGTGAAGATCTTTTTGGCCTACGGTTTGCGACCGGACAAATAATATCTTATTAATTTTTTTTCCTGTTACTCAACAGCGTTACAGATTTTTTTGTTTGGTCGCAAACAATGGTTTGTAATAAGTAGTTTGGATGAATCATAGAACAAAATAAATAAGGTTTTGTTTGAAGTTTATTTCGGTACATTTTATTGTTGGAGTTTTTTTTTTATTTATTGATATCATTGAGATTATTTCGAAATCAATTGGAATTAATAATTTGATTTTATATTCATAAGTAAATTTTCAGTACCTAAGGAGAATAGAAAATATGGAAAATTCGTTCCATTTTCGTAAAAAGAGAAAGTTTACTGATTTTTCAAATGCTGTTCGTAGGTACATCAGCAATTAGAATTTATACAAATTACACAAATAAATTTAGATAAATTTGTTCGTTTTGTTAATAATTCGTGGGCGCGCGTGCAATGTTGATAGTTCAGTTTGCTTTATTACTAAATTACCAGAAATCCATTGAAAATATCCAAGAGACATTTGTAACATGCTTTAGGAAGAAATGAGGAAATTATATAGCTAAAAAAATATGGACGTGAAATCAAATTTCTTTTCTTGATTTCTCAACATTCTGGATTAAATCACAGAAATATGTATGATTGCAATTTGTCAAAACTGATAGACTTCTTATGTGATTTTTTACAAGCCAATTTAGAAATTTTATTTTAATTTCGGTTAAAATTTTAATACGTAATTCTAGAAAATTTGTTTTTCTACTTAAAATTTTTTAATTTCTCAGATTTTTGTATACAATTACTAGATACAAATTTATACTATACAATATATGTAATATAATAATAAACTTTATTAGCAGAAGCAGACACAACAAAAGGGAATTGAACTCTTAGTCGAGCAATGTCTAAGAGTTTATCAGTAATAATAAATTATTAACATTAAACAATCAAATGTTTAATTGTTAACAAGGATAAATTGTTAACAAGGACAAAAATAAAGGCATAGTAATTATTTAAAGTTCTTTTTTTTATCACCATTACCATTTATATTACCATTTATTATTTTTAACTTCAGGAGACAGCACGTAGTACTGAATCAGATCTATGCTTAAGACTTAAGAGTTAAATCTCCTAAGTTTTCAACAGAGAATTAAATCTACACTAATTAATCTACATTTCTTAAGAACTTATTTGTTTTCAGATTGACAAATGACACCTTGTCTCTTAAATACTTTGCTATGAGATTATTTCTAATTTTGTATAAAAGTGCCATAGTATTATCTTATATTCGGTGTTTAATTGATATATTTAATTGACACAAGTCCCAGGGACTGTAATAAAGAATTTACCGGTGAGTATATAGAGGTGTCACATTTTATTATTTTATGCATACATCTGTTTTGTATAATTTCGAACCTTTTTATCAAATATTCCGGAAACTTATTCCAGACAGGTGCACAGAAATTAGCATGCGGTAGTATCAATGATTTGTATAACATTAATTTAGTTTGAAGCTCAGTCTTTTGACAACCCCACTTAATAAATATGATTTCTTTGACAATTTATTAAAAAAAAAGCTGCATTTCAAATAAACTTGAGTCTATTATCAATAATGACATCTAGATACTTGTACTCTGATACCTCTTCAAGGGGAATATTACCAAGAAAAACTTTCGAACCATTGGCCAATGCAGGCAAATTGAGCTTATTTTGTAGCTTAGTAATTTTACTCAATTATATTTTCAAGATCAAAATTAACTTGCCAGTACAGATACATATAGCATAGTGTCTTCTGCAAAAATTTCTATATTAGAGTGTTTTACAACTTGCATTATATCACTAATATAAAGTATAAACAACAATGGACCTAAGACAGTACCTTGTGGTACATCGTAGTCTACATCAATGTTACTGAAATACAGTTTCCAAATTTGATCTATGCTTACAGTTCCTTAACCCTTTAACTGCAGCTGTGGTTTATAAACCACATACTAAAATTATAGCTAATATCAAATAGCAGCTGTGGTTTCTATACCACTAAAAATAAAGAGTAATAAAATTAGATCGTAAAACTTATTTTGATCAATACAAAGTATTCTTTTATTTTTTATTATATTTTTAAACTATTAGTATATAGTAGGTCCATAGTTTTATTTTAACTGCTATTCGAGTTACTTCAGGAACTGTTCTTAATATGGATAAGCCTTCCAGTTCCTTAAGAGAAAGGAGCGTTGACGAATATATTGATGAAGCCGCACTATTTTAAAGTAATAGTGATAATGATTCTTCGTCTTAACTTATCATAGAAAAAAACGATACTGACAAAAAAATTGCGCTGGTGATTTATTGTGGACACATTGTGACGATTCTATACTGAAATTTATAATTTGGATCTTGAACAGTCTAGAATAACTGATAATTTTGATATATACATACAGTCTGAACCATACAAATACTTTCCAAAAAAACACATTTCTTACTAAAAGAAGTACTTGTAGTTCAATTTCAGCTAGAAACTCTCCGTATACTTGTGGAACACGATATCACTTAAATGGCTGCCACGACAGCCGTTACAAATATCCATTCTTAGGAAGAAATGCTGCATCACTCTGACGCACATTGGTTGGTTGCTCTATTTCGCAAATAACAGCCCAAATACTATCGTTGAGCTCTTCAGTTGTTGTGGGATTATTAACATAAACTCTGTCTTTAACGTATCCCCACAGGAAAAAGTCTAGAGGTGTTAAATCGCACGACCTAGAAGGCCACTTGATGTCTCCTCTTGCATTCGCGAAATAACACGTTCCTCTACTTGTGAAGTTTGTAGTCCCCTTCCAATATTGGCCACAAAAGTCTGTAAGCATAGTAACGCTGCGCATTGACTGTAATAGTTTTACATTTATTATTCTCGAAAAAAATATGACCCCATCACACCACCGGCCCAAAAACCGCACCAAACTGTAACTCTTGTTGGATGAAGTGATTTCTCAAAAATTGTGTAAATTGTGTTTTCGGTGCCTCAGATCCGACAATTCTCTTTATTTACGAAGCCACTTAAATAGAATTGGGCATTGTCGCTCAGGATGATTTTACTGAGAAACTGGGATATTTTCCTGCATTATCAATACCCATTAAACAAAAGTACGGCGTTGTTCGTGGTCTCCCGGCTTAATTCTTTAGCAAGATGCACTTTATATGCATGCAGGTGTAGATCTTTATGCACAATACGATGTATCTAAACTGGTTTATGTAATGTGTAACAGTTGTGTACGCCTTGGAATCAATATACATGGGTTTTCTGCGACCCTTCAGTAACAGCAGCAATGTTTTCGGCTGACCTAATACTAGGACGACGGACTGGTGACTCGGCCAAATTGCACAAATTTCTTAATTATCTTTACAATTGATGATCGTGAGGGTACTTCATTCCGATCCAATACACTGAGAACTCTACGAACCGTCTCGCCAAAATTTTCACCACATCTGCAGTGACTTCAGTTTTCATTAAGTTTCTATTCTTTGTTGAAGCGTATATCGTACCATTTTCGTAAATGGGATAGTATTCACTTTTCAACTGTTGAAAAATAACAATTACAAAAATGGTGCGAACTTTAAAATGACACTTCTTAATGGAAAACCCTATATTTTGACAAACGACTTATGACACTTGTATTGTCTCGGAAACCTATACATATGTTGATTACTCTGGTGATGAACAGCCATATTCTAACAGAAAAAATGGAATTATACTACCGTTGCAGAAATATTTAATTTTGTTAATGCCTTAAGCTTTTATTTTTTGCGTTTGGAGCACTTGACTCTACTAAAATTATCGGCCGTTAAAGTGTTAAGTATTACTTGAATCATTTTATGTGAATATTTAATATTCCTATTTGATTTAGTTTTTCCAATAATATATCTCTATTATATTATTGGAAAATAATCTATATAATATATCTCTATCTAAGATATATTTTTTATTATCTAAGTATCACATAACATTTCACTAAACAAAGCATATTAACAATATGATCTCGCAGGAATGTCTTTCTGTGAACCTTATTTGATGACTAGGATTATATTATTTTTATACAAAAATTTGATAACTGATTTTTCACAATACTATCTAATACTTATTCATAACAAAGTACAACATTAATTGGGCGGTACCCATATTTATTCCTGTTAGCAACTTTCCGCCCAGGCTTCACTTGAGATGTCTTCCACTCATCAGGGAAAACGTCATATCTTAACAAATAATTGGAGACATCTGGAAATCGTTTGCCAACGATTTCAACGGCATTCCGGAGAATATTTGAATTTCTACCGTCACTGTCACCACAAGATATTTTTTAGTTAGCACATTTAGTTAGCAGGATCATAGTTTTTCTCTGTATATTTACAACCGCATAATGCACACTATGATTTAGAATAATCACACATATGATTTTTCTATACTATCTACGAAGTAGCTGTTGAATTGTTGTGCAATGCGTATAGGATCACTGTATTTGCTTTTCACACAAATTTCACGACTGCCGTTTGCCGCATGTGGGTAGCAGTTTTTTCGAGTTTTTCCAGTTTTTTTGTGGGATTGCTTTTGTTGCCCTCTATGGTTTGTCTAAAATAATTTTCCTTGGCTGTTCTAATTTTCTGCTGCATCTTATTTCTCAATATCTTATACTCATTCCACTCTTCATCAGATCTGATAATAACAGCGATTTTGTTCTTATTCTTTAATTCAATATTCTCATGGATATCGGAATTGAACCATTTATTGCCGAAACGTTTAAACAAAATTGCGATTTCTGTAATAGGATGACACATATATACATATATAATGAATTGAAGAAACCAGTGAGTTAGTAAACTATCGGTTTAGCTTAACATCAGATACCTAGTTATTCCAATTATATATTCTTATTTTAATTTGCTCTTTGCGACTACTAATGACTCCTCCCAGATCTATTTTAATGATAGAATGATCATTTATCTTAGGCGTAAGAAGAACTTGATATTTCAAACTTTTATAATTTGTGATTACATGGTCAATCGGCGTTGTACTAAAAGAGGTTATTCTAGTTGATGTTGTAATAATTTGATATAATCCGTTGCTGTAAATTAAGTATGTATATTTATCCGTATAAAATGAAGGTTTGAGTAGGTCAAAAGTAAAATCACACACTATTATGTCAATGCTCTCGAAGTTTAGGATCTCCTCAATATATAACCTTAATAATATCTTAGAAATGTCCCGTCTTCCTTATTGGAACATCATATATAAGGGACCACATGTAAAAGTCTTGACTAATAAAAATAATATTTTTTACTTGTGTAAAGTGCAACACCAGCGTTCCATGGAATAACCTACAAACTCGTTTGTTTTATTTGACAAAACATAATCTTTTTTTATATTCTTTTTTTAGTTTTTTCGATTTTTTCTATTCTAATCTTAATCTAATCATCAGAGTTTTCTACAAAAAAATTACCTCTCAAATTTTACATTTTTGATTTAAATAATTCAGATATATCTCAGAATTTTTCTCCTAGAATATTTTACAAAATTTTATTTACATTTTAAAGAATATTTTATTGCAGGAAGTTTCACAAAAATTCTTAATTTTACAATTTAAAATTGTTTACAACAAGTTTCAGAAAATTCCTATCGATATTTTTATTTAAATTTCAAAATTTTTACCAATATCTCCAAAAAGATTCCAGAAAATCCTATTTTCTCCATCTCAAAATATAAGATTAGACAATGGTTGATCAAATTTACACAAGTTTCACAAAGTCTCATAAAAGTCTTTAAACTTTATGAAAACTTTCTGGATACCTACATTGAATTGAAAAATTCACCACATTCACCACAATTCACCACATTGTTTTTACCACATTAAGTGTGGTAAAAACATAGTGCATATTTCAATTCAATGTAAGTATGAATTACCACGTAGTAACTGTCGCAACCAGCCTTAGAAATATTTAATTTATTTAGAAATTCGTGTATTTGTATAGCTTTTGCTAATAAAGTATATTATTTATAGTTTCACAAAATTTTGTTAATTTAAGAAAAGCTTTAGAAACTTTCACAAAATTTTGTTTAATGCAAAATTTCAGTAAATATATAGCAAAATTTAATTTTACGGGAAGTGTCTTTTATTTGTAATATTCTGAAAGTTTTAAAAAATTTGATTCATTTAAAAATTTAATATATTTCAATATAATTTCAATATAATATTTAATATATTTCAATATTTAATATTTCCAAAATTTTCTTTTTTCACTTCAAACTTTTTATCAAAAGTTTCACAACTCTTTTCAAAATATTGGATAATTTTAATCACGTATCAGAGAATACTCAACGATGGTATTTATCCAGTTCTTGTTTAATGCCACGAAAGTGGACTGGGGGCTAGTAAATAACATATAAATATCTGTTGTATAATTCAATATCCTGCGTGGTATCAGCAAAGGAAGTAGGTGTTTCAACATGAGATTTGTTTTGTAGTCTTAAAAAGACCTGATAATATTATGGAGCTACGGAGAGGTTGAATATATTTATATATTAAAGCTATGTTTCGCTTTTAATAAGTTTATTTTACAAAGTTTTTTTAAAATGTAGATTCGTGAAAATTTCAAATTATTTCCTGAAGCTTTAGAAAATTTCGACGTTAATAAGTTCCTCAATATACTCAATATACTAATATTACTCAATTACTCAATATACTCAATATACTAATATATAGTAAATTTCAGATTATCTCAAGTTGCCATAAAATTTTTGCCAAAATAATAATAATAAAAATCTTTATTGTAATACATACAAATACAGATTTTAGTAAAAATTTTGGCACATGGTATTTGTGTACGATACCATGTGCCAAAATTTTTACTAAAATCTTTTCTTATTAATTTAAAAATTTCAGATAGTTTCACGATTTAGACCAATACTTTTTCAAAACTTCTCAAAATTCCAAATGTTCTCCCAATGTTTTAAAAGTTTCCAAGAACATTTTAGTGAAAATATTTGAGTAATTTTATAAAAATTTTCATTTCTATTCTAAAAGTTCTAAAATTTCAGATTCTTTCTTTATATTTGATAAAATGTTATACAAATGTTCACAAATAAATTTAAAAATTTCAGATTTTGTAGAAATCAATTGATTTTTTGTTAACATTTTGCATCCTATTTCTTTTTCAGTAAATACAAATTGCCATCAAAATTTCAGTATTTATTTTGTAAATCACAATATCACTATAAATTTATTAAAAACATTTTTTTTAATTAATTAATTTTTATTCAATTTTGTGTCAATAATTTTGATTTACATTTCGAAGTAGTATTTGGTACTTACGTATTAACGCCACCGCGCGTATGTTGTCTTGATTTACCTGTCCGGTTCGAGGCGGGCAACCTAATCTAACCGGGGTTAAAAAATAAAGTATTTTTAATTTTAAAAATGTTTTAATTTTAAATAAAATGTTTTATTTTATGATTTATCATACACATTTTAGGTGTAGATTGGCGGCATTTAAAAATGTAGCGCTGGTGGCGTTAATACGTAAGTACCATCAAATCACCCAACATTTTATTTTCTTAACCAGACTTACCCCAATTCAACATCCCCAATACCATCGATACCATTGATCGGTACTTACGTACTAAAGCCACCGCAGCTACAAATTTGTACAAAATGGATGGTTAGATTAGGTTAGAACTAGAGGTCGGAATTTTAGGTAATTGCCTATTTTTTGCTTTATAGGCAGATGAAAAAGATAAGCAAATAAATCCGTTTTACATGATTCTCTATTTTTTACGCTAGTCTTAAAAAACCTATTTTGCCTATTTTGCTGTTTTAAATTTATACTGCCTAAAAGATACCTAATGAGCTCTTATATGGTCTATTTGTGACCTACAATAGAATATATTCCTGAAAGCACCTTTAAGAGTTGAAGTTTTAAAAAATTTACTACCCCATTTGCCATTGCCACCCGAACCAATTATCACAAAATGGAATACTTGGCTAGAAACGGCATTTTATTACTGCAACAATTTTGATGCTGTGAAAAAGGTTTGTTTTTCTGCGTTCCCATTCGGTCAACTAAACTTTTTATTTTCTTAGGTTGTAATGGAATTTGACTGTAGCAGTGCAGAGTCTATACGCAAGGCGCATTGTTTTAAAAATACAGACATTCAAAATTCATTGTCGAAAATTGGATGAAATATATCATGCAATTTTCACATTTTAACAGAAACAATTAAAAAATTGGAAAAAAACTGGAACCCCATTAACAGAGTCTGTATCATTGGTGGACAATGTATTAAACCATTTGAAAACTGCACCAGGCAAAAAAAATATTTTAAATTGAGGCTGTTTTAGAAAAAAATCCAGATATTTCTATTTTACGAATTGTAGGAAAAATTTTAAGTGGCGAAAATGTTGAGCTTCCTGAAAACAAAACGCCAGAAACAGCGGTATTGTTCAAGTATGCACCGGTAACGTTATACTATGTTGAACGTTCTTTTCCGCATATAAAATGGTTTTATCTGACAGAAGACACAGCCTTACACCAGACAATTTAGAAAAAATAATGGTAGTTTATTGCAACAGCAAATATGACACCGAAACAAACAATAATAATTAAGAAATGTTTTTTACTTTGGTTTACATTTTATAATAGAAGTATTGTTTTTTTTTATTCTTTATAGAATTTAAGTAATTAATTTTGTGCAATATATAGATGGGCAAAGCACATAAAGGTTTGAATAAGATACTGCGTTTTTTTATAAATTTTAAGAAAAAATATCCTATTTTAAGCGAACATTTTTGGAAACCTGCCATATCCTTCTTATCTTTATAAAACCTATTAAACACCTATTTTGTGTTTTTTCACAACCTAATAACCTACCTATTGTAACAATTTGTAATGCCTAAAGTTCTGAGCTTTAGTTATAACGGAGCAGATTAGGTGCTCCTTAGACTAGGTTATAACGCGGTAGCGCGATCTCTCGCTGCGGTGGCGTTAATACGTAAGTACCCAATGATCTATGGAACCCACCATGTGGCCATTTTAATCCTTAGCAATGTATAGCAGGTAATATGTTTGTTATCCGAGCTATATTATCTGTTTTTATAAAAACGAATAAAGATCTAATAATATTAATAAGATTTATTCATATAACATATACAAATTCCTTTCGACATATCAATCTATAAAATTCCAGATGAAAGCAATCCACATTCCACATCTATGGATGGACCATATGCCATATGCGCAACAAAAAAAATCAAATCTCAAAAATCTTCTCGCTCTATTAACACCCAACATATGTCTCCAATTAACAAAGAAAATCAAAGATAATAAACCCAATTATCCTATTACATTCCACCTACAATTAAATAAATTCACCAACAAAAATTACAGCATAATAAAAATAATAAAAACAAAACTGCCAACATTAAAACGTTACCGATTTTTATTAAATTTGTCTATTCTCTCGTAACTTATTTAATTGTGATTTATTATACGAAAAAAATGCTTGGAAAGACCTCCAAATGATTTATTTATTTCTATCAATATAATTTAAAGCTATAAACAATTGTTTATTTGTGTTGGGTTTGTAAGCGGAGCTAATAAAGATAAAAAATCGATTTTGCGTCTGATTTGTATTAAAAAATAAATAAAGCGGACTTGGTTAATCCAGGCGTTTTACGCAACAGCCGAAAAACAATAAACCGGAGCTCAGTCTGTTTTTAAAGGTCGCGTGAGTAAGTAGTGCATGCGCGCTCTGGCTCTCCGACTCGAAGAGAACTCGACTAGCAGCAAATTAATCTTAAAATTGTGTTCAATGAAAATGTTTGTGATAGTTTAGTGCTGTGATATAATAAAGGAAATTCAGTTGGGATGTGGGGAATGTTCGTTGTTTTGGTGGGAAAATCATGAATTTTGTGTTGTGTTGAATTTTTTTGGATAATTTTCAGATTTTTTTTTATTTACATGGTGAGTTTTACTGCTTTTTATAAACTGCGATGTTTTTGAAAAGGTATGAAATATAAGACAACATTTTAAATAGGTTTTTTTGAATATCTGCATTTTTGAAACAAAACGTTGTTATAATTAATAAATACTTATTTTATAACAGATTAAATGTCATCTTTTTTGTGTGTAACAAATCCGACAACCGGTTTCCTGTATTCTTATTTCTCATAAAATTTCAACCATAAACAACTTAAAATGTTAACAATAAATTTAGAAATTTGTCAATTCGACCAATCTATTGGTTTGTCAAATAACAATATTTCTCAAAACTCCAATATAATATTAAAGTTACAATAAAAACCATTGATTCAATGATTATAAAATTTGACGTTGAAAGTGTTAAGGGATTAAACAAAATCTGATCCGGCAAAATTATTACTTTGTCTTTGTCAAACTTGTTGACTTTGTCAAAGTAACGCCTTCTTACCGTCCTCAAATGAAATAAAAAATAACTCTTAAAATGTTATAGTCAATTTTCTAACATAGTCAATTCTATATCACATTGCTTGCCTATACTTCTTTATTTATAATTGGCTTATTTGTCTAGGATCTAAAATATTTGGTTGCTTTCTCGGTCTTACTTCTCCAGTCCTATCTCTGTAGTCTTTTTAAACGTCTGTTTAAACTTGGCTCTCTTGTCTTCTCTGTCTAGTCCTGCTTGTCTAGTCTTGTCTATCTAGCGTTTTCTGGTTTTGTCTGTATACTCTTGGCTGTCTAGTCCTATCTGTTTAGGTTTGGACTGGTCTTGCTATCTGGCCTAATATTGTTTGTCTGGACTGGTCCTGCTATCTGGTCTGGTCTTGTCTATCTTGGCTGATCTTGCTATCTGGTCAGGTCTTGTCTCTCTGGACTGGTCTTGCTATCTGGTCTGGTCTTATCTGTCAGGTCTAATCATGTCTGTCTTGTCTTGTCTGCCTACTCTTGTCTCCTTAGTTTTATTCATCTAGTACGTCTACTTTTGCCCATCTAGTCTTGTCGGCCTGGTATTGTCCATCTAGTACTGTCCCTCTTATATTGTCCGCCGTATATTGTCCGTCCAGTGTTGTCTATCCCGGAATGTCCATCCAGTCTTGCCCGTCATCCATCCATTGTTGTCCAGTCTTGTTTCAGTCTTTTACATCTGCTCTTGTCTGTCTAGCGTTGTCCGTCCAGGAATATCTGTCTAGTCTTGTCCGCCTAGTCTTATCCATCTAATCCTGTCCGTCAAGTCTTGTCCGTCTAGTCTTGTCCCTACAGTCTTGACCGTCTAGTCTGGCCTGTCTAGTCTTGTCCGTCTAGTCTTGTCCGTCTAGTCTTGTCCGTCTAGTCTTGTCCGCCTAGTCTTGTCCGTTTAGTCTTGTCCGTCTAGTCTTGTCTGTCTAGTCTTGTCCGTCCAGGAATGTCTAACTAGTTTTGTCCGTCTAGTCTTATACGTCTAGTCTTGTCCGTCTAGTATTATCCGTCTAGTCTTATCCATCTAATCCTGTCCGTCAAGTCTTGTCCGTCTAGTCTTGTCCGTCCAGTCTGGTCTGTCTAGTCTTGTCCCTCTAATCTTGTCCGTCTAGTCCCGTCTATCTAGTCTTGTCCGTCTAGTCTTGTCCGTCTTTAAGTATCGGTGGTTCAGTGGTAGTCTTGTCCGTCTAGTCTTGAACGTCTAGTCTTGTCCGTCTAGACTTCTCCATCTTTTCTTGTCCGTCTCGTCTTGTTCGTCTAGTCTTGTGCGTCTAGTCTTGTCCGTCTAGTCTTGTCCATCTAGTCTTGGCCGTCTAGTCTTGTCGGTCGTGTCCGTCTAGTCTTGTCCGTCTAGTATTGTGCGTCTAGTCTTGTCCGTCTAGTCTTGTGCATATAGTCTTGTCGGTCTAATCTTGTGCGTAAAGTCTTATCCGTATAGTCTTACCCGTCTAGTCTTATTCGTCTAGTCTTCTCTATTTGTTCTTGTCTATCTAGTCTTGTATGTGCGGTATAGTCTTTCTAGTCTTGCCTTGTAAATATTTATCTCTAAAGTCTCGTCCGTCTATTCTTGCGTGCCTACTCTTGTCTGCCTAGCCTTCTTTGTTTTGTCTTGTCTGCCTAGTCTTATTTCTTTTATCTTGTCTGCCTAGTCTTATCATCTTAAACTTGCCTACCCAGTGTTACCATCTCTATCTTGCCTGGCAATTTTTATCGACCTAGTCTTATCTGCCTAATCTTGTTTTCCTAGTCTTGTCTACTAGTATTGTTCGCCTTGTCAAAATATTCTCTGCCTATCTTTATCTGACTAGTCTTATCTACCTAATCAAACCTATCGTATAGTATTTCCTGTCTTAAAGTGTATATTTAGCCTTTTCTGTCAATACATGTCTGTCTGCCTTGTGTAGCTATTTTAGTTTATATAATCGGTCATCGGTTTGAAACATGGATTTATAAATGTGATTCTAATTGACATTGAATTTGCAAGCGGAATTATAGTTTATCAAATAAAACCGTAAAAATTATGTATATCCTTAAAATAAGAATATCCTTCAAAGAATGTCTAGTAGATTTCATCTGAAGGAAACTAAGCAGTTACTTAATTTTGTCTTTAATAATAACATAAAATATCCAAATATTTTAAGTGCCGACGCTCGCTGTACTTGATGCAACAAACTTATGAAACTAGATCAAACCGAATATCAAATCTCATTAAATCCCAGCGAGAGCTTCAGAAATTTTCTTATTGTTTTACGTCTTTTTTGTTATAAATTTGTAGTGATTGTTATAGTTTCGTTTTTTGTTGAAATTTTAGAATCAGAAATTCTAACTGTATTTCAGCGATCTGGTCGACAGTTAGAATGTTTTTTCGAACATATTTTAAATATAATTTGAAGTCTAAATAACAGGAAAAAGAAATACATTGTAGGAAGACGAATCCGAGGCTCATTTGAATATTTGAGAAGAAATTATCTGCAATTATATCCAGATGATGACTTAATTTTTTTCTCTTCATTTTTTTTATATTTGCATAAAAAAATTTAATTAAAAAAATGTTTAAATTAGAATTTATCAAGAAATTTAGGAACAAACCTTGACGAACAGCTTAATTTAAAGAAATTAAGTTTAAAAAATTTAAATGGAATATAGTGTTATTGAAATGTATATGTTAATAAGTTTTTTTGTGTAAAATTACTTTAAAAATATAATCAGTTTTGGTGCAAATTATTTAAGTTCGTTACAAAATCTAATTGACGGTCACTGAATTCATATGAAGTCAGATCAAAAATAGATTTGATTAAACGTAATTTACTTCAAATAATTGTAGAATTTGTAGAATCGCGCAAATATTCCATTAACAAATTTCGACTCTTTTTCGTCCAAATCATCTAAAATAATGCTTTTCAAATTAGTTCAGCCAAGCAATAATTATTAGTCTCAGTACGTGCACCAACACTATCTGTACTAAGTTTATTAATCTAATAACAGTCGAGAATTATCCGAGTTAACTAATTAGTATAACCACTCGCAAATTCATTCGCTAATAAATCTTCAAACGAATCTTATCTAGTCGTAAAACTGTAAATAAAATAATCTTAAATTAGTCAAGGTAGAAGTAGATTGAAATTAGACTAATTACTTACAATTTTGTTGTAAAAAAATGTCGTTTTAATAGTTGAATTTATTACTCTGGATTCTTGGTAAATGAATTTTTTTTAATTAGAGCAATCTAGCCTAATTTATGTTTGTTTTTAGCAGTTATAATAACATTGAATATTTATATCAACATAAAAATATGTTGTTTAAGTTTTTTTTTTGTCTCATTTTTAGTTCGTTTTTGTTTGTGGAGGAAAATGTTTGTAATTACTTTATAGTAAAATATGAACTAATAATTTGTAGGTCAGAATAGAAATCGATACTAGTTTTGCTTGATTCTTGATATCTAGAAACTTGGAGGAAAATTAATCTTGCTTAGAGGTTGTTGCTGGAAAAAATAACAATCAATTATGATTTTCTATTCTGGGATTTTCCAATAGAAACTAAAGGAAGCAATGCGAAATTGGAATTAGATGGAAATCAACAATTCAAACTATTTAATAGTTTATTAATAAATTTTGAGATCTTTATATTTTGACTAAATTTAATTTGGTCTAACTTTTATTGTTTTGTCTATGTTTTTTTGTGAATACATTTTGTAGTGTGGGAGCTTAGTGATTATAGACTTTAATGTTGAAAAGAAATAACATATTTAAAACTTTCACATTTTTTGATCAATTTTTATTATTTACAAAAAAAATCGAAATGAAATCGGAAAATACAAAAATATATAACAAAATTCTGTTTTTTTTTACAATTTAGAAAATTTTACGAAATATTAAAATATTCGAAATAATTTTTAAATAATTGATTAATTGTGGAGTTACTTGTTGAAACTGCGTTTCAATATTAAAGATGAAAAACTAAATTGTTTTCAAGTTTCAACACTGTGTATATATATTTTATTTGTATATCATTACCTGAGGAAGCCACCGTGTTGGCGAAACTTATATTGTATTTATACAATAAATTTGAAAGTTTAATAACTTTAATTAACAATTTATGTTTTAATAAAAATCGTGATATAGATGTAAACAAAATGTCATTAAACTTCATTCAACTTTTTATTAAGGAATGTGTGACATTCCATTACTGTTATTTAAGAGATGAATTTGAATATTCAGCATGTATTACTAGGAAAATGCAACTATCATTACCAAAAATGAAAAAGACTTAGGTTTTGCTCAAAGTTGGAGTTAGCTCAAAAAGTAGCATTGTAGTGGCGTACACAAATTTCAACAAGCTGCCAAATCGCTTAAATGTCTTAAAATATAGCAAATATAAGAGAACATAGACTAAATGTTTATTTTAAGATAAATATATGAACTGTTGTTGTTATTTTTACGTTGAAAATGTTTATATCTAGAAACTTTTCTGTTCTTTATACCAGGGCTATGTACAGGTAATTAGTAATTACTTCTATATGAGTTAATATTGTGTGTATATTTCGCTTATCTGCATATGTACTTATCTGGTTGAATAAATATTTAAATATTACTTATTCCAAATTTCAGTTTTCCATAAAAGATTTTGGTTTCAATTAAACAGAAAATATAAAAAAATTGAAAACATTTTGGATTTTTTAAGTAATAAATACCATATTATTGAAATCTTGAAAAAACTTAATTCTAAAATATCAACATTTAAAATTGTAAAAGGAAAATTTCGAAATTTGGAAAACATTTTATTATGGCTTTTTATTTAAAGAACATAGACAATTCCAGTTAGACATGAATATGGACAGACAAGACTGACAATATGCAGATAAGCGATAAGAATAGATACACAAGACAAGAATTTAACTATTGTTAGTCTAATACCAAGTTTAATCTGTTTCGTCTGTATTGTAGATACATATTTATACATACAGTCATTTATATAAGCTTCCAAATTTAGAGATTTTTTTTCTCTAAATTTTGAAGCTAATATAAATACGAAAAATTTAAGAAGTATTATGTAATAAAGACTTATATGTATGTATATTATATGTAACGGCGAGCTCGGCTCTAGACAAGTCGGCGCAAAGATAACTCGTCATAGAACTTCGTCAATAAAATCAGATGAAGTGTAGATAATCAAAAATAATAATTAAGAAGTTCTTCAATATTAATAAAATCTAGTCAATATTATTTTATTAATTTTTATATTATTATTAATATTTTATTACACAACTCTACAAAAAAATCCTTGTGCCAGGGTTTCTTTTATGAATTTTTTATTCGTCATTCACAAAATCATGAAAAAATATCCAGATCCCAATTAAAATTAGCTTTTATAGTGTTATTTGTAATAATATAAATTGTATTATGTATTCTTTTTTTTCACTCTAAAAGCCGAATATCTTGGAAATTGGGCGAAATTTTGAAAAACATATCGAACTGAACTTGAAAAGAATTAAATTTTTCATAGAAAATTCACCTTGTACTTTAGAAAGTTTTTGTTTGTCATTTTGTTATAATCAAAATTTCGAAAAATGTTGCAAATAAAAATGCAGGTAATCAAATTTTTTATCCGAAAACTTATTTGTTGTTACTCATGCTCGAAAAGTACTTCTTGACGCACATTTTTTAATAAGAGAAATATTACCTCTCGTTGTATTTTCACATAACCTGGGTAACGCACATAAATATTCATTATCGCTGGGTTACAAAAAAAACATATAAATAAATCAACAAAAGATAAACACAATCAAGACCTCAATATTAAAAAAGTGTCGTGAAAATGTCAGATTTTTTTTTCATTACAAAATAATAATAAAAATTAAAGGAAATGTTTTAAAATCAGTGTAAATTCTATGGTGATACCTAGGGCTTCACACGAGAGTCTCGTTTCTGATCTCGTCATCCATATTTTACTCTTACACGGGCAGCCGTAACATTTTCTTCATAAATGTGAACTGCTCGTTCTGGGCTCGGGCAAGTTCACGTTGTTTGGGTTCAAATTTATGAAGAAAATTTTTCGGCTGCCCGGAACGAGATCAGAAACGGGACTCTAGCCTTAGTGATACCGGAGACTGAAGAGAGTTGTTATGATGAATCCACACCACCGGAGTCAATTGAAAAAGAAAATTCTTCATTTTTGATTCCATTTTTTTTGTATGGCCCTTGGATCCCAAACTTAAGATAAATCCCCTCGCATGAGTAATAAAAAATATTATTTGTAACATTGGGCGCCCAATTTAGCTCTCGCGTCAAATTGACAACTTACCGCCCTAGTTACAAAATATGCTATATTGATTTGTTACGTTGCAAAGTGGGCAAAAATCCTAATAAGGTTGCAATAATTGGAATATCATTATTCTACAAAAAAATTTCAAACTAAGGGTTTTTGGTGTCGCTGATTACAAATCTGATATTGGTTTTCCAAAAAAGCAAAATGCCGAATGATTTTTATGAATGTTAATGTCTTTCAAACAAAATTTATCATTTAGGGGCATTTGGGGTTGCAAATTACGAATTGGATATTAGTTTCACGAGGAAAGAAATGTAGGATAGGAAATTACTATGATTTGTCAGTTATCAACATAGCTTCCACTGACGACGACGTGTTAGCAGTTTTCGGTTTATCAGTCGCTTCTTTGGGTAAAAAGAATATACACGTTCAGACGTCCAGCCGTCAGGCGGACGATTCAGTTCGAACTGGTAGGCCTGCCGGATCGTTTGTAGCCGCCTTTAGGGCTTCCTAAGATACACAATCTAAATGAAATATAATTAAATTATGACGAAAAAATCAATTTGTCTATAAAACTATTAGATTCCATGAAAAAAATCTCGTAATACAATAGCACGAGGTCCGATGGTCGGCTACTGGAGAAAAAATAAGTTAATAGCTTCCCATATGTGAAAGAGACCCAAAATTATATTATTTCTATAATATATAAATTAATTAAAATAAAAAAAGCACGGATAATCCGCAAGCGAATAATCGAGAGTATACTTTCATTGTTTTAATATTTCGTTAATAATAAAACATTTCGTTTATTTAACGTATAGATTTTTTTTTCTTGATTAGGACTGACAAAACATCGAATCAAAATTAACAATGTTGTAATATTTTGCATTCTACAATGAATGTTGCAAAGTTCAAACCTGCAACTTTTTTCAGCTTATTTTCAGATGTTTTTTTTTTTAAATATGTAACCATCCATAGATTATTAAAACAGGGCGGGATCTTGCAGGACATTTTTTAAAACTGTATTTTTATTAGCGTGATTTTAACCCTTAACCACTTGCCATACGTCTCAGGTGAGAAAATTACTGCTACTTTCGGTGTTAAATATATTAAAACCGCAGTCCATGTTCTATCAATTTATAATTTCCATGGTTGTGATATATATTTATAATTAGTTTTTTATTATAGTACTTATATTCAGGAGAAAAATCGATGTTTTTTCAAAAATTTTCCATATTATATTAAAAAATTATACACTTTTCAAGAACATTTTTTACGTTTTCAACGTATTTGACATCTATAAATTAGAACGAAAAAGGGATGATCAGAGCACTATCTGCTTGCTCTCAACTAATAATTTCAAATCTAGGTCAAATCTCATGCTAGGGATATCACTGCAATCATTTATATCTTAAAATACAAAAAAGAGCAAATTTCTTTTTGGCATTATGACCAGCTTTTTGGGAGTTTTGTCCACTGTGCGTTGGTAGTAATCAACCTTTAACAATGCCAAAACATTTTTCTTGTTCATAGTCGTAATAAGACTTGATATTATGGAGCTACAAACAGGTTGAATATATTTATATATTCAAGCTATATTTCGCTTTAGTAAGTTTGTATGATTGTATTTATAATTAGTATGGTTTCACCCAAATATTCAATTATTATTTTTCGTGTCCAAAAAAATCCAAACACGAAAACTAAGCAAAATTTTGAAAAATGTTTCAAATAAAACTTGTAGAGAATTAAATTTTCTAATCTTGTTATGTAGTGATTTTCTGACTGTCAAGTTCCTAGTAATTAACATTGAAATAAAATTACCTTCTTAGTCTTTGTCCTAGTCTTAGCATTAGCCTTCTGAGTCTTGATAAAAATCTGCAAATCTTACAAAATTTGTAATAAAATGAACAAAAAACTTGATTAAGTTGTTTCATATTTAAAAAATAAAACAATCAATAAATCATTCAATCTAGTAGGTTGCACAAATAAAACCAAACCATTATATTTAAATATTTGCCAGGTGAAACAAATCGGTTTCAAAATTTACAACAGACTTAATTTATATGCATATTCAAACCAATTTTTTTTTTCTCGTGATTCATAAACGAATTTAAATAATTTGGCAAAAAATCTGAACTGCGTAAAAACTTGCACTGTGTAGTTCTACTTATAACTATTTTGTAAACATCACAGTAATAATCAATATGTGTTACTACTACATTATTACCAATTCATTATTTCTCCTACAAAATAGTTGTCACAGTTTCAACCTTGTCAAGAAATGATATCATAAATAAATATTTTAACTTTAATATCAATATTAATTCGCACGTACTCCTATCTAATACTCATATATGTCACTCAAATATGTAAGCATCAAGTAATAATCAATATGTTTTACTACCTACTACAATATTACAACTACATTATTTCTCCCACAAAATATTTGTCACAGTTTCAACCTTGTCAAGAAATGATATCATAAATAACTGTTTTAACTTTAATATCAAAATTAATTCGCACATACTCGTATCTAATACTCATATATGACACTAACTTATAATTAAACATCAACTTTTACTTAGTTTGTAAATATAGTTTTTTGCATTACTAAACCATCCAGATTCTTGTTCCGTTTGATGTTTTATTTATAATGAAATTGTAAAAGGAAACTAATATTAGCTAAGTGTCGTGTAAGACATACAACTGGTTTATATTAATATTAAATTGAAAACTATTTATAACAGTCACATAAACAATGCTCCCTCCCTTGATTTAATTAGTAAAGCTGTCCCAAAGTGGATGTTATTAAAACTTTTCAATTAATATTAAATTGCGATTTAGATATAGGAGATTTGTGTAATTTATTTTAGATGTTACTTGATAGTAGTGTTGCAATATTTATTTTAGATTGATATAAAATTTAGATTCAAAATATCTAGGTTTTACGTAACCGACTAGTTTTATAAATTTGAAACCTTCTGGACGTAATGTATTAATTTATTTACGGATACGTAATTTACATCGTTTCGCGATTAAGCGGAGAAAAAAGAATCGAAACGTTCGGATGTATTTTATTTATTATCGCATTTTCCTGTACTGATTGCTGATTGACAGTTCGTGGATTAAGCGAGCGATTTCTTCGAGTTTTCTAATTCGAGCGTTTTAGTTTTATTTCGATATTTATAAGTCGTTAAAATTCCGCGCGGCGAACACACGATCGCGCGCGCGACAACCGCAAAACAACCAGCTCGAGATTTTTATCGGCATTAAAACATGGAATGGAAATTTTCCATTTCTTCGCTGTACACACATAAAAATATGCGCTTTTTACTCTTAATCTCGTCCGGTTTTCCTTCGTGAAACTAATGGTTTCATTTTTGTTTTACTACGTGTGGAATTTTTATTATTTTTAAATTGGCCGGTTAACACGATAATTAGGGTTTTTCTTAACTACTAAAAAATGTAGTTAAAATGTGAAAGTTTCAACAACATTTTTGTTATTAATTCATCAGTAACTAGTTATCAAGCTAAATTAGCAAGTTTAAATGAAATAATGGATACTTGCCAATTCTGACAATTGAATTTGCAATAAAATTAGTTCCAAGGACGGGAGCACGATTTTTTATGAAAATGTCTTATGATGATTATTCTAGTTTGAATTTAAAACTGATACGTTTAACACAATAAGACAATATGCCATTAAAATTTGGTCTAAAGTAGGTAGTAGGTTTACACACATTTTATTTATAGATACATTTTAGATTTATTTTTATACAAAATGAATTATAATTTAAGCTAAACTAATACGAAATGGATTTGATTTGAGACTGGACAAATACGTGTTCTTGATTTCTCTCATCTCTGATCTGTTTAGTTTAGCTAAAAATGAATTCGGCAATATTAAGACGAGTTTGAACCTTGACAAAACAAATTTGATCTCTGAAAGAAGGAATGTGAAGGTTGAAAACACGAAATTTGTTTTCGCAAATTTGAGTTTTAAATGAACGAATTTGGTGCTTGAGAAGGTGAATTTGATCTTATGTAGAACGAGTTTCAACAAAAACGCGTGAATTTGAACTTGAACAGAACGAATTGGTTGTTTCAGAGGACGAATACTAGCTTTTAAAACTAAAATTTAATATATGAAAAGACAAATTTTTGCTCTGTAAACTACGAATATGATCTTTGAAATAACAGATTTTAAAAACATTAAATGTGGCAATTAGAGATTCCATGGAATCTGTTGATTTATACTACAAATTTTAACTTCCAGAACTAAGATTTGTTGATTGAAGAGACCAATTTTAGTTTTGTAAAGAAGAATTAGAAATTTGAAGGGACGAAGTTGTATTTGACCGTATTTAGAAAAATTTTAACGTTACATTGAACATTTACTCCAGGCTTTAGCATATTCTAATGTCTTCTATAATGTTTAATTTCGTTGTTTCAATGTCCAAATTAGTGCTTTCAAAATGTAAATTCATGCTTTCATTATACAAATTCGTTCTTTCAAAGTTGTCAATTTATCCATTTGACGTTAAAATTGTACCTTTAAAAATCCAAATTTGTCCTTTTTTCCTTCTTCTTCTCGTCAGCTTTTGATCATCCACTGCTGGATATAAGCCTCTATCAAATTTTTCAAATGTCCCAATTCATGGCAAGTCAATACCAGTTCCGACCCACAAATTGCTTGACGTTGTCAAGCCTTCTCTTTTGTGGTCTTCCGATATTCCTTTTTGTTAATCGTGGCCGCCATTTTACTAGACGTATTATCCACTTATTGGTATCCTGCCTTACCTCATGTCCAACCCAACGTCACTTAAGATCAACTACACGCTCAATGATGTGCTTTGCGTTTCGCTTTGTGCTGTTCTAAGGCCTTCTGCATTTTCTCTGTTAAGGTTTTAGTTTCTAGTTCATATGGACAAGATGCACGCATCATACTTTTCTTTAGAGACTTATAGGGATGTTTATATCTTTAAGAATAAGTCCTAATTTCCCATACGCCGCCCAGCTCAGTCGTACTTTTCTGCTTATCTTAGTCGTTTGATTTTCTTTGACCAATTTCATTAAGTGACCTAGGTACACTTATTCTTCTACTGTGAAACTCGTGATCTATTGTTATATGTAAGTCGTCCCTACTCAAAATCTTGGTTCTGTTTCATTTTTAGTTCTACCCGCAGGGACCCCTGGCGTTCTTTTATCATACATTCTAGTTCATTGGAACGATACTTATTAAACAATATCATCGGCAAAGCGTATATGGTTTAAGTATACTCCGTCTGCATTTATACCTCTTGCTTCCCAATGCAACCTCTTTAACACGTTCGTCGTCGCACCAGCCACATCAGTGTGACGGGTGTATTTCCGCGGGTTCCGCATCACCCAAATACGGGTGACGCTCTTCTTTGTTCAAGTTAAATCGGATTTTTAATTGAATTTTTGTTGAAGTTTTTTTGAAGTAATTTAAAGGAATAGGTACAGAAATAAAAAAAAGTTTTTCTGGCACAAGCTGACTTTTTTTGCGCTCGACAGTTTCCCTATTCTCTTTTCCTGCCGATTCTTGCGAGGCACTAAATGACGTATCACTTTATTTGTTTTCTTTTTATTATTGACAGGAGCAATAATTTCGGATAACAACAATTCGGTAACGAGAAGTGCCCGAAATATTCTTATTTCTATTTAGTTATTTGTGGCTCTCTGGTACACGATATGCGTATTTTTTATAATTGTTCCCAAAAGCAAATGTAGGTCCAATTTCCGATACCACTTGAAGCTTTTCCGTATCTTTGTTATATATGACACCATTTGGTCGCTCATATATGCTTCTTGACTGCATGAAGGATCTGGAATAACTGCAGTGAAATCCCACGCAGACCTCTAGCCGAAAAGCTTTGTCTTTATATCTATTGTATCTATTCTATTGTATCTCTTATAAAGAAAAGGCTTACTTAAGTTGCATCTTTGCTATTCCCGCTTATCACCATGTATCTGTGTCCATGCTACTTTCTGGCGCGCCGACTATAGCGTTGGGCGACGAACGTGTTAATACATCTTCCAGGGCCAAGGTAAATAATTTGGCTGAGATGGTATCCCCTTGACGTACGCTTCTGTGGATTGGTATTCTATCTATTACTCTTCCTCGTTAATTGATACCTGTAGTGTTGCATTTCGGTAGATGTATTTTATGAGATTAGAGTATTATGTGTCTATTGTAGCTGTATTCATTGCTGTTTTGAACGCACATGTTTCTATCCGAACAAATGCTTTGTGATACTCTAAAATGCTAGATTATGGGGTATTTTCTAATTATTCAGCACAATTCTCGATTAGGTTGTGAATTATTTATAGGTGGTCTGTTGAGCCAAACCCTTTTCGGAAACTTTTCTGTTTTCTGTAAATTGTTCGACTGGTTGGTAAAAGTCGAATTTCCTTGTTTGTCGGACGGTTTGTTATAATCTCTATAACGAATTTGTAAAGTTGCGACTGGAGACTTATTGGTCGATAGTTTTCCATATTGGTGAAATCGTCTTTTTTAAAGAGCAGAATAACATCTGAGGTCTGCCATGCTTTGGCGATATTTCCTTGGTGAAAGCATTTATTAAGAATTATTCGGTTTGTCTCTTCCAATATGTCTACCAATTTTAATATATTCTGATTTGTCTATGCGCTAACATTACTTCTACTTTATCTAGATCAGGGATCTCTTCGGAGCCCACGTTCATAATCACTTGTGTCTGGTTTCTTGGTTCAGGAGCTGTACAGGTCTTGGAAAAAGCTTTGAAGCACACTTTTGATTTCGTTTTTACTGTTTACTATTCCGTTTAACTATACCTTTCTCATTTTACAGATTTTTACCTTACCCTTTGATAGCTTCTATCATAGAATCCTTATATTGTATATTATCCTTGTTATCTTCTATTATGTCTTGAATTAATTTGGTGTTATGTGCTCGTAGATCTTTTCAAATTTCTTTTTGGTTATTTTGTTTAATCGATTCTTTATCGATTCAAATAAGAATCGATTAAAATAAGAAATTCGTTACTTCAAACTTGAAAATCGCACTTTCATAGTTAAAATTTGTGTTTTCAAACCCATCTTTTTAAACATCAAATCAATAAACATCAAAATATTCTTTTGAATATAAATTTCGTTAAACATCAAATTATTATTTCAAATTCAAACTTGTGTTTTCAAAGATCAAGGTTCAAATTCGTCTTAGCACTCGCCAAAATTCTGCATTTCAAAATAAAAATTGGACGTATTTTTTTCTAAATCCAAATTTGTATTCTCGTCCTTGGGAACTTAGAAATCGTCCTTTGAAGTGCAAATCCGTCCTTTTGAAGCTCAATTTAGTCTTTTCCTTCACAGAATAACCATAAATTGGAACAAATTAGTAGCACTAGTACTGCGAAATAGAAGTTTAAAAAGGTTGAATTTTAAAATTTGTTAATTTTTTCGTGAAAGTACCAATTTGAACTTTGAAGAAGACTAATTTTACGTTAAGTGTAATTATTAACGTTAAGTTAAGTGTAATTTTAGATACTTTGCTTTGTATGACGTTAAAATCTCTAAATGATTTGTTCAAAAATTTGAAAGAACATAGTAACATAACATGCGAAATGTAAAACACATTTTATAATTATTACCCAGAAAATATGCGAAAAATGAACATAATTCAGGAGACTTCGATGAACGGTCAACAAAGGAACTCGAATTATAACAAATTTTATATTTAATTTAGGCAGATGTGCAAACAGAAGTGTTCTAGTTCCATATTATTTTCTTCATTTATATTATAAGTCAAAATATACGATCTAAGTGTAGGTTTGTAGATCTAAAATTATTGATATTGTTCGATTAAATTTACATTTAGATTTTACGAGCAAGTTCATAAATTTAATAAAGATAAATAATATTTAGATGGTAGAAATGAATTTTTTTTGTAGAATTTGCAATGAATGTTATTAAATTTGTTCCTTTCGAAATAATTTGTAATGCAAGTGCTCCAATTTTCCAATCTAAATAATTCTGAAATAATTGAATCTACTACTTACCACATCAAGATAATCCAGATCGACTTTTACTTAAAAAAGCTTTCAGTGCCAAACTTAATTATAAAAAATGATTCAACAATTCAACAACAATTAAAGCTCTTCTAAAAAAAATCTCAAATATTTAATTACCATCTATTACCAATGTGGGTTATCTATTTGAGTTTCTGAAATGTCCGTTCACTTAAAACTTAATTAATTATTAATAATTATAATCACACGTTGCGTGTAATTCAAACATATTTTTATTAATATAAATATTTAATATTGATATTGGGATGGGAGCTCGGAATTAATTAACGGCGAAATAATTAATTTCGTGAAAAATTCGCCGCAGGATTTCAATATTCAGTTTTATTTCTATGCAAGAAAAAAATATTAATGAAATAATCAATAATTTTTGGATTTTAATTGGATTTTCTGTTAATTACACGCAATTGCGAAATAATCGATGCCATAAAGTACCTATTAAATAATTCTAAAGGTTTCAAAACCTTCTCCCAACGTGAATTACACCCCTATCTTATTATACTGTATTGTTTATTAAGAACATTTCTTTCGTCTTTAAATATAAAGTTAATCTGATTCACGAAACTCAACCAAAATAATGACCTTAATCTTTAAACCAAATCAACTAAAACGAGATAATCTGCAAAATTAATGCAAATTATTCCAATCGTTTACACCTCTCCCACATTTTTTCTAATCGTTTATCAGAAAAATATTAGAGAAAAAAACATTTTTAAACTTTAAACTAAACACAACTTGAGTCACGAATAACTGATTATTATGCATAGCAATCATCACGCTTGAAGACATTTTACAATTTACAGGCTCGACTTTATATCTACATCGGGTGTGCAATGAATTTTCAACAATTATCTCTAGTTAGCTATTACGGCAAACACATACACACTAAATCCTGTAACTAGAATCCATCAAGATGCGCCGATTATTCGCGCTCAAGGCCTATCACACTCTTCATATATCAAGCTTCGCAGAAACAGTTTGCTATACAAGAGCGCTAATATGAAACTATTCAATGAACGGTCAACAAAGTAACTCGAAGTATAACAAATTTTGTAAATTCCTTTTGTAAGAAACTCAACAAACTCGACAAGTGAGTTATAGAAACAAAATTCAGGAGACTTCAACGTACGGTGAACAAAGTAGCCAGAGATTTATGATTTAAAAAAGTTTAATTTTAATTTTTTGTCAAATGTAAAACAAATACAGTATAATCTTGATAATCCGGCGGTTGGTTAATCCGATGTTAGTTAATCCATGTTTTGTAATCCGGCGATCTGGGGAAACACGTGGCTGTGGCTTTTCTTTCCGCTGCCCCGCGGCGGATATAAATCTCGCGCACATATGAAATAAAGTCAAAAACGACACCATCCAGTGTTCTTGGAAAAAGGTCTGGCCAACACAACACCCTGCTTTTAACTGAAAACTTGATTGACGATTCTGACCAAGCTAACTTCACTCTACAATTGTCTTACTATCTGTTCTAAGTTTGTACATATGTTTTTCTACTTAGGTACACATTTACCTGTAGGTACAGATACATATTTTAATCTTTCTGAAATACAATTGTACAAAAATTATGTAAAATTGTTATTCTTTTGTTTTAATCTTAATAATCCGGAATTTTTGATAATCCGGCGGTTGTCTGGTCCCACATGTTTCGGATTATCAAGATTATTCTGTATTGTAATTATTACCCAGAATATATGAGAAAAAAAAGCAAAATTTTGGAGACTTCAATGAGCGGTCAACAAAGAAACTCCAAGTATAACAAATTTCATAAATTTTAATCGACAAGTAAGATAAACAATCTAAATTTAGAAGACTTCAACGTGCGGTGAGCAAAATAGTCCGAGATTTTAAATTTAAAAAACAACACATTTTGTAATTTTTATCCAGAAAATATAAGAAAAAATATATTAGACTTCAATAAACTGTCAACAAGGAGACTTCAATGTACGGTCAACAAAGTAACCCGATATTTGAAATTATAAGAATTCTAAATTGACACTTTTTGCCAAATGTAAAACACATTTTATAATTACTACCAAAAAAATATGTAAAAAATCAACACAATTTAGGAGACTGCGATGAACGGTCAACAAAGGAAATCGAAGTATAACATATTTGATAAATCGTACGCGACAAGTAAACACACAAAATTTAAGAGACTTCAACGTGTGGCGAACAAAGTATTTCGAGTTACTTTGTTTTACTTTTACTTACTTTCTTTTTTTAATATTAAAAAAAGTTCAAATTCTTGATTTTATGCCAAATGTAAAACAAATTTGTTGTCTGGTCTATTTTGTCTTGACTGCCTAGTCTTGAATATCCACTCTTGTCTTTCTAGTCTAGTCTGTCTAGTCTTGTTTGTCTAGCCATGTCTATCTAGTCTTGTCTGTCCAGTCTTGTCTGCCTAGTCCTGTCTATCCAGCCTTGACTGTCAAGGCTTGCCTGTCTACTATTGTCTATTTTTTATTCTCTGTATAGTCTTGTCTATCTTGTATAATTCAATAGAATTTTCAGAGATTTCACCGTAAGAGTAAAAAAATAACTGTCGAGTTTTGTCTGTATAGTCGTGACTGTCCAGAGTCTTATCTGTCCTCTCTACCTCGGTAGTGTAGTGGACAATAAACCCGCCAGACAAGCGGGAGACTGGGGTTCGATTCCACGAGGCAGACGCATTATCAACCAGAACGGCACTTACAGTCCGGGCTACCCACCTTGAAGGAATGCGAAATATGCGATATCGGGGTGGAGCATACTAGATGCCAAGTGGAAAAGTGTTTTTTTTTTAGAGATTCTCCCAAATCAAAAGAAAGGTCTTGTCTGTCCAATCTTGTCTGACCAGTCTTGTCTGTTAAGTCTTGTATGTCCTGTCTTGTCTGTTTGGTCTTGTCTGTCCAGTCTTGCCTGTCCAATCTTGTCGGCCCAGTCTTGTCTGTCCAGTCTTGTCTGTCCAGTCTTGTCTATACAGTTTTGTCTATACAGTTTTGTCTGTCCAGTCTTGTCTGTCCAGTCTTGTCTGTCCAGTCTTGTCTGTCCAGTCTTGTCTGTCCAGTCTTGTCTGTCCAGTATTGTCTGTCCAGTCTTGTCTGTCCAGTGTTGTCTTTCCAGTCTTGTCTGTCCAGTCTTGTCTGTATTGTCTGTATCAGTATTGTCTGTACAGTATTGTCTCTCCTGTCTTGTCTGTATAGTTTTATTTTTTGCAAAAGAAAGGTCTTGTCTGTCCAATCTTGTCTGACCAGTCTTGTCTGTTAAGTCTTGTCTGTTAAGTCTTGTATGTCCTGTCTTGTCTGTCCGGTCTTGTCTGTCCAGTCTTGTCTGTCCAGTCTTGTCTATACAGTCTTGTCTGGTCAGCCTTGTCTATCCAGTCATGTCGGTCCAGTCTTGTCTGTCCAGTCTTGTCGGTCCAGTCTTGTCTATCCAGTCTTATCTGTCCAGTCTTATCTGCCCAGTCTTATGTATATTGTTTTGGACGGTCTAGTCCTCACTAGTCTTGTTTATCTAATGTTGATGTTCTAGTCTTGACTATCTACTCTTCCCTATCTAGTCTTGCCTATCTAGTCTTGTTTGTCTAGTCTTCTCCGTACAGTCCTGTGTGTCTATTCTATATCAATTGAATTTTAGAGATTTCAACGTAAGAGCAACAAAATAACCAGAAATGTAGAAGGCATGTAAATAATTAGTTTGAGCAATTACTGTTGGAATATCCAAATTCAAAATAATTGTTTTAATCGGATCTTATAGACCAGATCTGTCCAATACGAGGCCCGCAGGCCGCATGCGGTAACTTTTTGCGGCCCGCAAAATATCTCATTCCAGTGTTTGTATGCAAGTACCATCGGTACCCAAAGATGGATTTAAGAATAAAATTAAGCTTTTCAAGTCTTCACTAGATTTTTCATTTATTCCAAGTTGTGAAGAGTATTTTGAAGAAATGAAGGATTTTGAGGAAGTTTCAAATTTATCTCATATTATGAGATAAGGAAAATACGTTGGTATAATTGCAGAAGATTTCGAAAAGCGATTTAGCGAATATTACTCAAAAAATCCCCTCAGCACCTTACAATTTCAGTAGAGAATGTAATCATAGCAGACCTTTAATTAGAATTGTGTGATTTGCAATCAGATACTTTTTTCCAAGGAAGAACTGAGACTGGATTAGACTCAAGTTGCTGGCAAAAGAACAATACCCCAACTTGCGAAACTAACGCCTAACACTGGGCTCAATGCTGACAAGCACTTATCTTTGGGAAAGCAGCTTTTCCAACATGAAATTTATTATTTAAGTCAAAATATAGATGTTCCCTCTCTGATAAGTCACTTACTCAGTTGCTTCGTTTATCAACAACAAATATCAAAGTTAATATTGATGCATTAGTTAGTGAAAACTTACATCCTCAAATTTCACACTATTTTTTTTCTAATTATTCTATATTTTTGAAAAAATTAAAATAATAATGCAAATGCGTTCTTTCTTTGTATACCTACCATACCTATTAAAACTTACTGATAAAGTTGCCGAGGAAATATTTTTTAATGCGGCCCTCCGACCCGCTTTTTTTTAAGCGGCCCTTGGGGCACTTACAGTTGCACAGCCCTGTTATTGACCTAAATATTTCAAAAATTTCAGACTTAAGTTACAATATAACTCCAAATTTTTGGATACAGACAAATTGATATTCAATAATTATAATTTTATTTATCAAAATAAAGCTATTTTGGTCAATAATTCTGGGCAAATATGCGAAAATCCCGTAAACTTTTGGAGACTTCAACGTATGAATAGCAAGAAAACCCGAAATTTGATATTTCATAAAAAGCTTTAGAAACAAAGTTATGATTGAAAAAATGTCTTCCAGTCTTGTTTTTTGCATACTATATTATAAATATATATCTAGAATATTTCTAGAAATATATAAATAAAATGCAATTTATCTTGTTTTAAAATTTGTAATCACTTCAACTTATACATTTACAAGAAATTATTAATTCCCTATAAATAAACCATTTTTATTTACGAATTTTATATCTTCTTAAGTTATTTTGATACAAGAAAATCAAATCCCTCTCTGAGGGTGCGACAGTCCTAAGTAGGACCTGCACCTCATCCCACTGCCTACACTTGTGCTGGTGTCTTGTTCTTAGACACAAGTGTAGAGAGGCCTTATAGTTTTTAACGTGGTTGGCGAGCCACTACACGGAAAAAAATACACTTTAAAAATTACAGTTTAAATAGTAGCATCGGCCTTACGAATTTGAAACTGTAAAAACTAACAATTGCTTTTTTTTTAATTACAGTTTCCGGTATTATTAGTAAATAAGTTTTAAAAATTACAGTATGCGACTGCAATCTCTAAAAAATTATAGTAGTATATGTTATTATATATAGCTGCTATTATTTAAACTGTAATTTTTAGAGTGTACTTTTTTCCGTGAATTAGGGGAGATTTCGTGGCAGATTTTTACTGTAATGACTTTGCCGCAGCCATGCACAAGGGGACAGTACCTTATTCTTCCATACCCAGGATTTGAACCCTAGACTTGTGGTTCAGTAATCTGACATTTTAAATGCTAGGGCACTACCCCGTCCAGGAAAATTAAGTTGTTTGTAGTTAGTTTGATATCTTTGCTGTACATTAACTATGTTTACTAGAAATGTTTAAATTATCCATCTTGTATATTTAACAATAACTAAGAAACTAATCTAGATTCATTTTCAAAAAAACATTTTATAAAATTCAATTTATCTTATATATTGTAACATATAAGAAAAAAATATACCGCATAATACCTCATAATTTACTCTTTTTTCAATTAAAACATTAAAAAATAGTAACATTAATAATTAAAAAGAAAGTTCAATACGAAAGTAGGTACATAAAATTCCTCAACGGAATAGACCAAAATTACCACAAATTTGATAACACGCACGTCACCATTTCCATTACAATACCAATAATAAAGCTCCGTTGCTATTACGAAGAAAATTGCAAAAGTCTGCAACAAAATGACAATCCTTCCTCAATAAATCACCCAGTAATTTGACGCCGGGCGCAATACAGAGATTTCTGTAAAAACAATTTTTGTAAACTTGTCTTGACCACCGCAGGCCATCATATATCATAAGACTGCGAGCTGTAGAGATTGTTACTGTGTGTGTTAAAGTGTCAGCAAGAAACGCTAGTACACATCAAAGGTGTTCTTAAGCACGGACGCATGGACAGATTTTAAACCCGTCGAGATTTATTGCACGACTCGTAGTTCAACTACACCCAAAATAATGTTATTAATAATATGACTAATTTTACGTTGTAACGAATTATTATCGTTACAACGCACTGAAGACAAACTAAGTTTTAATGAAATTAGTTAATGAAGAAACGTTAAAATTGATTTGTTAATAAAATTAGTGTGTTAAAAATGGTGTGTTAAAATTGTTTTGTTGAAACAACTTTTGATAATTTTTAAAATGTAATAAAACATTTTAATGTAAGAAATTTATATAATTTTCCTAAAACTCTAAACAGAATTTATTAACCAATTAAAACAAAGTTTACGATTTTGTTTATTACTATTTTTATTTTGGTAGCTCGACATATTCAAGCCCAATTTCGTTTTAAATAAAATGGAAAACTTTCCAACTTATGATTTATCGTAGGCTGGATCAATTGAGGATTCCTATTTTGGGCGATTGCCTACAGGTTTTGCCCATCTAGTTCTGGGTGGCCAGAAATACACAAACGCAAATTGAAGCTGAAACGTAGAAGAAAATAACGCAGATTTAATTCATCCATCATAATTTTAACGTTCGGCGAGGTTTCGGAGGAATGATTTCACATTTATTAACTCGTTTCGCTTGATATGGACAGAGAGATTTAGTTTTTTTTATTTGCTGGTAGTTTTATTAGGAAATTAGATTAAATGGGTGAAATTTATCTGTTCTATCGAAGGAATTGAACAATATTGTATTTAAATTGAACAGTTTTATTACTTTGTATTTAGAATATTTACAAATTATGTAGAAATGTTTATTGATTTTGCTCAATGATTTGATACAAATTAAATTAGTTTTGCTACTAATTAACTAACTTTATTATTATTTTCTATTTAACTAAACTAGGCTGCAATATAGCTTGTCTACATATTAAACAAACTAGACTTATGTATGAATTGGCTGTTACTGATTTTAAACTATATAGTTTAAATTGATTTCAAGCTTAAATTCTACGATATCCAGTTTAAACATAAAACAACCTAGGTCCGATGCTACTAGAGAAAAGACAATAAATTGATCACTTGCAAAGTTTGAAGTGTACCCAAAATATAAGCTATTACAATATACTACAACATAAAACAACCTACACGTAACTTTAAATTTTCTTACCTCAAAACTATATTAACTAGTCTAAAAGTAAAGTGAAAAACTTAAGATATTAATTATAAATATTAAAAAACCTAGACTTCAATTAGAATTTTTTATTTTTTTCTATCTCAATTAGGATGAATAATCCTCATATGGTCCCAATTTTGAACAGTTGTTCAGACTATATATCTTCAATAAAAGACTAAATAATTTAAGATAAAGACAAGAAAATTAATTAATTAGAACTTATATTCATTAAAACTTTAATTTGAATTTTCTTGTATTTATCTTAAATTATTTAGTCTTTTATTGAAGATATATAGTCTTAATCCCGAGATATATACCTACATTTTCTTATCTCGAGTCTAGAGAGAATCTTGAGATACCAAATCTACATCTCGAAATCTCTAAATTTAAAATATCTACTCTCAATTTTATAATATATAGTCAGGAAGTCTTCTTCTTCTTCCTGCGGCGCTACAACCCTATGTGGATATTTACCTGGTCTACCACATCCTTCCACCTTTCCTGGTACTGGTCTAACACGGAATAATAGCGTACTCCCATTGTTCTTAGGTCTTCAACTATATCTTCTTTCCATCTTCTACTTGATCTTCCTCTCGCTCTTGCTTCCGATGGTACCCAGTTATTAATTCCTCTAGGTGCTCTGCTCTGCTCACCCCAAGATACTGAGCTTTGTCTGCTTAGAAATTTCTACCGCAGCAGGTCCTTATGTGAGTGTATTGCTTTATTTCCTGCCTCTATGGTAGCTTTTATCTCTGCTCGTATTTAGTTTATTGTTATAAATTTGTACCCTAAATAGCTAAATGAGTTAACATTTTCGAATGTATTTAAAACCTAGTTTTTCTGTTTCCTATATGAGCTCGCCCAAAGTATGACTTAGCTCATCTTCACTTCGGGCCGTAATAACGGTATCGTCAGCGTACGCGCATATTTAATTTTATCTTCTAGCAATTTTTCCAGACAGTTGTAGCTTAGTCATCGCGGAGTCTAATATCAGGTTAAAAAGCATAGTCAACGGTGCATTACTTTGCCTTACTCTTCTGTTTATTGCGAAGCTATCCGTTAATTTGGACTGTACTGCTACCCCTGCCCTTGGTCCATCTAGAGGTGCGAAGATAAGGTTGACTAATATCTGCGGAACTCCCATTATGATGAGTTGTCCAATTAGTTTTTTTCTGTCTATACTGTCGAAGCCTTCCTCAAAATCGATGAATAAAGTATGGTCTTCAATATTGATTCCGTAACTTTTTTCATTGGATCTGTCTGATTAGGTGAATCTGATCGATAGTCGACGGATTTGGCCAGAATCCACCCTGGTACCCTCCTAATATTTTTTCAGAATATTGGGATAGTCGGGTAGATATATATATATATATATATATATATATATATATATATATATATATATATATATATATATATATAAAACTTGAAAGTTTTTGTTTGACTCGTTCAATAGCGTTATGCCTCTGTAGTTTTTGCATAATTTCTTGTCTCCCTATTAATGAGTAGAGTAGAGTATATCCTATACTCCCTTTCAGTCTTCTGGGATTCTCTCATCCTACCATATTGCATTTAATACCTTATGCAGTATTTCCCGTAGCGGTCTGTCCGAGTTTTTTAATTATTTCCGCGTTAATGGTGTCGTATCCTGGTGACTTCCTGTTTCTCATCTGCATACTTCCTACATACTTCTTCATATGTAGGAGCTTGAACTTCTGGTATGTGCTGAGTATGTGCTATCTTCCTCCCTTCCCATTGCGTCATCTGTTAGTAGTTCAAAATACTCTTTTCACCTTGTAAGAATGTCGCGCTCCACTATTAGGATATCGCCATTCTTATTTCTGCACGCGTGTTCTTTCAGGTAGAACTCCTTTGTTTCTTCACTTAGGTATTTGTAAAATTTGAGTTCTTTTGCAATACAAAACAAGTCTAGGGTTCAAAGATAACCACCCAATGTTCGATTTCTTCTTGCTCCTATATACTTTTGTGGCCGTTTTTCTCGGGTTTTCAAAATTCGTCTTGTTACTCCTCCTTCTTATTTGTTCTTATTCTTATTTTTCGTTGTTTTTCGTTGAACCAGTCTTCATTTCTTTTTCTCTTTATTTGACCGATTGTGTTCTCATTTACAGTTAGTACCGCTTCTTTCATCTGCAACCAGATTTGCTCCACTATACTGCGAATCTCGAACAATCTAGACTTAAATTTAAAATTTCTAGTCTCAATTTACAAAAATTGTGGTCTAATATTTAACACAATACAGACGGCGCGGCGGCGCGATAACAAATGTGAACATCGTCAGAGTTCCCCTTTTTTTAAATTAATAATACTTTTTTTATAAGAATGAAACATACGAAATTAAAAAATAGAACAGAATTTTGAAAGGAAAACAAGAAAGTTTAAAACTTTCCAGTACAAATTTATAGATTTTTCGAAGGCAATTTTGCAAATTTCTGTTTTTCCGAGGGTCTTCGCGAAAATTTCTTATCATTAAGTCAGAATCCAAATCTCAATTCAGACCTTCAGCAGTTACCAAACACTTATTTCCTTCCTAGTTTCGCAATTTCCTTTCCAAAACGCCTGGGAAAAAGCTATTTTTTTCGGCAAATTCTTCAGTTCTGCAAGGCTCGTTCTAACCTAACCTAACCTAGCTGTAGTTATACCAAAAAAGTCATTAAGAATTTGCGAACTTCATAGTCTTTCTTCAGTTCTCCATCGTTCAAAGTCTAATCATCATTTTTTTACGAAAATCGAGGGAAATTTGTTCCAACAACTTTTTAAGTTTCCCAAGGTCCATATAACGATATTTCTGAAAAAACTTCTCTTTTCTTAGTTTCCTCCAAAATCAAGGAAAAGAAACCAAATTTTCCAATGATGCCTTTTGTTCCTCATGGTCTGTTCCAAACTCCGCGTAGAGATTCTCCAAACTCCTTCAGTTTCCATGGTCTGGTCCATAGCCTAAGTCATAGTCTTCCCGAAAATCTATTAAAAATTCCAAATATTCCACAAAACTAAAGTTTTCTGTTTCAAACTTTTCAAAACGAAGATATCTCAAAATCCAATTTTCTAATTGTTTCCTTTCTAACATTTCGTGGAAGAAACTAAAAATAGCCCAAAGTCTTCCAGTCGGCTATCTAGCGGGAAAGAAACTGAAGGAGTTAAGTGATAACTGCCGAAAGTCCTTCAGTCGGCTTTTTTCATGTTAGGTTAGGTTAATTTTAATGCCTAAATATTTGAATGTATTCGTTTTACATAGTTTGCGATTCTGTATCTCCAAAAATTCATTCTCTCTTTGTGGTCCCCCAAACCAGGTTGTTAGTGCTTTTGTTTTCTTGTCATTTACTCTAAGTCCAGTTTGTTTTCCTGGTTGTTCCATCTGATTCAGTATTTCTACTATGTCCCTTTCTCTCCTTCCCAGTATTACCACATCCTCTGTATATGCTAGTATAGTGATATTATGTCTCTTTGTTTCACACCTCTGGGTATATTGAAATCTTTCGAGACATTTTTGCCCGATCCTGCACCTGCATTTAGTTCCTATGAGTGTCGTTTTAACTAGCCTGATTAACTCTATTGGGATCCCAAATTCTCTCAGAGTGCTCCAAATGGTGTCATATTTAATGATCTCGTAGGCCGATTTATAGTCAACGTATAGTTGGAAGACACTAATATTATACTCCCATCATTTTTCTAGAATTTCGCCGGGGGGTAAAGATTTGATCCGTGGTTTATCGTCCACTTCTAAAGCCCGCTTGGTAGTCTCCTAGTAGTTCCTCTGCAAGAGTAGCAATTCGTTGTTGGAGGATGCGGGCGAAAATTTTGTATGCAATGTTCAGAAGACATATGCCTCTATAGTTAGCGCATTCTATTTCGTTTCCTTTCTTGTGAACCGGGCATATGATTCCGATTTACCACTCATTAGGTAATTTTTCTTTCCGCCATATGTCTACAATTTGTTTGTGCAGAGCTTTGATTGGCTCATCGCCCCCTGCTTTAAATAGCCCTGCTATTCTCTCAATTAATACAGTCAATTTTAAATGATCTACTCTTGAGATATCAAGTTTGAATCTCGAACAATGTTAATTTAAATTTGAAATTTGTACTCTCAGTTTTAAATTTCCAAGTCTAAATCTGTGATGTCTCACGATTGAGAGCAGATATCCCAAACCAAATTAAATGCTATAGATTGTTCAGGATTCTCACTTGTATTAATTGTGTAACAAATAATGCCTAAAGTTTAAGATATCTGGTCTAAATCTTGAAACATCAGAATTTTGAATAATCTTGACTTAAATTTTAGATGTGTCTCCATTTTGAATTATATAATCTAAAATTTAAGATATCTTGTCTGAATCTTGATCAATTGCGAATCCTGAACAATTCTACTTTATTTATGTAGTCTAAAGTTTAAAATATCTAGTCTCAATCTTGAAAAATCATGTGCGAATGCTGGACAGCTTTAGACTTAAATTTGAAATCTTTAGTCTTAATTTTAAATTATCTAATATTGGTGAAACCACACTAATTGTAGATACAATCATATAAACTTATTAAGGGCGAAACGTAACCTGAATATATAAATATATTCAACCTGTTCTTAGCTCTGTAATATTCAGTCTTATTAAGACTACAAAACAAATTATAATTTCAAAATTACACAACAGGCATTTGCATGTTATTACCAGCCCCAGTACATTTTCATGTCACTAAACGAGTACTATCTAGTACTCGTTTAGTGACATAAAAATGTCGGGTAATAACATGCAAATGCCTGTTGTATAATTCAATATCCTGCGTGGCATTAGCCAGGGAAGTAGTTGTTTCAACACGGGATTTGTTTTGTAGACTTAACCTTAATAAGACTAAGGCTAAATATTATAGAGCTACGAACAAGTTAAGTATATTTATATATTCACGTTACATTTCGCCCTCAATAGTTTATATTAAATTATCTATACTCGAACCGGCGAGAGAATGCAGCTGTACTGCGCCGAGGTATGAGGGGAAAGGGACGCGCCGAGGTACGCGCAGCTTGGTATGAGTTAATAAATATGCGTCATTTTTTTCAAACACGCACAACTAAACACCGCGCACTCGAAATAATGTGGGGTATGCGCAAAACAATGCTAAACTCGTCGAGACGAGATGCATTCTCTCGCCGGTACGAGAATAGTCTAAATTTGAGACATCTAGTCTGAATCTTGAGATGCCAAGACAGAATCTCGAACAATCTTGTTATAGATTTAAAATGTCTTTTCTCAATTGTAAATTATTTTATCTACGACCACTATTATAATTGCCCAATATTGTACAGTTCATGGATTATATAAATACATCTTACAACACACGTATGTAACAGTCCGCGATTAATGTTATTTAATGATTCAATAACATACTAGTGTGTTTGGTTTACAATTCGTTGATTGGTTGAGAGCTGCTACTATCGTTTAATATAGGCAACCCAATACATACCGTTATTTGTCAAAAAAATATTAAACGTCAAACTAATACATAAACACATTTTTTTCAATTAAAACAATTAAAATAATGTCCAGTGATATTGAAATAGAAAATGCTACTCCGCCCGAAATTGTTGAAAAAGCGAAACAAGCTGCCCATAATTTGCTACCGATTAAATCTCGGGATCGATACGAGGACGCATATAGAAAATGTATGGACTGGAGAATGAAGCATAAAGTAAAATCGTTTTTAGAAAATGTTTCAAACGATGAAACCATCTTATCTTCACTTTGGGCAATTTATTCAATCGTTTACAATTAAAAAAAATTAATATAAAGCACAACATCGACATTTGAAAACATTCAAAGTTAATAGCTTTACTAAAGAAAAAAAATCTGATGGATTCAAAAGCAAGAAATCAAAAATTTTAATCATTCAAGAAATTAACAGTTTCCACAATTATTCGCCGGATAACAAATATTTATTGATAAAGGTATTCATTACTTTTTTTTCTTATAATGCTTTCTAATGGGCATAATGACATATTTTTTATATATTTTTAGGTTATTGTTATCATTGGCATTAGTGGTGTTTACGCAAAATAAGAACTACGAAATATCAAACCCATGCCAACAAAAACTCAAAGATCTTTTGGGTTCCGAAAGAATTTTACCTAACCTGTAAAAAATTTATTAACCTACGCCCACAAAAAATGGACAATGGTCAGCCTTTTTTTCTAAATTATCAAAACGAGAAATGCACTAAGCAATGTGTTGGAATAAATAAAACTGGCTCTATTCCTAAACAAATTGCTAATTATCTTCATTTTCCGGAAGCAAATCTTTATACAGGACATTGTTTCAGTCGTTCGTCAGCCACCATTCTTGGTGGATTCCGGTGGTGATTTATTTTCACTAAAAAGGCATGGTGGCTGGCGTTCGTCTGCAGTAGCAGAAGGCTATATTGGCTGCTCCATGAAAAATCAAAATGATACTGCTACAAAAGTTTCTACTGGGATTAACAGTAATTTCACTACCACAAATGCAAGTACATCATGCGACTATGACTTCAAGTACTCATAATGCAACCAATCTAATCACTAATGATGTAGATAACAATCCAACACTAATATTCAACAACTGTCCAGTTATTATAAACTATAATCAAAAAAAATAAATAAATAATTATAAATATATCTTAAGATCTTATCATTTTTATTATATTTTAGTTTATTCTTGGGAAAAAGAATTTATTTTAATAAAACATCTGATGTCGTTATTTTGCTAACTTTCTGTCTTTTTTATTCTGACCTTCTTTAGGACCTATATCTATTTTTTAAAAATTAATTAAATTAAACATATAAAATATAAATTATTAAGTAAATATAAATTATATCATTTGACACTGACAATGTGTACATTGTGTTGCCTATATCGATGAATCATTATATCAGTTACATCAAACATATTTTTCTTATTAAATAGAAACAAATTATTGTGGTCGTAGATAAAGTATAGTACATAATTCGAGTTGTAAGGCAATTACGTACTCGCGGAATTACGCGCTCCCCGCTACGCGGGTCGCGTAACAGTTCCGTTCGTACGTAATATGCTTCTTACAACTTTCATTACGTAATATACTATTGTCTAGTGTTTCTATTGTAAATATCTTATCTAGAATTTAAGATACCTAGGCTAGATCTTAAGATATTACTTTTCGTTCTAGACTTAAATTAGAATTTTTTATCTGAATTTTAAATGAACGAGTCTACCATTTAAGATATATAGTCTGAAACTTGGACAATATAGACTCAAATTTAGAATTTCTTGTCTCAATTTCAAATTTTATAGTCTAAAATTTAAGAAGACTGAGTCTTTAAGAAAATTTAAGTCTGAATTTGAAATGGAAAACAAATTATTAATTCCACACAATTCCACAGATGAAAAAAACTAGTTACTAATAGCAAAAATTGATCTTACTAGCATCTACATCTACTACATCTACTCACCGTAAACAATATACTTCAACCTATTTAACCTAAATCGAGGATCAATCTATTTATCATTTACTACATTACTAATAAAGCAAACAAAACAAGACAATATTCTATTTTCTGTACATTGTTATATTTTATTAACTAGTTGCGATTTCATTTAGTCTAGTTCATTAATCTAGGACATTATTATATTTTATAAACTAGTTGCGATTTGATTTAATCTAGTTTATTAGTCTAGTACATTGTTATATGTTATAAACTTGTTGCGATTTGATTTAGTCTAGTTTATTAGTATAATTTGTTTGATATACGTGATTCTTTATTGAACTGAATTCACATTTTATTTCTAATGGAACATTTTTTCACACATTATTCATCCGAATTTGACCGTCGGGCAATTGATACAAAAACCAACTACATAAATAAATGAATTTATTAATTTATAGGTCGAATGATTGAGGAATTTCAATTTCCAGTTTTTTTTTTTTAATTTAAATTAGGTACTCGTTTTCTATTTTTAGATTTGTCATTTAGAACACTTTGGCTGGTTTTTTAATAACTGCGTTTTCTGTAATCTGTCGAGGAAAATTGTTGGGTCGTTAAAGTTTCATTAAAGTTAACCCATTAAATCCATTTGACATCGACCGGTTTTTCACGAACTGTTTCACGAAATTCCTGTATAAATTGCAGTTGAGGAAAATTTGAAATTTTCTTGTTTTCGAAATTGTTTATTAATCGTTATCTAAAAATATCTGCAATAAGCAAACACATTTGACGAGAATTCCCAAACATTGTTTATCAATTCTTGGTTAAATGGAAAAATGTTAATTGATTGTTTATGTGTAATTTTTTTCACATTATTTTCATGAAATTGATTATTAATCGATTTTACAAAAATATCTCTACCAACTAAATATTTCTTGAATATAACAATACTACAAACTATACTACAACTATACTATACAAACTATACTACAAACCAATCTAGTCTTGTCTGTCTAGAATTGTTGTCTTGTTCAGATCTTGTCGGCCAAGTCTTATCTTCCAAATCTACTCTGTCGTGTCTTGTGTATTTCATCTTGTCTTATCTCTTAAATCGTATCTGTCTAATGTTGAATAACGTGTTTTTTTTAGTTTTATTTATCCATATCTTCTAGTCTTATCATATCTGTCTATTTGTATTTCTAATTTAAAGCAATTCAAAATTATTAAAATCGAATTCAAATGATTAATTCAACTATGTCTTGAAGTTGTAAAAACAACTGTTCTAGCAATAAGTAATAATAAATCTCCATTATGTAATAGCAAATTTATAGGATTATCCATGATTATTAATATAAAACCTTTGGTATAAAACTTGGCTAAGGTCTTATATTATAAAAAAAATGCATGCTAACTAATAGAGTTTCAGTCGATCCATCCCATAAATTGTATCATGTCATGTCCTATATATATATATATATATATATATATATATAGATATAGATATATATATATATAGATATATATATATATATAGATATATATATATATATATATATATATATATATATATATATATATATATATATATATATATATATATATATATATATATATATGTATATTTGCTATCAATATTTCATATGTCGAACAGATAATTCATCGGTAATGATCTACGGTTTTAATTATTATTGCAATATATAATTATTTTTTTCGTACTTGTTGTCGTTCAATCTATCAGCAACGAAGGCAGTAACCTATTTAATCCGCATGCATTATTTATAACACAAACATGCGGAATGGTAATGGGCCAGAGCGAACGTTACCGTCGCTAAAAGTCACGACTAAGACATTTAGGAAAAAGGATTTTATATAACCGGACAAAGGGGGCGGCCCCCATAAACCCCACGTTGCGCAAAAATTGAAATTTAATACGTTGCAATTTATTTTTCTATGCAAAGTTTTCTATTAATTGAACGGTTTTTTCTCGACCGATTCAAAATGTTTGACAATTGAATGGGTTGTGTGCGTTACGCAACAGGCTCTTGGATTAGATCACGAGTCGTGAGGTTTCTTCGAGATTGCATCGCATGAGTTGCAATTTCGTTTTTTTTTCTGGCTTGGTTTCTTTTGGTCATTGAAATACCAAAGAAATTTCCTGTAAAAATCTCAGAAATCTTAAAAATTTTCTCATATTAAAATTGATAAAAGACTAGACTTTACACTATAATGTTTTATAATGTATAGTATTTCCAAAATCATTGCTACGATTTGTGTAATTTAGTTCGCGAATGTGTGAAACAAAATGAGTCAATTTTGCGACAGCGGAGAAACTTTACCAATCAATAATTTAACGCTTTATTAAATTACAATAAAACACTTTATTGCAAATTACCGTTGAAATGGAAGAAAATCTTTCCAATAAGAATCGATTCGTCTAAATAAAACAGCAATGAAATAAAATAAAAATACCTGCGATTCCACGTATCGAAATCAATTAAAATACTCGAACCATAAAAAATCAAAGTTCACACATCTTCAAGCTTTTCAGTCTCCAATCTTTTATTACTCCCCAATTAACTCTTACGCAATGCACATATTTCCATGCGCAAGAATATAGCATATCAACAGAATGAGATAAGTAAAGTGAGAAAAAAAAAGAGGAATTTGTGAAAAATAAATAATATAACTGGAGGCGTGAATGCAACGAGTTATGTAAGCCGGCCTAGGTAGCAATTGCGAATGATAATTATTCGCAAATATTCGCGTGATATTGTAATTGCGTTGTAATTAAACCTGATTTTAAATTAAAACCCACACACACACGACACACATGTGTCCGCACATGTTATAATTCGCGCCTAATTTCCATTCGAGAATAAAATCGATTTAATTGCCCCCGATTTAATTGAAATTTTAATAATGGACCGCAACAATGTTGGACAATTTCCTCAATTATTACCGCTCGAAATTAACTATTTACTTTTAATTTCCTGCCGACAACAACAAATTCTATCAATCAAGGTTTTTTTTGCTTCATTAAAACAAGAATAAGACGAGCAAGACTAGACAGGGATTCCTAATATTTTAAACCCAGTTTTCTTCATCGAAACGTCTAGCTGACAAGTTAATTTTAATATCAACATTAGTGTTTTTCTCTTGTGTTAGTTAAGAAATGTTGATTGATATTTCGTTGGATGATTTGCAAGATTTTTTTCTGAGAATGAATCGAATTAATGAATCGACGATCTTGAGAAAATGTCGAAATCTTCTTTTGAAGACGGTATTTTGATAGATGATTACAAGTCGAGTTAATGATTTGGGCTTAATTGAAAATTGTTGGCGGTTTTGTTTCGTTGTTTCTAGTTTGTGTCACAGAAATTGGTAACTGATAGATATGATGAACGTTGATGTTGATTGAGATGAAAGCGGAATTGTAGAAGGTTTTGAGATTTGATTTTTATTTATTATATTTTAAATCAATTTTGATCTAATAGTTTCTTTCATATTCAAATTGTTATTAATAGATCTACTGAAATTTTGTTAAACAAATTGTTAAAATTTTACAGATAATTATATAATATATATTTAAAACTATTCAAATGTTTTATATATTGTGTCTTAAAAAATCTCTTCAGGGATTTAGGGAACTTCTTTTCTTACTTAAACTTCTTTCTATAATTTCTTCTTCAAGTTTCCAATTTCAGAATTTTATTTTGATTTGTTTTAATATAACCAGCAAATATTTATGTTTCAAATTGAAATTTATGACAAAATCAAAATTTGTCATGTCTTTTGTAATTTTCAAAAGATTTCAAAAAGCTACTTTTGAAAAAAAATATTTTGCTAATATTATGTTAATCTTATAAATTCCATTATAATTTTCCTCATTAGAAGAAATCTATTTTATTATTTTTGTGAAGTGACAGGTCAATTTAATTAGAATTTGAAGAAAAATCTAAATTTTCCAAAATGCTTGTAAATACTGAACGATGCTTGAAACTTTAATTAAACTTCAAACGACTTTGGTCAACAATATTTTGGATATACTCGTGCTATGTTTTACCTGTTTTTACATAGAATTTGGAAAATGTTGGAGAAATATTAAGGGCATGATCAAAGATTTGGATTACAAAACCTTCAAGTTTTTCCGAAAATCCAAAACTAAGTGAGTAAAATTATCAAACTTGTCTATAATTATCTATATAGATAATCTATTTACTATAATTATCTATGCTTTCAATTTCTAATTGATTTTAGATAAATATATGAAATTTAAAACACTCGTTTAAAACAAAACCTTCAAGTTTTTCCGAAAATCCAAAAACTAAATGAGTAGAATTATCAAGCGTGTGTATCTATTATCTATATAGATAACCTATTTACCATAAATGTCCATTCTTTCAATTTCTAATCGATTTTAGACAAATATATGAAAGTTAACACACTCATACTTTTATAATAGTATTTACGCTTTCAATACAATTTAATATTCCCTAAATCAAGAATATTAAAAAAGTTGGATGCAAATTCTTTTACTTGCTATTTCTAAACCAATAATCTAAACTTTTCGGTGCAATTTCACACAATTCTTCTTTAAGAAAAACCTCAAAACAAGAAATTAAACAGAATCTCTTTTAAATCTCCGCCAAACAATCCAAAAACCGAATAGGATGGTTGCGACCATTACTACGTGGTAATCCATATTTACACTGAATTTAATGAACTGATACAACGTTGTGAATTTATCAGTTCAGTGTAGGTAATCCAAAAACCGATATTTTTCACCATAAACTAACAATTTTTTCTCCTCCATTCGTTTCACATACAAATGTTAAATAATCTACATTTTCAGCAGCCGTAATTTCCCATTTGTCGCATAGTGCAACACGCCATTTATACCCTTTTCTTCAACTAACTTATCGCCTTAAAGAGAATTATGGCTCTGATGAAGAGACCAACTCGAAACTCCCCTGGCGACCATTAAATTAATTGCCTATTACAAACATTGCAGCAACAAAAAAATAGGAAAGATACTTGCAAAAGACAAATTATTGCCAATTCGAACTGCACTAATATATCTTTATTTAAAATTTAAACTCAAGATAAAAATTAGTTTAAAGAATTGTAACGTTCATCTTCAAATTAAGAATTTATCAAAATAAGATTTCTTAATTACCGTTGGTTGTAAAAACAAAGATCAACCTTCCTTGGCCACCGGTTTCAATTTCTACTAGGGCACCGGTCCACGGAAAATTTCATGGACCTTCAAGTTGAGATTGAAACTAGGGATCTGATCGGGCTTAAAATGATGTGCACGATATATAATATGCACTATGTAGAAGGCTGTACGGTTGTTATTGGATCATCAGTTCATCAATCACCCAATTGTAAATATTTTTTTATTTAGTTTACTTACTTTTCTCCTGTATCACTGGGATTCCCTTCTACTTGTTACTAAATAACAAGTCCCACCAACATGGTTAGGTTAAAACTCTTTAAGAAAACAAGTTATTAATTAAATTGAAATTCGGACACAAATTACCTGGAGCCAACTCCACATGGATTTGTATATTCTCCTCCGAGTACAATCAAGACGAGTATTTCCAAGGTAGCGCAATGGGACCTCTATTTTTCGTTCTATTTATAAATGAACTGCATGCAACCCCCATCAACTCACCTCACATCAATCAGAGTTGGTATTACCACCAATGCAAAAAGACCTGCTGAGTCGATGAAAGACTGGTTTGATCTAATAGTCAGACTAAACAAGGAGAAATCTCGAACAATAATCTTCAGAACGAAATTGAATTGATTCATAATGGCGCGACGGACGGTGCGCGGTCCTTGGCCTCCAATACACTTCGTCTCCAATCGTCACGGTTTTTTGACCTCTGCCTCCAATTCGTGTATACATCTCTTGGCGGATGTTTTGGATGAAGTCCCTCAGCCTCCCATCTGGTCTGTTTTGTTATTCAGCACTTTCTTTGGGTTATCGCTCTCGTGCTGCGTCCTGTGTACTGTGTTCCGCCCATTTCAGTTCCCTCAACTTAATTATCGTTGCTACGTCGGCGTCGTCGTAGAGTTGGTACTTCATCATTAGAACGCATTCTCCAGCCTGCTTCCTCCCTTATAGGCCCATAGATCTTTCTCAAGGTTTTCCTTTCGAAAATGTTTACCAAACCTTTTTTACAGAATGTCCAGGTCACTGCTCCAGATGCTAGTAGTGGGCTTATTAGTGTTTTGTGAGTTATTACCTTTGTGCGCCTGCAGATGTTTTTATCTCTGCAGAATGTTGAAAGTGAGAAATAGGCTTGGTTAGCCTTCCTTGTGCGATCTTTTACTTCGACTGTCTCACCTAGAGTTTTAGTTAATGTGGCACCTCTTCTCCTTAATCTAACTTCTTGGCAGACTTGTAGGGACAGGCCATGAATGTCGGCCCCCTCGAGTTTTTTGATCCCCTGCTTGATGATATCTCGCCATCGCGATCGGTCAGCTGTTCCACGTACTGCGGTCTCAATGTCAGTGTGGAGAAGCTGCCTGATAGTATCTATCCAGCGGCAGGGAGACCTTCCTCTTCTTCGCCCGCCGTTTGGCTTACCCTGCACGATCAATTTTTCCATGTTGTCACTTCTCGTTACATGTCCAAAGAACTTCAATTTGCGGGAGTAAACTAGACTCCTTGAGAGTCTTTGTTTGAGTTTGATCTCGTTAAGAATAGAGATATTGGTACGTCGTGCAGTCCAGGGTATTCTAAGCATTTTCCCCCAACACGACATTTAGAACGCATCCACTCGACGACGGTCAGCCGCACGTAGTGTCCATGTCTCCGCCGCAGAGCCAAATACAGAAAAGAACAGCGCATGGACCAGGTTGATCTTCGTGTTACGTGTTATGTTGCTATCCCTCCATACTGGAGTAAGCGTGGACATGGCGGTTCTTCCCAATTGTATACGCCGGCGTATTTCGGGTTCACAGCATCCCTTGTTATTAATAATGGCACCCAGGTATATAAACTGCTCGACGACATCATATTTTCCGACCTTAAGTATATTTGGTCTGTTATCATTTGCGGGGTCAACAATCATCGCGTTCCTGTTCTGGATGTTTATTTGAAGACCACACGCTAGACTTACGCGTTCTAATCTCTCGGATAGGGCTATGAGTTCATCTGCGCTGCTCGCCAGTAGCAGTGTGTCATTCGCGAATCGGAGATTGGAGATTTTCTTCCCGCTTATTGTGACCCCTCCGTCCCAGTCATCTAATACATAGCGCACTATACTTTCGCTGTATAGGTTAAATAATAGTGGTAAGAGTATGCAGCCTTGACTTACTCCTTTTCTTATATGTGGCACCTAGGTACTTGAATTTTCCAACTGGTTCGATGTTGTGGTCTCCTATCGAGACGTTCTGGCTGAGTCTTCGATTGTTGCGTGATTGTACCGTGATTTTTGTATTGTCTTTACATTTATGACTAATCCAACTTTTGTAGCTGTATCTTCCATGCATATGAACACTATTTTGGCCCTCCGGATGTCTCTGGTTATTATGTTTATGTCCTCTGCGTATCCTAAATGCTTCGACTTGTTTAGTAGTGTGCAATTTGTGTCCACTGGTAATTTCGTGATTACATACTCAAGTACCAGGTTGAATAGCGTTGACGCCAGACTGCCCCCTTGCTTCAAACCTCGGAGTGTGGTTTGTGGTAGTGGCTTTGTCAGATTTATTTCGACTTTGTTGTGAGTTCGTGTTTTCCATTGTTTCTTTAATGAGTCGAACCAGCTTATTGGGGATGCCAAACTGTATCATGAACTCGTAGAATTTATCTGGGTCGATGCTATCATATGCTTGGCGGAAGTCGATGAAGATATGATATACATTGACATCAAATTCGTAGCATTTTTCGAGTACTTGTTTAACTATGAACAGTTGATCGGAGTTGGGTTTCCTGGTCTAAAATTCCCCTAGTAGGCTCCAATTATGATTGATGCAAATACTTCCAGTTTGTCTCTTACTAGGTAAAACGAAACGGAATACGTCGCTAAATACCTACTGACGAAATGGCAATCGTGAACGTGTATGTACCAGTAATAATAAGTACCAGAACTAAAGTATGTACCAGTAGTAATAAGTACTAGTAATGTACCAGTAATAAGTACCAGCAATAAATAATATTCTGTAAAACTCCTCGAACTTCACATAGACTAATAACTAGATTGGGCTTCACATACCAACTACGTGACAAATAAACTCAACAAGGCAGTATTCGCTATCAGATTCTTCCAACGATATGTTGAGACTGACCATGGGGAGAGCGTATTTCACAATCCAGAGGATGGTGTATTTTTCCCTGGAGGATGGTGTAAGGAAATTGAAATTGATATCGAACCTACAAAGTCGAGAGGATTATTGAAAGGGTCGAGGAGAAAGAGGGAATTCCAATAGAAACTTATCTTTTCAGGGAAATAAATAAATGATGGAAAAACTGCACAAGATTATAAAGTGCAACGAGGTTCCGTTTTGCATTTAGTTTTAGTTTTAAGGGGTGGTTTGCTGATGTGAAGAAGATTCCCAAATGTTTAAGTAATTTGGTCAATGCTCTGCCATGAGAAATCAAACTGATAACATAAAGAGTTTCTAGAAGCAGCCATTTCAACTCCTAAATAACATTGAACCATACGAAGTAGAAGAGTTCTTCTCGAAGCTATAATACAAACAGAGTTATATCTCCTATTCATACCAACGCCTATTCACTGCAGTGACACATTTCATTTAAAATATATTTCTTTAATTTCTATACCTACATACTTAAATAATGAAATAAATATTTTTGAATTTCATTTTGAATTAAACATAAACGCTTTCATCCGATCTGGGCAACCGTACTTTGTACCGCATTGCATTCTATATCGGATACTTCATTCTACGTCCGAACACCGTCCCCAGTTTCGTAGTTATTAGAGAACTACTACATTACCGAACATTATACATTAGAGAAATTTGCCTTCAATGCCGTAATTTTCAAAATTAAAATTGTATTCTCATTTTTTTTTTAAGAAAATGTTTTAATGCGAAAAAATAAAAAAATTCCGCGGACCAGTCAAATTTCTTTTCGTTGCCAGTCCACGGACTGGCGGTTGGGATACACTGATCTAGATTATCTAACTTAATGATAAAAACTAGAAAGACCTAGCGTAATCTATTTATATTGTCTTATTTTATAGAAAATCTCTGCTTTATTTCTTTTTTTTTTTCTTTTCTGTTTGCAACTTTGTAGATATTCCAGTTATATTTTCCCTTCTTATTATAATATTTGTTGCGCTCTAGCTAGCACGAGCAACATTTAAGTTTCTTTTTCTAATGCCAAGTCTTTATAAAGCGATGATTAACCGGATCGTACACCGAACGTACGAATTAAAATTGTTCCATATAATCGCGTCTTTAATCGGCATCGGATTTATTTAACTTTAATGTTATATGACTTTATATGAAATTCAAGATAAATATTTGAGAAATTTCGCTACAGATCGTTAATTATGCGAGTATGTATTATCATTTTTTCACTGATATTTTTCTGACCCAATTTTTTAATTGCTTTGGGTTTGTAGCGTTCGGTTATTTGGTATATTCGACTGAATGACATTGTCAATCGAGTGAACGTTTACAAACATTTCGATTCAAATATCTGCGGATTTTGTAAACAAAAATTTGAATTTGTTTTAGTCGAAGATTGAGATTTGGCCCTGCTCTAGTAATTTAACCTTGATTGTTTTTAGATTCGTGTTTTTTTTTCTTTTCTTTCTGCTGGTAATTGAATAATTGTATTTTTGCGTTTAATTCAATTTAATTTCCGTTTTACAATTGGTTGCCTCCGGGGACCCAAACTTGGCAGACCGTGAGGTTTCCAATTTCATTTAATACAATTGATTTCTATACACAATATTAAAAATATCAAACATTTTTATATAGTTTTTAATTTAGACAAAACTCCATTTTCATCTGAATGATATAAATGTAATCTAATCAAACCAAACTAGATATACAAGTCTCTCTTATCTGTTTTGTCTTATCTATAAGTAAGTTGAGTTATTGATATATAAAATAATGAGCTCTTGGAACAATTTTGAATGTTAAGTTTCAATGAATAATTAGATTAACTACAGTGACTATGTGTAATAAGAAGTCGTAGTTAAGAAGGAGTAGATTCAAAGTAGTCTAGTTTTATTGTATCTTGTCTTTAAGAGAATGTTAGTATGTAATAATTTTTTATGTAAGATCAAGGCAGGATATTGTAAAATAAAATGAAGCCGTAAATTTGATGTAATCAGGAAGAATTGCGTAAACGTTGGTAAATAATCTTGAAGGGTTGTTTGAATGGATAAAATAAGTGAATCAATTACAGCGATAGGATTTGCGACAGCGGTTTTTCCTTGTGGGAAATTTTCGTGCGTTCGAGTGCGTGTTTTATAACAGAGCCGTGTGTGCAAACTGGCCGGAGTTATGCCGGCTAGAACTAAATATGGAGTGAAACTCCTTTAATTGACATCAACATATACGCCCACGTCTATTGCAAGAGGCCCTCCGGCTGAATGCCGATCTATTTCTAGCTATTCGGATTTTAATTGAACAACACACGATGTCGATGTGACGAAATTTTTCGAGCGACGCGACACCGGCCACGACGAGTTTTTTTTTGCTTTTTCGAATCGATTTTTATGCAATCGTTGCAAAAACAATTTAATAGAAAATTGTGTATTGTGCAATTTCTCTCCGTTAGCTACAATCAACTACAACAAAAATGCGAATAAAATTGTTTATTTGTTTGATCATTTACTTACGTAAACCCTAGCAGAAAACACAATTATTAGGTTCAATATAGATTTTGAGCACATTTTGGTTATAACACATTAATGAATTTCAGCTAAACTGGTCAAATACCAATAAGACAAGTGTGTTATAGCCTGGTATGTAGACAAGATTGGACCAATAAGACTACGATATATTCTTTTTGTTTGCTTCTCGTCTTATCTGTCTAGTCTAGGTTAGTCTAGTCTTCTCTGCCTAGTAATGTCTGCCATGTCTTATGTGTCTAGTCTTATCTGCCTAGTCTTCTAATCTAATCTAATCTGTTTCTTTTTAAGAGGTTTAAAGGAATTTTTTATTTTGAAATTGAGACGAGAGAGGAATTGAGAGAGGAAATTAATAAAATAAATAATATTTCATTTCTATATTTAGAACTAGAAAGAACATAAAAAACATAAATTATATAATATTCATTGTGCAATAAAATCCAATAAGGAATTAAATTCATTGAGAATTTCTTGCGAAAAAACAATAATGACAAAGAATCCCGTAGGAATTTTATAAATAAAAAGCCAAATAAATAATTGTTGAGTTGTGAAAGTTTTTTTTTTCTTTTAGCTAATCAGAATTTGTTTAGAACATGATTACAGTAATTGTGGTCCAACTAGAATTATATCTAATGTAATTTGGTTGGAGTTAAAAAAATTCTAACAAAAAGTCGAATAATGTTTTCGTGCTTACAATTACAACTAACGTGAGAATGTTAAAAGATTTACATTAATTGCACCCTAAAAGGATCACGTGGATCCAATTAAAGCCATGCTGGAAGAATAAGTAACAATTTTAGACCACCAGAATAGAAGTATCCCATGTAAAATAAGTTTTACGTTCCTTTAACCATCGACTTATGAAGTTTTTTTTACAATGTATTTGTCTCTACACTATAATTTGCACTCTATAATAACAAAAATAACCGAACACATATGAAACGTACCTAAAATTACTATTTACTGTTACTTTATACAACAACAATTCACACGTACGAAGAAACTTCATTACGAGAGAACATTTACTAAAAATCCTATTTTATTATCCCAAATAGATATGAATTAAATTGGCGACTTTTTCTCGTTTCTTTCGAGATTTGATCTTTGACCTAAAGATTCTTTTGTTTTCGAGTGAATCTTCGATTGAAACTACATGGAAATTCGAGTAAACGATTTGATCTACCATTCAAGAATCGAGACGTTTAGCGTAATATTACAATGAGAATCTCTTCCTGGAATATCAAATCAAGTAATATCAGACTACGAATAGTAGACAAACTAGAGTAGACATACATGACTACACAGACTATACTAGGCAGACAAGCGTAAAGAGACAAGAGTAGTCATAAAAGACTCGTCATACAAAACTTGACGGACAAAACTAGACAGACAAGACTAGACAGAAAAGATATATAAACTTAAAACAAACGGAACACAGCATGGATATATAAATATATTCAGCCTTTCCGGAGCTCTATAACAATTATTGAGTCTTTTTAGGACTACCAAAACAAATCTCACATGAAATTTGTAAGTTATTTTATAGCTTTCAGTCCACCTTCGTGGCACTCAGCAAAAACTATAAAAATAACATTGTTTTTAAGCTCATGTCTTTCCGATACCTTAAGTGGATAACCATCTGTGGACGCGTTTCGAGATTTATCTCTCATCAGCACAGCTTTGTTTCCCTGAACAATAATTTGTAAACCACTCACTTGAAAACCCATGTGGTGTTTAGGGTTAGATGTTTATAATTTTGACATTTTGTGAGAGAGACATGAACTGAGCAGGTTATTGATTGAAGAGATAAGATAGAATTGGTGAAACCACCAACCTACGTTATAGAAAATCATACAAACTTAAAACAAACGGAACACAGCCTGGATATATATATATATATATATATATATATATATATATATATATATATATATATATATATATATATATACCATCTCTATCACCGGCATTTTCCGGAGTGGTCCACATTGGTTTGGAATGACCCTAGTCAGAGCCATCAGCGATTTCTTGACTTTGTCGCACTTGATCTTATTGTGGATAGTCATGCGGGTAGTTTTATCCAGATATATACCCAGGTAATTGATGACCGGCTTGTTTGTAATCATGGGATCACCAATTTTTACAGACAGTGTTTTAAGTTTTTTTCTGCAAGAATAACGATTGCTGTCTTTGCATGTGCCATTTTAAGCCCCATTTCTGTTAGCTGTCGCTGTATTATTTCCACAGCGCCTTGCGCTGTCTCTTCCAGTTGAGAGTTATTTCTCAGAAGAGTTATTTTCGCAGAAAATGAGTACTAGGTTAGAAGTAACGTTTTTTCCCTAAGTCGAGTTGCAGTAATTTGTTGTAAATATTCCATAGTGCCGGTCCTAAAATGGAGCCTTGTGGGACATCGCATGTAGTTCCTATTTAGGACCTGCTGTTGATGATAATGTATCTATTATTGAGGTTCGACTGGGCCATCTTTACTAAATATGGGCTCACACCCGCTTTTATTAGCGCCTCTATTATAAGGTCCTATGGAGCTGAGTTGAACGTGTTTTCTATATGTAGAGTGAGAAGCACCGCGATCTCTTGGTTCTTAAACGCCTTCTTTCTAATTTCTTTAGGTATATCCTTGTCTTTGGACAGGGCATCTTTCGTTGACCTGCCCGCACGAAATACGTACTGTTTTTCGTGTAATATTCCTTTGATTTCTAGCTCGTCCTCTAGGCCGGAGCTCTTTTGGTGTGTGCTTATGGCTCTTCATAAATATATTGAAACATAAAAAAAATCACAAAAAAAGAAACAGAACTATCCCTTTTCGAAAGTGTTACGACCGCCGCCGCCATGTTCATAACTTACAGTCACAGCGCGCCTCATCTCGGTTGTTTCTTTTAGTTATTGTGTCTTGCAATTAGTGACGGATTTCTGCCTAGACCCCGGTGGCGGAATCTTTATATAAGCTCAAATGGTCGTAATGGCCTGGCTTGTCTTATCAAAAAGCTTTATCGAAAATATTATAATATTTTTACTGCATTTTGATAAGACAGGACGCTCATAATATAACTTGCAGCCCTGCGAACAACAAAGCTAGAACTAAGCCTTCTTGTCCTCCCCTACCGCAGGCAGTCCATTCTAGAAGTCGATGCAATAGGCAAGAAGTCTAAAGACAGGAGAGTAAATTCGTGTGGAGGGGGTAAGATAAAATGGGCCAAAATATTCGTGCCTAAGTGGGCGTCTCTCGCATTCCGTATACTGGGCAGCGTTTGCTTGTGTTGGTTTGTCATTGTAAGCCGTGTTCTGCGTCATCTGTCAAGCTTCAATTGTGCAAACATTTCTGAAAATCCCGTCACAGCTACAAAAAACGATTCTTTAGAATTCCCATGAGAGCTTTGGATCAAAAGCATTGGGAACTATGTTATGACCCTGGAACGTTTGGCTGACTTCGATGTCCTATCTGGACTTACACATAAAACGCCACGGTAACAAAGGAAGTGGCACAACATCTTATCTTTCGTCAAAAATATGCGATGAAATGATCAATATGATCGCCGAAAAGGTAATAAATACAAGCGTGACGGTGGTAAAACTTGCCAAATATTTCTCTATCTCTGTGGACTCTACCCCGGACATTTCTCATGTAGATCAACTTTCTTTCATAGTGAGATATGTCTCTGAAGATGGATGTCCTGTCGAACGGTTTTCGAAACTCATTCCAAATTGTTGCCATAAATCCATAAAGACGTGGCTAAAGTCGTCCTAGAGACATTCACATCGACCACGACTTTGATATCGCCGATTGCCGGGGATTGCATTCTTACAACAATGCTATAGTTAAGCTTCAATGTGTCCGGTGTATATTCAGGTCTTCAATAAGATTGTAATAAATAATAAAACAAGTGAACCCTCTGATAGATTTCGTTGCCTGTTCGGCTCACTCACTGAATCTTGTTGGATCCGCTGAAGCCAAGTCTTTTCAAGCTAATTTCGATCTTTTTTTCAATCTTTTTTCAATCTTTGTTCGGTATTTTGCAGTCATTGTATAACTTTTTTTGGCATCAACACACAGATAGGAAATTTTGCTGTCGAAACTGAAGTCCAATGCCACAGTCGTGAAGAGTCTTTCTCAGATAAGGTGGGCTGACGCCTGCCGAAGTCTATGTTGCTCCTGGGATGAAATCATAGCAGCTTTTCAGATAATTGTTATTGATGTAAATGAAAAACCATATACGCGCTCTGAGGCTTCAGGTCATCTGAATTCATTAGACTCCATAGAAACTTGATTTTTGTCACTTCCTTGAAGTGATATCTTGGAAAGGTTCAACAAAGTAAGCAAATAATAAAATTGGCATGGGTGGTTACGATCGTTGAACTATATCAGTATTTGGTAACATACCCAGAACACCTAAGGAAACCCAGTACCTGTACCTTTGATCATTATGAGTCGAAAGTTATTGAAAAATCCGGTGAAATAGCTATGCATATGACATGCAGAGGAAACGTAAGCGTAAAGTCAAGTTCGACGAAGGAAAAGAAAACGAGGCCAAACACTGACAGGGACACATTTAGAGTTACCATTTTTAACGTCATTATATTGATAGACTAATAGATAGACTAATAGATAGCATTACAAAACTATGGAGACGCGGATCTGATTATGATTTATGATGATATTATGATTAGTTAAGTAAAAAGTTTGACTTTCTTACGAAAGTACATCGTTTGAAATCTAAAGACATCCGCGACGGAGCCACAAACCTTATAACTTTTTATATAGCGAGCAAAGAGGACAACTTGCGCAGTATTCATTATGTCACAACACTCATCGAGTGCTATTGATATGGCTGATGCATATTTAACGTCCTCAACTTGTTTTCAAAAACTTCTTCGGGTTTCTTGATAGTTACTGCTTTGAGCACATCTGTCGATATACAATCTGAACTTTGAGTCTTTTCCCGGTCTTTATCCGCTGCGCAGTTTTTAAATTATCTTCCAGGTCTAAGGTCTTCATTTCTGTTATTTCGAGAACCACCCAATTTATTTTAGGATTTTTTTGGGAACAGTTTTTCCACCTGGCGTATTATCTCTCCCTCGCTTAGACTACTGTTTGGCCTTTGTTTTAGTTTGTCAGATATAATTTTAAAACCTAGACACACAAAACTGGACGGACAAGACTAGACAGCCAAGACTAGACAGACAAGGCTAGACAGGCAAAACTACATACAGAAGACTAGGCAGACAGGAATGGACAGACAAGACTAGACAGACAAATCTTGACAGAAGTGCTAGGCAGACAAACCTAGCTATACAAGACTCTAGACAGACATGACCAGAAACACAACTAGACCGACACAACTAGAACGGCAAGACTAGACCGACAAGACTAGACCGACATCACTAGACCGACAAGACTAGACAGATAGGACTAGATAGGCAAGACAAAACAGACAGGCTAGACAGGCATGGCCAGAGAGGCAAAACTAGACAGACAAGACTAAGAAAACAAAACTAGGGAGACCAGACTAGAGGGACAAGAATAGACAGGCAAGACTAGTGGCAGACAAGAAAATTTCATCCAAACAAGAAATGGTAGACTTGGCCATTGAAATATTTTATAAAGTTTTTTACATTTGCGGAAGTTTTGCTTATTGTCAAGAAACATATTAAGCTTCTTTTACACATTGTTGGACTAATTTTAAAAGTTGTTTGTACAGATTTATGTCTGTCTTGACTGCCTAGTTCACAAATGTTTTTCTTCTCTTCCTTTTGTAATTCCCATTATTTTTACAGTGTTTCTAATGTAATCTATTATAAGTAATTGCTTTACATTTCCGAGAGACATTCCCGATAGAAAATTAAAAGATTCCACGCCGAGCAGGCTCAACAAAAAGTCTTCGAAAAACGGCTACAGAACAAGATTTACAAACCTTACGAAGAACTCAAATCTCTTAGATTAAATACAAACATTATTTGCACCATAAAAAAAGTACTCAATTGCATTGATCCATGTTTTTATCTCTTAAGGCTGTCTTGTCTTAACTAGTATCTATCTTTGACAGCTCTTGTTTATATATTTCTGTTTAATTTTGTCTATTTATTCCTATCTGCTTAGTACTGTATGCCAACATTCTCGTGTATTTTTATCTATCTGGTTTAAAGTAACAAATATTCTTGTTTATAGGAGTTAATTATATGATTGTTATGAAACACAAAACAGCGATTTTTAAGGACTTTAAATTTATTGTGCAAAATAGTAACAGGACGTGTAACACGTGTTCTATGGAAATAGGGTCGCAATTAAACCGCCTTAAGTGGACTTGTTTGAAATTGTTCACTTTTATAGACCACTATTCAACATAACATAATTCTCCAATTTCCATTAAAACGATAATTAACTTAAGTATTTTATTAAATTTGTACCGTCTAATTTAAGTTCTTTTTAATTCATTTTTGGTTTGAAGATTTTTTTTGTGTAGACGAGCTAATTTTCGGATAGGCTATTATGCAGAATGATCAAGTACTTTCTAGATTGCCACCACTTACTTATTACAAATCTTTGTGACGCGCTTCCTTCAACACCGACAACCCGAGGCTTCTAACTGTTAATATTGTTTAAAGGAAATTATTTCGCTTGGAAATCAACAACCCATTACAATTTTCCGTTTTTTTGCTGTTGGTTTGTTTGTTGAAATATTACATATTTCATAAACGTTTTAATGAAAAATCATTCTATGAATAATAAATAAGGAAATTATCTTTATTGCGAATTTCTACCATAAATGGATGCAGAGCAAAATCTCCTTACCGAAGAGTTGCTAGGGTATTTCTGGAACATCTGAAAGTAATTTTTTCTTGTTCTGTAATTATTAGGTTGGAACAATTTAAATACTTTCAAGATTGTATATAGATTATGAAACTATAAATTTCTTTTTTAAAGATTTTGCAAAAAAAAAAAATTATGATGACACGAACGGACAGGACTAAGTAGGCAAGATCGAATAAGCAAGACTGGACAGATAAAACTAGACAGATCCAGACTAGACGGACAATATTAGACATCTTAGAATAGACGGAACAAACTAAATAGACAAGTTTGTCAAGGTCTGTCCACAATATTAGATACAAGATTAGACTAGACAATCAGTATTAGACAGACAAAACGTGGGAGATAAGATAGATTGTTTAGGTTAAAAAGCAAAATTTACATAATTGTAAATAAATTTATTTAATTGTGAGGTGAAAACAATTATCGATTGTAATTTGTGCATTTTTTGTTTGCAGAATGTATGGATTTTCATCAGTGGTTACCTATTAGATCCTTCTGAAAAAATGAAAAGGATTTCCCATTGGTGCGACCATTGAAGTTCGAGCACTCCCCCATTCTTGTGATAATGGACATAACCGAAGCATTCCGTGCCGAAGACCTCTCGAAAGCAGACTTTTTCGACTTCGTCGTGACGCCCGACAACAACGACACCCAGTTCCAGAAGCAGATGCGCACTGTCAACGCCTACCTGGGCAACAACGGTACCGACGAGAAAGAGACCAACAACAACACCATGCCCACCTCCGACCTCACCGTCCCCACCACAACCTCCTCCTCCGAAAACGTTTCAAACTTCGACTTCTGGGGCGACAAGGAGACTGTCCGAATAGAAACGGCCATCCTCGAAGATCTGAACAAATACTGCTGGAATGCGGAAGAAGACGTAGCCAACGGCGTCGAAGTTAATAAAAGTAATAACAATAATAACACTGATGGACATATTTATACTTTAACAGTTTTAAATGGTATAGATCAAGGGACGTGGTATAGGCAACCTTTAACTACTATAATCAAAGAAGAAGACGGTTCTGTTTCGAGTCCGAACTCCATGGATCACCTACAAAGCGGTTTGGACATCGACTCCATCCTAAATATAATGCCTGGACAACTAAACGGGTTCAATAATAACTATCCAGAAGGTAGTTTGAGCCAAAACACCGACGGATTAATAAAATCAGAAACTTACACTTATGAGGATAGTGGATTTGCTGATAACAAGGATGAGTTGGCGAGTTCTTTGATCATTGACACACCTTTGTTAGAGGCACATGATGGATTTAATAATAATAACAATAATGATTGGAAGTTGAATAATAATAATAATAGTAATGGAACTCCGGATTCATTGTTACGGAGTGCTTTACAAGGTAAGGCTTTTGTGAGATACAATGGTGTTAAGAAAGAGAATAATACAGAGCTGCGGCGAGTTTTATCGACTCCCCCAACGAAAACAGAAACGATATTTGTTAAACAGGAAAGTGAACCGGAGAAAATACCAACAATAGTGGCTGGAATAGATGCGAATGGAACTGTGATTTTTGAGGAACAAATCCAACCACCTCAACAAAGACAAAGCGATTCCGATAATCCATCAAGTACGCACAGTATGGATGATATCATCTTGTCGCAGTTGGATAATACTTATCCGGAAGACTTCGAGAAGTTGAAGAGGATCGCGAACGAAGTGGCCGAAAGTGTGAATCAGTTTTGTCAGATAGATACTTCAGTTGAGACTGTTTACACGATAACTCCCGACCAAATCGGTTTACTCAACAACCTAAACTCTCCTATATCCATCACCACTCCTGTTGTAACAAGTTCCAAACCCGCCACAAAGAAATACAAGAGATCCAACAGCAGTTCCAAACAGACGACGGTTCAAAACGCGACTTCCACTTCAAACGGAGTAAGGAAGGAACGAAGTTTACACTACTGTAGCATTTGTTCAAAAGGTTTCAAAGACAAATATTCGGTGAATGTTCACATTAGAACGCACACAGGAGAGAAGCCGTTTGCTTGTAGCCTTTGCGGGAAGAGTTTCCGACAGAAAGCACATTTGGCCAAACATTACCAAACGCATATTGCGCAGAAAAACGCCGCCGCCGCCGGAAACGTCGCCGCCGCGAAAACCAAAACAAGGTAGCCGAACAAAAACAAAAACACAAAAATTATGGAAAAAAAGTTAAATCACAGAAATTTATAAAACTAGGAAGGTTTTAGTTTATATAAAAAAAAAACTAAATTGTTTCCATTTACAAATGTTTTTTTTTCCTGAATTAATTTATTGTTTTTGAAGATTTTTATTTATTTTGACTTTTGCTGCGCGGCAAAATTTGTTTACGGTTTGTTGCAAATTGCGCGTCGTAAAAGTTTTCGCAGGGTGTGTCCACAATCCTCGAGGTCAAAAAAGAACATAGTTAATAAAAAAAGAAACACAGAAAGTTTTTTTTTTGTTAATGTTATTATGTTAAGTGAATATTGATCACGACTTGTAAATGGAAATAATTATCTTTGTTGCCAATATAATATTTTATTTATAATAGATATGAGACGTTTTAAATATATATTGTAGAAGGAAAACAGCCAATTGAAGCATTTTCTCACACTTAATATAGATTTTTTATTTGTTTAAACAAAATATTTTCTCCAATTTAAAAAAAACTGTTGTTTTTTTTGTTCCTAAGCCTAATTTGTGTGTGTAATTTTGTGCTGTGATTGAGAAAAAAGAAGAGGAAGGAAACGTTTTTGAGATTAAAAAACTTAAAATAATAGGAGAAAATAAGAAAAGAAAAACAGATTTAAGAAAAATGCTGCGAAATAATATATAGAACAAAAGTTATTATATAAATATATACCATATAATTTAATTGTAATTTTCTTGCCATTTCTGTATTATTTTTTCTTTGAAAAAAAATATTTATTTAATTATAAACTACCTAATTATTCCGTCCAATTTGTTTTGCTCTTATTATTTGTATGCTTATATTGTTTTAGTTTTAATCTAATTTCGCTTGTATAGTTCGTAGTCTAACTACAGTTTACCATAATATAAGGCATTAAATGACCTTTTTTACCTACGAATACTCACTTTGTAATTTCTGTTATTATTATTATTGATTGATATAGTTTAATTTATTTTTTATTAGGTAAAATCGTATGCAATGTGAGTACAAACAAAGAGCCCTTGATTGCTCCCAAGATAATTACCATCACTCAAATTGTTGTTAATTATTATTATTAAATGTTTATTGATGTTGGATCTGTTGTTATATTGTATCTACTCTTTAGAATTCTCTCTCTAAACGAAGAAAAAAAACTTAACTACTAGTTTTTTTTGCGAAGTTTAATTTTAACTTGAACCTTAATACAGCAGTATTTTATTTTTTGTTTTATAATTTTTAATTGTGTGCGTGTTTTCTACGTGTTTTTTTGTTTTGTTTATTTGCCCCAGCTAAGTTACTTGCCATGGTAGAGGGTTTTTTATCCATAATATTGTTTTTTTTTTGTATATTGGATCTCAAGTTCGATGAATTGCGGCTTTCTGCTTATGTAAAGTTTTTTTGTTGTTGACTCTTTGAAGAAGAAAAATCATTTTTACAAAAATCTATATTCAAAGGAAACTGCCAACCTTTTTCGTGTTCTTCAACGATGGAAAGTTATGAACGAAAATACTCATTTTATTGTAATTTAATACTCTGAAATAATTATTATTTTTTGTATACTATTATGTGTTTATTTTATTTTTTGTTGCAACGAAGCCATAGGTACTTATGTTTTACTTTTATTCACGTTTTGTATAGTTTAATCAGATTTTATGTTTCTTTTTTATTATTATATCATTGATTTTATTAAAGTATTTTTATACCTAGATACATATATTTACATTTTACAATTTTATATTATATAATTGTGAACTTTATTACAAATAAAAGATATTTTTTAATTGTCCTGTGTTATTTTGCATAAATACCAATACGCCATGACGAAAGAAACAGGACTTGACTGACCTAATATATAAAGTAGATGACAATCTTCTAAGGAAATTTCAGGATCTTTCTAAACTACATACTTAAACAAAACTTGCCAACGAATATGTAAACTAGACGGACAAAACTAGACAGACAAAAGTAGACATACAGGACTAGACGGACAAAACATTTTATTATTACGCAAAACTGTAAACATTTGAAGACCCTGGTTAATCCCGAGGTGTATCCTTACTCCTGTTATTCTCGTAATTCTGTCATAGTTGTAACCAGTTGGGAATCACCTTTTTTATATTGAAAGTGGTTCGGGCGGGGGAAGCTCTCACTAAACCCCCTACTCCACCTTGGCTTTAATTATGCGCCACCCTGGTATCGCATATTTTGCATTCATCCAGGGTGGGCAGCCCGGACGGTTAATGAAAAGCGCCATAGTTGTTGTCTCCCCGACCAGGATTCGAACCCGGGTCTCCCGCATTGAGTATGTTGTCAACTACACCACCGAGGAGGACAGTTGGGAATCATCTGGGCATAGCTTCGAACTGGAAGGCGTTTGTTGTAGGTTTTAGTATTGTCGACTATCTAGTTACTTGGTACCTTCTCTGTTCTCTCATAATCAGTTTTGGTTTTCATAATGTCGTCAACCATTGTCTTTATGTAATTCCATTTTTCCTCTGATTGTAACATAATTTATATTATGTTGTCAGTTTTAAGTTCTTTCCTAATCTTTACCTATAGAGGCAAATAATGTTTATAGAAACATTCTTTTATATGAATACCTATCAGTATCAGTACATGCATTGATTACTTACTGGGGGGGGGGGGGGGGTGTTTCATGGGTTCCACCTGGTCTGATCCTGGTGCTTTTTTTATCTTGATTTATTCTACTGCCTTCTCCAGTTCTTCCTCAGTGAACTCCGGGATATTTTGCAGGATCCAACCTTTCTCTACCCACTCCTATCTCGTATTTTCTGGGAAGAGATCTATTGCTATTTGTATTTGCATTTCCTCTGTAAGTTTGATTTTTAGTCTGATAGAAATTTTTCATGACGATTTTTTAGCCACCACCCCATAAATTTTCATCAATTTCTTCTAGTAGACCCATTTCTTCTCCTTTGCTCTCATAATTTCTTATGAGTTTTCGTTTCCTCTGGGTAATCTTTCTGTAGTCCTCTCAATTCATTTTCTTTTATTCGACTTCGGGTTCTTGCTCTTGACAACAACCTTCTCGCTCACACGCTCTATTTCCTAATATCGGATATCTCATTAGTCCACCAGTAAACTGGTTTCCTCTTGTTATTACGTGTCTTTTTAGACAGACAAGACTAGAGTGAGCAGACTAGATAAACAGAACTAGCCAGACAAGATTAGACAGATAGGACTAGACAGACAAGACTAGACAGACAAGACTAGACAGACGAGACTAGATAGTCTAAACAGGCAAGACTAGATAGACAGACTAGACAAGACAAAGAAGACAGACAAAACTAGACAGACAAGACTAGACAGACAAGACTAGACTGACAAGACTAGACTGACAAGACTAGAGAGACAAGTCTAGACAGACAAGAATAGACAGACGAGACTAGACAGACAAGACTAGGCGGACAAGACTGGCCAGACAAGACTAGCCAGACAATACTAGACAGACAAGACTAAATAGACAACACTAGACACATAAGACTAGACAGACAAGGCTAGACAGACCAAACTAGACAGACAAGCCTAGACATACAAGGCTGGACAGACTAAACTATACAGACAAGACTAGACTGACAAGACTAGATAGACAAGACTAGACAGACAAGACTAGATAGATAAGACTAGATAGACAGGACTTGCTGGAGGTGAAAATCTGCAAACAGACACCACCCGACCCGTGTCGAGTGGTAGTGTGGGGCTGCCCCCCAAAAAAGGCGACCCACTAAAAAAACCCCACCATTCAGACCCCCCAGTCAAAACCAGAGAGAACGTGATGGAATCCAAAATTTGGCATAACTTCACCACGTTCCTCCCCCTTTCATATCCAAAGCATTCATCCATTCATTCGTTGTGCCGGGCGCGTCGTTAATCGCCGTGCCCCCCCTCACATCAGAGTTTACAATAAGTTTGTGCGCCCGCTTCGCACTAAGGGGGGACCGGCGATGGCACGCTCGGCTCGCGCGTAGCAACCCCTCGACCCGCCTTACGCTCCTCTCTTTCATCCTTCTCCTTTCTCCTCATTATATAACCTATCATTCCAGACAGCACGCCCCATTCATACTCACTGCGGAGCATGATTCTCACCATACTCTCCTTGTTCACATTCTCTCCCACCTTGCATTCTGCGGCGCTCCTCATTCTCTCCCATCTCGTACACTCGAAGATGGTATGCTCCGCAGTGTCCTCAGTCGCTCCACAGTACCTACAGTGCGCCTCAACCAGTTTCCCGATGCGCACCAGGTAAGACCCAAAGCATCCATGCCCCGTAAGCGCCTGGGTGAGGTGATAATTCACCTCCCCGTGCCCACGGTTGACCCATTCATTGATAGTCGGAATCAGTTGCCTGGTCCAGGCTCCCTTTTCCGACCCCTGCCATTGCTCTTGCCATACACGCATTGTTTTTTCCCTTTCATTTCTAGAGTCATTACCTCCCCAAACTCTCCTTTCATGCGCCAGAAGGTCTAACGGGATAACTCCAGCAACGACCGCCACGGCGTCGCCAGAAACAGTCCTGTATGCGCTGCACACACGCAGCAGCATACACCTTTGCACTCTCATCAGTCTCGCTCTATAACATTCAATCCTGAACGCATTTATACATGCCGGCACCCCATACAGGAGAATGGAGTGCACGACCGCATTCATAACCCTCCTCTTGGAGGCCAACGGCCTACCTATGTTGGGCATCAGCCGTCCAAGGGCTCTCACACATGCTGTAGCCTTGCTCACCACCCGGGTGACCTGATCGGACACCCTGAGATTTCGCTGGAGCTCTACCCCAAGGTATCTTACAGATTCCCGAGCCGGTACGTCAACTGTCCCCATTCGCACGGTCAATTCACGCAGCTTTCTTCTCCCAATTAGCAGGACCGCCTCGGTTTTGTGGGGAGCCAGAGCAAGCCCTTTTTCCCCCATCCACCGACCAATCCTACCAATTGCCTCATTCATTATCGCTTTCAGACTTTCTTCCGTTCTTGCGACAGCGACCACCGCTAAGTCGTCAGCGTACCCTACGAGTGTAACCTCGTGTGGTAACAAAACCTCATCATAAAATATGTTCCACAGTATCCGCCCAAGAACCGAACCCTGTGGAACACCCGCACTCATTTTGAAGATTTTACTTTCCACAGTCACTATCTCCCTATCATTCAAGTAGCTCCCCACCATCTTTCGAAGGTAGGGAGCTACCCCCTTTAGTTCCAAAGCCTCCATGATTCCGCCCCATGGGACCGAATTGAAGGCATTTTTCACGTCCAGGGTTACAAGCACGCAGTAGCTACGGGTACGCCATGGACCCGTATTAGCTAACCTTGCTCTCTCTATCACACGCATCATTGCGTTCACCGTAGTGCGGCCGCCTCTGAACCCATACTGTTCCTCTGAAAGACCCCCTGCCCTCTCGAGATCCTCATTTATCCTAGCTCCGATCATACTCTCAAACATCTTCGCTATCCCATTCAGTAGGCAGATTGGCCTGTAATTGGCTTCCTCTCCTTCCTTTCGCTCTTTTTCAATCATCACCAGTCTCGCTCTCTTCCACTCTTTGGGGAAACTGCCATTCATCAACAATTCATTCATCATGCTCAAGCACATGTCCTCAGACACATGCCCAAACACCTTGCACGCTTCCGGTGGAACACCATCAGGACCCGGCGCTTTTCCCTCCTTCATCCGGCCAACTGCACTCTGCAGCTCGGCCGGAGTGAAAAGGGGCGCCTATCTCCATCCCACGGGTTCCAGCCAGTTCATTCGCTCATGTACTGGGAACAGCTTCTTGACTTCCGTCATTAGGCTATCCCCCCGGAGAGTATTAACCCTGTGCGCAATTTTTCTGGTGACGATCTTATAGCCGTCACCCCAGATGTTATTATTCACCTCTTCACAGAGCACTCTCCAAGCTTCTTGCTTGGAGTTCGCGATGGCTCTGCGAAGTTCCCTGCGCGCCAAGTTATACCTCCTTCTGCACTCCTCACGCACTTCCTCATTTGCCCGCCTATTGCTCTTCACCATGCATCTCCTTTCACGCAAAGATAGACAGGACAAAGATAGACAGGACTAGATAGACCAGACTAGACAGACAAGAGTAGACAGACAAGACTAGACACACAAGTCTAGACAGACAAAACTAGACAGACAAGACTAGACAGACAAGACTAGACAGACAAGACTAGACAGACAAGACTAGACAGACAAGACTAGACAGACAAGACTAGACAGACAAGACTAGACAGACAAGACTAGACAGACAAGACTAGACAGACAAGACTAGACAGACAAGACTAGACAGACAAGACTAGACAGACAAGACTAGACAGACAAGACTAGACAGACAAGACTAGACAGACAAGACTAGACAGACAAGACTAGACAGACAAGACTAGACAGACAAGACTAGACAGACAAGACTAGACAGACAAGACTAGACAGACAAGACTAGACAGACTAGACAGACTAGACAGACAAGACTAGACAGACAAGACTAGACAGACAAGACTAGACAGACAAGACTAGACAGACAAGACTAGACAGACAAGACTAGACAGACAAGACTAGACAGACAAGACTAGACAGACAAGACTAGACAGACAAGACTAGACAGACAAGACTAGACAGACAAGACTAGACAGACAAGACTAGACAGACAAGACTAGACAGACAAGACTAGACAGACAAGACTAGACAGACAAGACTAGACAGACAAGACTAGACAGACAAGACTAGACAGACAAGACTAGACAGACAAGACTAGACAGACAAGACTAGACAGACAAGACTAGACAGACAAGACTAGACAGACAAGACTAGACAGACAAGACTAGACAGACAAGACTAGACAGACAAGACTAGACAGACAAGACTAGACAGACAAGACTAGACAGACAAGACTAGACAGACAAGACTAGACAGACAAGACTAGACAGACAAGACTAGACAGACAAGACTAGACAGACAAGACTAGACAGACAAGACTAGACAGACAAGACTAGACAGACAAGACTTGACAGACAAGACTAGACAGACAAGACTAGACAGACAAGACTAGACAGACAAGACTAGACAGACAAGACTAGACAGACAAGACTAGACAGACAAGACTAGACAGACAAGACTAGACAGACAAGACTAGACAGACAAGACTAGACAGACAAGACTAGACAGACAAGACTAGACAGACAAGACTAGACAGACAAGACTAGACAGACAAGACTAGACAGACAAGACTAGACAGACAAGACTAGACAGACAAGACTAGACAGACAAGACTAGACAGACAAGACTAGACAGACAAGACTAGACAGACAAGACTAGACAGACAAGACTAGACAGACAAGACTAGACAGACAAGACTAGACAGACAAGACTAGACAGACAAGACTAGACAGACAAGACTAGACAGACAAGACTAGACAGACAAGACTAGACAGACAAGACTAGACAGACAAGACTAGACAGACAAGACTAGACAGACAAGACTAGACAGACAAGACTAGACAGACAAGACTAGACAGACAAGACTAGACAGACAAGACTAGACAGACAAGACTAGACAGACAAGACTAGACAGACAAGACTAGACAGACAAGACTAGACAGACAAGACTAGACAGACAAGACTAGACAGACAAGACTAGACAGACAAGACTAGACAGACAAGACTAGACAGACAAGACTAGACAGACAAGACTAGACAGACAAGACTAGACAGACAAGACTAGACAGACAAGACTAGACAGACAAGACTAGACAGACAAGACTAGACAGACAAGACTAGACAGACAAGACTAGACAGACAAGACTAGACAGACAAGACTAGACAGACAAGACTAGACAGACAAGACTAGACAGACAAGACTAGACAGACAAGACTAGACAGACAAGACTAGACAGACAAGACTAGACAGGCAAGACTAGACAGACAAGACTAGACAGACAAGACTAGACAGACAAGACTAGACAGACAAGACTAGACAGACAAGACTAGACAGACAAGACTAGACAGACAAGACTAGACAGACAAGACTAGAAAGACAAGACTAGACAGACAAGACTAGACAGACAAGACTAGACAGACAAGACTAGACAGACAAGACTAGACAGACAAGACTAGACAGACAAGACTAGACAGACAAGACTAGACAGACAAGACTAGACAGACAAGACTAGACAGACAAGACTAGACAGACAAGACTAGACAGACAAGACTAGACAGACAAGACTAGACAGACAAGACTAGACAGACAAGACTAGACAGACAAGACTAGACAGACTAGACAGACAAGACTAGACAGACAAGACTAGACAGACAAGACTAGACAGACAAGACTAAGCAGACAAGACTAGACAGACTAGATTAGGCAATGAAGACTAGAAAGACTTGACGGACTAGACTGACTAGGCTAGACAGACGAGACTAGACAGACAAGACTAGACAGACTAGACGCATTAGACGGACTGGACGGACTAGACAGACTCGATGGATTAGACGGGCGAAACATACTAGGCTGACTAGATGGTCATTTCTGGATTATATCCGCTTTGATTTCTCCTATTTCTTTGTTTGTTTTCCTGCTTGTCCTTTCATTTGTTCTACCATAAGTTCTTCTCCCAGCACGTTTCTATAGATTTTGTGATTGAGGATATCGCCCCATATCTGGACGCCATAAAGCATGATGGAGTGCGCGACTGTGCTTCGAATTTTTCTTTTGAAAACAGTTGGCCCCTTAATTCTTGGCATCAGTTTTATAAGTGCATTGATTGATTTTTCGGATTTTATTGCCGCTTGCCTAACATGCAGGATGAGGGCCTCATATTGTGGTCGAACCATACCCCAAGGAATTTTAGGGTCGCTTTAGTTTTGATTACTGTGTTCCCGGCTTTCAGTGTGATAACTTCCTGCGCCCTTGTAGTATTACCGCTTCCGTCTCCCTCTCCTCAAGACAGACTAGACAGACAAGACTAAATAGACAAGACTAGACAGAAAGACAGACAAGACTAGATAGACAAGACTAGACAGACAACACTAGACAGACAAGACTAGACAAACAAGAATATATAAAGAAAACTAGGCAAACAAGATTAGACAGTCAAAACTAGACAGACAAGACTATACAGACAAGACTAGAAGACAATACTAGACAGACAAGACTAGACAGATTAGACTAGCCAAACAAGACTACACAGACAAGACTAAGCAGACAAGACTAGACAGATTAGATTAGGCAATGAAGACTAGAAAGACTTGACGGACTAGACTGACTAGGCTAGACAGACGAGACTAGACAGACAAGACTAGACAGACTAGACGCATTAGACGGACTGGACGGACTAGACAGACTCGATGGATTAGACGGGCGAAACATACTAGACTGACTAGATGGAATAGACGGATCAGACGGATTAGACGGGCTAGACGAACACGACTGGACAGAAAAGACTAGACAAAAAAGTAACTAGATAAGCAAGACTGTACAAACAAGACTAAATAAACAAATCATATCTCATTTAGTAGATAATTTTAGCTTGTTTAAAGAAATGTGCGAGAACCACTGAAATATATACTACCTAGAACGAGCACTGGCCTCCTGGCTTGTGCGGGCTGAGCGAGAGCATCACAAGGTGTCTCTCGTACCGCTCTGTCTTCGTCTAGTACAGTCCAAAGGGAAAACAAATTGTGTGTCCGACGTACATTTTTCCTTGCAAATACAACAGTTTACCATTGTCTTTTTGAAAACAACTTTCATTAAAATATAATAACTTCGGCTTATAATATGCTCACCGATTGAACGATCTCACTCTCTTTCTTGATACAAATCAATACAACTAGCTTTTCGCTCTGACTGTATAACAGCCTCCCACTCTCGAATTCACTGTTGGCTAGACAAGGCTGAAGGGATCCCTTTGGGACCTCTCCCTCGGCCCGCACAAGCTTAAGGTAGGTCCAACAGGGCAACTGGGCAACAGGGCAACAAATTGTTGGCAACATGTTGTCAACACAATGTTGACAACATGTTGCTGTAAATAAGCAACGTGTTGATGGATACTCAACATTTGGGGGCATACATCAAAGAAATTTGTTGATTGTTGCCTGTATGTTGACTGTTTCCCGTGTATCCCGTTTTATACGGGTAAGATCGCTCTTATATGGGTAACATCGCTCAGTGTGGACAGTGTTGACAACATTTTGCGTGAAACCCAGTGGTTGAGGTTTCATTTGTGCAGGTTAGCTACCTACTTCGTTTTTGTTATAATAATATTCATTAATTCTTAATTATAATTATAGTTTATAATTCAAAAAAAGTGATGGAGAATAGTGGTGGTGAAGAAATTAAATATTCCTGGACCAAACAAAAAAGGACAGAACTGATAGAAATGTTGCAAGGTGCGCCAGCTTTGTGGGATGTTGCAACGAAAGAATATAAAAACAGGAATATTAAATATGACGAAATGTGTAAAATGGCTGTACATTTAAAACAAATGCAGATGGGATTGCAAGAATAAGCAACATAAGCAGCACAAACACCTGCAGCTTTCACGTCCATTTTCAACATATGACTGGTTCTGGTGTGGACGCACATCACAGACAACATGTATCCAGATACAAATGAAGCAACTTCATGTTGCCATGTCAAAGTGTTGGCAACATGTTGCCACCAATTTGTTGCCTAGTGTGGACATACCATTAGAGGCCAGAGCTCGCACTGAAATATATACTAACTGGAACAAGCGCTGGCTTCTAAGCTTGTGCGGGTAGCTAGAGAGGTCCCAAGGGGAGCCCTCTCATTGTTGCCTTGTCAAGGAGGGAGCTTGTCTAGCCAACAATGAATTCGAGAGTGGGAGGATGTGGTACAATCAGAGCGAAAAGCTAGTTGTATCAAACCAAATCAAGTATTTATTCACACTATGTATTACATACAAATATTAAAAATATACAAAATATTAAAACTAATAAGAGTAATATTTTGTCATGTGCTACTAGTATTATATATATATATATATATATATATATATATATATATATATATATATATATATATATATATATATATATATTTATATATATATATATATATATAAATTATTATTTATATATATATATATATATATATATATATATAATAATTTTCTTTTTGTATTATATATTACATGTATAAAATAATATAGATATATTTATACTATACATTAGGTGTTTCAGTAAGACTGTACTAGACGAAGACAGAGCGATACGAGGGCTCCCCTTGGGACCTCTCTCTCTACTCGCACAAGCTTAGAAGCCAGCCCTCGTTCCAGTTAGTATAATTTTCAGTGAGCACTCGTTCCAGGCAGCAGTGATGCCAACTTAGGGGTTTTGTCCCCAAATTTAGGGGGAACCAAGATGTAAAGGTTTTTTTTAGGGGGTATATTTGTTTAGGGGGATTATTAAAAAGAAAAGTTAACAAAAGAAGAGTATAAAAAGCAAAAAATAATGTAGGAAAAGAAAATGATGAAGCAAAATAGATGGAAATATAAAGAAAAGGAAAGTTGAGAAACAAAATATAAAAATTGTTTTATTCCATTGTTGTTAACACTACTATTATTAGTTCATAAATTAATGTGCGTAAATGTGTAAAATACGCCCACATAAATACAAAAGCTCTTACTACTAACTACCTAATAGTATTACCTAACTATATTTACTACCTAACAGTATTTTAGATTTACTTTTGAAAACTTTAGGGGTTTTTAATCGAAATCTAGGGGGAATTGAAGTTGGTCCTAGGGTGAAAATTCTGTACGAGTTGGCATCACTGGTCTCTGGTTCCAGGTAGTATATTTTTCCGAGTGCTAGGTAGTAGGTAGTATATATTTCAGTGGCGAGAACTCAGCGAGAACTGGTGGACTACACAGTTGTCGTTTTACATTTGGGCACTTGTGTATTAAAAGTTGTCTATGCTACGTTTTGAAAGGATAATAATACAACATAAACAAATAGTTAACCTAAGAACTTGAATAAGTATTGGAAATTATGGCTGCAGTGTTAAAGAAACGCGCATTAGCTGAATATTCACAAACTCAAGTCCAACTAGTAAATATTTTCCAAATAGTTTAAAAAAGACTCCTTAATTTTAACCTAAAATATTTATAGGAACTTCCTCAGCCACAGCCACTAAAGAAACTACGCTTGGTTAAGAAACCAATTGTTGATAACTCAGCTCTAGCGCTATTAAGTAGTTTAGAATTTTGTAAAAGCAGCAACGAAGCACTACAAACCCTCCTCCGCATATCTGATACCTTCGAATTTGACACCTCTGACTTTCCTGAAGCTGTAAAAAAACTCTCCGAGCATTACAGAAACGAAAAAGAAACTGCTGTAAGAGTCAAAATTCACGCAATCTTAGGAGATATTGGAAATATTCCAGGTGCTGACATAATTGGAATCATAGATGAAACAATATTTCTATTAAAAAATGAAACTTCACATAAAGTGATCGCTCAAGGAATGAACACAATCCTTCGTGTAACAAAATTCATCAAAGAAAACCAACAAATGATCCTAAAACTCTTAGATATTGCAAAAAACTATTTAAAAGATATCAGTCATTCGGTAAAGTGTAGGTGTTTAGAAATCTTGGGGGTGTTAACTCCACCCTGCACAGGCAAAGATTTAGACGATATTTTAAATCTTGTTGGATCTTACTTTAACAATGATGATGCAAGGGTCAGAGCTCAAGCTTTCTCAACAATGATCTTATTACATGAACGCGGATTGAAACTTAACCCAAACATTTATACAAGTGTTTGTGAGGGCTTGAAAGATGATTACGAGATTGTTAGAACTGTTGTTTTGAAATTACTGTGGGTTTTGGGAAACTCATACCCTGAAAAGTAACTAATTTAATTTTCATTTGATTAAAATTTAAATATAAATTGTTTTAGTATTGTAATTTTGTCGGATGGGGAGCAAGAAATTAGATTAGTAGATGACGCATTTGGTAAAATCTGCAACAGTGTCAATGATTTATCTATGCATGTGCGAACTCATGCTGCCAAACTTCTTGGATCTATGGGTTCAGTTAGCAGCCGATTTCTAATACAAACTTTGGATAAGAAACTGATGTCTAATATGAGAAGAAAAGTAGAATTTCAAATTAATTTAAGGCTTCAAATTAATTAAATTTTAATATTTTAGAGAACAGCACACGAGTTAGCTTGGGAAAATGTTACTAGCGGAGAATGGGCTAGTGGAAAAAAATGGGCTGATGATGCTCCGAGAGAGTTTATTGACAAGAAAAGTATTAATTTGATGAGTAGTGGAGCTTGTGGAGCATTTGTTCATGGACTTGAAGATGAATTTTTAGGTTTGTTTCTGATCAAAGTAAACCTTTGTTTTTTTTGGGGGGGGGTCTTGCGTTGCAAGCACTTTTGTTAACTTTCGCAAGTGGTCCCCCTGCAACCCACATATCCTGGGACTGCTCCTCACATGAAATCAGGATGGTGGCATCTCGCATTATAGTGTTTGCATAATTATATTGCCTTACATCCCCCTTCCACATGGGGTGATTATGGGTTCAGGAGCTTCTCATTGTATGTCTCTGTCATCCGTTTGTCTTCTTCCTTTGTTCTTAATATTGCCCTTGTCATGGTATATCCATTGCCAACCAGGATTCTTCAGATGTTAGCATTTCTTGGTCTACAATTTTCACTTCTAGTTTGGTGTGCGTCGTAGCTGTCCATTTGTCTCTCTCTGGGGTCCATCTGTCACATTGGAACATCATGTGCATGTCACTGTCCACAAGGCCGCAGTATTCGCATAGGTCATCAGGGGCTCTGTCAATGCTATTCAGATAGTCACGGAAGAATCCATGGCTGGTGAGCCTTTGGATGAGGTAGTGGTTAAACTCCCCGTGCTTCCGTGTCACCCATGGTTCAAATTGTGGTATTAACAGCATGGTCCACTGGCCCATTGTCTGCGGCACTCCAGTGGGTTTGCCACTTGTGGTGGAGCTTTGCACGAACCTGCTTCCTTCTCTCTTTGTTTGTTTTGTCATGTTTTCTGCCACGGGTCCAATATACAGCATCTCTAGTGACTGTACTGTAAGCGCTGCACACCTGCAGGGCCATCCTCCTCTGCACCGTGGCAAGCTTATGCAGGTACATTTTTATTTGTATTGCACTTGCCCAGACTGGTGCCCCATACGACATTGTTGAATGGGCAACAGTGCACAGCAGTTTCCTTTTGCTGCTGCTTGGACCACCAATATTTGGCAGCAGCCTTTCAAGTGCCACAAGTGTTTTATTAGTTTTTTGGGGTTGCATTTGTCACTTGCTCTTTGAAGGAGCACATCTGTCAATGTTTACTCCGAAGTACTTTATGGAGTCTTTTGGCACGATAGTGGTACCTTCCAATATAATGCGTATTGGGCCTATTTTTCGTAATCCTGTGAGCAGCACAGCTTCCTTTTTATGTGGGGCCAGGCTCAGCCGCTTTTTTTCCCATCCACTCATTTACTTGAGCGATAGCCGTGTTCGCTCGCCCCGTTACATCTTTTTCGATTGTCCCCGCCACCACCAGAGCAAGATCTTCAGCTAAGCCAATGATGTCCGCTCCGTGTGGCAGTTTCGATCTCAGGACTCCATCGTACAGCATGTTCCACAGGGTAGGTCCCATTACTAAGCACTGTCCATTTGCTTCTATACACACTCTTTAACTTCGACATTGCAGATAATTGTGCACTAGCCTCAGTAGATATGGGGGGAACCCTCTCATTATTACTTCTTGCATGATATCCTCCCATGCCGCTAAGTTGAACGCATTTTTCACATCTAATGTGATTAAAATGCCAATCTTTCTAGTCCTGCGTGTGCCTTCTGTAGCTTCCTTTGCTAGTTCCAACGCTCTCATAATCGCATCAACTGTCAACCCAACTTCCCTGAACCCAAACTTTCTGACAGATTAAAGCCTTTTTGAAGTTCCGACTTTATCCTCGCTAGCAGGAGATGTTCCAGCAGCTTGCCAGCAGTATCGAGGAGGCATAGGAGTCTGTAGGATGAGGGATCTTTCATTGAATCATCCCCATTCTTCAACAGTACTAGTTTTGCCCTCTTCCACACGTTTGGAAAGTTTCCGTCGATCATTATGTTGTTCATTAATTTTAGTATAAGCGGATACTACTATTTTTATGGCCTCATGTGGTAGTCCGTCAAGTCCAGTGGCTCTGTCATTATGCAGTCGGTTACCGGCTCTGGTGAGTTCTTCTACCACGAATTCTTCAATTTCAGTTACTGGTGGTTGTTGCCATTTCATTTCCTCATGCTTGGGGTATAGAACTTCCACCACCTCAAGTGCCTTTTGCATTGGGATGTATTAATTTGGGGATCTTTGCTTGAGTGGCAATAGCATAAGCATTCCCCCAGATATTATCATTTAGCTTCTGACAGAGCTCACTCCAGTGTTCTTTCTTCGAGTCATTAATTTTCCTTTTTTATCATTGGTATGTACCATTTTTAGGGAGGTTTCAATGTCTTTGTTTACATGTTTCTTGCACATCCTCTGCTATATGCGTCTTAAAGAAAGGCAGGACGCCCGCAGCCTGGCGAATTCGTCATTCCACCAATTGTGTCGTTTTTGTCTGCCAATTATTTTCTTGGGTGGTAGGATTTCGTTACATGTTTGTGTGAGCGCAGCAACCATGTCCTCAGCTATTTTGGGATTTTTGTTGTTAAAGACTTTCTCCATGGCATTTCCAAAGTTTTCCTGGTTTATCCTTCTCATAGACCATCCCATCTTGCATTTTCTATAACGGGGAGGATTAGGTGGGGTTTGTCCTAATCGATAGTACAGGTAATTGTGGTCACTCAGTGACCCCCTCTCCAGGACTTGCCACCCTTTCTTCATTCCCGCAACTCTTTCAGAGGCAAACGTAACGTCCAGTATAGAACACGCCTTTCCATGTTCAAAGGTTGGTTTATTACCCACATTGCATACACGCAGGTCGAGTTCGGCTAACCCGTCCATTACCATATTGCCACAGTTTTCCATTTTTGGACATCCCCAATATGGGGATTTCGCGTTAAAATCCCTTCCAACTAGAACTTCCTTTTTTTGTGACCTTATATGACAGCTAAGGTCAGTCAGTGTTTTGTCCAGTTTCTCAATTTTTTCGTTTGGAAAAGTAGCACAAGTAGCAGCTGTAGATGACAATCTGTTACATCTCGATTCTTTGAGGAAGAAAAGCAAATGTCGGGTTCAATCATGTGCCGCTCAGCTATGTCCGCCTATTCGTCGCCGGACACAAGTCTGGATTACGGACGAGTGTTTGGACTTGGTGGAGCAACGGAAACGAGTCAAGCACGTCGATTTTGAACAATACCGCCGATTGAATAAACAAGTACGACATCGGATGAAGATGTAACGAGAGGCGTATTGGAACAATGTCGCTGCTGAGATGGAAGCAGCATCGAGACACGAATACCGAACTTCATATCAAACCATCAGAAAGGTGAGCGGTAAGACAAAACCAACAAACGATGATATCAAGAAAGCGGATGGAACTTTCGTTAGTTCTCCAGCCGAGCGTCTGTACCGGTGGAGGGAATTCTTTAATGAACTGTACAATCACGATTCTCCACAGGGACCAGTGCCGACACCGCTGATCATCAATAAACCAGTGATCTCGTTCCTCGATGGCTACCCAACGATTGTTGATCAAGTTACCGCTGAGATGATCAAAGCCGGAGGCAACATTTTGTTACAACGGCTTTACAACCTCCTATTTTGGAGGTCGTAAAGGTCGTATTTGGCATTTGGAACAAATACCGTCAAAGTAGAAGAAAGCGATCGTAGTCCACATCTTGAAGAAAGGCGATAGCCGGGAATGCAATAATTACCGTCGCCGTGGTTTTCAGCCTCCTATCAAATGTCGGGAAGGTATTTATGAAGATCATTCAATCACGACTAGAGAAACATCGAGAGGAAACAAGTCGAGAGGAGCAAGCAGGGTTTAGGCCAAATCGTGGCTGTATCGATCAAATATTCGGAGTTGATCGAAGAACGTATTCGATGTGGAAAACGGACAATTATCGACTTCGACTGACTAAATCTGCCTTCGACTGTATCCACTGGCCTTCTTTATGGTCAGTATTGGAAACAGAGTATGTGCCTTTAAGAATTATACATCTACGAGTGCGCGGCGTACGACGGTTCAACCAGCTGCGTACGGATCCGGAACGAATTATCAGACGGTTTTCTGATCCAAACGGTAGTTCGACAGGTAGACGTCGCTTCCACACTGCTTTCCAACGTGGTTATAGACGCCATTATGAGGAAAGCATTCGATGGTCGACGAGCCGTCGGATGCGATGACACCAACTCCATTTCCAATCTGATGTTCGCCGATCACAGCGCTATTTTTGCCAATACAGATGCCGATGCAACAGATATTCTCTATAACATTTCCCGGGTCGCCAAATCCTAAGGACTGAAAATAAACGTGGACCAGACGAGAGTATTGACGACGGACGGATCGCGGGCCAATGTTCATCTTAATGGTACTCAAATCGAACGTGAGAGAATTCAAATATTTGGGCTCACTGGTGCAAGAGAAGAAAGTGGCATCGGCCGCTGACATTCATAGCCGGATTGGTCAGGCATCCGCAGCGTTTGCGTCGCTCAAATGGTGCATATGGAAGAAGACAAACATATCCACTTCTTCAATTCTTTTTTATGAAGCAGAAACGTGGACACTACTTCAATCGGACCTCAACAAACTCGAGGTGTTCCAAATGTATTGCCTAAGACAGATTATCGGTGTTTCAATTCGTGATCGCCTGAGGAATGAGTAAATTCGAGCTAGATGCGATCAGCAACCACCGATTGTGGAACAAATACAAACACGCCGTCTACGATGGTTCGGTCACTTTTGCAGAGTGAATAAAAATCGGCTTCCACGCAAACTACTCTGGCGGAAGCGGCCTCCCGACTGGAGAATTCAGCGATCAGCGCCGAAGAAGATATGGATAAAACATGTAGAAGACCACCTCAAGAACCGGCGACTGGACCTCGATGAGGCCAGGGATATTGCCATTGATCGGAAAGTGTGAAAGCGAATCGTGAATGAAGCGAAAAATCCAGCGGCACCGACAGCAGCGTAATGGTTACGAGAACGACATCCCCGACAATCGCCAGCTACGGATTAAAGAAGAAGAAAACATCTCGATCCATACAAAGCCCACACGATAGCCACTGTCTAGAACCATGGGGTTCTGGCTTTGATAGCGGCATCTTTGTTTTTGTCAGCAAACCAGTCTACCTCTATTAGTCTTTTGTTTGGTTCACTCACCAGTACGATGTCTATTTGGAGATCTGCAGTTGTCACATTTAGGAGGTCATGCGCAGCACAGCACCTCATTTAATTTAGCTGTATTATTCTAAGCTCTTTCTCGATTGTTGATTGCGCCTCGCCTCCATCAGCGCCTTCAGGAATGCAGGACACGCTCCAGTATCTGCCCTATGTCCATGCTGTTGACAGATTGGACAGTACGATTCCTGGTTGCAGTCTTTCGCTGCATGCCCTTCTTGCCCACACCTCAGGCACAGTTTTTGCCTATCTACCTCATTGCTGACCCGGACTGGGCATTGCACCAGACTAAACCTATCTATCTAATCCAAACTTATCTAAACAATTCATTTAGTTAAACTTAATATTTATAATTTTTTATAGAAGTTAGATCTGCAGCTGTTGAATCTCTTTGCCAATTATCTTTGGACAATCCACAATTTGCAAACATGTCCTTAGATTTCCTTGTCGACATGTTCAATGATGAAATTGAAGATGTTAGACTGAAAGCAATCGACAGCCTTCGACAAATATCAGAGCACATCACCTTAAGAGATGACCAACTAGAAACAACTTTAAGTAAAACCTTAAAATCCTCCATCAAACTTAATCTAAATTCTAAACTATTTTCTTAAGGTGTTCTTGAGGACTGTTCTCAAGATGTCCGTGAAGGTTTGCATAGGATGCTGGCATCGTGCACCTTGTCAACTACGGCTGGATTAAGGATGTGTGTCGATAAGCTTTTGGACAATTTGAAGAAATACCCACAGGATCGGAGATCTACTTACAAATGCTTACAGAAGATTGGGGCACAACATCCTGAACTAGTTTTACCTTTAGTTCCTCAAATGTTAGGCATTCATCCATTCTTCGACATGGCTGAAAACGACGTTGATAATCCACAATGTATCCTTATTAGAAATCGTTAAAAATATTTATTAGATTTTATGTTAATTAGATTAGAAATTTGTATGTTTCTTTTTTCCTTAATTTTGTTTAGATATTTGTGTTTTGATATTGGTTTTGAATGCTGCGAAAAATTCCACAACTATTTCTCCTTTATTGGAGCCCCAGACAATCAGACATTACTCGTACTTGAGGGATACCATGCCAACTTTGGTGCCTATGCTTTGTTTACCAAATGAAAATAATAACGCTGTTGTTAGACCGACAACAGTTCCAGAAAGTCTTGAATTCTTAAGAAATATTATTGACAATATCAACTTGGATAACAACACAAACAGGCAATTAGAAAATTTCATCTAATCTTGACAAAATTGAGAAAATGTTTAATTTGGTTTTTAGAGTTCAAACTAACTTATTGGAATCAGCTCAAGAACAATTGCTTCGTTTAAGTGACATGGATTCAACAGTTTCTGGAACAGCAAAGTTTACTTCGCTTTATATTGGAGCTCAATTATTGATGTCGCAGATATTAGAGAAAGGCTTTTGGTTCAACTCTGCTAATTTAGCCACACAACAATCTAAAAACTTGAAAAACAACATCGAACAACTGCTACAAAACTGTTTGAAACTGCAACATCTCTTTGTTGGATTAAGTCCACTTGAATCTTGTGCTGTAAAACAATTGAGGCTAAGAGCTTTAGGCCTAAACCTAGTTTACATTGTCAAAGGTAATATACATACATTATTATAACTAAATTTATTTGTTGAGGGGCACTGGTGGCATAGTAGACAAGAAATCAGATTATTAAGCCAGGACCTATGGCTATGGGTTCTAATCCTGGGATGCAAATAAAAATAAGCCACTGTCTTCCTGTGCATAATCATCTCAGTATAAATCTGCCTGAAAAATAGTGGCTCGCCACCCACTTTAAAAACTGTAAGGGCCCCCCATAATTTCCACACCTGAAAGGAGGGTACAGAGGATTATGTATATATATATATATATATATATATATATACATATATATATATATATATATATATATACATATATATATATATATATATATATATATATATATATATATATATATATATATATATATATATATTATTTATTTATTTATTTATTTTTAGGAAGTAATGCATCTGCTTTGGCTCCTTGTCACCATTTCTTATCAGCAGTTGAGGAAATGCAACGTGAACTGACCCATCAAAAACTAGAGCCCAACTATTTCACAGCAGCTTTATTTAGAGAGTTAGCTTTAGTTGAAGAGCCAAAACCTGGAATAGTTTCAAGGATTTTAACACCAATCCTGACGGAAGCCAAATTGGGCAAAATCCCACCACCAAATATAAATGTAAACAAAAAAATATTTAAATTTAAAATTATTTTTATCGATGATTTTGTTTACAGATTCAAATGACTCATGTGCAAATTTTGGAACCCTCTGGACAGTCAGATAGTACTCTAAAGTTTACTGCGGGGCTTATTATGGCTGTGCCTGTTGAAGCTGAGTTCTTGCATTTGTCTGATCCTAGTAGGGTTCGACTTAAGGTCAAGTATCCTGATCAGAAAACACAGATTATTTTGCCTAGACCAGCTCATCTTAAACCATTAAATTTTGATGCAAATTCTACAAAAGGTAAAATAAAAGTATTTAATTAAGATGACAAAACTAGACAGATAAGATTGAATAACAGATATACTGACTAGACAGACAAGTGTTAATAATTAAAAATGTTTTGTTTATAGGAAATTCTAATTCTGGACATGATCTTCGTTTGTTAACAACAGTTTTGATATCCCATCAGGTTTGGTCTGAGGCTTGTAATGTAGAGATTAGCATTGGTTTGGCTGTTCCTGAAGGAGATATTGGAAAGCGAAAACCTTCAGAATTAAATCCATCTCTAATAGATTTGTGCAAACCTGTTAAAATTAGTGTTTCTCCAAAACCCATCAAAAGAACCTTATAATTTAACGTGTATATAATTTGAACTATTTTATTTAGCCGTAAAATATTCTATTACTTTTGTAAGATATATTTTTATATGTAGAGATAAATTATGAAATTTAGAAAATATTTTTAAATTTCCCAGTCATTCTGTGAAGTGTCAGTCATTCCGTGATGTGGAAATATTGGGGAGTGTGAACTCGACTCTGCACAGGCAATTTAGACGAAATTTGAAATCTCGCCTGATCTCTAACAATGACGTCATAACTTTACAAGCGTCAGAACTCGAAACTTTCTCAACCAACTTCACCGACAAACTTTGAGGACTGATTCTATGATGCAAAATAAGCATAAAACTCTGAATACATATGGGGTCAATAACGCTTTACAAAAAGTTTTACAAGTGACACAAGCAATGGGGTGGAATTTATTGATAAAATTTAGAAACACAAACAAGAACTATGTACAATTTACAAAAATTGTTATTCAGATGATTCAGATCTGGGGAGCGGGCCGGCTATGGTATCGGAACGTTCCTGCCTAACCATTTATCCGGATACCTCTCATCGAGACATACACGGGCGACGGGCCTGGCGACTAAAATGTGCTGGTTATGCATGATGCACCGAGTCTAATCCATTAGAGGCATTGAGGAAGTCATTTTCCATAAAATTTGTGTAAGCCGCCTCAGTTAAACGATCCGGCAACACAAATGGACCTATCAAAAAGTTGCTAACAATCCCACACCAAACTTTAATTGAAAATCTGTGTTGATAACCTCTACCATATATTGCGCGAGGATTTTCTTCAGCCCACAAGTGCATGTTATAGCTATCGACCATTCCTTCCCTTCTAAACGCAGCCTCGTCAGTAAAAAGTATGAACTTTGGAAACCATTCATTCTGTTGTGTGCTGTTCAAAAACCACCTACAAAACTGTACATTTGTGAATTCTAAATGCGTGTAAGAGCTGTTTGTGAAGAACTCGCCACACTGTGGAAGCACTGGTTCCAAGTTCGTGTGTCACAGTTCGAACACCAGTTCTCGCATTATTGGCAACAGCATCCAAGACATTTTACTATTTATATTTATCCACAGTCTATCATGTCCTGTATCTATCATAGAAATCTTAAATTTTTGCACGTTCTCGAAGATGTCGATAAATTGCTGCAAAAGTTGTATGAGGGATGAGGGTGCTGCCTATTCGGAAAAAGTTCTCCATAAATTCTTGCTGCTACTCGGCCGTTGCCGTTATCAGTGCTCGGTAGTTGCCGTCATACGACAATTTTGTATGGGACGGAGTCGGAACGAGTTTTGATAATCTAGTAAATTTAGTTCGTGTATAATTAATTGCTTATCGTGCCAATACACACAGTTTCCATAATATGTCCAGTCCAGGAGATTTCTGTGATAATGATGTAGTTGCTGCAAAAGTCTTACGATCCATTTGCGACGAAAATGGATTGATTACTTACTCACTGTCAGATAAAGAAATTACAGAAAAAATAAATTTGAATGAATTATCGTTAAGAAAGTCTAAACCGAAAAGAGTGTCTGCTGTATGGTTAAAATTGGATGAATGGGACGGGCCGCGCGACTGGGATGGGATGGTATGGGACGAAAATTTTATGGGATGGGACAGTGGGACGAAAATGTGATGTCCGTCCCACGGGATGGGATCTAGAACGAGTAACTCGATGATGAGCATGAAATCTCTACTTGAAAGATGATAACGAGATTGTTGGAACTGTCATTTTGAAAATACTGTGTTTTAGGAAACTCTTACCATGAAAAGTAACTAATTTAATTTCACTTTGATTAAAATTTAAACATTGTTTAAAAAATAGAAAATTGCAAATTTTGTTGCAAATTGTTTTATTGTTATAATTTAGTTGGATGGTGAGCAATTGGATGCATTGGATTATAAAGGGTGACAAATTAAGAGTGACTAAATAAGTTGGACACAATTTTTTTTGTTGAACATTCTTGAGTAAAATCTAAAGTTTAATAACAAGTTAACTCCTTATTCCTAAATTAACAATGAATGCTTAAAAATTACATCAATTAGATGACCTCCATTTGCTTCGATGCATGCCTGTAGTCGACGCAACAATGCATTCCTGACTTTATTGAAATCTCACCAACAGCTTGTCAAATCTTTCATTTTAAGTCTTCGTAAGTTCCAGATCGGTTCTGACAAACATTCGATTTAACATGACCCCCATAAGCAGCTTCTCTTCAAATATAAAATATAACTTTGTGTTTTTGGCAGCCCAGTTACGTAAATATTGTTTGTTCCTCTCCACATGCAAGAGAGAATATGCGTTTTGGCCTCCTGAATTGTAAAGCCAGCTTTGACATCGTGTATACGTCAAGCGAAACTAGATTTGTATGCACAATGTTCCAAAGTACAGCTACTATGCGGTAAAATTACTTTACCGTATAGTAGCCGTACTTTGCAACATTGTGCCAAAAAAATTAAATAATTTCCAATATTGTAAATAATCTAAATATATTTGTTTCTTAAATAATAATTGTCGGCAAAAAAAATTTATACAAATTTTGTGCGAAAATGATTTTACAACGCGACAGCTCGTTTGGGTCCCCAAACGAGTTGTCGCGTTGTAAAATCAACCTTTTCGCACTCTAATGTAAATAACTATGGTCAGTCACAATTATTTTGTTGACAAAATTATGCGCTCTGCCCAAAATCCATCGAGTGAGCACTACACACTACATGCGAGTTTCGTTTTATTTCAAGTGACCACATTTTCATTAAGAAAAAGCGGGACAAATGTAAAGTGACCACATTTTTATTGACACAAAGCGGGACAAATGGGATGAAATGAGAATTATAATTTAGTTATGAAAGTAGACCAATGATTCAAAAAAATATATTTTATCTACTCACACACAAAAATGAACACATTCATATAAATACATTATTGTATGTGAAGGATGATATTATTATAATCGTCTGTAAAAGTATCCAAATCGTGCGTAAAAGTACAATGTAAATCAAATGGAGTTTCATTATTAAACAATTTATGTTTGTTGTTACTATGGCAATAACTTTAAACAACAAAACGCGTCACTTGTGCGATGGTGCGATGTCGCTCTAGAAATTCTGGGGGCCGGCACATATGGGGGTTTTTTCGGCATCTGGGGGGCGGCAACGTTTTCCCATCTCATCACATATATGCTCAATTGGATTTAAATCTGGATTGCGAGCTGGCCAAACAAATCGCGTGATTTCACATTCGTCAAGATACTCAGTAACTATCTGAGCAGTGTGGGGCCGTGCGTTATCATGCATAAGTGTTGCGTCGTCTCCAAGAATAACTTTGAACGGAAAAACATGGTCTTCTAGAACCTATGGTCCTAGGAACCTATGCTAACCTAATGGTCAATGATGGAATTGCCAATAGGGGAGAAAAAGGTGTAGTCAGGGCACGGAATGCGAAGAATAGGTAAACTGTCTAGGCATGAGGTGGGAAGGCGACCATTTCCATTGGAAACGCGGTTGCCAAAGGACGTATCTCGGGCGTTAAAGTCGCCGAGGAGGATGAAGTTTGGGAGAGAGATAAGGTAGTTGAATAGAAGAGTAGAGATTGGTTGTGACGGGGGAATTTAAATGGAAAAGATGTAGATGGGAGATTGGCCAGAGTGAACTGTGATGCCAACGAGCTCTTCGTTGGCAAGGATGGGAGGCAGGGTTATTGGGAGAGCAGGAACGCAGACGTGGTGCGCGATGGCAACACCACGGCGGCCACTGGGGGAGTCCTTTCTGACAAAGGAGAAGTTTCGTAACCTGGGATTGGAAGCAGGGATGAAAAACGTTTCTTGGAGGGCGAGTATAAGGATGTTTTCGGAGGAGACAAGGTGCTGGACCAGAGGACCCTTGTTCCTCCAGTCACGGAGGTTGAGGGAAGCGAAGAAGGCTATTTTTTGTGCGACGGAGGGAAAGAGGGAGGAGTTCACGCAGAGAGTAGACCTGGGAGTCTGCCGCGGGAAGCTCCGGGACAATATGATCAGGGGCGGAAGTCGGGATGAGGGTGAAGTGGACCGTGTTCCAGAACACGGACGACTTCAAGCTGAGTCCGAACAGGTTCCTGACCAGGGGTGTTACAGTGTCAATGACCATGCTACGGTCATCAGGAAACATGTTGACGAGGGTGGTGGTAAATAGCCTGACGATATTGTCAATAACGTCAGCAGGGGGGTTGGGAGTAGGGACAAGGCATTTAAGAGGGGCTGTCATTTCAGCTGAAAGGGGAGCAGAGGGGCAGTTGGGGCAAAGGGGGGAGCTTGAGTGGTGGGGTCCGTCGCAATTTACACAGCGGACTGTGGCTGGGTTTGGGCATTGAGCTGAAGCGTGGGGTCCAGCGCAGAAGGCGCAGGTAAGGGGGGCGGAACAGGGGGAGCGGGAGTCATGAAATTTAAGGCAGCGTCCACACTGCAGGGGTTGAGGAGGAGAGGGATCGGACAGCTCGACAATGTGCCGGTGTCCGAAGAGGGCGAGCCCGTTTGTAAGGAGATGGTCAAGGGTGGACTGGGAATAGGTTACCACCCGGACCAGGTTAGTGGGCCTGCTGGTTGCCCTGGTGGTAATCCTCCATGCCCTGACAGCTGGGAGGTCCAGGTCCCGGAGGTGGTCCATGACCTCTTCGGGAGTGGTGTCCATGGGAACACCACGCCCCCACAGGACATAGAGGGGCCACCAGGTCTTGAGCTGGTGGATGGGGGAGAATGGGGTTTGCCCTTGGGGCCAGTGGAGATGGGTAAGGGTTCGCCGACAAGCTCACGAATTTTCTTGAGTCAGGAATCTGAGGGTCAAAAGACTTAAAGGAGGCGGAGTCACGGTTGAGGGTGACAGTGAGGTATTGGAGGGAATGGATTTGGTTGGTTAGCCGAAAGAGGGATTTGTAGTTGAGGTAGGCTGCGGGGAGTTTGTGGATGGTGGCGGTGTAAATTTGTTGTTTGTGGGGCGTGGGGGCTGGGTTAAGTGGCGGAGGAGGAATGGAGAGAGCCATAAGAGCTGGGGGAGAGTTGGAGGAGGGTTGTGGGGTACCTGCACATGTCGGTGTGGAAGATGAACGAGTCCTAGATCCGGTGGAGGTCCCCAGTGAGGGGCTGATGATGTGGCTGCAGGAGTTGCAGGATGACGGCGGTGAGGAGCAGGCCGGAGGGGAGCTTGGCCAGCAGTCCGTGCGGTCCAGCGACATGGAGGGCGAGTTGTCGGCGGGCCGGTTTTTATTTCAGTTAGATGCCATGTACTTTGGCATGGTGGTATACGGTGTACGATCGAAGCTGCTGTTATCGGCAATTGGCAGTGTGTATCGACAATTCTCTTTCGCAGATGTGCAGTGGCTGACTGACGGGTTGGTAATCGTCGGGCAATTAAGTGTGTATCGTCAATTTATAGAAAACACGCGTCACGACGTGAACGGTAGGACTGACGAGAGGAGAGGTTGAGAAGGCCGAGAGTCCATAACTTCGTTTTGGGTTTATATACCTTCTTAAATTAACAACACATGTTCCAATCCCCCAACACATGTTTTAAATTTCAAGGGTAGTTCTAGGGAAAGCCAAATGTACAACTTGTTACCCTGGCTGCAAATATGCCGTGCCTGCATATATAACAGGTGATAAAAACCGACGAAAACAAATCAAAAACAATATAACCAATGAGGTTAAAATGTGCTATAACCAATCACTTGAAATGACATGTATAAGCAACCCACCGTACGCATTCTGCGCATGCGCATTGGTGGATTTTCCAACGGAAATTGAAATAAAACCTCCAGTGGCGCGTAAACCGTTGGGTACGTATTTTTATTTAAGGTTACGAATTCCAAGTTTAGTTTACTTTATTATTTTACAAATCGAAACACGCATTATTTAAGGTTAGTACGAAGAACCTCTAACCTAACCAGAGTTAAACCAACGGTCCTTGCCACTTTGTCCTATACTGAATCGAGAGTTCGCGCTGCCGCGCGTATGTTGTCTTGATTTATCTTCCCGCTTCGCGGCGGACAACCTAATCTAACCAAGGTAAAACCAACGGTCCTTGCCACTTTGTCCTACATTGGACCGAGAGTTCGCGCTGCCGCGCGTATGTTGTCTTGATTTATCTTCCCGCTTCGCGGCGGACAACCTAATCTAACCAAGGTAAAACCAACGGTCCTTGCCACTTTGTCCTACATTGGACCGAGAGTTCGCGCTGCCGCGCGTATATTGTCTTGATTTATCTTCCCGCTTCGCGGCGGACAACCTAATCTAACCAAGGTAAAACCAACGGTCCTTGCCACTTTGTCCTACATTGGACCGAGAGTTCGCGCTGCCGCGCGTATATTGTCTTGATTTATCTTCCCGCTTCGCGGCGGACAACCTAATCTAACCAAGGTAAAACCAACGGCCCTTGCCACTTTGTCCTATATTGAATCGAGAGTTCGCGCTGCCGCGCGTATGTTGTCTTGATTTATCTTCCCGCTTCGCGGCGGACAACCTAATCTAACCAAGGTAAAACCAACGGTCCTTGCCACTTTGTCCTACATTGGACCGAGGGTTCGCGCTGCCGCGCGTATATTGTCTTGATTTATCTTCCCGCTTCGCGGCGGACAACCTAATCTAACCAAGGTAAAACCAACGGCCCTTGCCACTTTGTCCTATATTGAATCGAGAGTTCGCGCTGCCGCGCGTATGTTGTCTTGATTTATCTTGCCGCTTCGCGGCGGACAACCTAAACTAACCAAGGTAAAACCAACGGTCCTTGCCACTTTGTCCTACATTGGACCGAGGGTTCGCACTGCCGCGCGTATATTGTCTTGATTTATCTTCCCGCGTCGCGGCGCGTATATTGTCTTGATTTATCTTCCCGCGTCGCGGCGGACAACCTAATCTAACCAAGGTAAAACCAACGGCCCTTGCCACTTTGTCCTATATAGAATCGAGAGTTCGCGCTGCCGCGCGTATGTTGTCTTGATTTATCTTCCCGCTTCGCGGCGGACAACCTAATCTAACCAAGGTAAAACCAACGGCCCTTGCCACTTTGTCCTATATTGAATCGAGAGTTCGCGCTGCCGCGCGTATGTTGTCTTGATTTATCTTCACGCTTCGCGGCGGACAACCTAATCTAACCAAGGTTTTTTTAAATATTATATTGGATCTATACTGGACCTATATTGGATCGATAAATTCAAATTTATTTTCCCTACGCCTTAAGACAATATGTGTCAACGCGAACTCTCGATCCAATATAGGACAAAGTGGCAAGGGCCGTTGGTTTTACCTTCGTGAGATTAGGTTGTCCGCCGCGAAGCGGGAAGATAAATCAAGACAACATATGCGCAGCAGCGCGAACTCTCGGTCCAATGTAGGACAAAGTGGCAAGGACCGTTGGTTTAACTCTGGTTAGGTCAGAGTTGTTGGGGTTTATTATCATTTTAAAGAATTTTTATATACCCCCTTCAAATTTATTTTCCCTACGCCTTTGTGTTTTGCCCCCTTTGCGCATGCGCAAAATGCGTACGGTGGGTTGCCTATACATGTCATTTCAAGTGATTCGTTATAACACATTTTAACCAACCAATGAATATGCATTGACATAGGAATAGTATATTAATATGTTATTCCTATGCCTATGCCAATTCTGACACAAAGGCTACATAAACAATAAACTTTAGACATGTGTATGTGTGGTAATCTAAACAACACTGAATAATTTGAGATTCCGTGCCCAGTGCCATCTATTAAAGCGGCCAACACATTACAATTTTACTTGCGACGGATAGAGTGCAGCACCAATTCGAGGGATCGCTACATTGGTATGATCCACCACTGTTAGTATATATTTCAGTGTGATCCACTGAAATATATACTAAATGGAACGAGCGCTGGCTTCTAAGCTTGTGCGGGCAGAGAGAGAGGTCCCAAGAGCCAACAGTGAATTCGAGAGTGGGAGGATCTGATACAGTCAGAGCGAAAAGCTAGTTGTACTGAGTTGTATCAAGAAAAAGAGTGAGATCGTTCAATCGGTGAGCATATTATAAACCGAAGTTTATATATTTTAATGAAAGTTGTTTTAAAAAGACAATTGTAAAATACTGTTGTATTTGCTAGGAAAAATGGACGTCGGACGTCGGACAAACATTTAGTTTTCCTTTTCGACTGTACTAGACGAAGACAGAGCGATTCGAGAGACACCTTGTGCAGCTCTATCTCGGCCCACACAAGCTAAGACGCTCGTTCCAGTCATTAAAATATATACTAACTGGAACGATCGCTGGCCTCTAAGCTTGTGCGGGTAGAGAGAGAGGTCCCAAGGGAGACCACCCTCCTTGTGTTTGAGAGAGAGAGGATGACTTGAATTCGAGAGTGCGAGGATGTGGTACAGTCAGAGCGAAAAGCTGGTTGTATCAAACCAAATCAAGTATTTATCCACACTATTTAAATTCAAAATATTAAAACTAATAATATTTTGTCATGTGCTACTAGTATTATATATATAATAATTTTCTTTTTGTATTATATATTACATGTATAACAAAATATGTATATATATTTATATTATACATTAGGTTTTTTACTAAGACAGTACTAGACGAAGACAGAGCTATACGAGGGCTCCCCTTGGGACCTCTCCATATACCCGCACAAAATTAGAAGCCAGCGCTCGTTCTAGTTAGTATATATTTCAGTGGGGACGTTCTTTCGTAATCCCTTGCGCAAGGATGTTACGTATTTTTTCTAATGAATTTAGATTTTTCTTTGATCTATTATCAGCGTCATGTTTTATTATGTTATTACACATCATTTGTAAATTTTTACTTTCCTAGTATTTCGTAACGAACTATCGATTTCCAAATTTGTATATTTTCATTTTTAAATAAGTTCTTACATATTTACGTTTCAATATTTTCGCTAAAATCTAAATTATTTCCTGAATTGAAATCTAAATTTTAAGTCCTTCTTAATCAGAACTGTACGACTCATTCTTTCAACAAAAACGAATGTGGGTTAAAAGTCCCTAGTTTATAGTCATCCTTGTCTTGAAAGATTTAAAGTTTTTCAACCACTAGTTTGCTAACATTCTTTAATTCAAGTCAATTTTTTTATACCGTGGTGTTGTACTTTAGGGACGTCGTTTATAGATCTCAACCTATTTTCCTAGAAATAGTGTACTGTTGCCGAAACCACTTCTGAATTTGAATAAAGGAGTTCGTTCTTATAAAATCTACAAAAGCAATCCTTTGCTCAATCGACCACCGCTACATTTTCAATAAAACTTGAAGGTTCACTCAATATTCGACAGTTAAAATTAAGTTATAAGTCATTACTTCTTTTTGTTTTTATTAAGTAAAAACGGGACACTTAATTTTCACCCTTCATTATAAGATTTATAAAATATTTTTAAATTTCCCACTCTTTGTTAATTTTGACATTAATAGCAAATGTCAAATTTGACAGTTAATTGTACTGTAACTAATTTCGTGTTAGTTGAGACAATATTTGTTAGTTTTTTAGGTAATAAATAAGTTTACAAACAAGTTTAAACTGCTTCAATTAAATTTTGTGAAGTGTTTATGGATGCTTTTAAGTAATTTATTTTAATGTTTCAGAAAAATGTCTGTTTGACACGTGCGAATAATCATAACCTCAAAAATGGCGACGTCTATTCCAATTGCTGGTATGTTCAATTGAAAAACTTGTAACAAGAATTTTCTGATCAAGAAAAACTTTTCGGTTTTTAGTTCGTGGTTCAACTGGTGTGAGCATTGCTTTGGGCCCCCCAAAATATGGCCCACTTGAACAATTCACTCCTGTTAATACCAAGGGCTGCCGAGTTACAGCTTTCAGCCCTAATGGAGAATTTTTTGCCTATGTGTATGGAACAATGTAAGAAAAAAAAATTAAATTTCTGGTTTGAATTGTTTGATTATAAAATGTTTTTAGTTTGAAAATTGTACGAACGGATACTTGGAGTGACGTTGCCACAATTGAAGGTACAAAGGCATATTTTCTAACATTTTCTCCAAAAAGTACTTACTTGGCCAGCTGGCAGCCTTATGAAGTTACTAAAGCCAATCCTCAAGGTTACCCAAATTTAAACCTGTACAATACTGAAAATGGAGAACTTGTTAAAAATTTTGTACATAAACCACAAGCTAATTGGTAATAAAAACATTCTTTTACTGTTTATAAGTGACTTAATTAAATGGTTAAAACATTAGGGAGCCAAAATGGAGTGATGATGAAAAGATTTTTGCAAAAATTGTTAACACAGATGTCGTATTTTATGAAGATTCAAACTTTGACAAGATCGTTCATAGATTAAACTGTTGCAAAATAGCTTCATATAGCCTCTCACCAAGCGTTGGAGCTTATTATGTGTTGACTCATACTGCAGGAACTAAAGGACAACCATCGTTTGCAAGGCAAAACATGAGATGTAATCTACATGGAGATGAATATAATATCTGAATCTTTTAGATTGTTCAAATATCCAAGTTTTGATATGCAACAAGCCTTGGCCAATAAGAGTTTCTTCCAAGCAGACAAAGTTGAATATTATTGGCACAGCAAGGGAAATCATGCACTTATATTAACCATGACTGAACAAGACAAAACTGGAAAGTCTTATTACGGGAACCAAGGATTGCATTTTATTGGTGTTAATGGACAAACAAATATGGTCACTTTCCGTTAGTAAAATTAAACCTAAATTACGTTAAATTACTGATTATTATTTTTTAGCTAAGGAAGGGCCAATTTATAGTGTGTCTTGGTCACCCAAAGCTCAAGAATTTGCTGTAGTTTATGGTTTTGTGCCAACGAAAGCAACAATTTACAACTTGAAATGCGAACCTATTTTCGAGTTGGGAACAGGAGCTCGAAACGCCCTGTATTACAACCCTCAAGGCAACATTTTACTTTTGGGTGGTTTTGGAAATCTTAGAGGAAACGTCGAACTTTGGGATATGACTACCAAAAAAGTTATTGGTAAAACTTTAAACAAATTTGTTTTCTCTCTGTAAATTTAATTAATTAGGTAAATGTGATGCAACGGATACAACTTTGTTGGAGTGGTGTCCTGATGGTGTACATTTCATGACCGCTACAACTGCTCCAAGGTTAAGAATAGGAAACGGTTTCAAGATTTGGCATTATTCAGGAACTTTGGTTTTCGAGAAGCCTTGTGGAGAAAATGAAGAGCTTTACGATGTTATGTGGAAGGTAAAAATAGAGTAATAGGGAATATGCATGTTTTTTTTAATATTTTTAATTCACTGTTGATACTGTTATAACATAGTAAAAAATATAAATACTGCTTAAAAATGCGGTAATTATATATAAAATATTTAAAATTGAGAAAAATTTTGAGCTGTTTAAACGCCGCCATCTCTTCTCTTGATGACGTCAATTAACACTGACAGTTCAGTTCATTGTTTACTACAGCTGTTTTCATTTTAAACTTGACGTTTTTAACGTTTATTTTCTAACCAAAAGACTGCAATGACACGAATTTTAAAAATACGGACTTGTTTATATGGTATGTTACGTCACTTTTGCTTTAACCAATAGTGTTGCGTTTTACAAAATTGAATTTTCCTAGCTTAATTTGCACATTTCACGCATATTCCCAAATATTAGCATTACCTACAGCATATTGTCAAATTATTTTTTCTTAATTATCATTTATAGAAAGCTCTTAAAAACGTTTATAAAGAGCCTACAATTACAACAGAAAAAATCGAAGGAATTGCATCTAAGGAAGTCAAAGCTTCCACTCAAGCTTATCGTCCACCTTCTGCTCGCAACCGTCCTGGTGTCACTTTCAAGCTTCACGATGATGAGGAACCTGCTCACAAACCCGGTAAAAAAACTAACTGAACCTAACAAAACAATAAATTCTTTGGTGGTTTCAGGTGGTGATTCAATTGTCTCTAAAGCTGCTTTAAAACAAAGAAAAAAGCGTGAGGCAAGAAAAGCTAGGAAAGCTGATGAGGATATTGAAGAGGCTGAAGAAAAACCTGCTCCAGTTAAAATTAATAGCAATGTACAAGTTGTTGCAACTGGTGATCCAGAAAAAGATAAGAAGATTAAGAATATTAAGAAGGTAACTTTGTCTTTCTAGAACAGCGGTTCCCAACCTTTGGGTCGCGACCCACAAAGGGGTGGTCCTAGATTTTTTGGGGGTTGCCTTGGCTTTTTTTGGGGTGTAACAAAATGTTAATAATCTATTTATGCTTGCCAACATGCGAGATAAATTGTAATCAGTGGACGGCCGGCGCACAGTGGGTTAGATTGCCGAAAAAGTGGACAAAAATAGAATGCCTCTTCCTATATATTTGAAATTTTTGTTACAGGGGTTTTCTACGCCGTTGAACACGAATCTGTTATCATAATGTTCAAAAATAAAATGGCGCATCCAATATGGCGGACAATATTTCGAAAACATCCAATTTCTACATAAGTTTGTACTTGGGCCGGGCCATTATTTGCGAAATCTTGTCAGCAAACGACTTCAAAATCGAAACAGACAAATATTAATAACAGTTTCTTTAAAAAAATCCACATATTTACCATAGTTTCGTGTTATTTTTTCGGTAATCAATTAATCGGCCACTTCATTGACCTATGAATCCTAGGGTCGGAGTGTTATGGCGCGGGGAGCGCCCACGTTCGCGGAGGGGGGTTGACTATTCCAATATGGCGAACCCCTCCGAATTAGTGCTGCACTCTATCGGTTAACCTGTGGGTCGCGACCCACAAGGGGGTCGTCTTAGAGTTTTTGGGGGGGTCGCCTTGGCTTTTTTTTGGGTTAACAAAATGTTAATAATCCATTTATGCTTGGCAACACGCGAGATAGGCGACGGTAATCAGTGGGCGGCCGGCGCTCAGTGGGCTGTATTACGGAAAAAGTGGACAAAAATAGAATCTAATAGCCTCTTCCTATATATTTGAAAGTTTGTACTTTTTTCGTATTTTTTTACGTAGCTGATTACCAATCAGTTATCAGAATTTTTTAAAACAAAATGGCGGATCCAATATGGCCGCCAATATTTTGAAAAACTTTTTTCAGAATTGCGTATTTAGATGTTTTATCCGTCGTTGATCAGGAATCAATTGTAGGAATTTCAAAAAACAGAATGGCTTGTCCAATATGACGGACCATTGTGCATTAGGAGTTCTTCAAGCCTCTGATTATGAATATAGAGAATTCTTTATTGTATATGTGACAATGTATTTGAAAAATAACTGGACAGTTTTGAGTGCTGCAAAATTACTAGTCCTCGGATCGTAAGTTTTACTACTTTTAGGGTATTTCCGGCCCATGCTCGACTTATAAGGGTCGGATGTAACAAGACGTCTATTAAATACATCCTCTAATGTAGCTTTACTACAATTTTTTCTTGCGAAATTTTCTCTTATTTGTTTATTTCTTTATTACGTACTTCTTGTACCCATGTACTTTATGAATTGTAGTCGGCATACAAAACCATGGGTACTTCTCGACAACAAAATCCGCAGTAACCAAACAATACGTTTTGAATAATAACTTGCAATATTGTATTACACCTCCTAATTAAATTTTCATCAACTTTAAAAATTTCTGCAAAAGTGAAACCTTTTTAAAAGAGCGTCATTTGCGGTGTTGCCGTCGTTAAAACTTTCTAATCCTTGTTTTGGTTGATCGACATTTAATAGTATATTTTACAGCAAGAGATGAAAGTGGCGTTTTTTTGGTGAGGTGGGAGTTTGCTCACGAGCGCTAGCGAGTTAGCTGTCACACCGAACCAAAAAAAGTTAGTTTATTGTTTTAATCTAGAAAATCATAAATTTAAAATGCTCATTTTCGTCTCTATATGTGAAAATATTTTCATCTCTAGAATGAAAAAATGTCACTTTCATGTAGGGTAAGCCGTGGAAAAAATGCCATTTTCACATATATCAGTACAAAAATGCATTTCCTTTTTGAACCTTTCCTGAGTTCTTCCTTTCCGCTCTTTCAATAATTTCTGCTCAGATCCCTTACGCGACTGCCTTACGCGATCAATTTCGATTTTATACCAACATGAAAAAAAGCTAAAAAGAAAAAAGTAGAAGCTTTAGGTAAGGGAGTTCTGTAAGGGGAACGTTTCCATTTACTGCTTTCATTAATTCATCATCGTTGAATTGTTATAAAGTCGACATAAATAAATGTAACTGTAGTTAAATGTAACTGTAGTATTTAACAACTCTAAATGTTTCTTTTATTTGAAATCTTATATTTTAAATCTTTTATTTGAAATTTAAATTGAAATCTGTCCACTTTGATTTCAATTTTGACAAAATTCCTCTTACGTTCTCTTTGTCGTATTGATGGATTATAAAAGTAGAGTTATACTTTTTAATCAAAACTTCTTCTAAAATGTGCAACATTTCTGCCGGCTCAGTATCAAGAAAAAGTATCAACAATTTCCAAGTTTGTTAATGTCCACATGGCCCTGCCGGTCATATTCGGTTCTGTAATACAATACAAAAATCTCAAAGAATGTTTTACGGCTACGTGCCCTTTTCTCTCACTTCCCCAGACTTTGCACTGTGTATAAATGTGTAACTTCGGGATGTTCTGTAGCCGTAGGTTTTGAAGCCAGGTGCATTATCTTTCGTTAAGACATGCACAGAGGCTTTATCTAGAAGATAATCTAATTGTAAGAAAAAAGGTATTTTTCAAAATTTTATTTCTTGATTTTTGTCCACTTTTTCGACAATCCAGCCCACTGTGCGGCGCCCGCAGCTCCCCGTATGGCCGGTGAAATTCGAATGTGGCACTAGCCGGGTATTGTAGGAAGCGATCGCGACACTCCGTTACCTCTTGCAAATAATCGGTACCGAAGAAAAATCTATATCTAGCAACTAACAGAACTTGTACAGATAAATTGTCGCGCTTAGTAAACTTCTTAGATAGCATTGTTGCAGTATCCTTTTTGTCGTTTATATAATTGTATGTGAATAGTTTGCTGCTAGTTAGGTTAATTGCTGATAGCCGGTCGCAGTTCGTCTTTGATAGACTCGCCTAGAAACATAGACTCCTCTATTATTAACCGTTTTGGTAAGTAAAAAATATAAAATAATTTAATTCCAAATTTTACAGTTATTATATTTTCCAGATATCAACGCCATGTCGAATAGAGACAATATTCTGAGAATTATTTAAAACTTTTGACTGTTATTAGTAACGGCATAGAGAAACCACAGGGCTGTTCCTTCTGCTAAATCTATGAAAACCTCAAAGCTCAAACGTGACTTAGAAATAAAGCATTCTGAACATATTATAAAAGTTTAAAATGAGATGTCATGGTTTGAACCAAATTAAAAATATTTGAAAATATCGTAGTGGTAATCTCCTACTTTCAATTCTAATATTACAAAAGGCTTGGACTTTTTTCAACGACATGCCTTGAAAAAACAAAAGTTGGATTTTTCAGAGACCTTTTAACAACAAAGCCAAACTGTAGTTAAGTCATCATATGAAATTGCTGTGGAAGTTGCAAAAAATAAAAGCCCCATACAATTGCACAAACCCTCATCAAACCATGTTTATTAAAGTTAGTTAAGCTAGTTCTGTACAGAAGCGTACAGAAACGATCCAACGAACAATCGAAGAAAACCGGAGCATGAAAGTCATGAGAAGAATACTGGCCGAGGGCAAAATGGAAATATTCCAGCTCAAGGATGGAACAGGAGAGGAAACAACAGACAAAGAAAGACTTCTCAATATAGTGGAGAACTTTTATAAAGAACTAATAACAAACACCAACAACAGCAGACCACAGGCAAGACAACCAAGGGGGAAAAATCCAAGAATAATAAACGTAGGCTCTGAATATATGCCAGACAACACAATAGAAGAGGTGAGAAATTCACTCAAAGAAATGAAAGGAGGCAAATCCCCTGGCGAAGACCAGATAGTGATTGAAGCAGAGAAAAGTGGGGGAGACCAAATCATTAAAAAAATTACTGCCTTGCTAAACTTATGTCTCGAAAAAGGCACAAAATTACCCAAGAGATGGAACAATGTGGTTACAATACTTTTCCACAAGAATGGCAATATAACTTAGAGAAATATAGACCAATAAGCCAACTCTCCGATATATACAAACTCCTCACTAAAATAATCACAAAGCGCATTGAAAACAAACTTGAAGCATACCAACCCTGTGAGCAAGTTGGTTTTCGAAAGGGCTATGTCAGAAACGACCACATTCAAACAATAAAGATCCTAATAGAGAAATCAATAGAATACAATAAACTACTTGCACTAATATTCATCGACTTCAAAAAAGCCTTCGACACTGTCGAATTACCATCTATACTAAACACACTCAACGAATGCCGAGTAGACTACAGATACACAGAACTGCTACATAGTATATACAAGAATGCCACGGGAAGTGTAAAACTTCACGCACTAACTAAAAAATACAGAATAGGAAGAGGTATAAGACAAGGTGATACTATATCTCCCAAACTTTTCGCTGCGATGCTGAACATACATTCAAACAACTGAGCTGGCAGAATAAGGGCATAAATATAGACGGTGAGCACCTACATCACCTTCGTTTCGCTGACGACATAGCTATAACAACCGGCACAATCTAGGAGACGCACAAGAAATGCTGGAAGACCTAAAGCAAGCGGCAGCAAAAGTAGGACTGTATGTTAACTATCACAAAACACAGTTTATAACAAACCTGATGGCCAGCGGAAACCTGGTGACAGACGCAGGAGACGATATAGATCAAAAGCACAAATATCGGTCACGAAATACAAATCTGCAGAGACAACCAGACAAGTGAAGTCACTCCATGTGTGTTAGTTTGCCAAAAGCTGCCCATCCCAGCCCTATGCGTGAAGTGACTTCACTTGTCTGGTTGTCTCTGCAGATTTGTATTTCGTGACCGATATTTGTGCTTTTGATCTATATCGTCTCCTGCGTCTGTCACCAGGTTTCCGCTGGCCATCAGGTTTGTTATAAACTGTGTTTTGTGATAGTTAACATACAGTCCTACTTTTGCTGCCGCTTGCTTTAGGTCTTCCAGAACACGGTGTGCGTTAGTTTGCCAAAAGCTGCCCATCCCAGCCCTATGCGTGGAGTGACTTCACTTGTCTGGTTGTCTCTGCAGATTTGTATTTCGTGACCGATATTTGTGCTTTTGATCTATATCGTCTCCTGCGTCTGTCACCAGGTTTCCGCTGGCCATCAGGTTTGTTATAAACTGTGTTTTGTGATAGTTAACATACAGTCCTACTTTTGCTGCCGCTTGCTTTAGGTCTTCCAGCATTTCTTGTGCGTCTCCTAGATTGCCGGTTGTTATAGCTATGTCGTCAGCGAAACGAAGGTGATGTAGGTGCTCACCGTCTATATTTATGCCCTTATTCTGCCAGTTCAGTTGTTTGAATGTATGTTCAGCATCGCAGCGAAAAGTTTGGGGGATAGTATCACCTTGTCTTATACCTCTTCCTATTCTGTATTTTTTAGTTAGTGCGTGAAGTTTTACACTTCCCGTGGCACCCTTAAAGGGAAACTGCCTATGTGTCTGAAACGGAAAGTGTTCAACCAATGCGTGCTCCCAGTAATGACATACGGGGCGGAAACTCTGACCCTAACGAAGAAATCAACAAACAAACTTCAAGTAGCGCAAAGAACAATGGAAAGATCGATGCTGGGAATCACTAACAGAGACAGAATGCCGAACATAACAATAAGAAACAGAACAAAAGTCGCCGATATTATCGAACTTATCACAAAATCCATGTAGAGATGGGCTGGACACGTGGGTCGCACTAAAGACAACTGATGGATAAAACGAATCCTGGAATGGAGACCCAAGACAAGAGAAGCAAAGGAAGACCAGCCACCAGATGGACGGACGACGTTAAACGTGTGGCGGGAAACTGGATTAGCACCGCGCAAGACAAAAGACAGTGGAAACACCTGGAGGAGGCCTATATTCAGCTGTGGACGAGAAATGGCTGATGATGATGATGATGAAGCTAGTTCTTGGAAGAGCGTGTGAAAGTAAAATGCGTAATATATCCTTGTCCAACAACACATCCTTAGATGTGATGGAATTTTCTTATCTGAAATAAAGGCATGAGGTGATGACCTGCCTTCATTTCAAGTTGATGAATCAACTGATCACGTTCCCAATTACTTTTCATGAGATATATTCATTTTGGAAGACATCAAAAAAGAGGTTCTGTTTTGTAGAGCAGTAAAAACTAATGATAATGATATATATATATATATATATATATATATATATATATATATATATATATATATATATATATATATATATATATATTCATTCTTTCAAAGCAATGGCTTAAAATGGAAAAATTTGTGTAGTGTGTACCGATGGAACACCAGCCATGCTTGAATCAAGCTTGGGCTTACAGTCAAAAGTTGGGGAGGTTGCACCCAAAGCAAAGGGATGCATGATTTACCGATTTGCCCTTGCTACTAAGACTCCTCCAAACCCTTTGCAACAAGTACTTTGACTCTTTGATGAGAATTCATAAAATCAATTGCATAAAATCTAGTGCTCTCAATACTCATCCATAAAAAGAACTAAGCAAAAACATGAACTCTGATCATGAAGACATGATCATGAAGACATGACTTTGTACACTGCTGTGCATTGGTTATCAAAAAGCAATGTTGGCTGTGTTTTTGATTTGGAAAACGAAATAAAAGGGTTCTTAGAACCAAAAGGAAAACATGACTTTTTGGCACACTTTAATGATGAGATCTGGATTCAAAGAGTCGCTTATTTATCTGATATATTATATCAGCTAAACAAGTTAAATTTGAAACTGCAGGGTAAAGAAACGCACATTATTCAATTCAGAGATAATATCCAGGCGTTAATATTAAATCTGCAAAACTGGCACTGTAAAGTAAATCTTGGAAACTTTGCCATGTTTGAACATCTTTGCACCAATACTGAAGAAACGGAGACGGGAATTGTAGAAAATTTAAGAGAGGAAATAAATAAGCACCTTGAATCTGAAATTCAACGGTATTTCTCGTAGGTCTCTGAACAAGAAGCACACGAAATCCATTTCGTGTAATTTTTGATGTTACCGACATTCCTGATGAAGTTCAGGATGAATTTTTGGAGCTACGAAACTCTTCAGCAGGTGACATCTTTGCGAAAAAATCGTTACCTCAATTTATGTGTGCTACGCGTCATTCGTATCTTAAAGTTTCCATGCTTTCTTTTCGAATATTAGCGCCATTTGCTTCTACTTACCTCTGCGAAAGTGTTTTTTCAACTCTTCTGCAGATCAACACAAAAGCCAAGAATAAGCTGGATGTTCAAGATGACCTTGATAAAAACTCAACCAGAATTATAACGCTTGTTAAGGAGATGCAAGCTCATAATCATGACATTATCATCAATCATTACATTAATAATTAATACGTAATAAAAAATATCATCACTGTTGTTAATGTCATAAAATATGTTTTGGTCAAACATTTTATTTTTTGTTGTATTGATCAATTATGACGAATGCGAAATGGGGATATGTTACGGTAAAAGTATGTAGTTCGTTAAATGTACACATTTACCGGTATATGTACACATTTACCTTCTTGGTTGGTAAATGCGAGTTTATTTCATTTACCAATTATTTTCGGCAAATGTGTACATATAAATGTTGTTGGCAACTCTTAGAGGTTTACATTAACATACACAGCGCATGGGCTGTCCAACAAGCCACATGTGATATTGTAAGACACAAAAAGTACATATTTTCCGGTAAAAGTAAATATAGAAAGCTGATCTTAGATTTAAACTCATATTTACCTATCAAATTGGTAGATGTATACATATACCGGTAAATGTTTACATTTGCCGATTTTGTACTTTTACCGTAACATATATACTTAAAAGGGTCGCGATTAAAAAAAGGTTGGGAATCACTGGTCTAGAAGATTGTGTTTTAGACTTATCTATCAAGTCTTGTCTGTTTGTTTTGTCTGTCTGCTATTATTCCCTCATGTTTATTAGTGCTTTATGTTCCTTTATTTTTAGAAGTTGGATGCAATTGCGAAGTTGAAATTGGATCAAGCTCAGGGTAAAACCTTGGAGATCAACCAGCTTGCGAAGATAAAAGGTGAACAAGAACTTGTCAATGAATTGAAGCAACTGCAAGTGTAATCGAAATATCATCTTGTGATATTTGTTTTAATTTTTATTATGAAAAATTGATTGAGAGTTTCTTGCTATTTTTTTTATTTATACCTTGTATATTTTTGCCAATAAAAATATATATTATTAATTAAAAATATATATTATTAATTAATATTAATTAACAAGAATTTAAATAGACAGGGATTTCACATAAAGTGCGATTTTATTTTTACTAAGTATTTGGTATACAGTTTTACAGTAAGATTTCATATTCGTTAATTTATTTTCTCATATAAACAATCACTAATCAATTTAATTAATTGCGTTTAAGTTGTAAAAAATGTTTTAAGGCATAAATTTTGTGCGTTCACACACATTTTGTTTAAGTATTTTTACAAAAAAATTAAAAACTAAATAGAATTGGGAAGCTACAAAAGTCTAAATAAATACACAACCAATTTTAAGCCATAAAATAAACAATTAAACACAAAAACAACATTCAGATAACTTTTCCTAAAATTTTCATTTCCCTGTACGAGACGAAAATATTTTGACTAAAATTTTCTTCTCAAATTTAAAATTAGGCCAATTCAATGGACTGTAATTGGAAATTATCACAGAACAGGTTTTAAAAATACCGACAGTTTTCCCAAAAATCTCTTTAAATTCTTTTACAAATAACTGATCAAAAATTGTTAAGAAATCTAACAAATTTATTTGTCTCTGATTTATATTTAAGTCTTTTCAATGTTTTACCTTGATATGTTTGCTGATATAGATACAGTTTAATATATAGCAAAAACATACCAATCTAAGAAATACTGATACAATTTCTAAAAAAAGAGTATTCCACAAGATTTTCCTATAAACAATCCAGCCGCTCCATCAAATATTTAATATAAATTAACTAAAAAAATATTTCATCTTGTGGAAGATTCCTTTCATGTGGAAATTGTTAGCTGAAAAAAAATGGGACCAGGGGTTTACAAAGCAGTACGTTCGTCGTAGACAATCACGGCTTCGTTGTCCACGAGGGAATCTGTGTCTTTGTGTAAGAATTGGCTGCGAGATTTACTCAGTGCGATTATTGCTGCCTCGTCGTTCCTCATTCGATTTTTTCGTTTCTTACTAAAATTCACCTTAAAAAAAAGACAAACAAATGTGTATTAAAAGCAACAGCAAAATAACATTAATATATTTATTATATATGTCTGCATAATCAATAAATAATATATATGATTGTATCTAGTCTTATCTGTCTAGCCTTGTCTGTATAGTGTTGTGTGTCAAATGTAGTCTGCCTAGTCTAGTCTGTCTTTGTTTATGGGGATGTAGCAAGCATTTGTTATTGCTTTGTTATGGGGACGTAGAACATCCCGGTACCGCTTTTCGCATGTCGTCAGGATGCCGTTATCTTTATTCTTTCTCGCATTTCTTGCTTCTTACACCCCCCATTTCACATTACGTTCTTAGGGGTTTAAGCATTTTGCCATATTAGCTTGTCTCTGGCTTTCTGTCATCTCTGTCGTTCCTGTCTCTTTCAAGTTGATGATGCTCCTCATCATATTATCCGTTGCAGTTCAATTGTGTTTGGACTTATAATGACCTCCAACTGTGTCTCCCAATTCTGTTTTTGACTTTGCTGTCCAGTCGTCACTGCCCGGATTGCACTTTTCACATTCGAAGACCATGTGCGCCCCACTGTCCGTTTCTCCACAGTAGACACATAGACTGTCAGAGGCCCAGCCGATATTGTGCAGGTACTGTCTGAAGCATCCATGCACGCTGAACGCTTGGGTGAGATAGTAGTTCATCATATTTTCGTTCAACCCATATTCCCACTTGTGAGATTAATAGTTTGTCTAGTCTAGTCCGTCTAGTCTAGTCTGTCTAAAGTTAAATTTTGAGTTTAACAATCGTAAAATACTATTAAATAATATATTATTAATAAGCACTGAGCGACGATGCGTAAAGTGTATTGCAAAACTATATTCTGATATTTCTTTTAGTTTGCCTCCACCTTATCACCTCGCTTCTGAGATGGGGTTTCTCTATTAATATAGAATAATAAAAAAAAATTAAATATCCAAGATTCAGATAAGTTGTCTCGTTGTCTCGCGTTGAAGCGTAAACGCATATAGCCTAGTCAAATTAGACAAAAACAGGGGTCAATCTCGGTATCTAACGGAAGAAGCTGAATTTTGTCTATAGACCTTTATTTTAGCATTACAAATGTCTCAAAAGCCACATATGCCAACATGTGAGCGTCCTTAGATATTCAAGGTCAAAGGTCTCAAAAATCAGTTTTTTGAGAAAATCTCGTTTTCTCTGCCTCCTATCGTATTTGCATTTATTATGAATGTTGTAGAGAATAAAATTCTCTACAAACTTTATCTGAAACCTTTTTTTTGTACGTCGATCTGTTTTTGAGATAGAGGGAACAGAGTGTGGAGCGCTGATGAGCAGCCATACGTACCTTAGCGCAAGGTAAATGGTAAGTGTATTATACCGTTTTTTACTTAATTACTTATTAAATATTTCCTAAATTTAATACCTTATACTAACATTTATATTTCTTTTAAATCAAATAGTCATCAAATATTACTTATCTTTGACATACAAATAATTTAAATAATGGTTGCCATAATTTAGGGATGCAATGTTCTTTAGCTTGTGGCCAATGCAATTTAAAAAACGGTATAATACCTTGGGATTCAGGATTTACCTTGCGCTAAGGTACCTATGGCTGAGCGCTCCACTGCGTCCTCTATCTCAAAACAGTTGGACGTATAAAAAAAGGTCTAAGATGAAATTTGTAGATAAATTTATTCTCTACAACTTTAGGCAGAAAACCGAGATATTCTCAAAAAACTGATTTTTGCGACCTTTGACCTTGAATATCTAAGGACGCTCACATGTTGGCATATGTGACTTTTGAGACAACATTTGTAATGCTAAAATAAAGGTCTATACAAAAATTCAGCTTCTTCCGTTAGATTCCGGGTTGAAATGCTAAAATGACTGGGCTAATAACAGGCCTCTATACTAAACGCTGTGGTCATTAGGCGACGACAAACTAATAAGCAACCTAGACATAACAAAAAAAAATAACTAACTGATTATAAACTAATGATAAGAAATAACTTATTCTAGCGTAAATATAATAAACAGTAAAATAATAAGGAATAATTGTTGATTGTTGCTGATCCAGTTAAGTGCGCACATAACTCTAGTCTGTCTAGTCTGTCCAGTCTGTCTGACTAGACGAGCGCGAGTTTCCTCTCTAGACAGACTTGTCTAGAGAGGAAACTCGCGCGCCATCTTAGACCTAACATTTACTACGAACTCAATAGCAAACAACATGCAGGACTGGAAAATTCTAGACAATGAGAACTTAATACATACTATACAACATAAGGGAAAACGTAAAGGAAAAATATACCATAACCACTCTCCAAAGTCTGGTTGGACTAAAATCAATCTAAACGAAGAGAAAATTAAAAAAATGTGTTGCACACAAAATATCAAAATTCCACAAGAAATGCTTTGATATATTGGTCCAGGTGATGTGCAAAGTATTCGATGACACTCTGACCAAGAAAGCGGGATTAAAAACAAACAGAACAACATACTGGTGGACGGATGAAATCGCGACCCTGAGAGCTGCATGCGTCACGGCCAGGAGAAGGTATCAACGCCAAAGAGTAAAAACAACTGAGCACGGAAACATCCATAGCGTACAAAAGTACATAAAAGGAAACTCTGTACAGACCTAGAGAAGGACATATGGGTCGATGCCTTTCAGATCGACAGGAGAAATCTAAAACTTCGTCCCCTAAATCTACCAATGACAATGGAAGTAGTTCTCCAAGAAGTGCTATCCCACATCATACTACTTTTGACTGGGCATAACCCTATGCAACCAACATTTCACTCTTCAATGCTGACGAACTATCTCTGGCTACAAAACGAATTAGAAGCGGCAGAGACCAGATGGAATACATCCTGAGATTATAAAAATAACAATTCGACACCATTCGGGTTTCGTCCTGGACATCATGAACTCGCTGCTAGTTGCCGGAAACTTTCCAGATAAATGGAAGCGAGCAAAGCTCATCCTTATATGAAATGGGGACAAACCAATCGGAGAGTCAACATCATACAGACCTATCTACTTACTGGATGTATCCGGGGAATTTCTAGAACAGCTTCTGCTAAGTAGACTTAAATCTAGTTCGACGCCGAAGTTGGACTATCGGATAAACAATATGGATTTTGGTCTGGAAAATCTACCATAGATGCTATGTCTTCCGTCCTAAACATCGCAAAATCAGCAAATTCAGAAATCAGAAGCTATCTTACTTGCAGGAATCTGATCCTGCAATCTGGGCAGCAGACTGAAGTGCGTGAAGTTAATAGTGGTGTTCCACAGGGATCGATACTGGGCCCTACCCTGTGGAACGTATTATACGACGGGGTCTTAAGAATGAATCTTCCACTGGGAGCAACGACTATTGGATTTGCTGACGACATAGCTCTGATGGTAAGATCTAAGACAGAACATGGGCTGATGGTAACGGCTAACCAAGCAATAAACAAAATCTGCGATTGGATGAAGTCTAAACGTTTAGCTTCAGAGAAAACCGAGGCAGTTCTCGTCATTGACCTCAGGAAGCACAGTCCGATAAAATCTACGCTGGAAAATACATTAATATTCACAAAACAGCAGATCAAGTACCTGGGAATATTAATAGACAAAAGGCTCTCTTTCTCAGCACACATAGCAGAAGCAACAGCGAAGGGGGTGAAAACAATGGCAGCTATGCAAAGATTAATACCCAATGAGGGGAAGCTTAAAATGGTAAACGGAGGTTGCTCGGCTTGATGGTCCAGTCTACTATGACGTACGGTGCTCAAATCTGGACCAATGAACTTCAAAAAGAAAGTAACGCACACATACTCGCAACTGTCCAACGGAAAGTGGCCCTCCATGTGCATAGCTCATACCGAACAGTCTCTGGACAAGCCGCCCCGGTTATTGCCACCATCCTCCCGATCGACCTAATAGTGGTACAGGAACGGAAAAAGCTTCACAAGGTTGGCCACAACAGACTTGAAAAAAGAAGGGTCAGAGAAGAACTGATGAAAAAATGGCAGGAACGATGGAAGTCCAGTGAGAAGGGGCAATGGACGAAACTCCTTATCCCAGACGTAACCACTTGGGTAAACAGAAAGCATGGCGAAACGAGTTAACACCTAACCTAAGTGCTAAAACAGGTCACGGCTGCTTCAGAGAGTATCTGTACAATCTGGATCGAGCATCTGATGATCCGTGCGTGTATTGCGGAGAACAAGATAGTGTGACCCACAAAGTTTTTGACTGCTCTCGTTGGCAGGATGAAAGAGAAACGCATATGAATAAACCCATCGGCGAAAGAAGCCTAGTAAAGCAAATGTTGGAAAATAAAGAGAGCTAGTACTAGATCCACGAGTACATTTGTAAAAGAGGTGTGTGAGTATCAAGGAAAAAGATGAAAAAAAACATTAAAGCAAATCTAACTACACCAGTCCACCTACCACTCAGAGGTTATGAGATAAGCGGTTCCAGAGTGAACGGGTGTGATCTTTCCAGGGAAACCACTTGTCCGTGACGGCGAAAGCCGACAGCTACGCCCCTCAAACAAAAGTCTGTCTAGTCTGTCTAATGTAGTCTGCCTAGTCTGTCTAGTATAGTCAATCAATAACACACATCGCTTCACTCTTTACACAGATGGCTCAAAAGCTGAGTCGGGCGTAGGAGTTTTTGTCGTGTATCGTCGACGAGGAGGTACACCACGATACCTTCAGATTAGCAGAATATTGCTCTATTTTTCAGGCAGAAGTAGTTGCAATTAATCGAGCCCATCAATACATTTGTTAATTAACTTTTGGTATGGAAGAATGTTCGATTCTTTCGGACAGACGATCTGCTCTCAATGCTCTGCGATATGTGAAATCTCCAACAGAGTTACTAGTTGACACATGGCTGTTACTCTAGGAAGTTTCCGGAAAAGCTTTACTGCAACTGGGTTTGCAGTATAGCAGTATTTTTCTCGGTTTTCTACTGCAACTGCAACACTTTTGCATTGGGGCAAAGCGCATACTGGCTTTTTGGGCAACGAAAAAGCGGACAACCTGGCTAAGGTAGCCTCTGGGAATGAATACATTAGCGAATGTTTCAATAAAGTGCTTGAGCATGCAATAAAACACGGAATATCCGAAAACATACAGAGAGAATTGCAATCACGATGGAACATTGCTCAAACCGGGAAATGGAACAACAACTTAAAGATCCATCAGCAAATGGATTGGTATGGACATCAGCCTCTCATACCATGCAGTGCATCTCATTACCGGACATGGTAACTTCCAGGCTTACCTCCACAGATTCGGACTAAGACATTCACTTATTACCTCTATGCGAATGTGGCGAGGAAGATATGTCACTCACGTCATATTCAAATGCCCCATCACATTTGAATAGAGGAGGCAAACAAAACTAAGATTCGCCATAGCAGAATGCTCTTGGCCGCTAAACGAAGAACAAATTATTAAAATTAATTAAAATATAAAGTGGTGGAAAACCTTCGACAGCTGTGTAATTAAATTAAAGAAAAAAGACAACGATCTCCCGAAAAAATAAATAGAAAATGCAATAAGAGGATTTAGCTTAAGAAAATAATAATCTAGCCAAAGAATATAGTAATAGAATTACAAAGATTAGTAATAGAATTAAGTAATTAATAGTGTCACCAGACGCCCAGCACGGCCAGCACTCGGCCACATAAGCTACGTATGTAAACTTATGTAAACAAATAAATAAGCTGTCTAGTGTAGCCTGTCTAGTCTATCTAAACGATCTAATCTTGTCTGTTTAGTTTAATCTGCCTAGTCTCGTCTGTAAAGTCTTCACTGTCTGGTCTTGTCTGTTTAGTCGTTTAGTCTGCCTAGTCTTGCCTATCTAGTCTAGTCTAGACTGTCTAGAGATGCAGTACTCGTGATAGCTGGTATCCAGCTAGAGTCTTGTTCCTTGGAGCAAGAAGTGACTCAACATGGACAATCAAGAACAAGAACAAACTCAACAAGACAAGGAGACGGAAAGAAGGAAAAACGCTAGGGCAGAAACGCTTGCAAAATTGCAAAGGAGGTGGAGCAATGCTAAATTCTGGTCGTGGAGTAGGCTTCTTATACCACCGATGGATTACAAGACAACACGGGGAGACACTCAGCGGCCCAGACACTCAGCTATTACACTATTTTTGAGTGCGACCGATGGACCCCGAAAAGCGGTCTGGATAGACCAGACCGGATCCGAACTGAAGGCGACATTAGTGAATATAATGCTGAGATCGCCTACCGATTGGTTGTATTCCAAGAACTTGTTACAAAAAATATTCAGTGAAAAAGAGAAGAACGAAAGAACGATACTAGACATGGATAGAATCAAATCCAGAACTGGAAATACTGATGTGGATGGGATATGTGGAGATGGACAAACATTTTGAAATCTAGAGGAAATGTTTAGACTGTCTAATCTTGTTTGTCTAGCTTTGCCTGTCTAATCTTGTCTGTCTAGTCTTGCAAATCTTGTATGTCTAATCTTCTCTGTCTTCCTTTGTCGGACTAGTCTTGTCTAATAGTGTTATAAATTGGGATTAAATACCCTTAACTTACTTTAGCATAAAGATCGTTTAAGTCGTCTTCAGTCGAGAGCGGCCTAGGTTTAGACCTCACCCATGCGGGAAGACTTCTAGTTTTCAAAGTCGTCGATGGAGAAGTTTCCGAATCTTTCGTACCAACTTCGTCCAAAACTACAGACAAACAAATCGCATAAATAACAGAGAAATATGTGCGTTGGAAATGGAAACTTACTGCTACTTGAGGCATACTGGACAGTTTGCGGCGAAAATTCCGAAATTTCCGGCATTGGAAATTGCTTAGACATGCCACCGTTGCCAATAACCAACCCGGCTATTGGCTGACTAACCGGTCGCTGCTTTCTAACAACGTTTACCTAAATAACATAAAACCAAATAAAATAAAATTTTCAACAAATTAAATAATATTATTTTTACTTGTGGTGATGAACCTGGTACACTGCTGCTTCTAGGAACTGGACAAATTCCGGGACAATGTGTGCATTGCGAACCGGACAAGTTCTGTTGGTTCTGAAACCATTGTGAGCTGGAACTCGTAGCGACTAAGCGATTTGTGTAACCCCAGTTGTGCCCTTTCGGCTCCGCATAAACCGCCGACTGGCTTGGATAAGACGGAGGAAGACCATTCGATGAAGAAAGTTGAGGATTTGGAGTGTTAGTGCCTTCAGACTTACGCATACCTGAAAAGATTAGATAATATATAGGGAATCAATTAGAAACTTGAGTGCCGGATTGAAATTATTTTCGAAAGGTTTTCGTCCATGTTTGCCGATTAACAAGAGGAACCGTCCAGAAGTTATCACATCGATTCAATTCGATTATTGGTAGTTGAGACAGTTTAGAAATAATTCGTACACAGTTGATTGGGAAAGAAATTGATATAGTATTACTAATTACTTAGATTATCAATCAACAACTAATAAACTCTCTTTACATCCCGATCTAAAACTCAATTCCGAACCGGAAAACGTAGCAATATCAATTAATTTCTGAAACTAGCAATTTCCTGTCTACCACTTCAATTCGTGTTTATTAACTTACAAAAATGTTTTTCCTTCCGGGGCATGATGCAGCACCGATAGACAATGAATGCGAATATTAGACAAACTACTAGGGCTGCTCCACAGAACACGGCAGCTAGAAGTGGCAGACGATCTGATGGCACTCTCCAGCCTCTTGGTGAGGCCGTTGGTTTAGGCCACATGCTCGCTGTCAACGTGACCCATTGCTGCTGCAATACCAATCCCTTGGGCCCGTAGGAACCCTCATCACCTAAAAAAAAAAAAAAAATCGATTAGTTCAAAATTGTTAATGCGGTTGAAAGTTATCGAATTTGAAACGCATTTATTGGTTCGGTAGTTAATTATTTATAGTTTCAATTAGCTTTGGTAAATTGTGCAAAATCGATTATAATACAACATAATTTCATCGAAATATTAATAAACGTTTAGGAATCATCTATTATTTGGAAAATTGCAAACTACATATTCATTGTTGAAAGTTTATTATGAAGTAATTTCAGTTTAGATTTCCTGGTAATTCCCAGTTAGAAAAATCGAATTTCCTTTTCTCATTTCCATCCCATTTTTCTTCTATCCCATTAACGGATTTGTAATCAAATCATCCAATCCCCCACATGCCGTTTCATCATACTCGAATTTCCTCTAATTACCAACTTAATCCAATAAGCTACTCAAACAATCCAAACTCAATAGCTTTTCCCACACCAAAAATTAACAAATGAAATCTTTCTTTTGGTCTTGTCTCTGGTTCTGTTCTCTGGTCTTGTCTGGCTTGTCTTGTCTTGTCTGGTCTTGTCTGATCTTGTCTGGTCTTGTCTGGTATTGTCTGGTCTTGTCAGGCCTTGTCTGGTCTTGTTTGATCTTGTCAGATCTTTTCTGGTCTTGTCAGGTCTTGTCAGGTCTTGTCTGGTCTTGTATGGTTCTGTCTGGTTCTGTCTTGTATTACCTCGTTTTGTCTGGTCTTGTTCGGTCCTGCTAGTCTTGTCTGGTCTGGTATGGTCTTGTGTGGTCTTGTCTGGTCTTGTCTGGCCTTGTCTTGTCTTCTCTGGTCTGATCTGGCCTTGTCTGTCCTTGACTGTCTTTGTGTGGTTTTGTCTAGTATTGTCTGGTCTTGTTTGGTTTTGACTGTTCTTCTCTCGCCTTGTCTGGTCCTGTCTGCTCTTTTCTGGTATTGTCTGGTCTTTTCTGGTGTTGCCTGGTCTTGTCTGGTTTTGTGTGATCTTGTCAGGTCTTGTCTGGTCTTGTCTGGTCTTGTCTGGTCTTGTCTGGTCTTGTCTGGTCTTGTCTGGTCTTGTCTGGTCTTGTCTGGTCTTGTCTGGTCTTGTCTGGTCTTGTCTGTTCTTGTCTGGTATTGTATGGTCTTGCAAACCAAACTAAGTTTAAATTGAATTCAAACGAAAGTATAAGGACAAAGTTTTAAGGAAAAGCTCAGTATATTTTAAGAAGTAAATCCAGCCATTTAGCCTCCCTCTTATTTCTAAATTTATAGGCAATAATTTCTCGAAGAAAAAATCCTATTAAAACCGTTCATAATTAACGTCGGCTTAAATTTAATTACATTAAAATAATAGTCTCTGTTTAATAAATAATTTGGAAGTAAAGTAAACATGAAACGGGTGTAAATTTTTCCTCGCTCGATGAACTTATTTGGAGAGCGTTGGGTATACGAGAAACTTATTGCACGGCAGAGTGGCAAAAGGCAGGTTTTAAAATAAGGTGCATTGAAGGGGTTGTTAAAATTAATTAAGAGATCAAAGGGTTGGTGGAATGTGGTGATTTTGGATTAGTATGCATTTCGTGTTTTAGTTTACTTTGGGGATGCTTCGGGTGAGGGAGGCAATCTGTGTTTCCTTGGAGGTGGAACGAATTGTCTCTTAGATCTAGGCTAATTTCAATTGGAAATGTATTGAGAAAACAGGGGGCGGTAAATTAAACAGAGATTTGAATAAATAGAGGTAGAAATAGAAAATAGTATTTACACACACATAGCACTACGGCCCATGTAGAGCTTTGGCTTCTTCGACAACCGCCTTCTATCTGTCTCTATTTACAGCTGTTATAGTCCAGTTCTGTATTCTCAGTACTTTCAGGTTTTCTAGTACATTATCTCTGCCTTGTTTGTAAGCACAGCTCTGGCTGTTTTTGTGTTTGGCAGCATTCTCCAGACGTGGCCCACCCATCTTATACGTTGCCTTTTAATCCAAAATAGTGTTTAGTGTAGACAATATATTGGTGCAAATTTCAAATTGAAGCGGTAGTAATAAACCAGCTTGCAGTTCGACAAGTTTGATAATTTGTTTAGTAATTTATCTACCCCTTTATTAGTTTAGCAATCTATTTTAGCACGTAACACATTTACAAAATAATCTAATCTACATAGCAAATGTTAAAATTGCAATAATGAAGAAATTCGGCTATTGTTTAATTATATTTATATGTTAGACCAAATTAAATTATAAATAGACCATACAAGACAAGACAACACAAGACCACATAATACCAGACAAGACCAGACAAGACAGACCAGACAAGACCAGACAAGACGAGACAAGAACAGACAAGACCAGACAAGGCCAGACAAGACCAGACAACACCAGACAACACCAGAGAAGACCAGACAAGACCAGACAAGACCAGACAAAACCAGACAACACCAGAGAAGGCCAGACAAGACCAGACAAGACCAAACAAGACCAGACAACACCAGACAACACCATACAAGGCAAGACCAGACAAGACCAAACAAGACGAGATCAGACAAGACGAGACAAAAACAGACAAGACCAGATAAGACCAGACAAGACGAGACAAAAACAGACAAGACCAGATAAGACCAGACAAGACGAGATCAGACAAGACCAGGCAACACCAGACAAGACGAGATCAGACAACACCAGACAAGACCAGACAATACCAGATAAGGCCAGACAAGACCATACAAGACCAGACTAGACCAGACTAGACCAGACAAGACCAAACAAGACCAAAATAATCTAATCTATGTACTAAATGTTAAAATTGCAATAATGATGAAAATCGGCTATTGTATAATTATATTTTTATGATAGATCAAATTAAATTATAAATTGACCATACAAGGCAAGACCACATAATACCAGACAATACCAGAGAAGACCAGACAATACAAGACCGGACAAGACCAGACAAGCCGAGACATGACGAGACTAAACCAGTCCAGATCAAACCTGTTGCAATTTACTATTCTACTTGTTTTATTCGACTAACATGTCAAGCAATTTCTAATTGGTTCTAAAGTCTAAATAAATTGATTTATGAATTTCTGAAATTTGCCACTATTTTCTAATTACTTTTGATGGATAATCCTGAAATGGAAGTATTAAAAAATTCTTTATAGTTTTAACTCGATTAAAGTTAAAGTTGAAATCGAGGGTGGAGAAATGAAAAAGAAAATAATTACAACCATAAACTTCCGTCTGCCCTTACGCCAGACTGCTTTATTGCTTTTTATCCATTTTCTGCTTGTAATAGCCTTTTCAAATATTTAAGGAAACCTATGCATTTTATATACTCACAAAAAAACATAGAATTTTTATAGTTTTTTTTTTAGCACTTCAATTTCACAATCATTTATTAAATCTAATTGTAAGATCAAATTTCAACAATAAACTAAAATCAAATATAAAATTAACACATAGATATACTAAAGTAGTTTAATTAATTAAATGCTCACTAAATACTTTAATTTACTCGAGATGGCTATAATGTAAGTAGTATAAAAATATTCGATACAAATTAGTCGTTTGATCCTATTTCAGGGGTTCTATCTATTTTCACCCTTGTTTTTGTTTCCAGTTGAAACACATCCCAATTAGCTCTATCTAAATATAAACACCAACTAGGATGTAAATCCCTTTGTAATTGTTTATAACATTTACTTTACTACTTTATCAACAAGGAGTATAGATAAAGAAACTAATAAAACAAATACCGAACAACAGCTGTAACATTGTCAAAATCTTTAGAATTATCAGACCATCATAATATGTGTCGCTCATTGTAAAAGTGAATTATCTCCTTGAAAATGAATTCTAAAATAACGAGCTTTTTGCGAATTAAAGTGTAGGAAAAAATATATAGGTATGCATTCAATGTTTTCTCTTTTTCATTGTTTAATACAAATCAAAGATAATAATTTGAAGTAACGTAGAAAATCAAAATAAAACTAATTTAATAAATCAGCTTAAACTTTTTTTTTTAATTATATCACTGTTATAGTGACATGTGTGTAGTGTTTCAATCATATGTAATTTCGTCATCAGATGAACGCTCTGGATTATCTATGATTTACCGATTTGGAATATCTATGGGCAGACTTTTGTAGTAACGGTGGTAAATTGGCGGAATGTATGGTAGAAGATTAAGAATATATTTCTTCTTTGCGTTAGTAACTAGACGCTAGATGGATAGAGTGGGTCTTGCCGAATATTGAACAAGTGGGCCGGTCATTCTTACTTTTTTGGATAAATCTACTTTATATAGGGGTGTGTGGGGATTTAGTGTTTCTTTGAATTGAAATTATAAAGGATAATTTCTCTCAAACCTCAGCCATCTAATATTTACCCAATTAAAGTCGTAACCGCAAGATGTTTTAATCTATTTGTAATAGAATTTTCTAAGACAGTGGTACTTAAAAATTAGGCGTTTTTCATTTCAGTACAAAACAAGTTTTTTTGCGTTTAACTGTTTTTATAATTGCTCTGGGCTATAAATTTTCCACGGCGGCGACTCTATTATTCCAAATTCCCTATCATTTGGAAGATAAGAATGTCCAGATATCATGAACTTGTAATCTATGGTATCAATACTAGTGTCAGGGTCTTGTACAAGCTTCAAGACGGAACAAAATGTCTTAATATTCTGGTTTTGTCTAGTGCAAGAATCGGAATACAGAATGACATGCTTTTCTAAAGCCACAAGAGTTTTTAAGTGCTAAAGAAGAAATGCTGCTATGTCTTGAGAACCAACCACCAAAATAAACTATTAAAACACACACACACACAAAAATATATATTAATTACACTATTAAAATGACTATGGAGACTTAATTCACTTTTATAATGAATATTTAGAGTTTTAGTTCCCTGTAAAAACAAGTAACGCCCTTTTATGGGAGTTTAATGCATCTATTGAAGTTTCTTCACTTGTATAATGAAAGATATAACAAAATGATTTAGATTGTTTATCCGAAACAGATAAAGGAACCCATTACTATTAAAAGGAGGGTCTTCAGCAAAATTAATGATACACAATTCCGAAAGGACCTGGCTGCCGCTCGATTAGAGGATATGTATGTAGAGAAGGATATTATACAAAAATTATATATTTTTAATCACAGACTCAAACTACTGTTTGACGGTCATGCCCCTCTTAAAAGCATAAAAACTTCAAAGGTCTGTAAACCATGGCTCACCCCTAATCTAAAACGAATTTTAAAAATGAAAAAAAAGCTTTTAAGAAATACTTACTAGCGAAAACTCCTGATAACCATACAAATTTTACAAATACTTACAAATTAAGAAGCCTGGCCCAAAAATCTGTAAAATATGAAAAAGGAGCGTATCTTGAAGTAGAAATCAAATTCTAAAAATGAAAGATTAATCTGGAAGAAACTAAATGATATGAATATAAGTGAAATCAAGGCCAAACCAACAATGCCGACTTCAATCACCGACCCAGATGAAATCAATGATCACTTTATAGAATCGACCGGCGATTTAATAGAGGAAATAGATGACAACACATATTTCAGGTATAAGTTCTCTTTTAAAAAGCCATTTTCTGAAAAAATTAGTATAAGACCAGCAGGAGAAGATGAGGTTCTCGGAATTCTGAGGAACATAAACACTTGTGCTGAGGGCATAGATGGAATAAACATAAATATGATTAATTACTATATGCCCGAGATATTTCCCTTTATAGTACATATCAACAACTCTTGCATAGTCGAATCAAAATTCCCATCCCTTTGGAAGACAGCACTGGTACAGCCAATACCAAAAATCCGTAACCCGAAGCACATCACAGATCTCAGACCAATTTCTCTACTGCCCACCTTATCGAAAATCCTAGAAAGGGTTGTGGCAAATCAGTTACAGGTTTATTTAGAACACGAAAACTGCCTTCCACCTACCCAATCTGGATTTCGAAAAGATCACAGTTGTGTAACTGTGCTCATGGATATTATAGATGATATCCTAGGGGCGCTGGACAACAATATGGCATCTGCACTAGAACTATTAGACTACAGCAAGGCATTTGACACAATCTCGCACAAAATGTTGCTATCTATTCTCAACTACATAGGGATGTCTAATCACTCGATAAAATTTTTTGAAAACTATTTGGAAGGGCGAGGACAAAAAGTTATTCTATAAGGTCGAATGTCTAGATATCGAGACCTTAAACTTGGGGTCCCACCAGGTTCTGTCCCGGCACACTCTCACTTACTTTTCTCACTTTATACACATTATAATGAATTAGGAATTAGGTTATGTGGTGGAACACTGTAAACACCAACAATACACCGATGATACACAACTCATTTACAAATTTGCACCAGATAATTGGAAATTGGCTGAAAATGAAATTAATCGGGATTCATCACATATTTTAGAATTCTCAAGAGCACATTCCTTAAAACTAAATGCCAAAAAAACAAAGGTTTATGATCTTTGCTTCAAGAAACAAACAACCTGATCTAAAAAAAAAAAAATTAAACTTACGATGAATTCTGAAAAGTTGGAAATAACCAGTGAAGCAAAGAATCTGGGTATCAAAATTGATGACAAATTAACATTCCGTTCACATATTAATGAATTAATTAAGAAGGCATATATAAAGTTAAAAATACTTTATGGATCGAGGCACCTTCTAACTGAAAACCTTAAGAGAAAAATGGTTATCGCGCATGTTTTGTCTGGCCTCACATACTCAGAAGCAATATACGGAAATTTTCTTAGTTATGCGGACAGGAACCGTATACAAAGATTACAGAATTGCTGCATCCGATTTGTGCTTGGGCTCCGTTGGAAGCAGCGCATCAATACCGAAACAGCTACATAATGGATACGCATGGATATCTTGCGTAAATATCATAAAACATGCCTGTTTATAGATATTTTAGAAAAGAAAGTGCCCACATACCTATACAACAAAATAAAGTACAGAGCGGATGTACAAAATATAAACTTAAGAAGCAGAGGCCTTCTGACGCCGCCAAAACCAAGTGCAAAATATAAATGTTTCTATACCTACCAAATAGCAAAAACAATTAACCAACTCCCTGAACCCTCTTATATGTTCAGGGAGTTGGTTAATTGTTTTTGCTATTTGGTAGGTATTAAAAGATGAAGAACAGTTTCAAAAAGCATCTATTACAACACATTAAGTCCTAAATTAAACACCATAGATTAAAATATACGAAAATTAAATTTCTGTCTGCAGAAATAGTAAAAATTACGAGTATAAACCAATTATAATTTCCAACGCTACGATTATATAATATAATATTATATAATCTATAGACTACGATTATATAATTTAATTTGATTATACAATACACCACTATTAACGTCACGATTATATTTATTATTATTATTGTTTAGAATTTCCATATTATGTTACTATTATTATTTTTTAGTTATAATACAAGTACTGTTGCTATCACTGTTATTATCATTGTTATTGTTAAAATCTATTATCTATATATGTTACTATTAGTTAATATAGTCAGTCAATGGACTGCCATCGTTGGGCATGTGGTAGAATGAGGAATTCAGCGAACTCAAACATGTCAAATTGTATATTATATTTGTACATAGCATTATATTAAATGTAAACATGTAATAGTATATATACATTAAATGCTTTAAAAAAAAAGTGATACCATTAAGCAAAAAAACAAGAATTTTAAAAACATGGAGTTACACCACTTTTACAATGAACGATACATATGTAGCTTGTTTCCTTCATACCAATAAATCGACCCTTTTCAGACTTAAATAAATTAGATCAGGAAATATAAAGTAAATATAAATTTAGTTTAAATCTGGATAATAATAATATTAAACATCTTTATTGTGAAAAATAAATACAAATTTAACAATTGGCCATCAGCGGTCTTTACATCTAGATTTTGTGTAATTTATTTAAAAATTATAATGTGAAATTTGAATAACAAAACCTTGTGAAGAAGTTTATTAAAATCCATCTTTTTTTTTTCCACTATAATTTCCAATTTTCCTCCCTTACAAAAAGGAAATCGAATTAAATTTAACATTAAAATTTTTCTTTCTCGGCCTTTTTAAAGTAAAACAAATCCTTCAAATTAATTCCGCGCCCTTTCTTTCGCCCACCCTTCCCAATTTTTTACCCCACTGCTAATTATTTAAGCTGAAGCTCTATCACGATTTATGCATGTGAGCCTTCAACAAATGAAGGTACCCTTTACCAGAACAAGACTAAAATTACAACCCTCAATAAACAACCATAGAGTCTTGTTGCTCAAGTGTGTCTTTTATTGCCTGTTCGGTATAGTTTGCTCTATTCTAATCATTCTAACTATATTTATCTGGTCATGTCTATTTAGTTTTGTCTCTCGTGTGCCTAGTATGTCAACTATGACTATTTATATTAGAATACGTCAATTTTTGTTTTCTGTTAATTTCACTCAATACAAAATATTTCCATTTTGGGTACAAGCACACAAATATTTTTCTGTTGTTGCAATTTTCTGTTCGCGTTGTTCGCGCGAGGATAAATAAATGAGAGAGCCAACGTGCCGTAATTAAAGATCACAGGGATGCAGTCTTCGACAAACAAGAAAAATTAATCTCTGTCGCCGGATAATTTACATGTAAGACGGTGTCATAAAAAGAGAGGAAGAAGCGGGAAAAGAGCGGAATGAAGATAAACGACTTCCTCGGGTAGAGTGAAAAGTGGTTTTTCAAGTTTGGGAAATACTTGACAATGTGTTAGAAATATATTAAAAAGAAATAAACGAGAGTTCGATCGAGGGTCTATTTACATAGTAGAGCACGTTGGAAAAAAAGTATCGTAAAATCTCGACGCCGCGCCGGTTTTTGTTTGCATGAAACCACTTGCTGATTTATTTCGAATTTTAACTTGGCGAATATTTTTTTGCCGCTGAGGCCGGGAAATGGAGAAAGGATTCACAATATGCGAATTTATTTCTCCATTCTCTGACAAAAACAACGAGAATCGGATCTTGAAATTGGCTCATATTTCATCTAAATATGTTTCACAGAAATGAAAAAAAAAAACATAAAAAGAGATATTTTAATTTTGAACAGATTATGGAATCAACTTTAATCTTTCTCTTATGTCTCTTAAGCCTTATTTAATTAGGCTCTTCTGTCAAGTTTTGTGTATTGTATTGTCAAGTTAGTATCGTTTCCGTTTCAAGGTGTGTTCTTTCCAGTCAGAATAGTTTAAACATGATCTATAATTCAAATCTTTGGTAATTTCTGTTTTCGGAGATAAAACCTTAAAATTTTATTTCAACCCTTCTGAACCACGTGAGAAGTTTCAGGAAATGCTTGCGTAAATTATGTACCAAGAAATAAGAAAAAAAAAACTGGACTCGAGAAAAAGATTCAGCACGAAGCTGAAGCTTGCCAGTCTCGACACTTACGGAATAAACTCGATTGATGAATGCCAAATTATTCCACCTAAAATATTCCCCAAATAAGAAATCGACGAATAATTTAGTATTGTCTGTCTAGTTTTACCTGTCTACTCTTATTTGTCTAGTCTTGGCTTGTCTAGTCTTGTCTGTCTATTCTTGTCTGTCTAGTCTTGTCTGTCTAGTCTTGTCTTTTTAGTCTTGTCTGTCTAGTCTTGTCTGCCAAGTCTGTTTAGTTTTGTATGTCTAGTCCTGTCTGCCTAGTCTGGTATGTCTAATCTTGTCTGTCTAGACTTGTCTGTCTAGTTTTGTCTGTGTAAAGTTGTCTGTCTAGTCTTGTCCGTCTAATATTGTGTGTCTAATCTTGTATCTCTTGTCTTTTCATTCTAGTCTTGTTGTGGTGTTAATTCTAATTGCTTCATTTTCCTTCTTTTTGTTGTCTTTTCCTCGTCTCGATTTCGTCTTTCGTCTTCTGTCGTATTGGTTATGTAGTCGTGTGTTTATAGTATATTATAGGACGAGTTCAGTAAACGAGATTCTACTGAAAAACGCCTTACAAATGATTTTTTTTAGTATTTCCTCTATTTTGCGCCCTTTTATGCCATTTCTAAATAAAAAAATCGCCGATACATATTGAGAAAATTGTATGGCACTCGGCGAGCCATAACCGCACGCATATGAGTGCTGTTATGACCCCATTACAGACGCAAAATAGAAAAACTATTTTTCGGTCTTTTCGTCACATATCTAGTCGTCCTGATGACCTTCCTTGTGGGCCGTGTGATATTATGGTCGCCTTCAATACCCTCTCCATTTGTTTTTTCCCCATCATGATTCCAGTTATGTAAGCTTGTAAGCTCCATGATGTACAGTTCTTCTAGTTTTGTACCGCCTAATGTGTCCGCGAGTCGAGTTCTTTCATTCTCTGATTCTGTACACATGGAGATAGTGTGCGTCGTCTGGGATATGACCGCAGTAGAAGCACTCCGCAGTGTCCCTTTTTTTAAACCGTTCGAGGTATACGTTGAAGCACCCATGGCCAGTGAGCGCATGTGTAAGATGGTAACTCATATGCCCGTGTGACCTTTCGTACCATGCTGTTACGTTAGGGATAAGGCTGTGAGTCCACCGTCGACAAGTGTCGTTATCCTATCTTGTTTGCCATCGGTCCATGAGTCTCTTACTCTCTTTGGCGGGCGTCCTTGACCAGCGCCGCGACTTCCAAAACCGTTCTGTAGGCAGAAATTACTCTGAGGGCACTTCTCCTATGAGTACTCCTATGAGTGGTTTTCTCGCTCCTACCTTTGAATTGAGAAAATTAATTTTTGAGTGCACATTGTTGAGAAGTTTCCGTTTCAATTCCTTCGGCCCTCCAATGTTCGGCATCAACCGTACCAGAGCTGTCACTGCAGACGCTGCCTTTTTCGCTGTTTTGGCTATATGGTATGTGTATCGCAGACCGTTATCGAGGTACATACCATGGTACCACAATGATTTCGATAGAGGGATATTTTGCCCTTCCAGAAGGAGTTTTTGTGGTGCGAATAGCTTCTTATCCGCGATAAGTATTACTTCTGTTTTATGAACTGCCATTGTTAGACCCTGCTCCTTTAACCAGTTTTTTGTCCGCCGGAGGGTTTCGTTAGTTGCTAGTTCCAGTGTGATTATTTCCTTCGCAGTCACTACCATTGCGGCGTCATCTGCGAACCCAACTATTCTCGTTATTTCTTATGCGACACCCGCCGTTACCTCATACTTAACTTCACCATCGTCCGTGTGGTATATCAACCGTCGGTCGCTCAAGTAGCTGCTTATCATCTTTCTCAAGTATTCTGATGTTTACCTTGATGCTAATGCCTCCATGATTACATCCCACCTGGCTGAATTAAAGGCGTTTTTTACGTTAAGGGTCACTAATGCATCATAATCATACATCAATTTTTATTGACAAATAGGAAAACCCTAATAATCATTACAAAAGAAAATGAAAATAAAAAGTTTGAGCACTAATATTTATACATTAGTAGATTATTTCTATTGGTGGCAATGTATTTATAGGACGAAATTCACTGGCATTGATTGTGTTGTTTACTTTTGGTATAAGAACTATAGTACTAACTTTTAAAGAATTGGGAATTTTAGAAGTTTGAAGAGGAGTATTGATAAAATTTAGGATTATTTGGCCACAGGTTTCAAAAATGGCTTTCAGCATTTTGGAATTCAGGATATCATGGGCACTATATTTGTTGTCCAAGGAGTCAATAATTCGACGCAGTTCATTCAATGATAATAAGTGAAACTATGAAAAATTAGGATATAAGTTATAATTATAGAATTTCAAAATATCGACATTATCAATACTATCCACAAGTTGCTGAATACTAGTAATGAAAAAGTAGTTGAATTTGTTTACTATTTCAGTTTTATTCTTTATAATATTTATCTGGTTATCTAAGTTAAATTCAATATATCTTGGAACGTTTTGACAATTTAAGCTTATCAGATTTTTTAATGTTTTCCACATAAGTTGAGAATTGTTTTTATACATATCTACTTTTTCGAAGAAATATTGGTCTTTTTTCTTTTTTAATTAATTCACTATTTCATTTCTTTGTTTCTTAAATTCTTCCCACTTAACATTTTTATTGACGTCAAGAGTTAATAAAAAATCCTTGTATGTTTTATCACGTTGTTTTATTTTTTTATGAACTTCATTATCAAACCATGGTATGTGGTTTTTATACTGACAAACTTGAATTGGCGCTACTTTAATAATAACAGACTCACAGTTATTGAAAAAATTTGTATATATAATATTAACATCTGTCGAATTTAAATCCCACTCACATGAGATTAAATCTAGTTTAATATCGGTATTTTTCTCACTAAGATTTCTATAATTTCTGATAGTAGTACTTTCGTTGCTGTTCTTATTTTTGAGACAATGCAGAGTAACCTTTCGATTGCCGTTTTCCAGTTTTGACCTTTTCTGCTGCCTTTATTACTTCAGCAATAGCGTCCACGGTTGATCGACCTTTTCTAAAACCATAATGCTATTGGGACAGTCTTCCGTTGTTTTAGATGTATGCCTCGAGTCTCCTAAGTAATAGTCTTTCAAGAGGTTTCTCTATGTTGTCCAGGAGGCATATCGGTCGGTATGAAGATGATTCTGATGATGCATTTAAGTTTCCAGCAACAACTCTTCAGCAACTACGCCACATTTGAACCACTTCTGCGATGATCTCATTTGGGATATTGTCTGGACCAGGTGCTTTCCCTGACAGTAATCGTTTCCTAGCCTCGAGGATCTCCTCTACGCTGAAAGGTGTCACGAGAGTCTCCGTGGTTTCCCAATTTTCTGCCGGTCTTCGTTCCTGAACTGGAAATAGCGTGGTAACTATTTCTCTCATCTGTTGTGGGCACGATATCCCAGGTATCAGCTACCCATTAGTTTTTTCGTAGCAATTCGATATGGGAGACCCTATGGGCCTCCCTTTATGGATCGACAGAGTTCGAGCCAGCATTTCTGCTTGCTATTTTTGATGGCCATGCGCAATTCCTTTTTCGCTTTTTTGAAATTCGCGTCCAGGTCCGCTTCTTGTCCAGCCATCCTGTCTGTTGTGTTTTGCCGCCGCCTTCTGTGGCGTTGGGCAGACCTGCGTGCTGTAACGTACTTCTTCCTTAGGTTATTGATTTCTGCGTTCCACCAGTACTGATTTTTTTTCCATTTAAGGCAAATTTGCGCTTTGGCATCGAACATCGCACGCTGTTGTAATGGTTTCGACCGCATATTCTACAAGTCGATCTACGTCACCTATCTCTGAAAGTCTTTGCAACTCTCCATGCATCTTAGCTAATTCCAGCGTCGCTCTTAGCTGAGTGCTATCGAGTTTCTTCACCAGCCATCCGTCTCCGTTTCCATGTTCTATGGTTGTGTTTCTCTGTTGACTCTCTGGGTTCGTTTTCAGGCTACCTTCCAGATATTGGCGGTCGTTAATGGTGGCGTCCTCTAGTACTCTCCACCTCTCCACTCTATGCGCGATGCCTTCCGATGCTATTGTAATGTTGATAACCGATCCGGTATTTCTTCTTCGGGATATAAAAGAGTTTCCCTCGTTAAGGATCACTAGGTCCAGCCTCGCTATCATTTCAGACAGAGCTTCGGCTCTTCTACCCATTATTCTTGAGCCCCATTCTGGTGATTTTTTTTTAAAATCGCCTGCCACAAGAACTTCACAGCTCGCCGATCTCAGATTTTCTTCCAGCTCGTCTACCTCTCTCAGGAAATCTTCGAGGTCAAGATTTGGTCAGATATAGCAGCTATATACTTTTAAACCTTCGATATCGTATATCGTATATATCCATACAAAGTTGGGTCTGCTTACTGACTTCCTTTATTCGTAGGTTCCGATTCAGCACGGCAATGGTTGTTCTACCGGTCTCATCCCGGAACCACGAGCCTTTATCCAGATATCTATACTGTTCGATGATTATTAGTACAGCCGCACATTTATCCGCAGTCTGTAGCATGAAATCTTGTGCTTCGCGGCCTCTTCCTAAGTTTATCTGAAGGAACTTCGTCATTACTTCGTTTTCTTTAATGTCTCCTGGAACGACTGACATCTTATACCACCAAGAATGTGTTTCGCATCTCTTTTTTCATTTCAGACTGCGCAGAAGGCGTCCTCTTTGCAATCTTTAGCAAAGTGGTCTTGCTTTCCAGATAAACGGCACGATTTGGATCTCTCTGTCCCTTTGCAGTGTGGTGCTGTATGGCCAAATCCTTGGCAGCGGATGAAACAAATTATTGTCTAAATTTCGACAATAGATTTGGAGCAAAATCGAAAACAAGCCCGTAATAAAGTGAAATTTCAATTAATATCTCAGGAATTGCGAACCGAATAAACGTTTGAATTTATATACCTATAAGAAGTTCTTATTTCAACTTTATTGATCTATCAAGATTTAATGCTAGATTTTAAAAATCTGTCCCTTTGCAGTGTAGTGCTGCGTGGCCAAATCCTTGGCAGCGGAAGCATCGAATAACCTCTGGCTTCTGTCTAACTCTGCACATGACCCATCCTACCTTGACTTTGCCAGTCATCAGCAGTGTTTCAGCAATTTCCTTCGATGTTGTCACTACTCTCTCTCGTCACTTCACTACTTTTCTCAGTGATCGCACTTTCGCTGAATCTGGGGAGGTTTGTTCTACTACCGCTAATATTGCGGCAGTAACATCTACCTCGTCTAGGTCCAGGATCTCGATTGTGCAGATCCGTGTCATGGTCCGCACAGTAGCCTGCTTTCTCAATAGCTTGGCGACTGCAGTTCTCAAGGTTCCAACACTCCCTATTTTATTCCTACCAGTAGTTCGTTGTTTTGAATCCGCCTTATCCCTGATACGCATTTTTCAGGATCTATGCTATTTTAATCTTTCGTAGTATGTCTGCGTATGAGACACCTTCCGCTGGTTTAACTACCAATGCTTCTGGCTGTTTAGCGCGAATTTGGTTTCCATGCGGCATTTCCGTGCTAGTCTTGTCACGATTTTCTCTTTATTCCTTTCAACCAGTTTTGATTTTCAGCTAGCGCTAATGTCTCAATTTGGTTTTGAGTGTCTAGTCTTGTCTGTCTAGTTTTGTCTATCTTGTTTTGTTTGTCTATTCTTGCCTGTTTAGTCGGTCTAGTCATCTCTGTCTAGCCTAGTCTGTTTAGTCTAGTATATCTAATCTTGCCAGTCCAGCCTGGTTTGTCAAGTATGTCTAGTCTAGTCCTTATATTTTTTTCTCAAATGGTAATAATTAATGTAATCTTGTAATGTCATATTTGATTCAATAGGGTTTTTTTTGCAAGGAAATTGATGAACTGTTTTCGTATATTCAAGACATTAAGCATTTCATCAATCATCTGAAAGTTGTAATAATTCATTGTTGAAATCTCATTTTCGAGGGGAGGCAACAATCAGATTGCGAATTTAGATAGTTTAGTCGAAAATAACACAGAAGGGTAGAATGAATGAAAGGAGGGAAGTAATAGAACGCTCTATAGAAAATATAAAACAAATATGGAACAAATATTGAAAAATTAAAAAAAATATTTTCAAAAATTAAAAAAAAATCTTGAAATAATTCAACTAATAAATCTGCGATTTATTTTGTAGAATTATGTAGGGAAAGTTTCTAAATTTCGACAATAAATTTGGAGCAAAATCGAAAACAAGCCCGTAATAAAGTGAAATTTCAATTAATATCTAAAGAATCACGAACCGAATAAACGTTTGCATTTATACACCTATAAGAAGGTCTTACTTCAACTTTATTGATCTATCAAGAATTAATGCTAGATTTTAATACCTAGTTAAACATGGATCAACTTTAATATTTCAATAGCATTTCCACGACAAAACGCAAATAAACCTTCCTTACAAACAAGATTAGAAATCAATTTAAAATTTCTGTTTTGACGATTTGCACTAGTTTTCCCCAGAAAAGCGATACTTGAATGATCAATTAATTAATTGATTATTAGATTTAATTTATTTATTGCAAGAAAATCTGTAATTTTAATAATTTATTTAATAAACAATTTAATAACCTATGGTCTATAGTCTTTCGCTACATTCCCACGTTGCTATAAATATTACTACCTCCGTTCCATAATAAGTGAGCTATTTCAATTTTTATTAAAATTTATTGAACTGCAATAACATTTTTTTAATTTCTAACGATAAACATATAGTATTTCGTACTACGCTACGAACATAGGATGTTTTTGGTACTTATTTTTTTTTTTTTGGTATTATTTACCGTTAATGTTTTGGTTTATTAATATTTTGGTATTTAGGTATTTAATTATTTTGCTTAAAAATTCTTGAAAGAGCTGTGGTTAGCGAAAAAATGCCAAAACCTAATTTGAAACATATGTCTAAAAGAAAAACTTCGTAGGGAAGTGCTGTTTCCGCTTAGTATCAATTGCAACACCGATATCATTAATACTGCCAAAGAATTGCAGTATTCACTTTTAACGACTATTAAATTTGTTCAGTTCCTAATAATATTACTTTATTAATGTGTTGTATCAGAATAATTTATTAAAAATGTTTCTATTGTTGAAGTTCTTACATTTTTTTAATAGCCCACTTATTTTGGAATTTCTAAAAAGGTTAAAATAGCTCGCTTATTGTGAAACGGAGGTTAGTATTATTTATAGCATAATATTATTATTTATAACAAAAATTGTCTAGAAATGATATTTCTATACCTTTTAGTTTGCGCTAAAAAACATTACAATTAATTATTTCGTTATTATTCACGTAAATTTTTGGTTTAATTTGTAGGTATATCAAAAGAAAAATGAAAATTCTAATAAACTATTTAATAAACTTGTCTAGACGAGATTGATCGATTTAGGATAATTTTTCCAACGTATGTCTATTAATTTGTTATGCAAAGGGTGTAGGGTTCATGATTACTAGTTAGAATTCCCCCTATGCCGATTTCTCGGTGTATTCTCTAGGTAACAACCAGTTATAAATATTAAAAAGCTGCGTCATGTTTGCCATGCAAAAATCGACGTTTGCAATTTGTTTTGTGCATTTAAAGGCCATTGTTTTTTTGCAGAACATCGGTTGTGGAAAATTTGTTCCAGATACTTTTTTGCACAATGCTACGATACAATTCCCATTTTGTTGTTGCGTTTAGTATAGACAATTTCTATATTTTGTTGTAATTTTTTGTTATATTTCTGAAAAGAGAATTCACCAAAAAATCTTCATTTTTAAAATTATTGCATTCCAATAAGGTTATTGATTTCATTTTAAAAACCGGTTCCGTAAATCTTAATGTAATAAAATCTCCATCATTTCTCCTTAAAATCCATCCAAGCTTGATTAATTTTATTCCTGATTGAACAAATCCCAAAGGATTCAGGATAGATTGATTGCAGAGACTAGCATGTGAAATAATTTAAACTAATTTGAAATTGAAAATTGTACATATATAAAGACTTTATATACAGACAATTTAAGGACGAGAAAACAAATAAACGTAACTTTTTGGAGTTGTTAGAAAGGAGAAATACGTATAACGCATTTACATATTCGCTGATTTCATTGATTTTCATAGTCATATTAAATAGTAACATTTCTATTTTTTCATCAAAGATTTAATCTTTGAAGAAAAGATACAAATGTTACTATTTAATATTATCAAAATCTTCAAATTCAACAAAATATAAATAATTTCATAGTCGTAATAGTCAATTTATACCTTGTTTTGAATATTTTGTCTAAATTTTGTTTTGTAGGAAATTTGATGATATAATTAATAATTTTATCAAATTTAGTGTTGAACAATTTAATTTTGGACACTGAATTTTTGATTTTATATAATTAACTTCCAGGACAAAGTCATCTTTGACCGCAATACATTTTCCTGGGTTAATTGGAAACCTGACATTGACATTGCTTAATTAACGTTTTGCTCCTGTCTTTTCCCAGCCAATTTTGAGGAAAACAAGGAAAATGTGGATGATTAAATCAGGAAAATAATTAATAAATGGAATTTTTCATTTTACGTTAAAAAGAATCTCTTGAATCTTTGGTTTAAGAAACATTTTAGGAGAATGTAAATATTAATATTTTGATTTGGTTGGTAAATATTTTGGAAATTCTCTGCTAAAAATTTATTTTATTGAAATTGTGTAAAATTTATTAAACAAATCAAGAAAACAAAACTCTCATTTATGTATCTTAAGATCTCATCCTTTTTATTATATTGTAGTTTATTCTTGGGAAAAGGAATTTGTTATAATTAAACAACTGATGTCGATATTTTGTCAACGATAATATTCTCATTTATTAGAATAATAATTCAAAATTATTGACATGTGTCCTACTCTGTTAATTAAATAATTGTCTAATTATAGAGAAAATGTAAATTTTCTACAAATATTCATTAAGTCAAATATCATATATGTAGTAGGTACTAATATGAAGTAACTTAGTTTAGCTTTTAATAAGATATTGAGTCTTTAAATACAGGGTGTTAGGTAAACTTCCGGCAAAAATTCAAGGGGATATTCTTTGGCCTATTCTAAGAATATTTTGTCTTATGATGATTTCTGAAAAACCCTTTGTTTCGAAAAGTGCATGTAAAGTTACTCAATCTACAATAAATGTCCGAAATTACTTCCTCCAGCCTGGATACAAGCATTCAATCTTCTCGTAATTGAGTACCCAACTCCTTCAAACATACCAGGGTTGTTTCTAATGGAGTTACACCCTGCAATTACCCAATATCGCAATTCGTCCAACTCCACTGGAGTAACGTAAACTAATGATTTCAGCTAGCCCCATAAGAAATAATCCAGGGGGTATAAGCCTGGGGATCGAGCATGCTTGTGGCCCACCTCGACCAATCCAGCGATCTGCGTATGTTGCTCTTAAAAAAACACAAGCAAGCAAACTGAATTGTGATGGTGCACCATCGCGCATAAATCACATTGCAATTCTTGTCGCTAATGGTACATCCTACAGAAACTAGGGCAGTGTTTCTTCCAAAAAGTTGCGATACATTTCGGTAGTAAGTCTTGCTGGTACAAATACCGGTCCAATTAGATAGTAACCCACAATTCCAACACAAACATTCAGGGAGAACTGATGTTCAAATCGATCTTCACATATTTCATGCGGATCTGCCCACATCTGTTTTTATGAAAATTCCTTATTGTATTTCTTGAGAAACTGGCTTCATCGGTTAAAAGAATTTGTGTCAGGAATTGAGGGATTAGGACTAATGTTTGCAAAAGTCATTGACATAACGCAATACGTGGACGATAATCAGCAGGTACTAGTGCCTGAAAACGTTGAATATGGTATGGATACAACAAATTGCCCTTAAGAATTTTCCAAACTGTCCGATGACTTACATTCAAAGTATTGGCAATTTGCCGCGTAGAAGTACTTGAATCTTCCTCTATCATGTCCAGTACATTTTGTTCGATCGTTCTTACTGTCATTAATCTTCCTGGCCCTCCATTTCGTTTCATTGTGCCTGTTTCACAGTCGTCTAGCTCAGGCCTTCCCAAACTTAATTTTACTGTGACGCCCTTGGGAATTTGCCATTTTTTGCGACGCTCCTTTCCGGCCAAAAAGTACTTGAAAGTTGTAGTTCTAGACTGGTAACAAGTTATCAGAAAAAGTACAAATAACATTTATAATTTTTATTAGAAAATAGGAACAAAAAATCAACATAAGAATAAAAATGAAAAGAGGTATTTATTTTACTTTGTTGGCTGGTTACTAATGAGAAAGATGTGCTTGTATTTCTGAGCATAGCATCTCAAAACGAGGCACAAGTTTGGAAATCGCCACTCTCATCTCTTTCTTTACATTTATTTTCGATCTGTACTTGTTCTTTATTACTGCAACTTCAGAAAAGCGCGTTTCGCACAAGTACGATGTCGCAAATGGTAATTAGAACCCTTAATGCTGCAGTGCTGATGGCACGATATTCGCGAGAAACGGAGCTCCAAAATTCAAACAGTTTGTCTTTGTCGTATTGGAGTTTAAGGCTGAAGTCACAGGACAATTCTATTAATTGTTCGTCTTCCTCTATCGAAAGTGTTGATGGTAAGGTCGACTGGAAAGGGTTCTTAACCCAATCATATTGCTCTAGATTTTCAGAAAAATATTTTTCCAAATGTTCGCTTAATGATGACCGATGATCGAGGATTTCTATAGATTTTTCTTGTAGAATGCCTTGTAAGGCCGAGGCCGCACTACGGCTAAACCACCGCGGTTTTTAATCGTGTGATTTTGTGTGTCAAGTAAGTTAATACAAGCGGCCACTTGCGGTTTTTTCCCGCGACTGATTTTAAAACCGCGAATTGTTACAAAATGTCTCGCGTGTAAAAACCGCGCTAAAGTTTGTACTCCATAGAACTTAACCACGAGCGTTTTTTTGGCCAGACCGCCGTGAAGTGTGGCAATTGTGACCATGTCGTCGACCGAGTCGGACTCTGTTTCAAACGAACAATATGAAAGTTTATCCCAAAAAATCAAGTGGAAGTACAGAAAAGACCAGTTTGACACTACTTTGCGTCAGTATAGTGATAGAAATGAGAAGAATTAACGAGAAAACTAAACGAAATGTTGTATCCATGAAAGTAAAGTGTGGACGCACAATTTGCAAAGTTTTATCGAAGCTCTCTACTGACATCTGATAATAATTAAAAAAATTCTCAGGATGTTGTCTAAAATCTTGATATTTATTATGAAAGAAACCTTTGTTAAATCTACGGCTAGTGAGTAGATGGACACAATATTTGCGAAATTTGCCTTAGTTTTGCCTAGAACATTAACATCTTCCTTTTCTATTTCTTAGTATTATAGCAACAATACATACTGCTCCTTCTAATATCCATCTTCAACTGTGAAAATTGCGGGCAGTTTAGCGGTTTTTAATCGTAGTGTGTGCTTCTCGAGCGGTTTCGCGGTTATAGCGGCTAACCGATCGCGGGAAAAAACCGTAGTGCGGCCTCGGCCTAAAGAAGAGAAACAGTCAGTATTTACTTGTTATAATTTTCCTTTATATAAAATCAACTTCTTCTGAAACCCAATAATTTTATCTGACTGTTGCAGTATGTAAGTATTGTTGCCCTGCAAGGACTTACTAAGATCATTTAATTTTTTAAATATGTCGCAGAGATATGCCAATTTTATTATCAACTCTGTATTAAAAAAGTTTTTCGTAACGTTGTGTGATTCTGTCTGTAGATAAATGTAAAACTCATTTCGTGATTCGTGTACACGTGCGAGTACATTGCCTTAGGACAACCAACGAGAGTTGTAAAACGTCAAGTCTTGAGAACATCCACGCAAGCCCTCTGTTTTTCAACTGCAGAATATGCCTGCCCAGTCTGTTGCAGATCAAGCCATGTAAAACAGGTCGATATCGCCTTAAACCAAACTTGCAGGCACCAACATGAAAAAACCGGTGAAAAACCAAAGGCTTCGCAGAACCAAGTGAAAGAAGAATAGGTATAGAGCACAAAGAAAAATTTATGCAAACCTACGACTATCGCCATTTCCTTTATGGCCAAGAACAGCAACAGAAAAAGGCTCAAATCAAGGAAAATTTTTCTTCAATCTGCCACCGTGGAACCGCCCGACAACTTCCCTATCAACGAAAGCCCCTGTTCAGGGTAAAATTCGGACTGGAAGACATGGAGAACGCTAAACAGAATACGAACCGGCGCCGGCGTGGCACCCGAAAAACAAACAAACTAAAGTGGAAAATTGAGGAAGACCAACAATGCCTCTGTGAATGTGGGGAGATATTAAACATGGGCCATCTGCTGGGATGCACATTATGTTCTGGAACGTGCTCCATCGATGAGATGTGAATTGCAAATGAAAATGCCATAGACGTAGCCCGGTACTGGGCAGAAAAACTTAGAAACTGAATGGAATGATTTCGGCCTCGAAAAAGTATAAGTAAGTGCAATAATAAATTAAAGAGGTATACTCGGCACCCAATTCTTCACAAAGTTTATGGAAAAATCTTGCTTTCACAGGTCGTGTTTTAATGTAGTTCACTACTTTGATAATTATGTCCATCACAAAATTTAATTCAGGTGTAATATTTTTTGCAGCTAAAGCTTCTCTATGTATGCCAGAGGGTGTCCACTTTACATTTGGAGCCTTAGTTTTGATGAGAGCTTGAGTCCTCTATACTGTCCAATCATCGCACGAGCACGATCCGAACACAAACCCACACAGTGCTCCCATTTAATATTAATTTTGATCATGCATGAATCATGCAATCTTAAATAAATCATTAGCCTTAGCACTTTTACATATTTTTCTGCAAAATAAGAAATCCTCACTAGCTATAACGCCGATTGACATTTTTAGTATAAAATTAAACGAGCGCTATATCACGGATTGACATTTTTCCGTACAAAATAAATCGAGCGCTATAGCGCCGATTGACATTTTTTGGCACCAAAATTAAACGAGCGCTATCGCACCGATTAACATTTTTCGGTACAAAATAAATCGAGCGCTATAGAGCCGATTGACATTTTTTGATATAAAATTAAACGAGCGCTATAGCACAGATTGACATTTTTCCGTACAAAATAAATCGAGCGCTATGGCGCCGATTGACATTTTTTGGTACAAAATTAGACGAGCGCTATCGCACCGATTGACATTTTTCGTTACAAAATAAGATGAGCGCTATGGCGCCGATGGACATTTTTCGGTACAAAATAAGACGAGCGCTATCACGCGGATTTATATTTTTCGGTACAAAATAATACGAGCGCTATAGCGCCGATTGTCATTTTTCGGTACAAAATAAAACGAGCGCTATAGAGCCGATAGACATTTTTTGGTACAAAATTAGACGACCGCTATAGTGCCGATTGACATTTTTTGGTACAAAATTAGACTAGCGCTATCGCGCCGATTGAAATTTTTCGGTACAAAATAAAACGAGCGCTATAGCGCCGATTGACATTTTTTGCTACAAAATTAAACGAGCGCAATCGCATTGTGCATTGACATTTTTCGTTACAAAATAAGATGAGCGTTATAGCGCCGATTGACATTTTTCGCACCAAAATAAGACGAGCGCTATCGCGGCCCGATTGATATTTTTTGGTACAAAATAAAACGAGCGCTATAGCGATGATTGACATTTTTTGTTACAAAATTAGACGAGCGCTATCGCGCCGATTGACATTTTTCTGTACAAAATAAAACGAGCGCTATAGCGCCGATTGACATTTTTTGGTATAAAAGTAAACGAGCGCTATAACGCGGATTGACATTTTTCCATACAAAATAAATCCAGCGCTATCGCATCGAATTACATTTTTCGTTACAAAATAAGATGAGCGTTATAGCGCCGATTGACATTTCTTGCTACAAAATTAAACGAGCGCAATCGCACCGATTGACATTTTTCGTTACAAAATAAGATGAGCGTTATAGCGCCGATTGACATTTTTCGCTACAAAATAAGACGATTTACATATCAATTGAGCATCGTCATTAGTATCGACCTCATCAACCTCATCCAGTTGAATGGCAAATAAACCTGAAAATTTCTCCACAATTTGCTCACTAATATCTTCTGCCACGTCATGAATACGGCCGTTAATTGTATTGTTTGAAAGAGGTAAATTTTTTTAGCCGCCGATTCTTCAATCATTACGTCATATGGTGTCATATCCTCTGCTGCAGGTAAAATCAGTTCCTCACCAATCGTGTGCGATTTCTTACATTTGGCAACAGGGTGAGCTACCTTGTAGGAGGCGAGCAATGCTTTAGTAGGAACTATTATAACTATAATAATGCTATATACTATAATAATGCTCTTGAAAGCAAAGCCGTGGACTGATGTTTCAGTTCTCGCAACTTTCTAATAAAAAAGTCTCTCGATTTGTAGATGACTTGTAGAGTTGTTTCCAAATGACGTTATAGTTTATTTGGAAGCATACATTCAGCTGCCAGAACTTTATGACAAACAACATATTGAGGAAGTTTTACATTTCCTTTAGTAATGCAGTTTCTTTAGTGCTCTCTCGTAAGTCTTCACATAGTTTTCTATTTCTTTGAATTAAATTATCCATTGTCAATATCAAAACTCCTCGTGCTTAATTAAACAAAACAAAAGTTTGACGGATCGACGTGAACACGCGGGGGAATGGAAAACGTGCCGAGGACGGTGGACGAAAGAATGCGCTCACTCGACTCGGTCGCAACAACAAAGACAAACCAATCTATTGTTATTATCTTTTTTTATTTTATTGTTATTATTTTTTAATAAACCCTGGTCTAGCTTGTAATGAATTGCCATCAACAAGACCATACATAAAATCCTCTCGGCTTTCCGAGAGAATACATGGAATACACATGGTAGAGGACTTCAGCTACTATTAAAAACACGTCAAAGAGCTAACCTTAACTCAATGTAAATAACTGAACCTGATATGGTATGGTATGGATCAGATGATGGTCACTGACGAGACGTGTTCAAATGAAACCCACTTGTACGTCAGTAGATAAAACAGCCGTTCCAACAGTTTATTGAACTAATTTTTTTGTTCTTGATATTCTCATTAATTTTTTTAGAGCCATAATAAAGTCATCAATACTAAATAATCCCATAAGGAAACACCGAAGAGTGGAAACGATGTTGAGTCAATTGACTGCCAAGACACTAAAAAACGCAAGCCCTTAGGGCCTCATGAACCATCAATCTTGCAAAAACCATAAACCACCCGCTAATAGGCACCCTCAGAGGACAAGACATCAAAGAATTGGTTGGAGAACACCTTCTCCAGAATCATAACGGAATCCTCAACACCACCCCTCTTTACGAAACGATACTCCAAATCATGGTTCGACACAGAATGCAAAACAGCCAAGACAATGTGCCTTTAGCACCTTAGCAATGACAACATCACAGATTACCACATCGCTAAGAAAACATACAGAGCCCATACAAACAGAAAAAAGACCACCTACGAAGAGACGAGACTTCTACAAACAGTACTTGAATCAGAATCAAAGCCATGGAAAATTCTGGTAAAACCTAAGAAAGGAATGAACCACATCCCCATGGAATGGAAAACACACTTCAGCGTGCCATTAGACCACCCCAGCAGCACACTACCAGACAGACTAAAGGAAACTGAAGACAACAATTGGTACAATCTACGAATAACAGAACAGGAAGTAGCAGAATGTGTAAATAAACTTAAAAGCAAGAAAACCGCAGGACTTGATAACGTAACTAACGAACAAATCTTTATTCCACTTCTTTCTATCTTTGCCACTTCTCGCCAACTGGTGGGTAGACATTTTCAATAATATACTGGAAACCAACGATACCCCACCGTCCTGGCAAAACATTTAACTTCATATTCTAGCTTCAATGCTAGTCACGAACTTCCTAAGAATTGACAACGGGAGGGAACTATCTGCCGAAATTCCCCAAAAACAGTGATTGATGCAAGCGACACTCTAAGTTCCACCCTCTTTCTAATCCATGCAAAAGACCTGCCATAATTCATCAAAATTCCAAACATACACTGCATGATGTATGTCTATGGATGTATGATGTATGACCTGGTCATATATTCCAGAAACCTAACAGCACTACAAGCGAGCCTGGGTCGACTAAATACCTGGTCCATAGACAAAAAACTATCAATAAACCATAAAAGTCAACTCATGAAGTTTAGAAAGGGCGGGAGGCCCCGTAACTCCGACAAGGTCAACATAGGAAGCCACCAGCTAGAATTGGTAAACAACTACGAATACTTGGGAGTGGCCATCCAAACGACACTTACACTCTCAAAACACATTGCAGAAAAGGACAAGAAAGCGGCTCAAATCATCAGAACCATCAAGAACTTGCAAGCACTGAGTCTAACAACGGCAGTAAAACTATTCAATATAAAATTCTGGCCTGCCCTAACTTACTGCTTCAAATCTCTGTGTCACCTCCTGACTGCAAATAACCTAATAGAGCAAGATAAGATTAAGGCGAGATACCTAAAAAGGCAATGTGTCTCCCCAAGAATACCTCAAACACATTCACCTTCCACCTTGCAAACTCAAACACAATGGGGGAAGACATCATGGAAAGCTTTGAAGACATACCACCCGAAACCAAGGAGTCCTACAGAGAAATAACAGAAAATAAAAATATGGAATTCACATACAAGAGATACACTGACGGCCTTGCCTTCAACCCACGGGGTTGGAAAGGAAACAATAAAAAAAACCGTCACATACTAACCCGTGCAACCTGGCAAGATTTCCACCACCTTATATGCTCCAATCAACAATACCACCAAGCAGAAGAAACCTGTGTATGCCGCTACTGCGAGTCGACAGCGGAAAGATTCCACCTCCTTACATGCATAGAAAGGAGCAACCGGACATTAAGCCAATTCATCCTGAACATTTCCCCTGAAGGAACAACTCCTTAACTCTCGATAAGGTCAAGCGTACGCCATACTTTTATTTACATTAATCTCAACAAAAATCGAATATGGTTGTCGCAAATTTTGCTCACCCGGTATCTTCGAAACAAAGGGGTTTTACAGAAATCATCATAAGACAAAGTGTTCTTAGAATAGGCCAAGGAATAATTGTTTGAATTTTTGCCGCATATTTACCTAGCATCCTGTATAATTTTGAAATAAATTGACTGAACTAAATGGAAATCTCATTTTAGCTTTAACATTTTCTGAAAATTTACTGAAATGGTTGTTCTGACTTTATTTAGCAAGTATTTTGCATTTAAATATGTGCGGCGTCTGCAGCACACCCGCTTTCAAGCGAATCGGTCCGAGACTGCACACAGGAACTTTCGTAAAATTAAATTTTTCAATATTGAACTTCCAACTATTTTCCAATGAAAAATAAACTAATATTCTACGTGCATAGAATCAACAACTTCTCGACCAGCAATATCGACTGAAATTTAACTTCATTTAAATATTGATTTTGAATTTAAATTTTTAGTTTTAAACCGAATTATACTTAATTACAAAAACTAAAATACAAATTTTCTATAATTATCCAAAATATTATAATTGGTTTAACTTAATTTAACTGATTTTTCCGGAATACAGAGATTGATAAATAATTGATATGATTAGATAAAATTTACCACAATTTAGAAACGATTTCTATTTGATTTTACTGCTAAAATTAATTATCTTAATTATACTAATATAGTGTAGTCGCTATCCAGTTATCTAGATAATATATTAGTTATAATGGAAAATAGAGTCTACAATCTCTATTTATCTATATTTAGTTACTGTTAATAAATAGCTTGCTTGTAGACTAAAATTCAATCGTTATTTTTCTTCTCTATTCTCGTTTCTTATCTAGATTTAGATTACTCGTTAAAAAAACTTTATAAGCACGAGGAATAATCCATTAGCATTAGTTAGGCTTCGGCGATTAATTTCGTTCAAAGTGTTTGTTGTGGAACTTTCTCGGAGTTTAAAACTAGAGAAGGGGCTAATTTTCACTAATCCTCGTCCGTCTAAATCCGAAAACGAAACCCACAAATCCTCCAAAACTCCCCAAATAAATTATATTGTAGTCGGGTATTAATTTCCCGAACGCTTTCTACCTCCAAATGGTTTATAGGCTAATAATAATTTTACAACGAGATTATCAAGTTATAATAACAAGACTAGACCAAAAACAATAGACATGTTTAGCTAGACAACAAAACATTACCTAGACATGTTTTGTCCATTTGTTCAAGACCACTTCAAAACTTATTGTAAGAACTTATTGTCTCCGCCGAGTATTCGTCATATGTAAGATTCACTTTGTAGAAAGAGATATTAAAAGTTACTTGCAAAATAAATGAGATCTTTTTTTTATTTTGTCGTAAATATGCTTATGAAGTTTGTCTTTGCCGATCAAAGACATTTACTTGTAATGTACTTATAATTATATTAATTTATGTTCAAGTGTGAATTGAAACGTAGTAATTTATTCATTCATCTACTTTTATTATTGAAGATTCACATAGGAATTTCACCCAATGTTATTTCACCCAATGTTAAAGACATTCCGTAAATGATGTAGACACTTCAAATGTAATGTAATCGCTGGAAATTCCATTTCGGACAGGAGTTTTAAATTCCCGCAGGAAGAAAAACTTTAGACAGATAATGAATACGTTTATTAGATTCGTGGTGAGTACGAACAAAACAGACTAGTTTTAGCGGTCAAAACTAGTTTGGAATCATTTAGAATAGATTAAATTTTAGTTATATGTCTTTCGTTTCAACAAAACCTTAAATTAAATTTGATGTCGACTAGCAATTGGAGTCTACTAAAACATTCATCCCCAATTAGTTTTAACAATAGACTAGACAGGCCTATATAGTGCACCCTAATCCCCTATTATCCTTACTCATCCATGCATTCAAACATTATCATAACAATAATTTACAGCGGAAAGTTAATAAAGTTGATTTATTCATACTGTTTTTTTCTTCATTGAATCCTTAAACTAGGCCAAAAAACTAAAATAAACCCATTAGATATTTTACTGGTAGTGTTTTTTTAATATTTAAAGCACGATGTTTTGGGGAAGTCACACTGTCTGTGTGAATAATAAGGGAATATTTCAGTGGAAGTTTATTTTGGAAATTATGTCTTGCGATTTTCCGTGCTGCGTGTTTTCCTGGAGCGCATCGCGTTTTCTCAACGGCGAATCAATAAACACGGGGTTAGTGTTTTAAGGGTTAATACAGTTCGTGTTTTGACCAGCTACACGTTCACAATTAGCCCAAACTTGCATAAATTGGCGAAGGCGCCAGGAAATAATAAACTTTCATTCGTGTGTATTTTACAAACTTTGTACAATTTTATTTTTAGAATTAGACATTTAAATGCAAAATTATCAATTACAATTACATTAAATGCAATATTATATACAATTCAGTAGATTTTATTTAGCCAAATCAACTAGAAACCAATTTGTATATATCGTATATTTTGTATAGTCAATTCAATCAAAAATCAATCAGTAGCTTATGATAAATTTTGTCTACATAAATCAATTAGAAATCATTAGAAAAGTTTATTAGTAATCAATATTTACATTTTGATAACACAATTACAGGATATTTCAAAAAGAATACCTATACGTATTTCGCATGCATGTTTATTAAACTTTAAGACCTACGAAATTAAAACTTGCCTCTCAAGTTTAGATTAACAAGGGGGCTCTGTCAACTCGTCATCACCGATTTGGCCCAAATTTACATTATATATAGGGCTTGGCTATAAATGAAAGTGACACAAGCGGGAGGGCCAGATGGCCAAGCGTTAAGAAACTCATCAGCCATAGCGCAGCACATAGCGCTCAATAAACTCATAGCGCACTGGTAAAAGCTCGGGTTCATAGTACGAGGATCGCTCGTTCGATTCCCTGTAGGAACGCTTTTTTTTACAATTTTTAAAATGTCTTTCTTTTATTATTATTATTATTATTATTTATTATTGTTTAACTTTTTAATTGTAATTATTAATTTGTCAATTTAATTATTCTTAATATTAATATTTATTAGCCGTTTTTAACATTTGTTTCGACGATTCACTGTGGAGATTATCAGCGCACATCACATCTTCTTCTTGTTCTATCGATGTTCCAGGCACATTCATATTTTCACTATCAGTATTCGACATTTTTGAAAGCTAGATTATTCTCACAATATTCAAGTTACTAGGTCAAGAGCTAGCAAACGACTAACTCATAACGACATTTGGCCAACTTTTCCCTCTGCCTTCCATTGTTATATTGTTATAGCTTTCCTATTAACCATTAAGGTCATTTTAAAAATTGTAAATAAAAAAACAGCGTCCCCACGGGGAGCGATCCTCGTAATATGAACCCGAGCTCTTACCGCTGCGCTGACCGGCCATTGAAATTTATGCTAACATAGCGGGCTTATGAGTTGTCGTTGCTTATGAGTTTTTTAGCGCTTGGCCATCTGGCCCTCCCGCTTGCGTCACTTTCATTTATAGCCAAGCCTATATACTGTAAATTTGGGCCAAATCGGTGATGACGAGTTACAGGGCCCCCTTGTAAGTAGAGATGTTCAATATGTCCTCAAACAAACACAAAGTTCGAATTTACGACTCCAATTTGTATATTAAGGCACGCTCTAGCTTTAGATAGATATTACTTGTCCGTCAATCATCCATAATCTAGATAACATCAATGAAGAATATCCATCAATGAAAATAAACTAGTTGATTAAACCTAGATAACTAGATCCAAGTAGCCCCGGATAAAAATAGATAGAAGAGGTTATGAGAGGTTTATATCCAGCAATGGATGGGACAATGAGCGTCTAAAGGTAAGTGAGGCGTCTAAAGTTAAGTATTTAGGTATAACCCTACATGCCAAACTGACATGGAATCAACACCTTAAGAAAGCTACTAACAAGTGTAAAATGGCATTAATGATGACCAAAAGAACACTAGGCAAATCATGGGGACTAAAACTGAGCATGGTATACTGGTTGCATACCACGGTAGTTAGACTCATTCTGACATATAGTTCCACGGTATGGTGGACCAAACTGAAGCAAAAACAAGCCATAAAAGAATTATCTAATGTTCAAAGACTACCATGCTTAGCAATTACGGGATCGTTAGGAACAGCACCAACTGCAGCTCTAGAGGTTATGACAGACCTTCCTTCCATAGATATCTTCAACATGGGTGAGGCAAGAATGGGAGCCTTCAGATGCAGGTGTAATGGCACTTGGGAGTCTCTGGCGAGGTCAGGGCTCACCACGATGAGGAATGTAATATCAAAGCCAAACTTCAATATTGAGGGAGACTCAATGCCGAAAAGACTAGCATTCGATCTATCCTTCAAAACACAATTACGTTACACAATTACGTTAGGCAAAAGGCAAGAAAGCAATAACATGCCAAGGTGGGCTGAACTGGTATACAGACGGCTCCAAAAAGGACAGTGGAACGGGCGCAGGAATCTACGGACCATCCCATAGGTACAGCTTATCTGTGCCCCTGGGATCACATACCACGATATTCCACGATATTCGATAGAATTTTCATTCAGTTCGTATTTTCACGGACAGTCGGGCTATTATAAATGCCTTAGCGTGCCATGAAATTAAATCTAAAACAACTTGGAACCCTCTTCAGAACCTTAAACTCACAAGGCAAGACACAACGAGGTCGCACTTGTTTGGGTGCCGAGCCATAGGGGACCGATAGGAAACGAAATGGCGGATAACAAAGGATGGTACTAACAAAGCAAACATCAGTGCTGCCAGCAACTCCTAGATTACCAAACCCATGATCCGTAAAGAAATCTGCAAATGAGTAGCTATTAAGCACCGGCTACTAATTCATCGATTTCCTTAACTGCTGAATTCCTGCAAATGCAGAGGAAGCAGATCACAATTGTGGCACACCTACTTACAGCACACTGCGCTATGGGAACATCTGCATAAAATACGGATCTGGAACGATGAACCACTGTGCAGACTATGCTATGAAGAGGATGAGACTGCCTCTCATATATTCTTCCATTGCAAAGCAATTGCACGTAGGAGACACGAGCTTAGTATTACAGCAAATGCGACTCCCGTGAAAAACATGTTATAGAATTTTATCTATAGAACATAACTAGAACATGTTATCTTAGATTCTACGCAAGATTATACACACAAAGTAGATAACTACACTTTACTTATTGTTAGATATAAATTGTCCGTAAATAATCCATAATCTAATCCATAAAATAATAGATAACCACAATAAAGAATATTCATCAATGAAGATAAACTATTTTATTAAAGTTCTCGGAAACAGTTAATAATTAATAGCCTTGATAACATAGACAACTTGATCCCAGTAGCTCAGGCATTGGCGGATTTAGGTCAGTTGAGGCCCCGGCCGCAGAAAAAATATTGCCCCCCCCAATAGAACGAGAGAGACCAGGCAAATAAAAATACGTGTTAACCATATTATTAAATAAATACAAAATATTCTTCTTCTATAGCTCTACAGCCCTGGGTGGGCTATGGCTTGAGTTACAACATCCTTCCATCTCTCCCTGCTGTTAACCAATTACATCCTGTTTCTCACACCTAATATCTTTAGGTCGTCGATAGTGCCGATAGTGTCGATAGTTACCGTAGTGCCTTTACATGCCTTACGATGTCCCCTCCTCTAATTAGTCTGTCCAGTTCATGGTTCATTCTGCATCTCCATGTATCACAGTTTTCCTGTAGTTCCTGTAATTTCCGGGGCCAAAGATTCTGCGTAATATGCTTCTTTCGCAGACTCGTAGTGCGTTTTCGTTGATCGTAGATATGGTCCATGTTTCACACGCGTATGTTATGACGGGTCTAATGAGTGTGTTATATAGATCTTTAACTTTGATTTGACAATTAGAAGCTTCTCTCCCACTAGCTTCTTTCACTGATTTCTTCGCTGATTCTGTTGTCGTTAGTTATTTTCGACCCTAGGTAAGAGAAGGTTCTGACTTCTTCGAAATTAAATGCGTTGACTTGTAGTGGCTCTGGCCAGGGTGTTGGATTTTTGGCCCTGGTCCTTCTCATGAACTTGGTGTTAATCACGTTTATTACTAGTCCGGCTACGCTAGATTTCTGTTCCAAGGAGGCAGTAGCTTCTTTTAGGCTTTCTGATGTTCGTGCTGATATAATTATATCATCGGAATATACGCATAGCTGCTGAGATTTTCAAAAGAATACAAAATACTAAGTACTATTAATATTTCATTTCCAATAATATTTGAATATAATATATGTGTAATATAATTAATAACATAATAATAATCACAAAGTTTTGAACTGATAATTTTGGACATATGTAGTTGTATAAAAGTATAATTATAATTAATAATAGTATAGGTACGTATCAGAGGAACAATCAGAAATATGAACGAAAAAATCCTAGAATTGTAGTTGAAATAAAAATTCCAAATGTGAAAATATTTAAATAATTTTTTTTCTTCCTTTTCGTTTTGCAAACTTATTAGCAATCTCATCACTATCAATAATTTTCAGTAAATCGCCATATTCTTAAGTCTTTCCTGACATTTAATTTCTTATATAATTTTTAATTCCTTTTAATCACGAAAACGAGCGTTCCCCCAATGCGTTTGAAATTGGCATGGTTAATAATTGTTTTTTTTTTAATTTCCACATTTGGGAAAGTTAAGGTATATCTAATGCTTATTTGTATATATTATCTATTGATTGCTTGTCTTCTTCATCAAAAAATATTAAAAACTGTTCAAACTCATCTTTAAAATTACTTGAATCAATGGGTGCATTCGCGTTGGACGCTCACACACTTTGAGAGCATATAAACGTCGTTTTCAACGTTTGACTTGATGCTGAGTGCGTCAAAAAAACACGCTCGTGGCTAACTTCGGGAGGCAGATTTCGCGCTCACAGACGCTCACGCTACAGAGGTAGGGCAGCAAAAGCGTGAGCGCGAAACTTCACTACTTATCAAAACGAATACCATGTGAGCGTAAGCTAACCACACATTTATAAGTATTTATAATCAACACAAGACATGGAAACTGATGAAGCTCAGGATTTTACATTTTACATCCTGCGATTTTTCTTATTAAGGATGCTTTAATTGCATCAAGAACAAAATTAAATGTTGACCGGCACATCCTAAAATTATTGAAACATTTGAGCCGTTTATTTTAAAAGTGGCCTAAGTCCATTTTTCAAAAATATTGAGTTAGCTACCTTAATAGTTAGATTTTTACTTGATCTTTTTATACTGAAGTAACTTGTTACTAATATATTTAAAATCATTAAGATTTTGTAACACCAAAATTTGCTGTGTTAATGAAGTGATGAAAAGGTTTATTTTGAAAGTGGCGAAGGCCCATTTGAGAGTTTCAAACTATGGAAAATATGCAATTAAAGTTTATGTGATCTCGTAAGCTTTATGTTTAATTATTAAATGAGCAGTTGAATTATCAATCTTCAATGAATTTATTATAAACAATTTAATTTCAAATTTCAGTTTCGTTTTGCAAATGGATTCATATGGGCATCTTGATATACCATTGTAATTTTCAGTAATTCGTTAATAATTTGTTTGTAACAAATTAAATTGCAAAAAAACTGTATGAGAATATGAATATATTAAAATATCTCAAGAGAAAACTTATGAATCTTCGAATATGAATTTCAATGTAAAAATAAAAAAACTACAAAAAATTCCGAGACCACTCACAAACCTCAAATACAAGAATTTTGGTATACCACATTTGTATATCACATTGTATACCACCTGCCCACAATAATTATTTTTTATCCCTACCGCATTTACTTTACTCTTACTTTACTTTACTCCTACCACAAACTGGACAAGACTGAATAATAATTAATAAAACAATATTAGTATTCACGTAGTGTAACTAAGAGGGTCGTAGTCATACGCAGGTAAATGTTCCGCTCGTACGTAATATGATTCTTAGAACTCTCATTACGTAATATACTAATACATTTATCTTTATTTCATGGAAAATTTATTTTATGTATGGATGGACTTGTGATTTCTTAAAAATTGGAAACGTAATTTCATTGATTTTGAAAGTGGCCCAAGTCCATTTACAGCCATGAAAAGCATATTATTTCTTAAATAAAGTTAAATATGCTAATTGGGGTGATAAATTTGACACCCTTAGAAACACCAAAACATTATTCTACTATGGTATCTACTACCCATATTTGTTAAATTTATCCAACGCAAACCCTTTAATATCTCGATTCGAACATAAATGGAGTTAGGTCACTTTCAAAATAAACGGCTCATTTATTTGAATATAATTAATATAATCTATAAATATAAAATAGGAGGTAAAGATCAATAATTTTGGAATATTAAATGTTAAACTTTTAATAATTACCTAAAGTGATCAGTAAAAGATGGTATAACCTCTTCAAACGTTATTTTTACAAGGTAAATTTAAATAAATACTGCAATATTTCCATTCCATTTTATCATCACTATCTTCAATCATATCATATTCATCAGATTCATCGCTGACAATTTCCAATATATTATTTACTAATTTTAAACATTTCTCACATTCGCCATGTTGATGCTAACTAACTCTCAAAGTGTCCAAAACGAACGAATTGTTCTTATTAATTCTAAGCGCTCATAGGTCAACATAAACACCTATAATCTGAGCTTATAATGAATGCACCCAATGTCATCTTTGTACATTTCTATTAAATTATTAACGCATTTTTTCTTTTCTTCTACCCACAAGTTACGAAAACAACGAAAAAAACTCTAAAATTACCTATAATATTTTCATAGATTTGTTCAGTTCTGCTATTAAATGATCGCATAAAACGCAGAGTACATTATGTAAAATAAATCCATTCGATTTTCTATACATCTTTTCATGCGATCATCTTCAAATGATTTATCTGTAAGTTCTTTAACTTTCGATTCTATTTCGATAAAATTATGTCTGATTTTTTCATTAATATAAATTTCTATACTTTAATGACGCACCATTAACAACTGTACAGTCAATAGTTTGTAAAGATTTACTTGTTGCATTGATTCTTTGCAAAATTTTATTCCATAGGACTGTCATAACAGCAGCTTCATATTCATTCATTTTTTTAAGTAATGCTTTTGCTTCAATAAGATTTTTTTTCTTTTGTGGAGCTGCATATTTCATCTAATGCCACTTGTACCATCCACCAGAGATGCCACTTACACCATATTGTAGCCACACTTTAACGCTAAAACTGCATCAGCCCTGGCGGACCATCTTGTATCTGACACTTTCTTTAATGTATAAGACTCTTTTTCTAATTTATTGTATAACGTGTTCCATCGAAGCGGTGATGCAGAGAAAAAAAAAAAAATTGCGCGAATAAAAAATATCTGGACGCATTACTACAACTCTCTGCAGCAACATTACCAACTAAATTAAGTGAATGACGGAATAAACGTTGCTGATGGAGCATGTTGTCTTATTCTTGTTTGCAGACCATTGTACTTGCCCGACATATTTGCTGCATTGCCGTACGATTGTCTACAACAATATTTTATACCTACTGGCAAATTTTGCAAGGTAGATAAAACTGTCTCTTCTAGATACGCCGCATCATGTCTTTCTATAGGGAAGAACTTTCAAAAATCTTTTCTTAATATCCCCATTTTCTGATAAATAGCGTACTATGAAGGTAAGGTGATCCACATGCACAACATGGGTGTAGAGATATTGATCTAAAATGATACTATAATATTTTACGCATTTTATTTCCTCCACAATGTGTGACGTAAGAGAATTGGCAATTATTTTCAAAAGTTCATCATTCAACACGCCTGACGCGATAAGTAATTTACATGTCCGCTACCCTGAATACCATGCTTTTGCAAGTGCAACTGTAAAAAATCGTCATATTCAAATACTCATTTTATTTTCCCTTTTGAAATATTCGATTTGCCTTTTCTCGAAGATGTTGCACTCTCCTTATAGCCTGTAAAAGCAATGCCCAACTTTGCGAGGAATTTTATTGAGGATATTTTTTATCGTAGCACCTCTTTCCAATAATTTTCTTTTTGTAATGTAATTTTCAGATTTTCATCATGGTTGCGATTTAATGATTTGCGCTTGTGTAATGTACACATTGAAGCGACGTGCTCTTTTGACATTTCATGCTCGGACAAAGTTATTCCAATATGTTTCCAATTTTGGAATCCTGTAATATCTTAGACTTTAAGCCCGAAAACATTTTGCATACATAACAATAAATTGATTTGGATGTTTCGGAAAAAAATAGCCTCGTCCGTTCTTCTTTTTCAGCAATCGAAATTTTTATGTAAAAATGATACAAAAAAATGATACTTTACGCAAGCCTCTGTAGAAAATGCGATCACCATGTTTATAGTCAGATTTAAGTGTAGTTATATCGCCTATATTTTTTGATTTATTTGAAATTAGAAATTCAACCACGTCATTAGATAAAACGTTACGCTAGACAACAATTTCTTTTATTGTAACTTCGAATGGTATATTTTCCGTTTGCGTTTCAATATTTTCTAATGGACTGTTTTCTATATTTTTTCTACTAGTTTTTCACCTGCATGACTATTGACTGGTTCTTCATTTTGGTCATCATTTTATTTTGGCCCCTTTCTATACCTTAGTTTTCAACTTCAACTAACTCTTTTCGTTGACTGATGGAAGCTCCTTGTACTTAATTTTCATTGTTGCTCGAATTATGATGGCCTGAGTGACCAGGGCCAGTTATAAATTTGTCCAATGCTCCTTTCTGTTGGTTGGCAGCTCGCGTCTTTTTTTGAATTTGTCTTTTCTTAGCTACTGATAAATGTCGTTTCATTTTCCAGCTACCAATGAAAAGAAAATATAAAATTTTGGCCGCCTTCTTTTAGATCAGTGATTAATTCAAAAATCATGCACGTAATTAAAATTGCAAATATGAAACCCAACTTGTTGTCATTCGAAAAAAGTGTAAAGTTAGGTTTTTGCGGGGCCCCTTAGAGGTAGGGGGTCCCGGGCGCGCCCCCCGCCCTTAAATCCGCCTCTGAGCCCAGGATAAAAATAGATGGAAGAGGTTAAGAGAGGCTTACGTCCAGCAATGGACGAGACAGGCTGCGATATGAGAATGATGATGAACCTAGATGATGTTGTCTTCTTAGATTATACAAAAAAAGTAGATAACTAAGCTTTGTTAACTTTGGTTAATTTATATCATATTCTAGATAACGTTTGTATTAAGGCAGATAGATAGATAACCGACATAAATAAACACAAAAACATATCTGAAATAATAGACTATATCGTATTTATATAGTTAGCTAAGAAGCTCAATAATTTGAATTAATGAATAAACTATATAACTATCTATGTGCTTATCTTATCTGTTTAATCTTGTTCGTTTGGTCTTGTTTGTCTAATCTTTTCTGTGCAATCTTTTCTACCTAGTTTTGTATGTCTAAGTAGTCTTGTCCGTTTAATCTTGTCTCTCTAGTTATATGTATTTAATCTTATTTCTACAGTTTTGTCTAATTATCTACATTTGTCTAGTCTAATTAGAATAGTCATAAGTAATAGTAATAAGAATATATTCTATTTGTCTAGTCTAATCTATAAAAAGGGAAACAAATCACTTTATAGATTAAATTATAAAATTCTACACGAATATAATAAATGCAATTAAGCCCGTTTAAAAAAACTTTTCCTTTTAATACATCAATGAAACGAGTTTTTATGATAAATTATTTTATTTAATAATTAATTTTCCAGTTTCAGCACATTTTTGCAGAGCAATAGCGTACGAATACCTATGTAAAGGAAAAACAACACAAAAAAACTCACACAAAGTTGTGAAAATTAAAAATTTATTTCGTGAAAATTTAAACCTCGAGAGGGAAATTTACATGGAAACCCTCGCAAATTAACTACTTGTTCAACTAATAAAAATTATGTTTGAAAATAGACAAATAAGACTAGACAGACAAGGCAGACCAGACTAGGCAGAAAAGACTGGATGGACAAGGTTAGACAGATAAAACTAGACATATAAGACTAAACGAAACTGGAAAAACTAGACTGATCAGATAATACTAAGTAAAAGGAATTAGCTAAACTAGACCAGAACAAAACTAGATCTAGATACAAAAATATCGAATCAATTTTCCTTCGCGTGCCACTTAAAAAAAAGAGACATTTAAATAGCACTACAATTGAACACGTGAATAAATAAAGATTGCATATATTATTATTAATACACGACTATTATTCATGACATGTTAGAAACCTTTATAAACATTGTGAGTGTATAAAAACTTTACTAAACATACAAAAAAATGCATGTGCGTATCACAGCTGTGCCACCTAAAAATCTTTCATGTGCCACCAAGTGGCACGCGTGGCATAAGTTACCGACCGGTGGACTAGACTGTGTAGTCAAGACGGTACAAATCATTTTGTTGTGATTTTGTTTGTGAATTTTGCATTGCAAATTGTACATATCGCCTTTACGTATTTCCCTAATCGTGTATTTCAGTTTGTTTGAATATTCATGTGTGCAGATCGCGGCAATAATTATTGCTGTTGACGAGTGCGGTCAATGTTTTCGGGTGGTCGAATAGGGGCGCAATGAAACCCATTTCGAAATAAATCAATCGGTTTGAATCCAATTCGAATTTGTATCCACGAGACATCGAAAAAATATACCAATTTCATCAAGTTCTCAATAATTTGGGTTTGATATGAAAAAGGAGATAAGAGACAGGATCGTACAAAAGCTAAGTTAAATTATGTAAATTTGGTTACAAAACGAAAGCATGTGTGACTGGGAGCGAAAGGATAAATTACTCTCTTACTTTTTATTATTAGTACTCTTTATATTAAATATGATGATAGAGCTGAAAGAAGAATTAAAAGAATATATAGAAGGTTTTTTATTATTAAGGACGGAAAATGGAAAATTAAAAAAGGATTACGGAAAGATAAAAAAGGAAAAGGTCGAATTAAAAGGTGAACTGATTTTAAGGTTATTAAAAACAGTTTGCTTGATCTCGAAAGAGAACAGACAAGAAAAAAAAACGTATGCGGTCAGGGGACCCCCTTCGTTCCTGAAATTCCTCGCACTTTTAACTGAATCGAACAACTTCTTTTTTTGCATTATTATTAAAATAATGAAAGTGCACGCAAATATTTTAATTGAATGTTCTGGAAAATATGAATAAACAATCTAAATCCCCATATACAAACTCACTACAAAGTACCAACTTATTATAGAGGAACACAGTTTGAATATATAAATATAGGTGTCTATATAAAATTAAAAAAAAAGCAAATACTTGATTCACATGTACGATAAACACATTTCAACAGTAAGCAATTGTTTCGCATTATAAAATTGTAACCTACTTTTCTAAATCTGTATTTTGTATAATTCCTTTTATTTCTTTTTCCTTTTTTTTTTCTCTGTCGATACTCTTTTCGATACTGAGCTTGTGATTTCACTATTGTCTCTCTATAATGTATATGTCGTAGTCATATAGTGAAATCCATCAGATTGTGTAAAACTGAGTTGTTTTATGATCTGCCGACAGTTCATGTATTCTATTTGAAATATGACTAGCTAGTTCGTGAAACCATCTCAAATTTGTTTCTTTATTTATCTCTTTATTAATAGGTGTGCTCATTAAGACAAGTTGCTTTGACAATCAAATCAAATGACAGCAATTTGGCATTTTTTTAATTTAATTTTCTTTTTACTTTTTTCTCTGTCGATACTCTTTTTGATGCTGAGCTTATAGTTTCACTAATGTCTCTCTATAATGTAAATGTCATAGTGATATAGTGAAATCTGTTAGAATGTGTAAAACCGAGTTATTGCATTATCTGCCGACAGTTCGTGTATTCTATTTGAAATACTTGATACAACTAGCTAGTTCGTGAAACCATCTGAAATATGTTTCTTTATTTATCTCTTTATTAATAGGTCTGATAATTAAGACACGTAGTTTTATACTATCAGATGACAGCACTTAGGCATTTCTGGAAACGTCGAATCGGTAAGAATGATAGTGTAAATGCCAGATAAACTAGTTCCTCATAAAATTTCACGAGCTGAACTTGCATGAGATTTATGAGCTACACGAATTAGATGAACTACTCGAACTGCCGACAGAGATCATGCAATGGCTCAGTTCTAAACAATCTGACTGATTTCACTATATGATTACAATATATATAAATATAGTAAATATCAATCACTCAAATTACATGTACGATAAACATGTGTAAACAGCAATTTATAAACTTACTTTTTTTCAGTATTTTGTATCCTTTCTTGACTTTCCATTTCTCAAAGACTAATTAAAATAATGAGTATAATATAAATATTATAACTCTCCTATGAATTAAAACAACAAAAAAGAAAAACACGTTTGAACAATTTTTATTTCTGCTTCTTGTTTAGTTTTAAGGTTATAAACAGACCACGCTTGTCTGTCACTCTGCGAATGAAAGAGAGAGCACGCATTATAGAAATATACAAATGAAAGAAAGAGAAAAAATGAGAGAAAGAGCGGGGTATGGAAATATACACTGAGAAAAAGTGAAAGGGCGCAAAACGGACACCGTACGAGGACAGCGTACGAGGACAGCCTACGAGGACAGCGTACGAGGACAGCGTACGTAACGTAACGTTTTCTGCCGAATCGCTTCTACCGAGACCTCCCTAAAGGAACTTCGTTTCAAAAATATTATAGTCACAAATAAATAGAATCACATTTACAGAAGAAAATCTTGAAGTGACAATAAATATCACGTCAATACTTAAATTGTATGTAATGATTTAGCAAGTTTGGATGATAAGAAAAAAATCATGAAAAACAAACAGAAGTTGGAAAATGTTAAGGAAGATTGAGTAGAATGTTAAGGAAGATTGAAGGCAAGTAAGGCTACAAAACAGGCAATGGAAACCAAAATAGAAAATACCGAGATAATAGTAGGAAAAGTATCAAGGATGTGGAACAAGAAGATAAATCAGCTCAAAAAGGCAAAAAGCTAGTAAACTTAACTCTGACTGACGGAGTTAAGTTTTTATTTTGAAATAAATAACGTAGACGACGCGCGACGAAGCAATAAAAAACCGGCCGGTGCGAGTTATGACTCGCGCACAGAGGGTTCCGTACAAACTTGTAAGTAAGATATCTTTAGGAGGACCTAACTGTTTGCAACCCATATGTTTCTGGTGCCTGACAATACCACGCAACACATCAGTGTATTTTCATAAGTTTCTAATAGTAAATTCGTATTTTTCTTGTAATTAAACAACATATTTACGGTTTTCAGATTTTTTCCCTTTATATGTGCTGTAAGACACCGCTTCTTGCCAAATTTCATGATTCTAGGTCAACGGGAAGTACCCTATAGGTTTTGATTCCCTTGTGAAATCGCAAAATATGCAACATAAACGGTCATATCTTTTGATCCAGTTGACTTACAAGTTTGATTTTTTCACAGCTGAAAGAGACCGCAGACCCGAGTATTTGATACAAATTTCAACTTGTTACCTCTACGCGTTCCTGAGAAAAATGGTCTTGACAGACACACAGACGGACAGACAGACAGACGGACAACAAAGTGATCCTATAAAGGTTCCGTTTTCGGTACGGAACCCTAAAAACTGGAAAGAAAATAACATATAAAAAGGAAAAGAAACTGAAAGGAAAAATATGGAGAATGGGAATATGGAACGTCGAACGAATATCTGATAGATATTATAGGTATTACAGAAACGAAAAAGAAAGGAGAACAATCGTTGACTGGAGACAAACAAAAAACGTGAAACATACGAAAGTACAATATTTGTGAGAATCTTGAAGCTAGAATTCGTATTCAATCGTACTTGGCGATTGTCAAAGACGTCGTTCTGGTTACCAATACGCTGCTGTTGGTGCCACTGGATTTTTCACACTTTCCGATCAATGGCAATATCCCTGGCCTTATCGAGGACCAGTCGTTGATTCTTGAGGTCGTCTTCTACATGTTTTGTCCATATCTTCTCCGGCGCTGATCGTTGAATCCTCCAATCGAGCGGTCACTTCCGCCAGAGAAGCTTGCGTGGAAGCCGATTTTCCTTCATTCGGAAAATGTAACCAAACCATCGTAGATGGCGTGTTTGTTCGACAATCGGTACTTGCTGATCGCATCTGGCTCAAATTTCCTCATTTCGCAGGCGATCGCGAATCAAAACTCCAATAATTTGTCTTAGCCAACACATTTGTACCACCTCGAGTTTTTTGAGGTCCGATTGATGTGGCGTCCACGTTTCTGCTCCATACAAAAGAATTGGTAGGATGAGGTTCTAAAATAGACTAATTTTGGTGTTAGTATACCATATATATGCATATGCGTAGTATACCATATATATGCACCATTTGAGTGACGCAAATGCTGCTGATGCCTGACCAATCCGGCTGACGTCACTTTTTTTCTGTTGCACCAATGAGCCCAAGTATTTGAGAAACCAGTGAACCCAAGTATTCACGTGTTCGATTTGAGTGCCATTAGTCCAGTGGACGGTTCTTGTTGTCGTCTTCTAAATGTTTTGTCCATATCTTCTTTGGCGCTGATCGTTAAATCCTTCTTCCAGAGGAGCTTGCGTGGAATCCGATTTTCCTTCATTTGGCAAATGTGACCCAACCATCGCAGATGGCGTATTTGTATTTGTTCGACAATCGGTGGTTGCTGATCGCATCTCAAATGTCCTCATTTCTTAGGCGACCGCGAATCAATACACCAATAATTTGTCTTAGGCAACGCATTTTGGAATACCTCGAGTTTGTTGAGGTCAGATTAAAGTAGCGTCCACGTTTCTGCACCATACAAAAGAATTGGTAGGATGAGCTTCCGGAATGGACTAATTTTGGTGTTAGTGGATATATGTGTCGCCTTCGATATACACCATTTGAGTGACGCAAATGCTGCTGTTACCTGATTTTTGATACCTGATTTGATTACCAGCCATTTTTTTCTCTGCACCAGTGAGCCCAAGTATTTGAGAAACCAGTGAGTCCAAGTATTCACGTGTTCGATTTGAGTACCATTAAGACGAACATTGGCCTGTGATACATCGGTCGTCAAGAGTATTGTCTTGTCTACGTTTATTTTCAGTCCAATGGATTGGCGGTCTGGGAAATGTCATTGACATATGGTATTAAAAAAAATAGAAGTATATGGACCCAGTCAAGGATAGAATAGGAAGATAGAATGAGAATAAAAGATGAATTTTGGAATCACCTGTTATCTATTTTTATATTATTTATATATATGTATATATATATATATACATATATATATATATATATATATATATATATATATATATATATATGGTATATATATATATATATATATAGACGAGTTGGAAAAATGATTATGAATCTGGGTATATAGGACTGAAACAATAGGTATACAAGCAGAAATCATAAGAAACAATAATGGAAGGCGATTGATGAGGTGATATTATCACTTATAGTAATATAATGGACCCAGTGAATACGAAAGGATGAGAATAAAAGATGAATTTTGGGATCAACTGACGGAAGTAACAGAATAAAGTAGGGGAAGGATGTTGAATAGGTGATATATATGGACGATTAGGGGAAAAATATGATAAATTTTGAGAAACAATAGGTATACATAGAGAAATCATTAGAAGAATAAGGTGATTGATTGAGTTTTGTATGTATATTTCTTATAGTAACAAATTCTTTCTTCGTTCATAAATATGCACATAAATATAAGAGAAAAAGTAGTAGGGGAGAAAGATCAATAATCGATTCTATAGTAGTCAACAGAGGATTTAGAAAAGAAATAAATGACACAAGAGTAAGAGGACCTGAAATATATTCAGAGCAATATTTACTGTTGACAAAAATAGACAACACAAAGAAAATACCAGAGCGAGTATAAACAAAAAGAGTGAAAATAAGTTGAAAATAAGGTAAATAAGAGTGAAAAGTAAAAGATTGAACAACATTTATAAATCTAAGTTGTTAGTAAACTAAATTGTTTGAAAAGTGAAAAAGTTTGTTGAATTTTTATAAAACAAAATCCTTAATTTTGTGATAAATATTTCAACTTAATTAATATTTTGCTTTTTTTTCCTCATTCTACGAATGAGTTTTGATTAAAAGAATTTAAATCAATAGTTTTAATGGAAAATTAGATAAATAAATTTCAATATGCAATAAAAACCTTATTGCAGAAATTTTGCTGTATATTTGTTTGCTATTGTTTCTGGAAATTTTCTTATTTTTCCCATTATTTTAGGAAAATTGGCCCAATTTCCGCATTTAATAATGCAGGTGTTACACCATATGGCTTTCTGCCAAAGTATTGTTTTTTCCTATTCTTTATATCCCGTTACACGAGGAAAGATTTTTTTTAAATAACACATTTCAAAAATAATAATTTTTACAAAATAAACAATAAATTTGCTATTTGAAACTACAATATATACTGAAAATACAATAGTTCAACAAATATCAAAATTCATTACAAATTTTAATTAACAACTAACCTATATAGTAATATAATATATATACATATATATATATATATATATATATATATATATATATATATATATATATATATATATATATATATATATATATATATATATATGTATATAAACAACAACTAACCTGTATATATATATATATATATATATATATATATATATATATATATATATATATATATATATATATATATATATATATATATAGTTTCATTCCATAATTATTAAAATTTGTTTTTATTTCAAAATTATTATATTATATGTAAAAAATCTCAATATATAAACTAATTTGCATATCTCTCCTCATTCTCATTTATTGTTGTGTTTACAAAGAATCAAATGAATTGACATAAAAATAAAATTTTAATAAAAAGGCTGGTTTTCCTTTTAAAAGAAAATGAAATTTTGCTATCAAATGAGACAATTTAAATGAGGCTGGGAGGAAGGACAAAGGAAGGGAAAAGTTTCTTAAATATTTAAGCACATTTAAATTAAAACTTAAAACGTGTAATTGGTAAATTTATTAACCTAATAGATAATTTAAATTAAATACGTATGCTTGGTCAATCAAAGTTGACAATAATTCTCCAAAGTATTCTCCATTGTAAGGCTTATCTTGAATTGCGGACAAATATAATTAATTCGTATACATTGCAGCAGCAATCGAATAATTACGACCTCTCATTTGGGCCTAGACTGTGTTGACTAAACTTTGTTGATTATTTTTCTGTGATCACGATCTTCTAGAATTTACTTGAATTCCAAATTCATCAATGAACAATGCTTTTTCTCTGCCAATCATTTCTTCTCTTATATTGGACAGCATAGTCAAACCTACATTGCATAGCATCTCATAGAACACATCCTTTAACGCTCTATCAATGGTCGATAAGCTTTATCGATATGGTCGATATAGTTACGATAAGTTGTGAATTGACCTTTTCATGAATAGGATGGTTGCGACAGTTACTACGTGGTAATTCATACTTAAATTGAATTGAAAAATTCACAATGTTTTTACCACATGATTTATACATATTTATAATATGTAAAAATGTTATATAACTTATTATTCACAGTTATATAAATTTATACACATATCTGTATATACACGACTCGAGTTTCGACTGTTACAGGTTATTTTCAAGTGAAATTCCAAATTCATCAATAAACAATGTTTTTTTCTCTGTCAATCACATTATTCTATTATATTGGACAGCATAGTCAAACCTACTTTGCATAGTATCCATAGAACACATCCTTTAACGCTTTGTCAATGGTCGATAAGCTTTACCGATATAGTAGATATGGTTACGATAAGTTGTCACTTGTGTCACTTGAAAATGACCTTTAACAGTCGAAACTAGAGTTGTGATATGTGTAGAAATCTATATAACTGTTTAATGTGTAGAAATTTATATAATAAGTTATATAACATTTTTACAAATTATAAGTGTGGTAAAAACATAGTGAATTTTTCAATTCAATGTAAGACCTTTTCATAGTTGAATTTTTTTTTGTGCGCATGCGTCAATTTCCGTCATGTTATACGTCAAAATTGCCTGATCTTTTTGACGTATAACTATATATGAGCCCGAAACTTTCATATTCCCGTCTTTCGAACTTGGCGGATGCGCATGCGCTTAACTAACCGTAAAAAGGTTTATTTTGCTTCAATAATTTGGTTTTTATTTGACTTAGTGTCAAGGTGCAGTCCTCATCAATCAAATTGTATTTTCTTCTTGCTCATCTCGGTAAATCTCGTCCTATATGGACTGCCGAACTACCATCGTCCATTGCTCTGATAATAAGAGTACGTACCACGTTGCAAATTTCGGTGTTTTGTCTTTTTTTAGCATTAATTGTGAAATTGATTTGACAAATAAACACTTCTGACAAAAACGGAAATTGTTTGACAAACACAGCACTCTGTTGGGTTAATAGAGATAGCAAATACAGTATAATCTTGATAATCCGACACATATGGGACCAGACAACCGCAGGATTATCAGAAAATTCCGGATTATTGGGAGTTAAACGAAAAAATAACAATTTTACATATTTTTGTACAATTGTATTTCAAAAATTATAAAATATGTACGTATATAGGTAAATGTGTACATATAAAAAATATGTAGGTATATACTAAGAACACATAGTATGTATTAAATATAAATAACTAAAAACATATTATATATAAAATAATCATTTATTGTTTTTTGTTTCTTTGCCTTAAGCATGCTATCGAAAACACACCCTTGTAACTTTTTTAGCACTAACACATCAGCATTTGCTATTGCGTTTTCTTCTGCCTATTTCGTACAAACATTGAATGCGTTGAATGTGTCACAGTTGGTTAGGTTGGTTCGCTGAGTTGAAACATTAAAGTGTGGAACTTGTGAAAAAAAATGTGGAACAAATTTGCCTGAGGATTTCTTCGTCAGAAAGGGACTGCAAATTTTCCTCGCTTGTGTCTCTAGCCTTGCGTTTGTCAGGGTAACATTCACTTCAGTATTGCTGGAAAGTTCTTGTATAAAATTTGAACACAATTGTATAGTGCAGTTAGCGTGCTCATAATTGTTGATTAGGTTTTTGTTGATAGAGTTAAAAGCAGGTTGTGTTGGTCAGACCTTTTTCCAAGAACACTGAATGGTGTCGCTTTTAACTTTATTCCAGCTGTGTGCCATCGCTAGCTCGAAAATCTTGGTCGTCATCTTTCTTGGCTATTTTTTTGGTAAAATTGTTTTGCCTCTTTTCGTTTTGCTTTGTTCCTATAATGGCGTATGCCGGGCACGCTCTTGCATAATCAAGCAAATAAAGCGTTTTCCATTTCAGGACAATCACCTGTTTTAACTGTCTTTCTTTCCTTCAAGTCCCCCTCAGCAGTCCTGACGAATCGGAGGATTTTCTCGCGGTTGACTTTGATGCCGTAGATCTGGATCTTCCAACGCCATAAGTGCGTGCGAGGTTTGCTGTGGGTTCTCCTTTATCAAGATTATTGATGATCTCCTGTTTTTGATACAAACTTAAAGTGACGTGTTTCTGTTTGGTTGACATTGTACACTAAATAACTACATACACTATATACACTCGATACACGACAAACCAATAACAAAACAAGATGTAATGGAGCGGCGAACAGAATGAGTAGATAGAGAAAGAGTGGCGGGAGGGAAGAGCACGAGCGGGCATGTTTACTTATATGAATCCGGTGCCGTCGGATTACTGACCGTCGGATTACTGAACGTGTCCGACTAACCAACCGCCGAATTACGAAGATATACTGTGGTTTTAAAAAATAATTAAATACAATTGACTAAAGAGGAAAACCAAAAGAAAAAGACTGTAAATTTTGATCATAAATTAGTTTTAGGTGATTGATAATTAAAATCGCCGATTGACTTATTGATCGACAGAGAAAAAAACTATTTCTAATAAAATAGGAAAACTTTCCCTATTTACGTCTGTTTTATCCAAGAACCCAAAATTCAATAAAGGTTAACCCAAAATCAAATGTCTATCTGAATAAATGCAGCAATACCTTCAAAAAGTGGTAAATGAAAATAAATTAAAACTACATGTTTCAATTTAATAAAGTATAACAAATTAAGAATGTCCTGATTCGAAACTGCAACATCAAAAAACAGATAAGTTGGACACATTTTTTTTTGTATACTGTAGAGTAAAATCTAAAGTTCAATAGCAAGTTAAATGTTTATTCCTAAATTAACAATTTATACTTAAAAGTACATTGATTAGATGAGCTCCGTTTGCTTCGTTGCATGACTGAGATCGATGCAATAATGAACGCATTGTGCGCTGGCACATTTCTGATGAAATCTCACCAATAGATTGTCAAAAGTTTCGTTTTAAGTCTTCCAGTTCGGTTCTGATAAACTGTAAATTTAACATGACCCCATAAGAAATAACCCAAAGACAAATCCGAAGAACGAGGAGACCATAACTGATCCCCATACTGGGAAATCAGACGACCAGGTAAAAACTCTAGTAACACTCCCATAGACATGTTGGATACATGAAGCCTAGTATCATCGTGCTGATACCAAATAGGAGTATCATTTATTGGTAATCCAAGTTAAGCGATGGCATGCGTTAAGAATGTTTTTAGCATCTGCACATAACGTTCACTATTGAGAACCATTGCGTTTCCCATTTCATCTTCAAAAAAATACGATCCCAATACTCCAACTGAGCATATCCCACGCCATATATATATATATATATATATATATATATATATATATATATATATATATATATATATATATATATATAGTTACTTTTTGAGAAAGCGGCTCTTCATCGAATATACTATGAGGGTTCTCGGCGGACCAGTAATGTAAATTTTGTTTTTCTATTTTGCGTCTGCAAGGGACTCATAACAGCACTCATATGCGTGCGGTTACAATTCTGTAGGCTCGTCGAGTGCGATACAATTTTCTCAATATGTATCGGCGATTTTTTTATTTAGAAATGGCATAAAAGGGCGCAAAATAGAAAAAATACTATAAAAAAACTCGTTAGTACGGAGTTTTTCAGCACTTGTCCATTAGAAAACTCCTCGCTACGCTCGTCGTTTTCCAAACTTGGACGCGTGATGTAATATCGCGCTTAAAGAACTCGTCCTTTAATATACTATTGTTCCTCTCCCTATGCGATTGAAAATGTGCTTCGTCACGCATAATTATTTTGTGGACAAAATTATCCCCTGCGTCCAAAATCCAAGGACTGAATTCTAAACGTGAGTTTTGGTATATTGGAAGAAGTTTTTGGGCTTTTTTTCCATTTGTAAGGACGAAAGAGTAAATATTTGTTTAAATTGTTCATACCAACTCAGGTGAAATTCCTACTTGATGCGATTAACGTGGCACGCATTGTCGCACTAACTTGCAAAGTACTCACTGTTTTCTCTAAGTTCTGTTCTAGAAGTTTATTTCCTCTTTCCAAGTTTAGTGTCCTTAAGAGAACCTCGAACTGGTTCGATATTTTTCGACCCATCGTGTAACTATCTTGCAATTAGGCTGCTCTGGAAAATTAAACTGCTGTCGAAACCACCTCTGAGTTTGAATAATGTAGTTCGTTCTAATACAAAGCTCTACACAAGCAATCCTTTGTTCCATCGGCCACATCTCCATTTAAAAAAAAAACTTGAAGGTTCAATGAATATTAGACAGTTAAAACTGGCAAATATGTCAAATACTTTTTTTTGTTTTTATTAAGTAAAAACAGGTCACCCTTTGCATCATTATCGTAACAGAATCTTCTTTAATAATTTTGTCAACGAAATCTAATTTCCTTTACAACAATATATCTTGTAAACCATTAATTAACACCAATCAGCAATTTTAATTATCAATGCTCAATAAAACATGTATGATCAAAATGGAATTAAATTAAAGCATCTGTTAGTTTAATAATTTTGCTAGTTAAACGTTTAAAGTTTCAAAAACAAGACTATTTAAAGGTATTTACATATTTACGAGTCTCTTCCCTTCCGTTACCCTTCAAACGGCCTCATTTAAACTTTGTCCGTTGTTAGGAAAATTTTATTTCCATTTAAAAGGAAAATCATTTTTTCATAAACTGTATTTATTTTCACATTATCACCTTTTATCACCGACGGGGTGAATATTAATGAGCAACAAAAAGACATTAACGTCACAACTAAATGTCTTTTCTAAGGGAAATTTCTTTTACCCCAGACACTTATCACACAGATTACACAATTATTTCTTTAATTTATTCACAGAAAAAATTAGATTATCAAATTTCATTATTAGGACATTAACCTCAACAAGAAAAATGAAATGCTTCAATTCTTTCTTAAACTAACAAATTTTAAATTTCTCGATGCAATTTTTAGAAATATAAATATATTTTGTTTGTGGATCTTCTAGTGGCAAATTGGAATCGAATGTTAGAAAAGAAAGAATGTGGTGAATGAGGAGATTGTCTAGTCGACAAGGTGAAGTAGTAAACAGAACCTACATAAATTGACCTTTGCTAAAACTAAAGTTTAGATTCGATCGGGAAACTAGGTTCCGTGAATTATTCAAACCCGGAGTAGAAACTTCACACGAAAAATTGCACAAAATGGCAAATTAAAAATACTAAAAGGTATACAGTTTAGAACTAAAAGTTATTAAAACAATTTAACCAAGAATTTAATTCACTTAATAAACTAAATATATTTATTTTAATTCATTAAAATATGCAAAGAATTATTTTTTCATTGAAATATGCAAATTATTATTTCAATCGCCAAAATAAACAATTTAATTTAATTTATTATTCCATTCTTAAATTCTTTGTTTATAAAATTGTCTACAATAACTCATAATAAACATTTTAATCAACATAAACATTTAGGAATTTAAACTAGTTCATTATGTTATTATTTGTATGGATTATGCAAACCATCACGTTTCTGCAACTATGGCTAATATTATTAAACTAGGTTTAACTGCAGCAGAATATAATTTTATTTTCAGGCATTATCTTCAAAATTAGATAACTTTTGAGAAACAAGAGAAGATAAACAAAAGTGGACAACACAAATGTAGATTACTGTCTTATCTGTCTAGTCTTGTTTGTCTAATCTTGTTTGTCTAGTCTTGTCTGCCTAATCTTGTCTCTCTAATCTTCTATGGCTAGTCTTGTCTTTCTAGTCTTCTCTGTCTTGTCAGTTTAGTATTTTCTGTCTAGCCTTGTCTGTATAGTTTTAAAGCAAGTTTTATCTAGTTTTGTATGTCTCGTCTTGTCTGTCTAGCCCGTCTAGTCTTGTCTGTATAGCCTTGTCTGTCCAATATTGTCCGTCTAGTCTTGTCTGTCTAGTCTTGTATGACTGGTCTTGTCTGTCTAGTCTTGTCTTTCTAGATTTGTCTGAATAGACTTGTCTGTCTAGTCTTGTCTGTCTAGTCTTGCCTGTCTAGACTATTCTGTCCAGTTTTGTCTGTCTAGTCTTGTCTGTATAGTCTTGTCTGTATAGTCTTGTCTGTCTAGTCTTGTCTGTCTAGTCTCTTCTGTTTAGTTTTGTCTGTCTAGTCTTGTCTGTATAGTCTTGTCTGTAAAGTCTTGTCTGTCTAGTTTTGTCTGTCTAGTCTTGACTGTCTCTGGTTCTCTTCCCCAAGCACCAGAAACTACAGTGGGTTTTACCGGAAGTTAAAGACACTCCTGAATTTTCTATTGAGGAGCTGAACAGGGCCAGCCAACGTATTCGAAATGGCAGAGCACCAGGACCCGACAATCTCCCACCAGAAGCTGTAAAGATTGCCGTAAACAGACAACCAAAATTTGTTCTCGAAGTCATGAACAATATAATAGCAGATGGCAGATTCCCGGATAGGTGGAAGATAGGAAGGTTGGTCCTCCTCCGGAAAGGTGAAAAGCCCATACAAGAACCATCCTCTTACAGACCAATATGCTTGCTGGATGTCCTCGGGAAACTACTTGAACAACTGCTTCTAGCCAGAATTAAAGCGGAATTGTGCAAGGGTAGGGGTCTTTCGGATAGACAATATGGGTTCAGAGAGGGAAGGTCCACGGTCGATGCCGTTCTGAGGGTGTTCAAAGTGGCAGAGAAAGCCACAAGCGGCACACGAAGAACACGTAAGACGACGGCGCTGATAACATATAAAAAATGCTTTTAACCCTGCAGCCTGGGAAGTGATTATGGTAGAGCTAACTAACATAAAGCTTACCCCATACCTGTTGCGGTTGGTGCGCAGCTACCTCTCAAATAGGAGAATACAGATGGAATCCGGCGATGAGGTCGTCGAATGCGAAGTAAATAGTGGTGTTCCTCAGGGCTCAGTGTTGGGCCCTACCCTATGGAACATTCTATACGATGGCGTGTTAAGGCTCGTTTTCCCCGCGGGGTTGGAAATAGTAGGATTCGCCGATGATCTAGCTTTAGTTGAAACAGGTAAAACTGAAGAAGAACTAATGCGAAAGGCAAGCATCGCCATAAAGCAGGTCGATGAATGGCTAGAGCGAAAAAACCTTAAGCTAGCCCCTGAAAAAACAGAAGCTGTACTTCTCACTGGCAATAGGAAAATAGGACCTATAAAATTCAAAATTAAAAAGGTGGACATCACTCCGAAACAAGAAGTCAAGTACCTAGGCATCACTATTGACCAGAAACTGTCTTTCAAAGCACACCTTAAGAAAGCTACAGAAAAAGCCCTAAAAATTACATCGGCTCTAGGAAAATTATTGCCTAACACCGGCGGTCCGAAAAGCAGTAAAAGAAGGCTACTGTGCTCTGTGGTTCACTCGACCATTCTCTATGGAGCCCCGGTTTGGGCTAGAGCAATTGAAAAGGGGTACATGAAACAGATGCTCACCTCTGTACAGAGAAAAATGACCATCAGAGTATGCAGTGCATACAGGACTATCTCCAGGGAAACTGTGTTGGTGATTGCTGGCATCGTCCCGATAGAGTGCAAAATCCACGAGATAGTCCAATTATATAAGACAAAGAACTGGGCAAATAGGACAGGAAGACAAAAAATTGCAAAGAACCAAATACATGAAGACTGGCAAAAGTCATGGAGTATGTCCAAAGCAGGACATTGGACCAAACTATTGATCCCAAAACTTAAACCTTGGCTAACACGGAACCATGGTGAGATAACTTATCATCTAACACAGGTCCTCAGCGGCCACGGATGCTTCAGGGAGTATCTACATAGTTTTGGCAAGGCAAGTGACGCAATGTGTTTATACTGCGGCGACGTGAACAGTGCACTTTATACTGTGTTTGAATGCAGTAGGTGGATATCCGAGAGGGACAGATGGAAGGAGCAGACCGGCCTCATCCTAGAGGTGCAAATACTGGTAGACGCGATGCTGAGATCACCAGAGGACTGGACATACACGGAGACAATGATACGTGACATCCTGATACAAAAAGAACAAGACGAACGGACAAAAATCAACTACAAAAAGGAATACCAAAACTATAGAGCCAATACTATATAGCCAGATTCTCGAACAACTAGGGCGGCAAAAAAACCGTCTGGGCTGCTCACCCTGAAGGAATGCGCAAGCGAAACCGGGGTGGCGTACTTTTTTAAGCCAAGTGGAAGTAGGGGTTTAGTGAGTGAGAGCCTCACACACAGGCCTTCCCCAAACCACATAAAAAAAGTCTTGACTGTCAAGTCTAGTCTCTCTAGTCTTGTCTGTCAAGCCTTGTCTATCTAGGCTTGTCTGTCTACTCTTGTCTGTCTAGTCTTTTCTGTCTAGTCTTATCTGTCTAGTCTTGTCTATCTAGTCTTGTCTGTCTAGTCTTGCCTCTCTAATCTTTTCTGGCTAGTCTTGTCTGTCTAGTCTTGTCTGTCTAGTCTTGTCTGTCTAGCCTTGTTTGTCAAGTCTTGTCTGTCTAGTCTGGTCTGTCTAGTCTTGACTGTCTAGTCTTGTCTGTCTAATATTTTCTGTGTAGTCTAGTCTGTCTAGTCTTGTCGGTCTAGTCTTGGCGGTCTAGTCTTGTCAGTCTAGTCTTGTCTGTCTAGTCTTCTCCGTCTAGTCTTCTCTGTCTAGTATTTTCTGTCTAGTCCTGTCGGTCTGGCGGCCCCTTTTCACTTCAGCCGAACTGCAGAGGGTAGTTGACCGGATGAGGGAAGGAAAAGCGCCGGGTTCGGACAGCGTCCCACCCGAAGAGTGCAAGGTGTTCGGGCATGTGTGCGAGGATATGTGCCTGAGAATGATGAATGAAGAGTTTAAGAACGGCAGTTTCCCCATGGAGTGGAAGATAGGGAGGCTGGTTATGATTGATAAAGAACGGAAAGAAGGAGAGGAAGCCAAATACAGGCCAATATGCTTATTGAATGGGATAGCGAAGATGTTTGAGAGCATGATCGGAGCTAGAATAAAGGAGGATCTCAAGAAAGCAGGGGGTCTTTCGGAGGAACAATATGGGTTCAGGAGCGGCCGCACTACGGCGAACGCAATGATGCGAGTGATAGTGAGAGCAAGGTTAGCCAATACGTAGCTACTGTGTGCTTGTAACCCTGGATGTGAACAATGCTTTCAATTCGGACCCATGGGGCGGAATCATGTAGGTTTTGAAACTAACGAGGACCTCCCTACCTTCGAAAGATGGTAGGTAGCTACTTGATTGATAGGGAGATGATGACTGCCGATGGAAAAACCTTCAAGATGAGTGCAGGTATTCCGCAAGGCTCGGTTCTTGGACCGATACTGTGGAACATATTTTATGATGAGGTGCTGAGAATGAGGCTGCAAGACGGAGTGACACTCGGCGGGTACGCAGATGACTTGGCGGTTATCGCTACCGTGAGTACGGAAGAAAGCCTGAAAGCGATAATGAATGAGGCAATTAGTGGGATTGACCGGTGAATGGGGGAAATGGGGGTGCGAGTGGGAAGAGCGAACGTACCGGCTCTTTGAGATACCTTGAGGTGTAGTTCCAGCGAAACCTCAGGGTGTCCGAACAGGTCAACCGAGTAGTGTGCAAGGCAACAGCGTGTGCGAAAGCCCTTGATCGGCTGATGCCTAACATAAGTGGGCCGTTGGCTTTCAAGATGAGGGTTATAAATCCAATCGTGCCCTCCATTCTCCTGTATGGGGTGCCGGCATGGATAAGTGCTTTCAGGATTAAATGTTACAAAGAGGTACTGACGAGAGTGCAAAAGTGTATGCTGCTGCGTTTGTGCAGTGCATACAGGACTCTGGGGACGCGGTGGCGGTCGTCGCTGGAGTCATCCCGTTAGACCTTCTTGGCGTTAGACCTTCAGAGTGTGTGATAGTAATGATCCACAAACTGAAAGGGATGAAACAATGCGCCTATGGCAAAAGCGATTGGAAGGGTCGAAAAGGGGAGCCTGGACTAGGCAACTGATTCCGGCTATATATGGGTAAACCTTATAATAAATGTCAGCCTGGCTGATAAATGGGTCAACGATGGGCATGGGTAGGTGAACTATCAACTCACCCAGGCTCACGGGGCATCAATGTTTCGGGTATTACCTGGTGCGCATCGGCAAACTCATTGAGGCGCACTGTAGGTACCGTGGAGCGAATGATGACTGAGAAATGAGGTCTTTGAGTGTATGTGGTGGGTACGAATGGAGAACGAGGCGGAACGCAGCGTGGGAGGGAGTATGGGAGAGAGTATGATTGGCTATATAATGAAGCGAAAAGGGAAGGATGAAAGGGATGAGCGCGAGACGGGCCGACGGGTCCACACTACCACTCGGCACGTGCCGGGTGTCTGTTTGCAGATTTTCACCTCCCAGCACGTGCAAAAAAAAGTGTTGTGGGTCTAGACTTCTCTGTCTAGTCTTCTCTGCCTAAATTTGTCCGTCCAGACTTGTTTGTCTAGTCTTGTCCGTCCAGACTTGTTTGTCTAGTCTTATCTGCCTACTTTTGTCTCTCTAGTCTTGTCCGTCTAGTCTTGTCTGTCTAGTCTTGTCTGTCAAGTCTTGTCTGTCCAGTCTTGTCTGTCTAGTCTTGTCTGTCTATCTTGTCTGTCTAGCCTTGTCTGTCTAGTCTTGACTGTCTAGTCTTGTCTGTCTAGTCTTGTCTGTCTAGTCTTGTCTGTCTAGTCTTGTCTGTCTAGTCTTGTCTGTCTAGTCTTGTCTGTCTAGTTTTCAATGTCTAGTCTGTCTAGTCTTGTCTGTCTAGTCTTGTCTGTCTAGTCTTGTCTGTCTAGTCTTGTCTGTCTAGTCTTGTCTGTCTAGTCTTGTCTGTCTAGTCTTGTCTGTCTAGTCTTGTCTGTCTAGTCTTGTCTGTCTAGTCTTGTCTGTCTAGTCTTGTCTGTCTAGTCTTGTCTGTCTAGTCTTGTCTGTCTAGTCTTGTCTGTCTAGTCTTGTCTGTCTAGTCTTGTCTGTCTAGTCTTGTCTGTCTAGTCTTGTCTGTCTAGTCTTGTCTGTCTAGTCTTGTCTGTCTAGTCTTGTCTGTCTAGTCTTGTCTGTCTAGTCTTGTCTGTCTAGTCTTGTCTGTCTAGTCTTGTCTGTCTAGTCTTGTCTGTCTAGTCTTGTCTGTCTAGTCTTGTCTGTCTAGTCTTGTCTGTCTAGTCTTGTCTGTCTAGTCTTGTCTGTCTAGTCTTGTCTGTCTAGTCTTGTCTGTCTAGTCTTGTCTGTCTAGTCTTGTCTGTCTAGTCTTGTCTGTCTAGTCTTGTCTGTCTAGTCTTGTCTGTCTAGTCTTGTCTGTCTAGTCTTGTCTGTCTAGTCTTGTCTGTCTAGTCTTGTCTGTCTAGTCTTGTCTGTCTAGTCTTGTCTGTCTAGTCTTGTCTGTCTAGTCTTGTCTGTCTAGTCTTGTCTGTCTAGTCTTGTCTGTCTAGTCTTGTCTGTCTAGTCTTGTCTGTCTAGTCTTGTCTGTCTAGTCTTGTCTGTCTAGTCTTGTCTGTCTAGTCTTGTCTGTCTAGTCTTGTCTGTCTAGTCTTGTCTGTCTAGTCTTGTCTGTCTAGTCTTGTCTGTCTAGTCTTGTCTGTCTAGTCTTGTCTGTCTAGTCTTGTCTGTCTAGTCTTGTCTGTCTAGTCTTGTCTGTCTAGTCTTGTCTGTCTAGTCTTGTCTGTCTAGTCTTGTCTGTCTAGTCTTGTCTGTCTAGTCTTGTCTGTCTAGTCTTGTCTGTCTAGTCTTGTCTGTCTAGTCTTGTCTGTCTAGTCTTGTCTGTCTAGTCTTGTCTGTCTAGTCTTGTCTGTCTAGTCTTGTCTGTCTAGTCTTGTCTGTCTAGTCTTGTCTGTCTAGTCTTGTCTGTCTAGTCTTGTCTGTCTAGTCTTGTCTGTCTAGTCTTGTCTGTCTAGTCTTGTCTGTCTAGTCTTGTCTGTCTAGTCTTGTCTGTCTAGTCTTGTCTGTCTAGTCTTGTCTGTCTAGTCTTGTCTGTCTAGTCTTGTCTGTCTAGTCTTGTCTGTCTAGTCTTGTCTGTCTAGTCTTGTCTGTCTAGTCTTGTCTGTCTAGTCTTGTCTGTCTAGTCTTGTCTGTCTAGTCTTGTCTGTCTAGTCTTGTCTGTCTAGTCTTGTCTGTCTAGTCTTGTCTGTCTAGTCTTGTCTGTCTAGTCTTGTCTGTCTAGTCTTGTCTGTCTAGTCTTGTCTGTCTAGTCTTGTCTGTCTAGTCTTGTCTGTCTAGTCTTGTCTGTCTAGTCTTGTCTGTCTAGTCTTGTCTGTCTAGTCTTGTCTGTCTAGTCTTGTCTGTCTAGTCTTGTCTGTCTAGTCTTGTCTGTCTAGTCTTGTCTGTCTAGTCTTGTCTGTCTAGTCTTGTCTGTCTAGTCTTGTCTGTCTAGTCTTGTCTGTCTAGTCTTGTCTGTCTAGTCTTGTCTGTCTAGTCTTGTCTGTCTAGTCTTGTCTGTCTAGTCTTGTCTGTCTAGTCTTGTCTGTCTAGTCTTGTCTGTCTAGTCTTGTCTGTCTAGTCTTGTCTGTCTAGTCTTGTCTGTCTAGTCTTGTCTGTCTAGTCTTGTCTGTCTAGTCTTGTCTGTCTAGTCTTGTCTGTCTAGTCTTGTCTGTCTAGTCTTGTCTGTCTAGTCTTGTCTGTCTAGTCTTGTCTGTCTAGTCTTGTCTGTCTAGTCTTGTCTGTCTAGTCTTGTCTGTCTAGTCTTGTCTGTCTAGTCTTGTCTGTCTAGTCTTGTCTGTCTAGTCTTGTCTGTCTAGTCTTGTCTGTCTAGTCTTGTCTGTCTAGTCTTGTCTGTCTAGTCTTGTCTGTCTAGTCTTGTCTGTCTAGTCTTGTCTGTCTAGTCTTGTCTGTCTAGTCTTGTCTGTCTAGTCTTGTCTGTCTAGTCTTGTCTGTCTAGTCTTGTCTGTCTAGTCTTGTCTGTCTAGTCTTGTCTGTCTAGTCTTGTCTGTCTAGTCTTGTCTGTCTAGTCTTGTCTGTCTAGTCTTGTCTGTCTAGTCTTGTCTGTCTAGTCTTGTCTGTCTAGTCTTGTCTGTCTAGTCTTGTCTGTCTAGTCTTGTCTGTCTAGTCTTGTCTGTCTAGTCTTGTCTGTCTAGTCTTGTCTGTCTAGTCTTGTCTGTCTAGTCTTGTCTGTCTAGTCTTGTCTGTCTAGTCTTGTCTGTCTAGTCTTGTCTGTCTAGTCTTGTCTGTCTAGTCTTGTCTGTCTAGTCTTGTCTGTCTAGTCTTGTCTGTCTAGTCTTGTCTGTCTAGTCTTGTCTGTCTAGTCTTGTCTGTCTAGTCTTGTCTGTCTAGTCTTGTCTGTCTAGTCTTGTCTGTCTAGTCTTGTCTGTCTAGTCTTGTCTGTCTAGTCTTGTCTGTCTAGTCTTGTCTGTCTAGTCTTGTCTGTCTAGTCTTGTCTGTCTAGTCTTGTCTGTCTAGTCTTGTCTGTCTAGTCTTGTCTGTCTAGTCTTGTCTGTCTAGTCTTGTCTGTCTAGTCTTGTCTGTCTAGTCTTGTCTGTCTAGTCTTGTCTGTCTAGTCTTGTCTGTCTAGTCTTGTCTGTCTAGTCTTGTCTGTCTAGTCTTGTCTGTCTAGTCTTGTCTGTCTAGTCTTGTCTGTCTAGTCTTGTCTGTCTAGTCTTGTCTGTCTAGTCTTGTCTGTCTAGTCTTGTCTGTCTAGTCTTGTCTGTCTAGTCTTGTCTGTCTAGTCTTGTCTGTCTAGTCTTGTCTGTCTAGTCTTGTCTGTCTAGTCTTGTCTGTCTAGTCTTGTCTGTCTAGTCTTGTCTGTCTAGTCTTGTCTGTCTAGTCTTGTCTGTCTAGTCTTGTCTGTCTAGTCTTGTCTGTCTAGTCTTGTCTGTCTAGTCTTGTCTGTCTAGTCTTGTCTGTCTAGTCTTGTCTGTCTAGTCTTGTCTGTCTAGTCTTGTCTGTCTAGTCTTGTCTGTCTAGTCTTGTCTGTCTAGTCTTGTCTGTCTAGTCTTGTCTGTCTAGTCTTGTCTGTCTAGTCTTGTCTGTCTAGTCTTGTCTGTCTAGTCTTGTCTGTCTAGTCTTGTCTGTCTAGTCTTGTCTGTCTAGTCTTGTCTGTCTAGTCTTGTCTGTCTAGTCTTGTCTGTCTAGTCTTGTCTGTCTAGTCTTGTCTGTCTAGTCTTGTCTGTCTAGTCTTGTCTGTCTAGTCTTGTCTGTCTAGTCTTGTCTGTCTAGTCTTGTCTGTCTAGTCTTGTCTGTCTAGTCTTGTCTGTCTAGTCTTGTCTGTCTAGTCTTGTCTGTCTAGTCTTGTCTGTCTAGTCTTGTCTGTCTAGTCTTGTCTGTCTAGTCTTGTCTGTCTAGTCTTGTCTGTCTAGTCTTGTCTGTCTAGTCTTGTCTGTCTAGTCTTGTCTGTCTAGTCTTGTCTGTCTAGTCTTGTCTGTCTAGTCTTGTCTGTCTAGTCTTGTCTGTCTAGTCTTGTCTGTCTAGTCTTGTCTGTCTAGTCTTGTCTGTCTAGTCTTGTCTGTCTAGTCTTGTCTGTCTAGTCTTGTCTGTCTAGTCTTGTCTGTCTAGTCTTGTCTGTCTAGTCTTGTCTGTCTAGTCTTGTCTGTCTAGTCTTGTCTGTCTAGTCTTGTCTGTCTAGTCTTGTCTGTCTAGTCTTGTCTGTCTAGTCTTGTCTGTCTAGTCTTGTCTGTCTAGTCTTGTCTGTCTAGTCTTGTCTGTCTAGTCTTGTCTGTCTAGTCTTGTCTGTCTAGTCTTGTCTGTCTAGTCTTGTCTGTCTAGTCTTGTCTGTCTAGTCTTGTCTGTCTAGTCTTGTCTGTCTAGTCTTGTCTGTCTAGTCTTGTCTGTCTAGTCTTGTCTGTCTAGTCTTGTCTGTCTAGTCTTGTCTGTCTAGTCTTGTCTGTCTAGTCTTGTCTGTCTAGTCTTGTCTGTCTAGTCTTGTCTGTCTAGTCTTGTCTGTCTAGTCTTGTCTGTCTAGTCTTGTCTGTCTAGTCTTGTCTGTCTAGTCTTGTCTGTCTAGTCTTGTCTGTCTAGTCTTGTCTGTCTAGTCTTGTCTGTCTTGTCTTGTCTGTCTAGTCTTGTCTGTCTAGTCTTGTCTGTCTAGTCTTGTCTGTCTAGTCTTGTCTGTCTAGTCTTGTCTGTCTAGTCTTGTCTGTCTAGTCTTGTCTCTCTAGTCTTGTCTGTCTAGTCTTTTCTGTCTAATCTTGTTTGTCTAATCTTGTCTTTCTAGTATTATCTGTCTACTTTCGTTTGCCTAGTCTTATCTATCTAGTATTGGTTGTCTAGTTTTTTCTGGATAGTCTTGTCGGTCCAGACTTCTCTGCAGAGTCTTCTCTGTCTAGTTTTGTCTGTCTAGAGTTGTTTGTCAAGTCTTGTCTGCCTAGTCTTGTCTGTCTAGGCTTTTCTGTCTAGTCTTGTTCCTTTAGTCTGGTCCGTCTTGTCTTGTATGTTTAGTCTTTTCTGTCTAGTTTTGTCGTACTATCTTAATAACTATTAAGTTGTAATGTTTTACAATAAATTCTTAAATTATTAATAACATTCAATAACAAATTAAAATAAATTTGCAATTTTACCTTGAAATTTATTTACATCGACGTATGCAGCAGTCAACGGCGTGTCTGTAATTTCCATTCTGACTGTTCGACTATGACTTATCCACACCGAACACAAGCTATTATCACTATCTTTTCGTGTTTTTTATTTTAGTTTAACTAACTCACCGTAAACATTATTAATTTTCAGCACGAGTCGAACAGTGCAAGCGCACTTACGCGACTAACGGTGTCGCGAATCCGACCGTCCGTCCGCGTAATCGGCGATAGTTTTTGTTTTTAATATTAGCAAAACTGGTATTGTTTTTCTCAAGGTGATACAGAGCTAGCAAAATTATTTTTTTTTTCTTAATTTTAAGGTTGAATTGTTTATTACTTATTTCATTTATTGTTTATTACTTCGAATTTCGTTCAATGAAATTGAAATCTTGTTTAATATCGTAGACTTCCCTGATTCACTAATTGGTAAATTCTAAATTGGGGATATTAGATGGTTTTAGATGATGTTGTATTTGATCTAGAGCAGTGTTTCCCAAAGTGTGGTACGCGTACCCCAAGGGGTACGAGAAAGGTTTGAAAGGGGTACGAAAAGATTATCAACAAATTTCCTTTTGTGTGTGTGTGCCAAAGCAAGTATAAAAAGAAAAAACAAAACATATTTAATTAACACAAAAGATGATGTTGCAATTATTAATTTTTATAAAATGTTTTATATATCCGTAAATTTTTTGAGAATTAGCTGTTAATCTGGACAGTTCAATCATCTATGACGGTCATTTAATATTATACAAATTAAAACTTCTGATACATCTGTTTTTAAAGTATTTTGATATTTCTTCTTTTATAATTTTTTAAATAACCATTTAATCATTGATTTTAAACTGCTTTTTACGTTTTTAAAGAAAAGCAGAAATTATTTTGAAGTGAACAAATTTTTGTCTAAAATTTATAATAAAAAATGTTATAATCTTTTAAAAACCAAAACGTGGACTATATATTAATTATAAAATATAAGTACAGCTGTCTCTGGAATCTTCCAAAAACTTGCAACTATGGGGTACGATGTGTTAAAAAATATTTGGATGGGGTACATATGGGTCGAAGGTTTGGCAAACACTGATCTGGAGAAAACAATCATACTCCAGATTAGTCCATCCAGTCTTTTATACCTTGTATCTTGTTTTGTCTATCTAGACGAATTTTCTAGTCTTAAATAACACTAGCGAAATACGACTAATTTGGATAAATATCTGGATTAACCTATAGGTAGTTGTATCTCAAAAACGTAAATGAAGAATTTGAATCCTTTCTTTAATATCTATTACTGTTGTCCTAGTTAGCTTTGCCTAAATCAGTTTATTGTCACGTTTGTCCCAGTTTTATACATGTTTAACATGACTCTATTTAGTGCAAAGTTTATTTTATTTTAAATATTTTTAGTATTCCTAAAGTGTGCTGTTCTCCGCGAGGCAAATACAAGGAGACTAATAAACATCTTGACACAGTTTTAGTTTATTTACTAAATGGAGAAAATATTTCTCGTTTTTTCGTCCATATTTTTCACAAAAGAAAATATTTCTGTGGCTTTTGATAATGGACATTGAATCGATTTCTATTTCTCATTGTGTTCAATTTATTTGAAGTTTTTAGCCTTTTTTTTTCGAGCAACATGGAAATGCAAAATCAATAGTAATTTATCAAATGGGTAGAAAATAGATAAAAAACTAAACAGTTATGTGTAAATTAAAGGGAAATTTTTAATAGCTGTACATTATTGACTTTCACCAATCTTGAATTAAAATTGCAACAAATTGCATTCTTTCCTTGTTTGCATTTGTTGGAGTTTATTGATTATTCATTTGTCTTGAAATAAATGAAAGCAATAAAATAATACAATCTACAATATTAATACAATCTGCAAAACTATTAATTTTTATATTTCAATTTTTGTTTTAATATATTTGATAGTAAATCTTTGGGAAATAAACTAAAGAAAATAACGTGAACAAATTCGAAATAAAATGAACTCATTCCAAGTTAAATAATCGTTAAAATACGGTATTCAACATTGAACTAAATTCAAATTTCGTGATACAATTCACAATAAGTTGATAAGTTTATTGGAACAAATAAATATTTTATTTTTTATCAAATCTACCAAATAAAGTTCGTTGGTTTACTTGGAACAAACCAAATTAAACGAACCAAAATCGGAAGACAATAGTATATTAAAGCTACACTGAATTAATAAAATCGATCGCAACCATCCTATTCATTAGATTAAGCTGATAAATAAAACGAATTAGACTGATCCAATTAGGCTTAACCACCAGCTTTTTGTTCTCAGCCTTAAACTAAACATTGAGAATTAGTTTTCATATTTGTCATTCATTTTATAGTATAGCAAATCTGATTAGAAACTAATTTTGTAACTAATTTTGTTTCTGTAATTTATTTGATATTAACAAATTTATATTTTTCGAGATATTCTATCACTTAACAAATTTTGATTAATTTATTTTTGGCAAATCTGTTGAAAAACTTCTTCTATTTATTCTTAATATTTATAAATTCTTGCAAACTCCGTGTTTTATTAATTTAACTAAAAAAACTTCACCTTTAATCCTGAACTATTCCATAATTCATAGGCTATAGTTCTAACAATCGATTTTTCGGTTTCATGTTGCTGATCTAGATAACCTCAAGTTTCTTCCAATTTTGGAAAATGTTATGAAAGTGTAGAAATTAGAAATTAGAGTTTTCCAAATTATAAAAATTTACCCCAACTAAGACGCTCTACAAAACAATCTACTACTAAACTCACCATATAAAGAAAATGTACTTTTTATATGTAATTATTTTTTCCTCTTAAATAAATCAAATTGTATTTCAGGGCAAAAGGACCTTGTGGTCGATAGCCCTATGTATAAAGTAAACAATAAATATATTCTCTTTCTAAAAATTTCAATAATCTGTCATAGCAAATTTAATTATTAACTGATTTTAGTTCAAAATTTACAGTTTGCTCGAACATTTCTACACCCTTTGATATCACTTCAATATTATATATTACACATTACTTATTAAAATTGGACCCTCAATTACACATTATGACACTCATAACATTTACAAATATTGCTTCAAGATTAACAATTCCAGATTTTAATTTTTATTTAAAATGAATATCAAAACTAACGGTCCTGATCCATTTGTCAATGAGTCAAAAAACTACTGTTTCCTTGATTTTCATAGGTTATATTGTTTGTCTATATCTCAAAAAGTAGATAACTTACGCAAACGAAACATCATTTTTTCATTTTATTAAGTCTTCTATAGAAATATGCGTGCATATAAATCGGTCCACTGTAAACCTTTGACTTTAACTATTTCTTTTTAGAAACCAAGAGATGAAAATAAGATGAAAAAATGAGATGAAATAAACAGACATGCAATTTGAAAGACAATTTACTTTGCTTTAATATGAGTTTAAATTTGCTTATCGTTGACACGTCTTTACCAAATCTTAAATAACTTAAAAGCTAGTTAAACTAGATTTATAAAATTTTCATAGATAATTTAAGAAAAACTTAGTAGACAAGATATTGCTAGTTTCGTTTGCGTAAGTTATCTACTTTTTCAGATATAGACAAACAAAGTAAGTTTATCAATTTGTGAAAACTCGTCAAGTTTCTGAAAATGTTTGCTAAGTTTGTCCAGCTATATCTCAGTCAGTTTTCAAGCTAGTAGTGAGATTTAAACGGATTTAGATTTAAAATTTGTTTGTCTGAAAGTTTTGTTTAAGAGAGTTTTTGTCTAAAGGAACTAGTTTGTCTGAAATTTTAAAATTAGCCCAATTAGTGCCCGAATTGACACAAATTGTCTTTACAAAATCTTAAATAACTTAAAAACTTGTTGAAATAGATGCATAAAATGTTCATAGATAATTAAAAAAAAACTTTATAGATAAGATATTTCTAGTTTAGTTTGCTTAAATTATCTACTTTGTGATATATAGATAAACAAAGTTAGTTTATCAATTTGTGAAATTTTTCAAAAATCGTCGTTTCTTAAAATGTTTGCTAAGTTTGTCCTACTATATCTCAGTTAGTTTATAAGCTAGCGAAGGGATTTATACGCATTTAGATATAGAATTTGCTTGTCTATTTTAGTTCTGTTTAAGAGAGTTTTGTCTAAACCAACAAGTTTTTCTGAAATTTTAAAATTATTCCAATAAGTGACAAAATTGACAAATATGCCAATATTGACAAATATGCCAATATTGACAAATATAACTGCCAAAATTGATACGTGTCGTTCACACGTGTCAAGAAAGGTGGTTCCTTCATGATATAAGGTGGAATTACTATGAAAGCACGAATCGACCCTGCTTTCATCATACAGATGCTAGGTGCGAAGACTTACTTTTTTTGAGTCCGAAATCATTCGATTCAAAGTTTTTGTGCATAGTACTACGTCTACGGCATTTTCATTTGCAATCCACATCTCATCGATGGAGCAGGTTGCAGGGCATAATGTGCATTCCAGCAGATGGCCCATGTTTTGTATCTCCCCACATTCACAGAGGCATTGTTGGTCTTTCTCAATTTTCCACTTTAGTTTGTTTGTTTTTACGGGTGCCACGCCGGTTCGTATTCTGTTTATCGTTCTCCATGTCTTCCAGTCCAAATTTGACCCTGCAGAGGGGGTTTCGTTAATAGGGAAGTTGTCGGGCATTTCCACGGTGGTACATTGAAGAAATTTTTTTCTTGATTTGAGTCTTTTCCGTTGCTGTTCTTGGCCATAAAGGACATGGATCGTTGAAGGTTTGCTTAAATTTTTCTACGTGCTCTATACCCATTCTTCTTTAACTTAACTCTGCGAAGCCCGCTGCTTTGTAATATTAGTTGATTGGTGTTGGTTTCATGCAGTAATAATCCTGCAAGTTTGGTTTAAGGCGATATCTACCTCTTATGCTTGGCTTGATCTGCACCGGACTAGGCAGACATATTCTGCACTTGAATAATAGAGGGCTTGTGTAGATATTCTCAAGACTTGAGGTTTTGTACCCCATTTGCTTCCGGCTAGTTTTTGTACAAGGCTATTTCCAACAACTACTTTTCGTCTGGTTTTGTGACAGTGCTGTTTGTAAGTTAGTGTTCTATCCTTTTGTAAGATTACACCCAGATACTTTGGTGTTTCGACGTATTCTAGTTCTTTGCACACCTAGGACACGTTTAGTTTGTTGCGACCTTTGTGTGTATTTAAATGGAAAGCACTTACTTGGGTTTTTGTTGGTTTCGGTATTAGCGAGTTTTTTTCGAAAGTATTTGGCCATAGTTTCCATTGCGTCTTCCAGCCTTACCTTAGGTCGTCAGCGTACACTTAGTGTTTTACTTTTTCTGTTATTTAGGTTAGGTTAGGCTGGTCATTGAGTGGGGGCCAGAAAACTTCCTTGTGGGAGACCATTTCTTTGGATTCTTCAGTGGCTTTTTTTATTTTGAGGCTCCACATAAAACCTTCTGTTTTGGAGTATTGATTGAACTGCTATCGTCAGTTTGTAGTCTTTTGTGGTTTTGTAGACTTTGATATATAATTAGTAAAGCTACGAAAATCAGGCTGGTCTCTACTTTAATTTTCCCAATTGCATCATACGCGGCTGAAACCTGGTCGATCAGACAAGCGGGCAGAAAGAAATTAGATGCATTTGAAATGTGGTTTTACCGACGAATGCTCCGAATATCATGGACGCAGCACCGCACTAATGTATCGATTCTAGAAGAACTAAAAATCGAGGACAGACTGTCCAAGAGAATAAACCGGAACAAAGTGCGGTATTTCGGGCACATCTCCAGAAGACCAGATGCATTAGAAAAGCTGGTGGTTCAAGGCAAAGTCGACGGACGAAGGTCACGAGGAAGATCTCCAACCCGATGGGTAGACGAAATCAGAAACTTGACTGGACTCTCTCTGCACGAGGCCACAGAACTAGCCCAAAACAGAGAGGAGTGGAAAATTGCTTTAAAAATGGTAGAAGCATCACTATGCTTCTTGGTGGCACTCCACCAAACCCTTGTGAGGGTAATAGGACCGAGGAGAAGAGAGACTCTGAAAACAGGGTTTAGTGGTTTATTGTACTGTAGGCGGCTGTGAGATCGATGAACACAGCTCCTGTTATTTTGCAAACTCTCTATGCGTTCTGTGAGATTTAGTACCTGACCAGTGCATTTTCCAGGTCTGATGCCTGCCTGTTGGGGTATTAACAGAGGGTCTATGTGTTTCTGAATTCTCTGGAGGATTAGCCAATCGTAGGGTTTAAAGAGATGGTATAGCACTAATATTGGGCTGTAGCTATTTGGCAGGTCGGGAGACTTCTCAGGTTTGGGTATGGCAATTACCTTTGCTCTTCGTGACATTTTGGATATTATGTATGATTTCAAACAGTTGTTAAAAGGGCCAGTAGTCTGGCCAGTTTCAGTTTCCCTTCCGAAATGTTTGACCTGTTCCGTAAACATGCCGTCTACCCCTGGAGACTTACCGTTTTTCATAGTGTTTATTGCTTGGTTAAGATCTTTTATAGTAGAAACTTCGCTCAGTAATTTAGTTTCGTTGCCAGCGGCTCTCATTAGATTCTTTTTACTTGTTTTTTGTTGTGTTTTCCCATTTAGTAGTAGCTCTTGGGCTACTGATTTGGTGTACCACTGGTTGTTTGTTTCGGTGCTATGGGGTCGCTGCTTAGTTTCTTGATTGTGTTCCAGGGCATCTTACAACTATGTGTCATGTCCATTTTCATATCATAGCGATTCACATCATGCGAAGAGATTTTAGCAGGTACCTTGCCTCGACTACATTGGAGCAGAATTTTTCTTTATTTTCGCATGACACCTTAGCTTCGCATGACAATGCGAAACCGCAAACCGCAATAATCGTGCAAGATTATATTACAGAAATCCGCTTTCGCTTTATGGAGTGGCCAGCATGCAGTCCCGACCTAAATTCGATAGAACATTTATAGGATGAGCTAAATGCTTTGAGCCCTAACCTCGATCCCAGAGCATATTGTTGCAGTAGAAGAAGAGTGGCTGAACATCCCACAAGAAACAATAGCGAACTTGATTAGATCTATGCCTAATCGAATGAGAGATGTTATTAGGGCGAGAGAGGGTCTGGGTATGACTGGGTATATATTAAAAATTAAATGTTATTTTAGATAATAGTCACATATTTCTTTTAGTAATAAAAAAAGTTAATTTGTTTCATTCAGAGTTAATTTCACTATGTCTAACACTAGAAACCGAAATACATTTTAATAAATTTATACTCATATTAAAGCATATAAAATTGTCATTCAAACGGCATATTTCTTTATTTAAAAAAAAAAAAAAAAGTCAAAAGTTTACAGTGGACCGATTTCTATACACGAAAATTTAGTATAGGGAAATAGTTATTATTAACCAGTAAATGTTATTGATTTTTCTTTATTGAAACATTGCACTTAATTGTATGATTCATAATATTCCCACTTGCGACCAAAAAATAAATATTTTTAATACATTGTGAACAAAAAAATAACCAAAACTTTCTGGCATACGCGAAATTTTCTATGCAAACAATTTTATAACTTTGAATATGTCATTAATTGAAATGTCATTGAATATGACTTTGAAATTGCCGTTCCATTTAGTATTATTTGCAGAAACATTTTGACCGTAATTAAATTTTATGGAATTTCCAAAACTCTCTCACAAGCAACGTAATTCACGTTTCACTAATTCAACTTTGTCCATCCAATATACAAACTCCGTTTACATATTCATTTAACATGGTACAAACAAAAAAGAACTTCGGCCAAAGGCGTCCATCCCGCCGTCAAATGCTTGTGACCCAAAACAAAAAAAAGTTCCAAAGGGCCCATAACCAAACCGACAAATGTTTTTATTTTTATTTTTAATTTCATAAAGCCGCAAAGCTATACACATATTTTATTTTTGAATGAAAAGGAAATATTTTCAAATACATACTTGAAAAAGTGTAAATGAGAAACGAATATTAAAAAGCATTTTTTCTATTTTGATTTTATAATGAAGTCATTAATTCACTCATATGGATTCGTGAATGGATCTCCGAGTGCGATACAATTTTCTCAATATGTATCGCCTATTTTTTTATTTAAAACTGGGCATAAAAAAGCGAAAATAGAACAAATAGTATAAAAAAACTCGTTCATAAGGCGTTTTTCGTCATAAGGCTTCTCCATTAGAAACCATTCTAAACATGGACGCGTGCTGAAAAACCGTGCTTATTGAACTCGTTCTTTAATATACTATTTTTTTTAAGGTACGGTGGCTACTTGCATCCCAAAACACCATGACTTCTTCCAACGTAACCCAGAGAAACAAAAAGGTTGGACCCATATGGCTTAATATATTTATATCTTTAGCCACTAGTTATTACTAATGATGGGCAAACTCGTATTTGTGTTAACTCGAGTTAACCCGGTTAAAAATTTGCGTAACCCGATTTCAAACCGAGTTAGCAGAAAAATATAAAGTTTATTATAAATTAGATTTTGGACGCCCCTGGTCTTAAATGGCACTTATAAGCCAACCATTTTATTTTTCACAACCATTTTATTTTTCAACCATTAATTTTCAAAGAAGAACTGTTTTTTTTTTTGCAGGTAAATACACAATGTGTAATAGATGCTAAATATTAATATAATAGTTTTGCAAAAATGCCAACTTTCGAAAATAATCTTTCTGAGGGAACTGATGTAGCCGGTATACAAAGGTATTTTTTCGCCATTTTAAACAATGCTGGAAATAAACTTACTTTTTCACTCCAAAATTGAAGTGGATCATCTTTGCGATCTAAATATGGCATTTCAACGTACTGTTTTACTATCATAGCAGCTGAAGAATATGGAGTACACTTTTCGTTCGATTTTGTTAATTTTTATCCACAACAGCCCAAATGTCATCATCTGAACAGGTCAATTCAGATACAGTAGCAGTAGAAGTTGATGGTTGTTCTCGTAAATGTGAGGTAGTTGTTGAAACTGATATGTCCTGTATTTCATTTATTACCCACATTTGTGAATTTTTAGCATTACTTTCTAATAAGAATGCTCTTTTCTTAAATCTAGGGTCAACAAAGGTAGCTATGGCTGCTGTTCTATTATTTTCATAAATTCCAAGTCGTTTTTCTACTACATTGTGAAGAATTTGTTGTAAAAAATTGCCTGACCCTCAGTGGAGTTTTGCTGTTTACAGCCTTCCTGAGACCAAATACAAGAGGTATAACAGAAGACAGGGAAGGAAACAAACCACACCAAACCCGGACTCGCTTCCCCCTTCATTGGAAGAAGTTGGCCAGGTCATTCAACTTCTTAAGAATAGGACTCTATCGTTGCTGAACTGTGGAAAGGTGCTGGAAACAATGCCGTGCGCAAGCTAACCGAGATCCAGGACATCTGAGAAACAGAGAAATTACCACCCGATTGGAAATCTGCTCTGACCCATCCCCTTCACAAAAAAGGGAGATTTTACTGATCTAAACAACTACCGTGAAATTTCTCTCGTCCCAGTAACATACAAGATTCTCTCGAAGGCGTTACAAACAAGGGCAGAAAATCAGTTGGATAGTCAACTGGAAGAATACCAGGCGGGCTTCAGGAAGACCCGATCCTGTGTTGAACAGATCCTCAATCTTAAAATTTGCATACACCAAGATGAGAAACCGCAAGGTGGTCGTCACCTTTGTTGATTTTAGGAAGGCCTACGATTCCATTGATAGAGAAACGCTTAACAAAGTACTCCAGGAACTAGCACTAGACAAAAAAACCCATAGACTCATCCTAGAAACTTTGACCAACACCCATTCCAAGGTTAAATTTAGAGGCGAGATTTCAGAAAGCTTCGAAATAAAAACTGGAGTGAGAGGAACAAGGAGATGGCCTTTCCCCACTTCTCTTCAACTGTGTCCTTGAAAAAGTTATGTGAGAATGGCGCAAGGAACTGAAGAATTTGGGTGCTCAGAGTGGTATCTACCTGGGACGTAAGAACGATGGACTGGTTGTAGATTGCCTGGCCTTTGCAGATGATATGGTACTGTTTGCTGATTCTCTTGAGATGGCAACAATGCAGGTAAACTGGCTGCCAAAGTGGGTCTTCAAGTGTCGCTGGAGAAAACAGAATTCTTCACCAACATTAGAGAAGCAAACAGAGAGATGTTACTAGAACAGGGAAACATCAAGAGGACTGAGAAATTTAAGTATCTCGACGAATGGATTGAACCCAACTTATCAGAAAGAGCATCATTATCCAAGAGAGTCGGCAAGTTAGAACTAGCCTATCGACTGACTAAGAACACGCACAATAAGAAATGCCTGTCATGCAACCTGAAACTTAAGCACTACACATCAGTCTTACGACCAGAAGCCCTGTATGCCATGGAGTGTCTTTCCATGAACCGAAGGGGTCTAATAGAGAAATTGGAAATCAGAGAGAGGAGAATCCTCAGGAAGATCCTAGGCCCGGTAAAGGAAAATGGGGAATTCCGAAGATGGCATAACTCTGATCTCTATGAACATATTGAGATGCTCTCTGACTGTGCAAGGAAAAGAAGGGTAGCTTTCTATGGCCAAGTTGCAAGATTGCCTCCAAACCGCCTAACCAACCGTCTGTTCACCTTCTGGCAAAACAAGAAGCTTCGTACCACTTGGTTGACTGAGACCGAGAAGGATATTAAAGAACTGAGAATAACAGATTTCAAAAACAGACAGTCTGTGAGACGCACCCTGAAGGAAGTCCGTGGATTTCAGAAAAAACCTCGAAGGAAAGGTTACCCCCTGGACAGAAGAGAGAAAGGAGTTACACCGGCAGAAGATGTGACAATACTGGGCAAAGGTCAAATCCCAACAGTTGAACAAGCGTGGTCCAAAGTAGGCTTATTCGAAATAAAAAGAAGAAGAAGAAGACAGGGATGGGTATTTTTCTCCAGATAAAATGACAGTTACCGGTTCAAAAGGATGTAAAAGCGCCACCATTTCTTCAGCCAATAACCACTCATGAGACTCTAAATTTGATGGTGGTAAATTCACTGTAGGTAAAACAGCAGAAAGCGGTACATTCAATTTGATTAAGCACTCCAGCATGTAGAAAGTACTGTTCCACCTGGTACGAACATCTTGCTTTACTTTTAGTAAATCCATATTCATTTGTTTTTGCATGTCAAGTAAAGCATAGGACGACTTGCTGCTTGAAGTGGGAAACAATCGAATGGCTCATTTTTAATACTTGTAATATTTGCCTGTTATCCAGATTGTTTTCTAAATCAGCACTTTCTTTATCTAGACAGTCTTTGACAGCAAGGTTAAGTGTATGAGCAACATATAAATGGTTTTCTTTTTTAAGAATCTCACTAATTGCCTTTTTCATAGGTGCAGCGTTATCAGTGACTATGCAGACTATTTTTTAATCTATTTTCCAATCATCCAATACTAGTTGTATATCATTTGCTATGCTTTCAGCCGTATGATTTTCTAGTATTTCTGAAGTGGAAATAACAATTGAATGTAATTTTACATTTTGTATAAAATGGGCTGTCACAGTTATAAAACTTTTATTGCTATCTGAGGGCCAAATATCAGATGTTATTGCAATGTATTCAATATCCTCCAATCTCTTTTTGTAAGCTCTGGACTCTAACTCATATTTTTCTTCAATCATTATTGTAAGTTTTTTTCTAGATGGAATTTCGTACTAGGAGTTTAATGTTTTGGTAAATTTGCGAAAACTTTCATTTTCAACGATTTGTAATGGCTGGTAATCTTTGACTATCATATGCATTAGGGCATCGTCCACAGATTTCTGCAAAGATTTATTGTATAGATCCAAATTTAAACGGCTTTGTTTTAATTTTTTTGTTGGAGGTTCGACATCAGTTCACGAAACCGGAACAGGCATCGCCGGCATCGGCGATTCATCTAAAATTGATTTTTGAAATTGACTTGTTGATTTTATTGTATTACTTACTATCGAGCGCCATCAAGATAATGTTTTCACTGCGATGTTTCTTTTTAACATGATTTATCAATGTGGTTTTATTTCCAGAATATTTATATGTGTTAGAACATGTTTTACATTTTACTTTTCCGACAATGGGTAAACTAAACACTTCCCACACCACTGATCTTTTGCTAGGACCTGGCATTATTCCGGTAAACTTCCCCAACAATATGTAGAAAATATTATATATCGGGGTTTATAGGTCGGGTATATCCGCATCACGATGTATTGCGTTTACGCCGTTGACCATGATCGTAAAGGAGCCGAACCGATTAGTCGGTTGGTGATGCAGCGTATCAACTCGAGTTGGTAAATCGAAAATCGAGTTGACTCGAATTATCCTTAACTCGAGTTAAACCGGTTTAAAAAATCGAGTTGACCCATCACTAGTTATTACCATTAACTTTTTATTAAAAAAAAACCGGCCAAGTGCGAGTTGTGACTCGCGCACCGAGGGTTCCGTACAAACTTGTATAGTATAGTATTATTATGTAGATTATTAACATATTATGTAGATTATAAAGAAAAATTAGACGAAATATAATATATACAGGATGTTATGGGACTTGAGTATGTCGCATGTCGGTTATAAAAAAGCAAAATTTAGACATAATATATACCCTGTATATATTATGTATATAAAGCGTACGTGATGAAATGCATAACGAATATAAACAAAGAAAATTCAGAATAAACCTAGAATAGGACCTAACTGTATGCAACCCATACGCTTCTGGAGCCTGACAATCCCACTACGACAACATTAGTGAATTTTCATAAGTTTCAAATAGTAAATTCGCATTTTTCTTGTAATTAAACTACATATTTACGGTTTTCAGATTTTTCCCTTGACATGTGCTGTAAGACACCGCTTCTTGCCAAATTTCATGATTCTAGGTCAACGGGAAGTACCCTATAGGTTTTGATTCCCTCGTGAAATCGCAAAATATGCGACATAAACGGTCATATCTTTTGATCGCGTTGACTTGCAAGTTTGATTTTTTCACAGCTGAAAGAGACCGCAGACTCGAGTATTTGATACAAATTTCAACTTGTTACCTCTATGCGTTCCTGAGAAAAAGGTCTTGACAGACAGACAGACGGACAGACAGACAGACAGACAGACAGACAGACAGACAGACAGACAGACAGACAGACAGACAGACGGACAACAAAGTGATCCTATAAGGGTTCCGTTTTCGGTACGGAACCCTAAAAACTTCAATATGGAATATTAGAGAAATTTAATATTCCATAATTAAAACGTCTGGTCAAACAAATTTAATTTACAAAATTAATTATCACTTGTATTGCAGCGTTTGTTATAATGTCTAGAATATTAATTATAAGATAACAAAATGTTCTTCTCTTCGAATTCTTATTATTCCATATACTACGTGCCAAAATTAGCATCTAGATACAACGCAACGAAAAACATTGAGTAATGTAAATTTCTTACAGCAAAAGACATGAAATATGTTTTGGAAATTTGCATAAAATGGACCGCAGAGCAAAATGAATTTATAAAAGAAGAAAAAGTACGTGCGTTAAAGCTATTCTGACTGTCTAAATTTGTATATCTAGTCAGATTTGTCTAATCTTTTTTATCTTGGCGTACCTCCCTAGTTTTGTCTTTAAAATCCTCTTTGTCTAGCCTTGTCTGTCTACATTCGTTTCACTCATCTAGTTTATCTGGTCTTCTTTATTCAGAATTTATAAAATATATTTTTTATTACTAATGCGTTAAAAGTATTATCTGGCCAGAGGCGTAACGAGGGGGGTGCAAGGGGGTGTATCATGCCCCGGGCGCCACTTCCATAGGGGCGCCAAAACGGTGTCCAAAGACCAAGATTTTCCGGAAAATTTTAATTGTTATTTTATAATAATCATAGTAACATAATTAATTTTCTGTAAATCTATCAAACATCACCGCATACAAAACGTTCTTTCTTTCTGAACACTTTATTTTGCTAAAATAGTAATACCTATATTTTTACACACTTCTTATTTTAAAGCGATAAAAAAGTTAAATCTTTTCTCCTTTCATTTTTTCCGACATAAAATAATCAATATAGAATATACATGTGCAGTAGTGTAGAATATAAATGTGCAGTAGTAGTAGTTTCCAAATGTTTAGCTATATATACGTTAGTTATTGTTAAACCTAAACTGCGGCCGAGTTATAAATATAGACGTAGATAAAAATAATTGGGTTTTCAGTCAAAAATCCTTTATTATTTACAAACCCGACGTTTCGACACCACTTGTGGCTTCCTCAGGGCTAGCAAATAACAGTTGAGTGTTATTTTCTATACAAGTTGTTCAAAAGTAATAACTTAATTAATATAGTAAAAAAAATATTTTTTATTTAAACCATGTCAATGCCTGGAAAAAACTTAGCGGTTCCAAGAATCGAAAAAGAAAACTAAAGGAAGAAAAACAAACTGAGAAATTCAGAATAAGGGTTAGGTCCAGAATACGTTTTTTTTTAAACTTAGTGTTGCAAACTTTTTACCTGGTGTAACTTTTGTTAATCGTCGTTGTTTAAATAAGATCGGAAACCAGAAATGAAGCTACTACGCTGCCTGGTTCAATAAATATTCGTGTTTTTGTTGTCCTAAAAATTGACATTTTCAACGTAAAAGATGGTGGATGCGCTCACAACTACCTCGACGTTGCCACGTTTATTTTTTTAAAGAAAAATATTATCCCATATGCATATCAAAATATCCATACTTTGTATAGGATATATCGATATTTTCTAGGTAGTAAATATGTTATTATGTAAACTTGCAACTAATTCTGCAACACATTTTTCGGTTTCTTGTAATAAGAGATAAGTGGCAACGCCGAGATCATTGCATACGCACACTTTTTGTCATGTGGCCAAAAATTTACCAGCCGTTGCGTCGAATGTCAATTTTTAGGACAACCAAAACACGAATTGAACCAGGCAACGTAGAAGCTTCATTTTTGCTTTCCGATCTTATTTAAACAGTACCAAAGACGATTAACAAGAGTTACACCAGGTAAAAACTCCACAACACTAAGTTAAAAAAAAACGTATTCTGGACCAAATCCCAGAATCAGATTCAGGTTGTACTCCTGCTACTATACATCACATCATGTACTCCTACACATCACAACAAATACAAGATTTTGAAGATGAATATGGGAGCCCAAGTACATCTGAATTTCCAAATCGGCGTCCATATCTAATAAAAAGTACAGAAAATGCAACAGAAACACTTACTGTAGTTCCAGACCTTTTGGATTTCAGAGGTGTTGCTTATTTAAAATTCAATATTAATCTTCCAATAATATCGAATCAACTTCGCAAAGAAATGATTATTCGTGGATCCCGTATATTTCAGAACTAATGCAGTCTAAATGCAGTAGCAACAACAGCTAATCGTCTAATGCCAAAATCTTGGTTGTATCAGCGAGTCGGTAATGAAGAAGAAGGAATTCAAATTAACCGATCTTGGTTATTATACTCACCAAAAAATAATGCAGCGTAAAGTTTTTGTTGCTTCCTGTTTATTATATCAAATTCCGCTACACAATCATCTTTCGTAACTACATTTGGCTTTAATAAATGGAGCATAAAAGATAAATTGATTAGCCATGAAAGAAGTCAAAATCATTGAAAACCGTTTACAATGTGGAAAAAAACAGAAAGAATTCATCATTGGAAACACATATACAGTCCGAAAAAGAACGGTGGCGAAATATCGTTCGTTTGGATGAACAGGGTCATTATGTTCTTGCTTGCAGAATTTCTTTTTTCTGCTCAGTAATAGCAAAATTGACAAAGTCATGAAGTGGAAAAAAAACGTTATCAATAAACGTTAATCAATAGTTTAAAAGATATTATAAAAGAGGTTAACCAATTATTTACAGAAATGGAAATATATTGATTTGAAAACATCAAATCGCTCTTCAGGCTTTTTTGAGTTAGTACCCTGTTCATCTGGACCGACGATATATTGCAACGAATATTAGTTTGCATAAAGTATCTGATTATACAAAATCTTCCTCTACGTGATCATGTTGAAAATCTAACGCTTCTAGATGGTACCAATGACGGAAATGCTCAGTTTGATCCACTACTAGCAAATCATTTTCTGGCATCCACAGTTTGAAATCAACTAATAAGTGACATTAAAATAAATAAATATTATGACTTTTATTTGATTCGACTCCTAATATCGCTCATCGAGAACAAATGTCGCAAGATTTTAGGTATGTAGATATTGATTTTACCAACAGAATAGTCTCTATCAAAGAATCTTTCTTGGGATTTATTGAAATGCATGCCAAAAACGCATCCTTTATTGAAAATACAATGTCAGGTCACATATCTGGCGTTCAACAAAGAATTTGGGAAAAAAATAATATAGCATTATTTGTAAATTGTGAAAACCACTCCTTAAATTTAGTAGGAGTTACTGCAGCTAAGGAGGAACGAATCGTTGTAACATGTTTTGGGATAATTGAAAGCATATATCTCTTTTTCGCACGTTCCACATTACGATGGGAATTACTAAAAAAATCTTTAAAGAAAACGTGCATCTGAAACACGATGGAGTGCCAGAGCACTAGCGGTTAGCATTATTGTCGGTGGGCTGGAAGGGTTAGTTGAAGTATTAGACAAATTAGCAGAGGACGGTACTACTACAAATGACACCAGAAGTGAAGCTACAATTTTATTACAAAATATATTGAATTTTAATTTTATAACTTGCATGTCAATTAATCTGGCATGAAATCTTGAGGAGAATTGATCGAGTTCAGTTGAGATTACAAGATACTAAAATGAATTTTGAAGAAGCGTTCCATGATCTTGAATCAGTGACTGAACCTGCGTCAATTCGAGAAGAGATATGCGAACAGGCAATAGGGTAAATGGAAAAGGCTAAGTCTTTCTGTGAAAAATGGGGTATTAAGGTATAGTATAAAGGTATAACAATCCGTGTTAGAAGACGTCGAAAAATTCCAGGAGAATTGGGTAGTAATGTTGACCTTTCCGCAGAAAGAGAAATTTCTGGCAGTATGAAAAGTGTTCCTGATCGTCTGCAGCAAGAAATAAGTACGCAATTTACACAAATTACTTTTCAAATATCTACCATCAAAGATGGGACAAGATCGCCTAAGAGACCTGGCATTTTTATGTGTGGAAAGAGAAAAATTAGAAATGATCGACTTTGATGAACTAATTGATAAATTTGCTTCATCTATAGCAAGAAAAATTTATATATAGTACTTATTTGTATTAATATATTATAGTATAATATTGAAATAATATTTCCGAACCCAATATTTGACTTGATTTAGTGAATTCTAAAAATCTCAAAAAAAATATTAAATTCTATTTACTGTATTATTATATGTGTTACTGGAGGGTTGGAGCGGGGTCGGCAATGAAGTATCGTGCCCCCGGGCGCCAGTCATGCTCGCTACGCCACTGTATCTGGCGCACGTTTTTTAGTACGAGAAATGCCACTTTTGGTTGAACTTCCACGTAACTTGGGTAACGCACGCAAATATTCAATATCGCTAGGTTACATTAAAAAAAAAACAATTAAATAAGTAAAATAAACACAATCAAGACCTCGATATTAAAAAAGTGACGTGAAACTGACATACATTTTTTTCATTACCAAATAAAAATAAAAATTAAAGAAAACGTTTTAAAATGAGTGTAAATTCTGAGTGTAATGACTGAGGAGAGTTCTTATGACGAATTCACACCACCGCGGTGACCGGAGACAACTGAAAAAGCAAATTCGTCATTTTTGATTCTATTTTTTTTTTGATGGCACCTGGATCCCAAACTTGTAAGATAAGGGGATGTATCTCACATGAGTAATAAAAAAATATTGTTTGTAACACGGGCGAATTTACAATATAACTGTTCAATTTCGTTTATAAATAAATCCCAAAATTTTTCCGACCAATTTACAAGTTCTCCAACAATTATTTTTCTCAGAATTCTTTTACCCCGAATCCATTTATCACTAGATTTAATATTATTTAAAACTGCTTGACTTTGAATCTAATTTAACGCAAAAACTATATTCCAAGAACTGCTGACTATCTCCTTTATTTTTGCTCACATTGTAAACAAAATCAATTTACATAAAACAATCACACAAGACACATAAATTAGTTTTTATTACATCATCAAATTAAACAAACAGTAGAAAATAATCAAGTATACTTATTATATTATATACTATAACAAGAGTACTTATTTTATCCAATCTTTCTAATCTGGTTTGTCTACTCTTGTCTGTTTACTTAGTATATATATTCTTGTCCCTCTAGTCCTATGAACTAATTAAATTAAGGTTAAAGTGACACAGATATAAATTAATCAAGACTAGAAATATTGCAAAAAATGTAAATATTGAAAATCTAATTGAAGCTTACTTCATATCAATATTATGTTTAAATAAGCCATCAAATCGTATAATTGATATGAATGCGTAAATTGATCTGTTTTTCCTTCTCCGTATTTAATTTCAGCAAATTCGTTCTATTTTACCGCTAGTCAAACATATTAGTCAGTTTCCCTGAATTACCATGCTCGAAATTTATTATAGCAACTTCTAGGTAGTAGCCTAATTTAATTTAATTTAAAATTCCGTTGACTCTAAAGTAATAAATCCCAGTTAACTTCCAACGATTCCATTGGAAATGATCTATAAACTTCGTAATTCAAACTTGGTGACAATTTTATTAAAACTAGCTCCTTCCTAAACTGCATCTAATTTTCTTAGGAAACTAATTACATTATCTGGTTCCACTGGAAACATGTAGCTTTGATATAACTCATAGGCACTATAGTGAGAAGCGAGAAAGTTTCGCTGCATTTTAGTAAACTACGTCCTAACACTACGAAGTAGAGCGATTTAGTTTGCATTTTCAGTGAACTAACGACATTGATTTTTCTTCTAATTAGCTTATCGGCTTGTTTAACAAACACACATAATCTAATTTCATTTAATTTAGTTGATAAAATATTCATACAGACAAGACTAGATAAGACTAGACAAAGAAGACTATAAGGCTAAACTAGACTGACAAGACTTTTAAAAGTGGTTTGGGGGAAGCTCTCACTAAACCCCCTATTCCACTTGGATTTTAGTATGCGCCACCCCGGTATTGTATATTTCGCATTCATTCAGGGTGGGCAGCCCTAGTTGAATATGCCTCCTCGGCCGGGAATCGAACCCGGGACTCGTTTGATTGACAGGACTAGACAGACAAGACTAGATAAACCAGAGAGTTTGAATTTTGCAAATGCTAATAGTTTGCCGAAGACTATGTTTATTCAGTTTAATACGTTTACAGCCAATCCCATTATATTGTCTATGCGATTGAAACTAATCTAATCTTGTAATTAATCTAGACATTTATGTTTTATGACCGTCGTAAATTAATTTAGGGGAGAATCTCCTATTTTTTTCTAATCACATATCATTATTTATCAAGAGTAATATCTCGAAAACTATTATAGATAAAACTAATGTAATTGTCTCTGCCGGTTGCCTCAACACATTAAATTGGTTTTCGTTTTTCTTTCTAGACTGTGATGTAATTTCTCGCAAACTGTTTTGTTTATCGATCTATATTTCAATTTAATTTAGTTTCTCATTATAAGAAATCGCAGTGAAATCGGTAAAAGAAAAACATTTCTAGGGAAAAATTCGGAACTTTTTATTCAGTTTAGGTAATTTCAACATATTTCTGATTTTATGTTCGTGCTTTATTCGGTGGATTCCTTTCTGTGAAATTGTCGCAAGGAATTTCGGGTTGAGGCTAGCTCCTCCAGATATGTCTGAAATATCACAAATATCTTTACAATTCCCACTAGGACTTGCAAATACATGCTAGCCGTCTGCATTTTATTATCCAGCTGGAATCATTGAATAAGCTTAGAATCAAATTTAGAAAATCAACACATATTTCTGGATTTCATTTTTTATGGATTTCAACTCAAGAGATTATAATTGAGATTATATTAATATATATCCTTATATAATACGATAGCTATTAACTCCTCATACCTAATCACATAATTTCCCCCAATTCCCCACACATCTACCTAGATACCATTGACGTGACACCGACAACTCATATAAAATACCTAGGCATGACATTCGACAACAAACTAAAATTCAACACTGACGCTAAAATACGGAAGACCAAAACTGTCCAAAGAAGTAAACATTTCCGCTGCTTGACACAAGGAGACCAAGGTATCTATCTCTATTTCAACGGCCGCCAAGATTTACAAATCCATCTGCAGACCTATCCTCTACTACGGACATATACTACTGACTACCACTAACAGAAAAACATACAAAATACTATAAACGGCAGAACGAACATCCCTACGCATCATTTCCAAACTAAGACACCTCAAAACATTCCCTTCACATATACCCCAAAACATAACCCTTCCAATGAACTCCTATACAGACTCACCCAAATCCCGAGACTCTTCGACAGATACAATCGTCTGCTGACCAAATACAAAGCGACTAACTCTCACTGGACCATCACAAACCCCCATATCATCAGACGCGACTCTACCAAACCCTCCCGTAGACACCTACTCAAAACAATCCAAGAAACAATATACGACTTAAGACTAAACCCTCCAGAATATGAAAAACCATTTGCTTCAAAGATACAGGGTGAATAAAATTTGCGACAGTAACAACATTTTATTATCAAAAAGTACGTGTAAAGTTGCTCAATCTATAATAAATGTTTGAAATGAAATATTTTTTTTAAACCTTCACATTCTACTATACATCCACTTTTCATCCTCACAAACAATATACAAACCTCTTAATCAACCTTTTTAATCAACATTTCACCTTCTTAATCAACACTCTGCCGCTCTTTTTCTTGACATAAATAAAGCTTTTGACACAGTTTGGCACGACGGACTGCTTTTCAAATTACACAATTTAAACATCCCCTCTTATCTTCTTTTTATATTAAAAGACTTCCTTTATGACAGAAACTTATTCATTAAAGTCAACGACGCTCACTCTAGCTTATTTATCCCTCGCCAAAGTGTTCCACAAGGTTCACCATTATCACCCATACTTTACAACACTTTCTGCCACGACATTTATAATACAGACCACAACTTTCCCAATCTCATAAACCATCCCTACATTCTCCAATACGCCGATGACACAGCCCTCATATCTCGTGCACAATCTCTTCCTAAAGCAATTAAAAAATTACAAATACTTTGATTACAATACAATTGATTGGTTCAACAAATGGAGATTAGGCCCAAACCCTTCCAAATGTCAGCTTCTTCAACCCTTTCACCGAATTTCTAATAACTCTCCACACATAAAGGTTGGCCTTACCACAATTAACCCAACACCTACTATTAAATATTTGGGCATCACATTCGATGGAGTAACAAAATTTAACATTCACATAAAGGCAAATGTGAAATCATAAAAAGAGCCAAACACTTTCGGTCCCTGACTTTCCGTGATCAGGGGATTTCCGTGAAGACAGCGACCACTATTTACAAAACTATTTGCAGACCGATCTTGGACTATGGACACATTATTTGGATAAACCCAAACAGGACGACTCGACATACATTAGAAATTGCTAAAAGAACCGCACTGAGAACAATAACAAAAATGCAACACCCAGACAACCCTACACACAATCCATCTAATGAACTGCTATACGTCAGAACCAAATTAACACCAATCCTTAAAAGACATGACATGCTGCGACAAAAATTTAAAGACCGAGGTAAAAACAGAGGCATCATGGAACAAGTATGGAAAAAGAGGAACAACAGAACATCTTCAAACAAACATCCATCGTTAACTCATGTGGAAGCTGTTTACGATTGATATGTTAGATTTATCTATTTTTTGCTTATATTTTCGTTTGCGTTTGCGCTTATATTTATGTTTGTTATAATTTTTTTTTCTAACCACTGATATTACCAGGGCCGAAAGACTTAGGGTCGATAGCCTTTTATACAAATTGTATAATAAAGATATTATTATTATATATTGTTCGAAATGACTTACTCCAGCCTGGATACATGCAATCTTCTTGTCATTGACTGCCGAACTTTTTCAAACACACCAGGTTTGTTTCTAATTGAGTTGCACCCAGCAATTATCCGATTTCGCAATTCGTCCAAATTCTCTACTGAAGTAGCGTAAACCAGTGACTACAGACAGTCCCATTAGAAATAACCCAGGGGATTATTATATTAGTCTGGGGATCGAACCGGCCATGCGTGTGGCCCACCTCGACCAATCCAGCGATCTCCGTATGTTGATGATAAAAAATCACGAGCAACCAAACTGAAATGTGCTGCTGCACCATATTGCACATACCACATTGCAATTCTCGTCTCAAAAGCAGGATCCCCGGGCAGTATTTCTTCCAAAAATTTGCGATACATCTCGCCAGTAAGCCTTGCTGGTAGAAATATACCCACAATTCCAACCCAAACATTCAAGGAGAACTGATGTTGAAATCGTTCTTCACTTATTTCATGTGGATTTTCATCTGCCCACACATGGTTGTAATGAAAATTTCTTTTTGCATTTCTTGAGAAAATGTCGTCATCGGTGAAAGAATCTGTCAGGAATTGAGGAATTGGAACTATTGTTTGCAAAAGCCATTGAGATAATGCAATGTGGAATCAACAGGTAGTAGTGTCTGAACACGTTGAATGTGGTACGGGTACAACAAATTGGCCTTAAAAATTTTCCAAACTGTCCAATGCCTTAAATTCAAAGTATTGGCAATAGCCTTTTTACGGTTAGTTAAGCGCATGCGCATCTGTCTAGTTTGAAAGGCAGGTATATGACAGTTTCGGGCAAATATTATGGTTATACGTCAAAAAGTTCGGGCAATTTTGACATAACAGGCGGATATTGACGCATGCGCACAAAAAAATTTAACTATGAAAAGGTCTATTTGTTTCGTAGAAGTAGTTGGATCTTCCTCTGTAAGGTCCAGCACATTCTGTTCCAGTTATACCATTTTTACTGTCATTAATCTTCCTTTTACTGTCATTATTCTTCTTAATGTCTATGGTGAATTTATAATGAGACGCGCATTAAAAAAATCAAGGGCCGAGTAGCAATTAATGCTAAGAAAATAGTCAATTTGAGATAAGATGACGACACCACTCTAGTAGCAACAAGCGAAGAAGAAATGGCTAGATTAATTGAACTCGTGGCGAATGAAAGCCAACCCTTGGGTCTGGAGATTAATTGGACCAAGACTAAACTAATGCTCATCGATAGGAATAAAACAATACAGAAGGAGAACCTACATAATGACATCGAAGTTGTCGCGGAATTTATTTACCTGGGAGCATCAATAACTAACAAGGGAGGATGCGAAGCTGAAATTAGAAGACGAATATCGATTGATAGAACCGCAATGTCCAACTTAGTCAAGATATGGAGAGACAGACAAATAACAAAAATTACAAGTGTCCCTGGTTAAAACATTAGTGTTCTCTATATTCGGATACGGCTCTGAGTCATGGACAATCAAGTTCTACGACAGAAAACACATAGATGCATTTGAGATGTGGTGCTGCAGGAGAATGCTCCGGATACCTTGGACGGCACTGTGAACTCATGCGTCGATAATAAATGAAATAGGAATTCAAGACCGATTTTCCACAATATGTCGAAGACGCATACTAAAATACTTTGGACACGTAACCAGAAGAGCACAAGACAACTTGGAGAAGTTGATCGTCCAGGGCAAAATTGAGGTAAAAAGATCGCGAGGCAGTTCCCCGTCGAGGTGGTTGGACCAAATCAAGAACATAACGAGACAACCCCTACAAACCAACTTCGCAAGCAGTGGAAACAACTAAGCAATCAATGTACATAACCTTGGTCACAACTCTTCAGACATGAAGTCAAGACTAAGAAGAAGAATCTTGCTGCCCCGTCATTTTAATGTGCCTGTTTCACGAAGACGTCGATAAATGTTTTGAAAGATTTTTCGGTCGGGGATATTACGGCTAGGAAACCGTTTAATATACAATCACCTAGCTTGTAATGAATTGCCATCAGCAAGTCCATACATGAAATGCATGTCAGTCATCTCGGCATTCGTATACATTGTAGAGGACTTCACTAACTATTAAACACCCGTCAAAAAGCCAAACGCCACTGAATGTAAACAACTGCGACCGATACAGGTGATGATCACTGACGAGACAATAATACAGTAATGATTTCAAAAAATTTCGAATATGGTTGTCGCATATTTTGTTCACGCTGTATCTTCGAAACAAAGGTTTTTTTTCGGAAATCATCTGTCCTATGATGAAGAAATATTCTTAGAATAGGCCAAGGAATAACCACTTGAATTCTGCCGCATGTTTAGCTAACATCTTGTATACCAGTTCATATTTTGACAATATTTTTCATTTGTTAGTAATAATTGTTTCCGAGTGGTAGCGTTACATACATTTTTTTAATGATGGGGTGAGTCGTTTTTTGTTATCATTGGATAGACAATTTTTTATCGAATAGGAGAGTCTATCAAAAATGGAAAACTAAATATTTTATTCATTCTACGTTCTAAATTACAACAAATAATACACTATTGGTACATTATTTGTTGTATACCAATTTGTATTTTATCATTAATTAATTATTATTAATTAATTTGTAATTTCTACATTATCATTTAAATCAACAACCTGCTAAGTTCATGTCTCTCTAACGAAATGTCAAATACAAGATTTAACCTCAGGTCATCCATAACCACGAGGCTTTTAAGTAAGTGTTTGTCAAATTATAATTCATAACAGCAAAGCTGCACTGATGAGAGATAAATATCGAAACGCGTATGCAGATGGCTATTCACCTAAGTTGATAGAAAGATATGATCTTAAAAACAATGTTATTTTTCTGTCTCTCGTTTAGTGCCACGGAAGTGGACTGAGTAAATGGCCAGAAACCCAGTAAATGGATGACAAATTTCATATGAGATTTGTTTTTTTAGTCCTAAAAAGACTCAATAATATTGTAGAGCTCCAGAAAGGCTGAATATATTTATATATTCAGACTGTGTTCCGACATTATTAAGTTTATAGAACAAATAAGATAAGAAGTAGGATAAAACTGTTAAAAGTATTTTGCAACCATACACGAGGAATGCTTTTCTGTTTCGTTATATTTTCTTAGTTCTAAGTTTTTAAATGTTATTGGCGTCTATGTACACAGTGCTCTTAAAATGTCCCCAGAAAGAAATAATCCAAGTTGAGGGAGCGTGGGGGCCACTCAAAATATGCTATGTATGCAATCCATCGTCTAGGAAAAGTTACATTTAAATGCTCGCGCACTTCCGTAACAAAATGTGCGGGTACACCATCTTGCTGAAACTAGACATCTGGGTTGACGAGGTAATTATTATCTGGGGTCGGGGGGTGAAATTTTTTTTATTCGTGGAATGATATATGTACGTAACATTTGGAGGTACTTTTCATATGTTGATATTCCTAACCTAACCTATAATAAAAGGGGCGATTATAATATCATTTAATATCCCACACCACACATTTATCTTTGCGGATATTTAATTGATGCCAGTATCTGCAGTTGTGTCTATTCACAGAACCATTAAATTAAAACATGCCTTCATCTGACATCACAATATTCTTCATAAAATTATCGTTAAAATTTATTAGTTGGGACATCTATATCTTTGAAAATACCACCCTACAGTCAAAATCATCATCCGAATCATTCCTAAACTGGGACTGGGCTTTGTACGGATTAAACTTTTCCTTCTTTAATATCCTTCTGACATTTAAGAGGTATCGTGGTCTGTGAAGAGCTGACTGATATAATTATATGGGCCTTCTGCAATTTCCACAAAACATTTAGTGTCCAAACATTTATTACCGTCCTTGATCTACCTAAAAAAAATCGATTTTTCACACTTTCGGCTTCTTCAAACTTGAACGGTTCGTGTCACTGCGGACCTACTGATAGATATTCTATTTGGTTGAGTCTCATTAAATAAATGACACGCTTCCGCGTGAGTTCTTTTGCGATCCCCATATCCAACGATTATTAGAATTTTCCTATCTGTTTCTGCTAAATTCATTTCTCTAAACTTAGTTAAAGCGAAATATAGCCTGAATATATAAATATATTCAACCTGTTCGTAGTTATATAATATTAAGTCTTATTAAGTCTACAAAACAAATCTCATGTTGAAACAACTACTTCCCTTTGCTAATACCACGCAGGCTATTGAATTATACCTGCTAAGTTCATGTCTTTCCACACAAACAAAGTCATGCTCACGAGGCGTTCAAGTAAGTGCATTCCAATTTATAATTCAAAACAACGCTGCACTGATGAGAGATAAATCTCGAAACGCTTCTACAGATGGCTATTCACTTAAGTTAAATAGAAAGATAAGATCTTAAAATCAATGTTATTTATCTAGTACTCATTTAGTGCCACTAAAGTGGACTGGGGCCTAGTAATAACATAAAAATATCTGCGGTATTATTCAATATCCTGCGTGGTATTAGCAAGGGAAGTAGGAATCAACATGAGATCTTATTTGATGTTCTCTTGAAAATTTTGTGATGTGACCCTACATTTTTGAGACTCTTCAATAGGGAATATGCATGAAATTTAAATTTGGTTCAAATAATTTTTTTTCCGAATCTTTGTTGAGCGGACAATTGAATTAAACCATTATTTTAGTAATTAATATATTTTTAAATAATTACAATGTAAGCAAGTCCGTATTTTTTACATTTGTATGTCATTGCTGTCTTTTGGTTAGAAAACAAACGTCAAAAACTGAAGTTAAAAATGAAAACAGCTGTAGTAAACAATGGACTGAACTGTCAGTGGTAATTGACGTCATCAACAGACCGCGCGAAAATGGCGCGTTTAAACACCTCAAAATATTTCTCTATTTTAAATATTTTTTTAAACTTAATTACATCATTTTTAATCAGTATTTATATTTTTTACTATGTTATAACGGTGTAAACAGTAAATTCAAAATATAAAAAAAACCATACATATTCCCTATTCACAAAAAATTTTCAATACCAATAATGGACTTGGTATATAATCTGTGCAACCTTGAAATATCAATCCATTAATAGCAGGCTTATTAACTCTATCGCTTGGTGCAATACTTTTAACGGACCCTGTACTATATAAGAATATATAATAATAAAGGTTAGGTCATCTAACTTTTGGAATTTGAATCGGCTATAAAAAAAAACTAATGAATATTTTTTTAAAATTTTGAGTTTATTAGAAAGATTGGACATTTTCATTTCAGAATGCAACACAACATCATTGAAATGACTGCCACGGCTGGCATGACAATACCCCCATTGACCAACCCAATTTTGCCAATCGCATGAATGGCATCTTCGATTTCGTGTTTCAAGGCATCAATCATCTCGAGATGGTTAGCGTAACACTTATCCTTAACGGCTCCCCACAAAAAAAACCAACGGGGACAAATTGCAGATCCTAGACGGCCAATTGGTATCGGAATTTCGGCTGGTTATTCAATTTCCAAAAATAGTGCGCAAAAGATCGATAGTTACGTTGTCTGTGTGGCAAGTGGCCCCGTCCTGTTGAAAACGAATGCCATCCCTGTCATTCTCTTTAATTTTTGGAAACAACAAATCGTTTAGCATGGCAGAGTAACGTTCGCTATTTACTGAAAAATTGTGTTGATCGGATGGGGTACTGTCAACCCAGCAATGGTAGTCACTTGAATGATGTTGTGTTTCATTTTTAAGTTAAAATATCCTGTTAATGTTTCTAAAAAACTTATAATCTTGAAAAAATATTCATTTGTTTTTTTTAATAGCCGATACAAATTCCAACACACTTCAAACGTACAATTCAAACACTTTATAATCACAATTATAATCTCTTTGTATTTAATCAAATCTTGAAATATGTGTTGTTTTTCTAAATTTGATGCTAAGCTTATTCAATGATTCCAGTTAGATAATAAAATGCAGGCGGCTTGTGAACTGTATTTGAAAGTTCTAGTGCAAATTGTAAAGATATTTATGATAATTCGAACAAAGCTGGAGCTGGCCTCAACTCGAAATTCCTTGCGTCAATTTCACAGAAAGGAAGCACGAACATAACATTACAAATGTGTTGAAATTACATAAGCCGAATAGAAAATTTTTAGAGTTTCATTCGAATTTTCTCCTAGAAAGGTTTGCCTTCTATCTATTTCACAGCGATTTATTATAATGAGAAACTAAATTAAATTGAAATATAGATAGATAAAACACGGTATGTGAGGAATTATATCACAGTCTAGTAACAAAACGAAGACTAATTTAATGTATTGAGGCGGTCGGCTAAGACAATTATATTAGTTTTATCTATAATAGTTTCCGAGATATTGCACTTGATAAATAGTGATTTGTGATTAGGAACAAAATAGCATATTCTCCCTTAAATTAATTGAAGACGGACATTAAACCTAAATGCCTAGATTAATTACAAGATAAGATTAGTTTCAATCATATAGACAATATTTATTATTTAGATAATTTGCTTTAAACCTATTAAAGTAAGTAAGCATAGTCTTGGTCAAACTATTAGCATATGCAAAATTCAAACGCTAAGTTTTATCTAGTCCTGCCTTGCCTTGTCTGTCTAGCCTTGTTTGTCTAGTCTTGTCTGTTTAGTCTTGTGTGGCAAATTGTGTTTGACTATGATACCAAAAATGGCCCATGTTGCCATTTTTGCCATGTTGTATATATGTACTACTCGGAAAGAATTGTTACTAACAAATTAAAATTGTCAAAATAAGCACTGGTATATAATATATGCAACCTTAAAATATCTTTTCTTAAATCGCACGCGCAATAATTCTTCATCGCTTGGTGCAATACCTGTGCAATACTTTTGGCGGACCCTACGCACACACACACACACACACACACACACACACATATATATATATATATATATACATAACTATTAAACTGACTAATTAAATAGTAAAGACTATTTTTCTTGCAAATCCAAATCTACAACTAATCTATAGAATAAAATTTTGCAAAACTAGTCTCATAAAATTAATTTATTTATAAAACAAATTCTTTGTAAATTCAGAATTTAAAAAATATTTTTGTAAATTTTTTTTATTGATTTGTAAAATGAAAATTTCTTTGTATCATTGAAATCACAAGAAAAAAGTTTTAAAAAGTTTATAAACTTAAGTTGCACAAAAATAAAATTATAATATTTCCAAAAATTAGAAAATTTTGAAAACGTGTTATATGTTATTTAATAGCAACACAGCAAGTTTGACAAACTTTTCCAAAAATATAAACAATACCAAAAACCATCCAAAACCAAAACGTGTCGTGTCCAACCCCAATAAAAACTTCACAAGAATTAATAAAAAAATTGTTATCACAATTAAAACAACAATCTAAAACATCAGTAATAAATCTCGCAAAACCGCCAACGGTAACGTAACAAGCAATCCGCTCAAACGCCGCAATATCACGCACGTTATTCAACGTTATCCAACGCGCGACTAAAACCGACGACTGTCTGCCTGTCTCACGTGGCGTCAACTTGCCCGCCGGCGCCGTCGTCGCCCGGACTGAATCACGCACGTGACGTCAGCCCCCATGGATCCGCGAGGGTGGAATGCATAACACAACCCCCGCATCAAGGGCGCACTTACGACCAAGCTGGGGGTACGAAATCAAATTGTCGGTGGGCAGATCGGCAAAACGGCTTATATTAAACGCGTGGGTTCACTAGATGGATAAAGCGTGGGCGAAATGTAGCTTAACTCTATTTTAACAAGACCGAATGGATTATAACAAACAGGGATGATAAATTTAGCGATAAATAAATAAGAATATACGAACAAACAGAAATAGACTAGATTGTATAGTTGCAGTTTTGTATACCTTTTTCTGTTTGGAAGAACACGTTAGTTAATTGTCCTTAAACTTTTTTATAGGAAAGTAAGCGAGGTTAAACTGTCACCAACATTCCACTTTGTAGTTACAACTCTCAACAATGTTCTTGTAATCCATTTTATAGCAGATTTTCACACAAGAATTAAGTTTCACTTATCACTACAGCACAAAAGCTCGTGGATTAATTTACTGTGAAATCGACTCAAACCGCATCAACATTTTTGCCAATTTAAAGTTTTTTCAAAAGAAACCGCATCGATGTTTTCACCGACTTATAGTTTAAAAAGGAACGATTACAACAATACATTGAATTGAAAAATTAACTATGTTTTTACCACACTTATAATACGTAAAAATGTTATATTACTTATAGTTATATAAATTTCTACACATATCACGGCTCGAGTTTCTACGTATGACGGTCATTTTCAATTTCCGCCAAACGTCGAAACTCGAGTCGTGATATATGTAGAAATTTATATAACTGTGAATAATAAGTTATATAACATTTTTAAGTATTATAAGTGTGGTAAAAACAGTAACTGTTGCAACCATCCTATTCATATGATTACAGCAATATTTCGATGTTAATGATATATGTTTGGTATATTTATTTTGATGAGATTTTTTACGTGAAATATTATGTCATCCTGAGGGTGGAATCAAGTCTTAATGATAGCAATATCAGCGATTGAATAGATCCAAGATAAGCTTGCAGGTCGCAATATTAATATAATATTGCAACCCCAAAAATAAACTTCCTCAACGCAAATAAACATTAAAACAATATTATACTAGAAAATACATAGTTTGTATTGGTACAAAGCTACATTTTACATCCAACAAAATAATCACAAAAAAGTAAGAAATATTTGTTTTCTATGTAAAACTATTTCAGAAGAGAAATAATTCAATGTTGAAATGATTTTGGGGGTTCAATGTAATGCAACGATTTTTTTAGAGCGACTTTTACGTCTAGACATCTGTAAAGTTTCTGGGAGCTTTCAAGTAACCCATTTGTTTTATGTAATTCGTTATTTGATTTGCTCGCGAGTTTTTTCACGATTAAAACCGAATCAGCAAGTTCAAATAGTTTTTCAATACCTGTGGGTATCAACCAAATCTTTTCGTTCTTCGTAGTCTTTCCTATATTGTCTATAGACCAAATTAAATATAATCTACTTACACTACTGCAATGCATATAGATTTCAACATACTTCACTAATTAAGTTAATAAATCATGAATCAGTGTTGAACTCATTTTCTACCCTTTGGTCCCCTAATGTAGCTAAGGAACTGAGTGAGTCACTTGAAACATTTTTGGCATTATCGTCTCATCCCCTAATATTTCATTATGCTACTAGTATTGCAACTAGGGGATGATCTAAGTACACATAGTTCAAATACAAATTCTCTCATAAATCACTTAAACCTTCCCTAATGGATTTTTCAAAACATACAAAACTTACATAATATTGTTCACAAAGGCTCGTCGTTCTAGCTTTGTCTCTCCGGCAGGATTAGGCAGACAAGACTACACTGACAAGGTTGCTTAATCCACACTAGATCTATAAAACTATACGACAGACGATACTAGATAAACATATCTTAACAGATCAGACTTGTTAATTTAGTTTGAGGCTTTAATTTTCTTATAGAGATTTCTTTGTTTGTGATTTAATTTTGTTGGTGATTTAGTTTTATTGAAACTTAAGTTTGAGCTTATCATCGAGTTTTTGCAAAATATTTCAAGGATGTTGCAGAAATATTACGTATTCAGCATATTGGATTAGTTCAATTTGCAGCATAATGGATATTAAATAATTCGTATTTACTGATGTTTGTCGAACTTAGTAAATACTACTAGGTTACATTGTTTACCTGCAAACAGAAACTCAATCAAATAGCAATATTGATGGAATCGCAGATTTTGAATAAAATTACCATCGAAGATTTTTTATGAAAACTAGTTTATATAGTTGTAGTTAGATATACGTATTGACTTTTAGGAAATCAAACATTTTGATTTTCAATTAAGTTTAATCCTATACTTCCACGTGTTGGTCTAGTTATATTAGTATATTTTCTAACCTATAACATAAGTCAAATAAATAGATAGACAAATCTTTACATATCAGATTTGTTTATTTAGTTCGATGTATGTTTTATGTTACCTATGTCAAAAGTTCCTTAAATATATTTTTTATAAATATAGTTTTTGTTTCGAAGGACATTATATGGTGTAATCAAGTTGGATGAAAGTTCACCCTAGTCCAAACTTTCCTTCTATCATAATCCAATTATCTTGGGATTACCTTTTTTTCTTTGAGTTTTTCTTTTGAGTTAAAAAACAAGCTACCACTCCAAAGAACAAAGGCGAATACATCAAAACAAACAAGAAATATTCCGAAGTAAGACACAATTATTACAAATTTGATTTATTATTTTAGAAAATATTTGTAAAACAAAGTTGACCCAAAAAAAAAAAAGTTTATCTAAAATTTTATAATTTCAAATTTAAATCATTTTTTCTTTTAATCATAAATTTCTGTTGGGGGTTAAATTAAGCTCGGCTAAATCTATTGTACCGATGATTAATGGCGATTCAGCACTGCGTCTGCCTAATGCTGCATTAGGCCTTTAAACGAACCCAATTCTAATATTTGTACAATTGCGACGAGAATTAATTGTTCTTGCACAAATCGCGTTGCGAATAAATCACACTCACATCACACATAGAATCACATTAAAAACATTGTCAACAACAAAGAAACATTTCCCAAAAAGGAATTAAATTAATTCCACCCGGTTTTATTGTTAATTTTTCCTATTAACCGAAATTACAATCTCCGACCCTCTATTCTCTTTACATTGTGCAATTAATAATTACATCCTACTGCTGCTAATTTGATAAAGAAAAATCAGAATATTAAATATGTATTTAAAAATCGCAAAATCGCAATCTGATTGGGGATCCTGCAAAGATCAACGAGCCCAGACAGCTAAAGTGATCCGAGCGTAAAAATGAAAAGTCACTTATTGAGAAGATCGATCAAAACTTTAACAGAAAAGACACCAGAGAGTATTACAGAACGTTCAAAAGGAAACTTACGGTCTATAAACCTCCGTCGTTATGTTTTCAGCGAAAGGACGATACACTGGCGACTTCAAATGAAGAAATCTGTAACATCCTAGCTGACTACTTTAAGAACCTACAAAATGTTGATCAACTAAAAAATCCCATCAAGACCGAGGAACTCATTCACATATTCCCAGAATTCCGAGACCACCCAACAAAGATGAAATCAAACATCACATTGCTCGACTCAAAAACAATAAAGCACCAGGAGAAGACTCTGTAGTTGCCGAACTTTGGAAATATGTCCCTGAAGAAGCAGTTGACATCTTCCAGAAGCAAATGGAACAAATTTAGACAGAAGAAATCCTACCAGTAGATGGGAAAACTACCTTGATCCATCAGCTACACAAGAAAGGCAGCATGAAAAACGTCAGCAACCATAGAGGAATGTCCCTCTTACAGGTAACATACAAAACTCTCTCACTTGCTATCCTGGAGATATTAGAAGCTGAAGTAGAGCATCAAATAGGCGAATACCAAGGGGGTTTCAGAAAGGGTCGTTCAACTGCCGAACAGGTCCGCAACCTCAAAACGATCATCAGATTTTGCGATCTCAGGCAGAGCCGTCCTTAGACTTAGAAATTTGATCTGCATAAACTTATTAAACGTTTTTAAATGAAAATTGCAATGTTGGAAAATAAATTTTGCAAGCTTCTCTGAGTCCAATATTATCGGCGGCTCAGAAAAGCTTGCAAAATTCATTTTCCAACTTGAAAAATTTTTAGTAATTTTTTAAAAGAAAATATGAGAGTGGCTCGCAGAAAAAAAAGGAAAGAAACATGCTCGAGGCATGCTCGAATTTCTAAAGACCGGTGCTGTCACTGAAAATAAAAATGAGTCGAGAAATCTACAATGTGCGGCTACTACATCTGGAACCACAGAAAGTGAAATTATGAAGAAAACCGCGAGCTTCATGATTAATTTGGTAATGAGAAATTTGAAACTGAAATGGAAGAACAGTCAATTTTGGAATGTGTGGTTACTACATCTAGAAGCGCAAAGAGTGAAATGTGTGAAGGAAAACGTGATGAAATTAATGATGAAAGTAAAGTGTAAAATTAACTAGAAGAGTTTTCTGTCTTGAAAATGATCCAGGAAATTGCCCACTAAATGTTACTGATACTATGAGAATATTTCTCGTAAACAATAATCGAACGCAAGGTCGTGATTTTACTGAACTCATAATAAAAAAATAGGGAATATTGCTATTATTGATTCTTTTTTAACAACATTTTTGCAAGATAAGGTTTGGTTCACGAAGGAATTTGTGATTGGAAGCATATAGAAGACAGGAACACGAAACATCTATGCTGCACAACAAAGCCCAAAGCAAATATTTCGAATTGAAAAAAAGACACATAAGGAACAAACAATCGACGTTGTTCAACAACTACAAATAAATGGCGAAATAGAGCATTTGTGTGGTGTTTTAAAAAGAATTATATTATCAATTCAATATTTAGCCAAGCACAAGTACGCTTTTCGTGGCTCCAATTAAACGATATTCACAAAAAAATACGGAAAACGCCTAGGACTAATTGAAATGATTTCAAAATTCGACATTCGCATGGCAGAGCATTTAAGACGAATTAATGAAACCACTATTTAGGACCAAGAATTCAAAATCAAATTATTCAGTTGCTCAGTAAAAAGTGAGAGAGGAAATAATTTCCAAAATAAAAGAGAGAAAATATTTTTCCGTTTAAATGGACTATACTACCAATAGAAATCATATCGAACAATTAACATTTATAGCTAGAATTGTAGTTAGTTAGTGTCGAAGTGAAAATCAGTGTATTTTTTATAGGTTTTACACCAGTTCTAAAAAGTGCTGGTCTCAATTTATTCGACGAACTTCAAACATAATTAATTATAATAATGAAACTATAAATGAAATTATAATAAAAAAACTTAAAAATAATAATATGGCAATATGATATGGCAAAAAGTCTAGAATTTTGCAACAAAATCCTAGGGCATTTTTTGTACCTTGCACGGCACATTCCTTAAATTGGATACTAGACGATATGGCTGCAGTGTAGCTATGGCTATGACATTTTTTGGTACAATTCAACGATTTTCTACCTTATTCTCAGCCTCTGCTGAAAGATGGGCTATATTTTGTAAGCACATACCAGATTCGACATTAAAGCCCCCCCTATCTGACACCAGGTGGGAATGCCGACATGAATCCGTTAACACAGTTAGGTTACACATATTTGAGTTACGCGACGCCCTGGAAGAAGTTAGTGCAACCACAAAAGACCAAAAAATTAAAAGCGAAAATGGAATAAATCAGAAAATGGAATAAATTATGAATTTATTTTATCCTTAACTACGGTACGACTTCGTGCTTGCATATTTAAGGTTAGCAAAGTACTACAAAAAACTGAAGCGGATTTAAGTTTGGTTGTATCGCTACTAAACGGGTTGAAAACATTTCTAATTCAATTCAGAGAGACTGGTTTTTCCACTGCCAAACATGTTGCAAGTGAAATTTGTAGTGCAAATGACATTGAAATAAAGTTTAAAGAAACCCGAAGACGCCAGAGAAAAAGACTACTTGAATACGAAGGAGAAGATTCGAGAACCAGAGACCCTGAATTAAAATTTTATCAGGACTATTTCCTCTATGTGGTCGATCAAGCAGTTGTATCGGTAGAGGAAAATTTTACACAATCAAAAAGTTATGAAATAAATTTTGGATTTTTATATTACATCCACGATATAAAAACAATAAGCGACGATGAAATAAAAAAGAAATGCTGCACTCATTGTGTGACCTAGGTCTAATCCTGCCTGACGGCGAAACCCGTGATATAAGTGGTAGCGAATTATTTGAAGAACTTTTTCGAGAACCCTTTCCTAATTTGTTTATAGTTTTACGAATAATTTTGACAATTCCCGTAACATGGGGGGCATCGGAAAGGAATTTTTCAAAGTTAAAATTAGTCAAAAATTATTTGAGAACTAGTATGAGCCAGAAAAGAGTAAAAAATTTAACATTCCTGACGATTGAGCACAAGTTGTGTGAAAGTTTAAATTTTGATGAAATCATTAATCCATTTTCAGAAATAAAGGCTCTAAAAATTAATTTCCTTTAATTTTTTTTTTTTTTAAATCATAATTTTGTTTAGTTTAGTTAGTTTAGGACAATAACTTTATATATAGGTAATAAATATATGATCAGATATTTGAAAATTTTATTTTTTATGAATTTATGAACTATATTTATGTTATATGTTTGGATATATTTTGTTTTTGTTAAATTTTTGAATTTTTAATTTTGTATATGTTTACATTTTACATTGTTTTTCATTATTTTTTGCTTTACTACTAAGTAAAAATAGATGTTTATTTTACTTTTTTTATTTTTCTTGTGCAAAACAAATAAACAGTATTTATTATTATTCTTGTTTTGTCATTACAATTAATTTTCAAAATCCTATATTATTTTGTAGATTTTAAATTATAAAAAAAATTGTCTAAAGGGCCCCAAGATTATTTTTTGCCCTGGGCCCCGCACTTGCTAGGGATGGCCCTGATCTCGTGGCGTGGACCGTGGCGTCCGGCTGAAAATTCTCAACGAATTTGGGGTTGACCGAAACTGCTGGCACTAATTAGAGTTATCCTATATCAAACAAAATCCAAAGTAAAGTTCCTAGGATGTCTATCGGACTCTTTTGAAGTCAAAACGGGGGTCAGGCAAGGTGAGGGACTCTCCAATGCTTTTCAACTGAGTTCTCGAAAAGATCATTAGGACCTTGCGAACCCAATTATTAGAAGCAGAGTATAGTGAGAATGGGAACAAATTCCAAGGGGATTGTGGTTGACTGTCTAGCATTCGCTGATGACATCGCCATTCTGTCAAACGGCATAGAAACTGCTAGGATGCAAATCGACCTTCTAAAAGAAATCGAGGAACAAACTGGCTTGCAGATATCATTTGAAAGAACAGAAGTAATGACCAACATCAAAGATGTCCCAGCAAAACTCCAGACAAAATACGGGAGGATCAACTGAGTGAAAACATTTAAGTACCTGGGAGAGATCATCATGAAAAGTGGACTGGACAAAGAAACACTTAAGGAACGGGTACGCAAACTCGAAATAGCCTATCAAACTTTGCGCTCAATCTTCAAAAAAAATTGTCCAAAAATAGCAAACTTCGTCATTGTGAAACTGTTCAGAACAGTTTCATATGTAGCCAGTACATATGTATGCAGCCGAAAAATCGTTAGAGGTGTAATGGGATCGAATTACAAGAATGGCATCCATTATAAAAAACCCAACAAAGAAGTCTATAGTGAAATAGAGAAAATTACAGAAACGATCCGTAAGAGGCGGATACGGTATTATGGTCATCTCCAACGAATGGACGGAAACAGGCTGACAAAACAGATTTTTCACTGTTTTGACTCCAAATACAAAACCATAATGCCCTGGTTTATTAATACCAAAGAAGACCTCCAAATTCTGCATCTAAACCCAGGCGACGCCTACAATAGGAATTTCTTCCGCTAAAAGATATTGACGAATGGGGTAAACAGAGATGAACCAAAAGCAATACAAGGTACCACCTGGATAGCGGAGCGCAAGCTGGCCCACTCAGAGAGGACGAGTGAATTCTGTGCTCAGAAGAAAACGACACAAACTGCCAAGTGTAACAAGAGTTAACGTGATCCTAGATGGCCTCAACGAATAATAATAATAATACATATTTAATTTATATCTGATTATTGCGGCGAAACCATATTAATTATAGATACAATCAATCTTAAAAACTTACCAAAGCGAAATATAGCTTGAATATTTAAATATATTCAAGCTTTTCGTAGCTCAATAATATTACTTCTTATTAGAAATACAAACAAATCTCATGTTGAAATGACTAGATATTTGTGTGTTATTTCTAGAACCAGTCCATTTTCATGGCACTAACGGAGCTAGAGAAATAACATTGTTTCCTTAAGTTCATTTCTTTGTATTTAAATTAAGTGAATAGGCATATGCAGAATAGGTTTTGAGATGTATAGCGCATCAGTGCAGCTTTGCTATTTTGAATTATAAAATGGAATACACTTACATTACCTTGAACACCATATGCCAGACTGTCGAAGTTAGATTTCACATGTTTGTAAAAAGACCTGAACTTAGTTTCAATTATTGATTTAAATGATAATTTAATATTGGGGTGAAACCCAAATGATAATTGAATATTGGTTTAGAAATAACTTACAAATCTCTAGTTGTTTCAACATGATATTATTACTTAATATTATAGAGCTACGGATAGGTTAAATATATTCAAGCTATATTTCGCTTTAGTAAGTTTGTTAATTTACATCAATTATTTACCTAATCAATTAAAATTTCTAATTATCTAGATTCACAAACATCTAAATCAATTAAAAATCAAGAAACATCTAGATTTATCTAGATAATTGCGCTATTAGTTATTTTTCTCAAGGTATTTCTTGTTTCTAAATGGTTTATTTATTTATGTAAATTATTGAGGAAGAAATTTATGAGGAAGTTACAAAGGCGTTAAGTTGGAATGAAGTTAAAATATTCAATTCACATTATTATGAACGATATATTAAGTTAAGGAAATCGCATATTTAGACAGGAAGGAAGCTCAAAATTACAAGCTTGAAAACCAATTAACATACAGGAAACCACAGGATTTGGTCTTTTTTTCTAGCATATCAACAATTCACTTTGTAGTCTTATGATCTAGTTGTGACTCACGAACCTATCTAGTCTTGTCTATCCATTATTAATATTCTATTTTTTATTCGTCTATTCTTGCCGGTCTAGTATTGTCATTTCTATCCAAACTTCTCTGTCTTGTATGCCTAGTTTCGTCTAATCTTGAGTATCTAGTTTTATCTGTTTAATTTTGTCTGTATAGTTTTATGAATTAATCTTAACTGTCTACTTTCGTGTATCTAGTTCTGTCTAGACTTGTCGATTCAATTCTGTCTCCTATTTCATTTGATAGTTTTCGTATGGGTCTCAGTGTGTTACGATAAAAACCGACTCGGCAAGTTTTAATTGTTTTTATGTTCTCGTTAGCTCGATTTGGTATTTGGTATTCTGGTCACGCTCTGATGTAATGGCTCAGTCGAATTTTAACAGCAAATAATTTCGGGGACGAATTTTGAATTAGAAATTGGACAAATTAAAAATTCAAGGAAAATAAAGATAGGAGAATGAAAAAAGAAGGATTCAATCCATATTAAATCCATACTAGTTTACTCTGCAACTAGATGTACTCCAGATGTAATCTGATGATGATCCAATGAATAATTGGTCAAAGATAGATTGGCTTAGTTTTCAAAGTTTATTTTTTATAATCCAGCGTGTCTTAACAGTTTTAACAAGATTAAGATAGATTAACTATATTAGGTCTAGACTGGCAGTTTCGTATTTCTTTTGGTTTAGTTTAATTAATTTATTTAAAACTGGATTCGTTTAGAATGTTTTAATAGTCTAGGTATATTACTCTTCAAGCTTAATTTTGTTGACTAGTTTAGTTTACAGGAACTAGTTTTTTTAATCTTGTGTATCTTCTAATACAATTTTATACTTGTTCAATTTATCATCTAATTTCTTTTAACGTTTAATCCAAGTACACTAATTAGAAAAAATAGTCCAAAACCATTCCTACTTGGTTGAGTTAGGAAAAAACCTAGTCTTTCCAGTTTAAAGTTTTAAGTTTGAATTTAGACATAAGTACGGGAATAATGAAAGTTTTGTTTTGACAGTAAAATACGTCGACACGCAAGTTCGCTTATCATCAAAATATTTTTAACATACTTAACATGAAGAGCATTAAAATGTCAACGGGTAAAAATAATCGGCGACGCCGAGACGCTAACACCTCCTTCAGCAAACCCCGCGTCTAAAATAAACGTTAGAAACGAACACTGGATTATCTCCGCGTCTAGACCAATAACGTTTTATGTGGAAATTTTCTAATTGAGATTTTTCGGTTTGGATTTAGATCAAACGGGTTTCTAACTTTTGTTTCATGCAAATCTAAAAATATCCTGAAAATGAATCTAATAATATATTTGTCCACTTGAAAGTTGGAGCCAAAGTTAAACTTATCAAATAGAACTTTAACTTTGCATGCGAATATTTTCGCTCGTTTAATTTTGCATTGAAAAGTTAAGTAAATAAAATCAGGATGGTTCCGGGTGATTGAGTCCGGAGTTTATGAAATATTCTGGAGTTTTAATAACGCGCTTCGATTAACAAGCCCAGAAAGAATATTTTATTGCTCTGGAAAATTCACAGTTTTCGACAAATTTCCTTGATTTATTCAATAATGCCTTGCAATATTTTCAAAACCACAATTGTTAAATAAATCATATCAAAATGAAAATTTATTTCATCAATCGAAAATCCAAAAGCTATTTCACAGCGAATTTTAACCTTTAAATTGAATATGAAAAAAAAATGATAACATAAAACTACATAAGCTAGAATAAAGTCAGAAACCAGTTGAAAAGTTCAAATTCTATACATTAATATAACATATTTCGATTTAATATCCTTCAATTTTATGTAGAAAATTCCAAACTAAATGGGATCAACGTTATTACAGTCAATTTCTGGTAAAAGGAAATCAAATTCAAGAGAAATCGACTGATTTATAATTTGCAAATAAATGAACTCGCCCCGACTAAATCCACTTCATATCTAAATTCAGATCAAACATAAAAATAAACTATTGATAAAAAACTACTAAAAGGTAAGGTTGAATAAGCTAATAGGTATTTAATACTTTTTAAAACAGCTCTAAAATGCCCAAAATGTCTAGTCTTGTGTGCCTAGTCTTGTCTGAGCAGTCTTGTCTGTCTTGTCTGTTTAGTCTTGTCTATCTAGTCTCGTCTGTCTAGTCTTGTCTAGTCTTATTTGTCTAGTCTTATCTGTCTAGTCTTGTCTGTCTAGTCTTGTCTGTCTTGTCTTGTCTGTCTAGTCTTGCCTGTCTAGTCTTGTCTGTCTAGTCTTGTCTGTCTAGTCTTGTCTGTCTAGTCTTGTCTGTCTAGTCTTGTCTGTCTAGTCTTGTCTGTCTAGTCTTGTCTGTCTAGTCTTGTCTGTCTAGTCTTGTCTGTCTAGTCTTGTCTGTCTAGTCTTGTCTGTCTAGTCTTGTCTGTCTAGTCTTGTCTGTCTAGTCTTGTCTGTCTAGTCTTGTCTGTCTAGTCTTGTCTGTCTAGTCTTGTCTGTCTAGTCTTGTCTGTCTAGTCTTGTCTGTCTAGTCTTGTCTGTCTAGTCTTGTCTGTCTAGTCTTGTCTGTCTAGTCTTGTCTGTCTAGTCTTGTCTGTCTAGTCTTGTCTGTCTAGTCTTGTCTGTCTAGTCTTGTCTGTCTAGTCTTGTCTGTCTAGTCTTGTCTGTCTAGTCTTGTCTGTCTAGTCTTGTCTGTCTAGTCTTGTCTGTCTAGTCTTGTCTGTCTAGTCTTGTCTGTCTAGTCTTGTCTGTCTAGTCTTGTCTGTCTAGTCTTGTGTCTAGTCTTGTCTGTCTAGTCTTGTCTGTCTAGTCTTGTCTGTCTAGTCTTGTCTGTCTAGTCTTGTCTGTCTAGTCTTGTCTGTCTAGTCTTGTCTGTCTAGTCTTGTCTGTCTAGTCTTGTCTGTCTAGTCTTGTCTGTCTAGTCTTGTCTGTCTAGTCTTGTCTGTCTAGTCTTGTCTGTCTAGTCTTGTCTGTCTAGTCTTGTCTGTCTAGTCTTGTCTGTCTAGTCTTGTCTGTCTAGTCTTGTCTGTCTAGTCTTGTCTGTCTAGTCTTGTCTGTCTAGTCTTGTCTGTCTAGTCTTGTCTGTCTAGTCTTGTCTGTCTAGTCTTGTCTGTCTAGTCTTGTCTCTCTAGTCCTGTCGGTCTAGTCTTGTCTGTCTAGTCTTCTCTGTCTAGTCTTGTCTGTCTAGTCTTGTCTGTCTAGTCTTTGCCTATACAGTACTGACTCTTTAGTCTTGCATATCTAGTCTTGTCTGTCTTATCCTGTCTGACTAGACTTGTCTGTCTAGTGCTGTCTGACTAGCCTCGTATGTCTAGTCTTGTCTGTCTAGTCTTATGTGTATAACCTTGTCTGTCTAGTCTTGTCTGTCTAGTCTTATGTGTTTAGGCATATTTGTCTAGTTTTGTCTGTAAAATCTTATCTGTCTAATCTTGCCTGTCTAGTTTTCTGTGTCTACTTTTGTCTGTCTAAGGCTTGTCCGTCTAGTCTTGTCTGTCTAGTTTTGTCTCTGTAGTCTTATCTGTCTAGTCTTGTCTGTCTAGTCCTCTCTGTCTAGACTTGTCCGTATAGTCTTCTCAAATCAAATCAAATATTTATTGATACAACGATGTACTAATGTACAAATTGAAAATGTCGAGGAGATTACGATAAAGATAAAAAAAATACAAAATATTAAGATAAAAAATAAGAAAATAGAAATATTATTGTAAAATAACAATTTATATTATGGAAGTTATTTAAAATGCACTTGATGTGAATCTTTATTCTTCAATGTATGAAAGTATGATGCTGTATGCTTCAAAAATGCATCAATGTATGATTATGTAGAATGCCTGCCGCATAAGTATATCTTTCAGTTTCGCTCTAAAAACATTAAAGGAGGTTACTTCTCTTAGCCTAAGTGAGGTATTTGTGATAGTGTATTATTTCTGAGCCTAAGTGAGTTCCTCCATGTGAGGTATTCCTCGAAACAGATACCTAGGTATTTTGAGGATTCTGATCTGTGCAATTTTTCTTGACCAATTTTTAACTGCAGATTTTTTTAAGGTTTCTTTCTGGAAGTTTGAAATATTACATAGTTGGTTTTTTGTATGTTCTGTACATATTATTGTCAGAGAACCAGGTGTGGGCTTTTTCCACGTGTCTGTTCGCTTCGATTTCTGTTTTTTTCTAATTAATTCGAGAGCCTTCCGATATAATAAAACCTCCATAGAGGTTGCAATGATTTGCTGCTATAAACGTGATCATATCTGCTGTATAAATTGAGAATAGGGTCGGAGCAAATACACTCACCCTGTGGGATCCCGATGTTAATGTTTGCAATATCAGACGTGACATTATTGTTATTATATTCTATTTTTACACAGAACTGTCTATTTACGCCGTTCTATTTTTGCACAATCTTGTCTGTCTAGTCCTGTTTGTCTAATTTTGTCTGTCTAGTCTTGTCTGTCTAGACTGTCCTTAAGACTTCTAAGCCCACATAGCCTTGCAAAATTCTTAGATTTTATTTAATTATGGCAGCACGCTAGCAATATGGAGAAACCAATCTATGTTGTTATCCACATGTATCCCTAGGAGTCTAACGGTTGGTCTTACTTGGAAAACTCTCCTTCTATGTCGACGTTTTTGGGGTATACTTTTAGACTTCTATTGGTTTTAAAGATGATTATGTTTGTTTTCTTTTTGTTCATGATTAGGCGATTTGCATTGAACCAGTTTTTAAAAGAAAATATTGCACCCGCTGTGTTACTTTCAATGTCATCAACGGACTGGTTTTCTAGTAAAAGAGTGGTGTGGTCAGCATAATTTATCATTCGGAAGGAATTGTTTAGACATGGGTTTGGTAAATCATTTATATAAATAGTGAAAAGAAGAGGTAACCAGGATGCTTCCTTGTGGTATCCCCATCTCCACTGTTCGCATGTGTGACCTCGAAGTAGCATTTGATATCAGTACATTTCGTCCGGTGAGTTACGTACGATTTGATCCAATTTAAAGGGATTCCTCTGATTCCCCATTTCTCCAGTTTTATTAAAAGAATATTATGATCTACCGTATCGTAGGCTTTCTATACGTCAATCAATAATCCCGATGGAACGAATAGGTTTTCAAGCTGCTTAACAATATTTGTTGTAAACTAGAAACATGCCGTATCTATACTTTTTCCTTTAACAAGGACGTGTTGGTTATCATTGGGGATATGATGCCGAGGAAACCTTCTATCCTAGCACAAAATACCTTCTCAAATATTTTGGCAAAGGATGAGAGAATATTTATAGGTCTATAGTTTTCTAAGTTGTACTTATCTCCGTTTTTGTAGATGGGAATTATTTCTGAGATTTCTAACAGATCTGGAAAGATGAGATTGAAATAGAGTTGTTAATTATGAACTTTAATAGTAATGCTATATGTTCAAAAGTATCCTTTATAATATATATTGGCATATCCAGTGCTCTTTTTATTTTTCAGGGCCATAACTATGTTATACAATTCATTCCCTCTTAGAGGATTCGCAAACATTAAGTAATTGAAATGAGACGTTATATTATCTTGGTGTAGAGTGTTTGGCAGAGTTTTAATTAAAAGTTTGGCATTATACGTGACAAGGTCGTTAAAATTTATGGCAGCATCTATTGGATTTACATCTGTGTGTATTTGGTACCCCTTCATTCTTGGTTTTAGTCTTGTTATTTGGTGGTTGACTGCTTCCCAGTTTGTCTTGCTCAAATTATCCGAAGTTTCTAGTTGGTATTCAATATTATATGATTTTTGCTTTCTTATTAGTGAATATAATGTGAATTAGTGAATTTTCTCTACGCTTGTTATTATGTTCTTCTTTAAAGTTACTGTTATATTTACCCAATGTTTGTAGGATTCCCATTTGCTTTCTTATCATGTATATCTCCTGAATATTATATAAACAATGGGAATTATTTCGGATTTTACTGGAGATATTAGAGAAACTTTCATTAAAGTATTTTAAGAAAATACTCATGAATGAGTTCCATTGCTTATTGACTTCTGATTCGCCACAATTCCAAACATCGGACCAGGTTTCTTCCTGTAGTTGCTGTTTAAAATGGGTAACATTTTCTTGATTGAAATGGCGCTGGTAGTTGACAGTTTTTCGCTGTTGACAGCTGTTCGCATTTGTTCTTTTGAATGTGATCATTTGGGCGTTGTGGTACGATATGTGATATTCCAGCGTTGTTGTGTGAAATCTCATTCCTTTCTTAACTATGACATTATCAAATCTTTAAATGTTAGTGTACAATTTAATTGGTCTAGAATAGAGTTAAATTCTCTACTGCTCCTTGTTTTTTTCAACACTTCTATATTTAAATCGCCTGCAATGACGTACATTTTCTTTTCGAGTTCAATCTTGGACAAGATGTGATGAAGTCTTATCTGTCTAGTCTTGTCTGTCTAGTCTTGTCTGTCTAGTCTTGTCTGTCTAGTTTTGTCTGTCTAGTCTTGTCTGTCTAGTCTTTTCTGTCTAGTCTTGTCTGTCTAGTCTTGTCTGTCTAGTCTTGTCTGTCTAGTCTTGTCTGACTAGTCTTGTCTGTCTAGTCTTGTCTGTCTAGTCTTGTCTGTCTAGTCTTGTCTGTCTAGTCTTGTCTGTCTAGTCTTGTCTGTCTAGTCTTGTCTGCCTAGTCTTGTCTGTCTAGTCTTGTCTGTCTAGTCTTGTCTGTCTAGTCTTGTCTGTCTAGTCTTGTCTGTCTAGTCTTGTCTGTCTCTCCCTCGAAGTATCTACACCTTGACGAAGGCATTACGCCGGGTGGGGGAGCTTGCGCGTCCTAATGATCCTGAGAGCTATGCTGACGGTAGCGTAGCTACCAGAAGGGTCACCCAAGTCAGACAGGTCAAGGGAGAAGGACCAGACCAAGATAGATACGCACAGAGGGGAAAATCCTCTTTAACAAAAAAAGTTCCCTAGACTTATTGGCGCGGGTCTAGGTCGGATAGCCCTTAATTATGAAATGAGCTCAGACAAGGAAAATTCGTTTACGGTGCAGAGGATGGATACCTCAGTGCCGGTCGGTACAGGGAGTGTGCGAGCGGGCTCCCCCCGACCGTTATCCAACGACCGCCCAACACTTCTGGTAGGGAACCAGGCCGAAGTGCAAGATACCATTACTGGAACAGTAAAACAAACTGCAGACAGCGTCAAACGAGCGACAACTCTTGACGGTTTCCTGGAGAGTAATAGACTGCCGCACAGCAGGCTGAATACCAGCAGTAGTCAAAGACAGCGCTGTAATTCAATGGGCACCGCCAAAAAGAAAAAAAGGAAAGTAGCAGACACGTCTTTCGATGCCACCGACTCATTAGATACCACAAAAAAGAAGGAGTGCCCAACTGCATCTAACATTATTGAAACTATTCAATTGATCACACTGTACGCAGCTCAGCTCGCTAAACTCGTTGATGAAAGCCCTAGCACGAAGAGGGAGATTAAGACTCTGGTGGAAAAGATGAAAAGGCAAACCGAAAAAATCAGCAAAGGCCCCGCACAGGAATGGTTTGAAGCCCATAGGTGGGAAAATATTGAAATTCCTACCTATGATGTAGACATACAAGTGGACAGCGACCAACTGGAACCTACACGTACATGCTGTGCTGGTACACAGACCACCGAGACCGGTAGACACGACCCCCACTCAACATCGATGGTACCTGCTGTAAACTCTTTAGAAACCCTGGAGGGCGTAGACTCTCTAAAAAATGGCACTCTGCAGATGTGAAGGAATGGAGGGCGGAACTGTTCACCAACACCGAGGTAATTGTGGGGAATCCACTCAACAGGGAAGACGGATCGGTAAAGATAGTAATCGTGGATCCCAATGACAGTAAGATGGAGAAGGGCATCCAAAGAATCTATCGAGAAAAATATCCTGAAATAGGGGAACTAAACGGTGACTTTGAAATCTTGGAACAAGTAACGAAAATCAGGTCAAAAGATCCCGAGGAAGTGATACACAGGAAAATTATTAAAATGACGCACGACGGAACAGAAGAGGACTTATGGGATAAGCTCAAAAAATTAAAGGAGGAAACAGGCAATTGTGATGGGATTGCAATCCACCACCTCGCCAGTCTGACCACACTAAGATTCCAAAAAATGATAGAAGCTATCTTTCACAACACAAGAACAAAAGTATATATATACAAAAGAAACACGCAAGGTCCAGCGGGAGATGATCAAAACAAGCCCTATACAGAAAACGCAGGATGAAACGGAGGATGGATTAAACCAAATCATAGAAGGGCCAAACAAATAAAAAAAACGATAGAAATAACGCCCACAACTTCTAGCGGAAGCACCTTCGCCAGTGTCTTGAAAACGATGAAACAAGAAATAGATGTAGAGGAAGTTGGAGTGCAGGTTCAAGAAATCAAGAAGACTAAAAGTGGAAACTACAGGATTACGGTCAAAGAGAAAAAAGAAGGAGCAGCAACTCTGTTTAAAGAAAAAGCTCTCGAAACTCTAAAAGACATAGCCACAGCCAAAGAAATGGAGCCATCTAGGAAAGTTATCATAATCAGGGATATACTAGAGGGGACAACAGAAGAAGAGATCAAGGAAGCGATAGCAGATACAACGGGTATAGAAACCCAGAGGAATGATATAAAGATCAACACCCTAAGAGCCACAAAAAAAGGAGACACCATGGTAGCGACAGTAAGTCTATACAAGAAGAAGGCCGAGGAGATCATTAAGACTGGAAGAATTAAAATCGGCTGGCAAAGATGCAGAATAAGCGAAATCCTGTCCCCAATCAAATGTTACAAATGCCTAGGACATGGGCACGAAATGAAGGACTGCACAGCGGAAAAAAAGGATATGAAAGACCGGTGCTATAAATGTAGCAAGAAAGGACATCTGGCAGTAAACTGCGAGAACGCTCCATACTGCTACGAATGCGAGGAAGAAGGTCATCGAGCTGCCACCATGGAATGCGGCAAATATAAAAATGAAGTAATTAAACTCAGAAACCAAACTCCAAAAGAGAGAACAGGATCAAAAAAAAAGGTGTCAAATGCGGAAAACCAGAAGGATATGCGACCACTCCAAAATGACCCTTAAGATCCTGCAAACCAACCTGAATAGATGTGGCCCGGCACATGACCTATTATATAAGACCGCCACGACACTACAACTGGATCTGGTACTAATATCGGAACCTAACATCAAGGATGTCAATAAAGGACCCTGGTTCCACAGCAATGAAAAAAGTGCCGCAATAAGAGGCTTCAGAGACACCAAGATCACCAGAAGCGCAAGCGGAAAAGGATATGTCTGGGTAGAGACTCTAGGCATCATAATATACAGTTGCTATTGCTCACCAAACATAAGTGACGACGAGTATGTAGCAATACTTAACGGAATACGCGAAAGCATGTTCCTAAATGGAAACACCAAGAAAATTTTGGTAGGTGGCGACTTTAACGCAAAATCCAGGCTATGGGGATCTGGAACAGAGGACAGAAGGGGAAAAATATTATCCGAATGGTTAGCCGCAGATGACCTACAGCTACTGAATACAGGGGACGCTCCCACTTTCGTAAGAGGAAACAGCACGTCTTATATAGACATTACCTTCAGCACTGCAAACATAAGCAGGAAAATAACGAACTGGAGAGTACTGGAACTTGAAAACTTGAGCGACCATCAATATATTTGTTACGAAGTTAAGATAGGAAGGACCAATATGGAAATAAAACAGCAACATAAACCACTAGGCTGGAAAATTAAACATGACGCCTTAGAACTTTTTAGCACAGAACTAGACCAAAATATTGAAGACCAAAAGGGAAAACAAGAAATCATAACTCCAGAAGGATATATTAAACAAATCAAAATTACGTGCGACCGAACACTACCAAAAAAGTCAAGCCAGCATATAAAGAAACAACAAGTGTATTGGTGGAACACTGAAATAGCAAAACTAAGAAAGGAATGTATAGCTAGAAGAAGGAAAACCACAAGAACAAATGCAAATCCAAACGCAACCACAGAACAAAGGAAAAAATATCTAAGCGAATACCATGAGCACAGAAACTCTCTTAAGCAGGCCATACTAGATGCTAAGAAGAAAGCATGGAAGAAGGTCTGCGACGAGATAGACCACAATATATGGGGAGAGGGCTATAGAATAGTATGCAAAAAAATGAATGTGGCACCAAAGACCTTCCTTACAGAAGAGCAGATGGTGGAGGAAGCCAACAAACTATTCCCGAAAAACCCCATACTGCAATGGGAAAAGGAACTGGCTGGTCTTCCTAAAGCTGAGCCCACATATTTCACCGTAGATGAACTAAAAGTAGCAGCAAGCAAATTGAAATTGGGAAAAGCACCCGGACCGGACTGCATCCCGGCGGAACTAATCAAGTTGACAGCTCTCAGACAACCGCAATACTGCCTGGACGTATATAACAGATTATTGAGCAGAAGAGAGTTTCCAAAAATATGGAAGGAATCGAGACTAGTTCTGCTGGAAAAACCTAAAAAAAATGGGGTTCAAAGCTACCGTCCCTTAAGCATGCTAAATACTTCCGGCAAACTGCTGGAACAATTAATCTACGGAAGACTAAATGAAGAACTCGAGCAAACAGGAGGTTTAGCCGGCATGCAGTTCGGATTTAGAAAGGGGCGCTCCACCATTGATGCAATGCAAATAATTAAAAACAAGGCAAGAGAGACGAAAAAGGATTTTTGCGCAATGGTTACGCTAGACGTACAAAACGCCTTCAATAGCGCCTCTTGGAAGGGTATCGTAGATGACCTTAAAGCAAGAAACATTTCCACATACCTAATAGAATTGATATGCAGTTACTTCACCAACAGAACAATGCTGATAGGACATAAACACTCAACTGAGGTGACATGCGGTGTACCACAGGGGTCCATACTCGGTCCACTGCTGTGGAACGTTCACTACGACAGCGTAATAAACGTGGAAGTGCCGCAGGGAGTGACCCTTGTAGGATATGCGGATGACCTAGCTGTAGTTGCCTGCGGGCGAACAGGGACATCACTAGAAGGTAAAATAAATGCCGCAATCCTTGAAATCCAAAAGGAAATGAAGAAGAAAAAGCTCCAGTTAGCCCCCCAGAAAACGGAATGCGTACTGCTAGTGGGTCGGAGGAAGTTAAAGGAGATAACCATACAGATCGACGGAATAATGATTAGCACCATTAAAGTTCTCAAGTATCTAGGAATCTATTTTGACCACAATATGAGAATGACCAAACATGTCGAAAACATCGCAAAAAAGGCGGAAGAGTTATCTACCAAACTGTCCCGGATAATGCCTAACGTGGGGGGTGCAAGAAGCAGTAAAAGGAAAATACTTGCATCGGTAGTGTACTCGATAATGCTGTATGGGGCGCCAATCTGGTGCGAAACCATGAAATGTGTTAAATATAGAAACATAATGGAAAGTGTTCAAAGGAAAACACTAATAAGAATATGTAGCGCATACCGCACCACGTCAACTGCAGCACTTCAAGTGATCGCCGGAGTACCGCCAATAGAACTACTGGTGGACGAAAGATGCCGTATGCATAAAAAACAAAATGGACAAACCACGGCACAAATAAAAGAAGAAACTAAAACGAAATGGCAGGAGAAATGGAATGAACTGCAAGATAAGGGCGAGTGGACCAAAAAACTGATCCCGGATATTATAAAGTGGACAAACAGGAAACATGGAGAGGTGGGTTACCACATCACACAAATTCTGGGTGGCCATGGCTGTTTTGCAGCCTACCTCAAACGGTTCCATCTACAGGAATCGGAAGACTGCACCTACTGTGGGGAGGCAGACACAGTGGAACATACCGCTTTCTACTGCCCCCGATGGACAAGCGAAAGACTAGAGATGGAGGTACGCATAGGAGAGACGTTAACCAACACGAACATAACGGCAATCATGCTGAGGAGTGATAAAGACTGGAAAGTTGTAGAAAAGGGTATGAAGAAAATTATTGATAAAAAGGAAGAGGAAGAAAGAAAAAGGAATAAACAACTAGTGAGAACGAAATATTAGAACAGCCCTCCCTTGAAGAAATGCTTTTGCGATTCCGAGGGATATAGGGAGCATTCCAGGGGGACCACTTGTCAAGTTAACGAAAGTGCTTGCTACGTCCCCCCCCCCAAAAAAAAAAAAAAAAGTCTTGTCTGTCTAGTCTTGTCTGTCTAGTCTTGTCTGTCTAGTCTTGCCTGTCTAGTCTTGTCTGTCTAGTCTTGTCTGTCTAGTCTTGTCTGTCTAGTCTTGTCTGTCTAGTCTTGTCTGTCTAGTCTTGTCTGTCTAGTCTTGTTTGTCTAGTCTTGTCTGTCTAGTCTTGTCTGTCTAGTCTTGTCTGTCTAGTCTTGTCTGTCTAGTCTTGTCTGTCTAGTCTTGTCTGTCTAGTCTTGTCTGTCTAGTCTTGTCTGTCTAGTCTTGTCTGTCTAGTCTTGTCTGTCTAGTCTTGTCTGTCTAGTCTTGTCTGTCTAGTCTTGTCTGTCTAGTCTTGTCTGTCTAGTCTTGTCTGTCTAGTCTTGTCTGTCTAGTCTTGTCTGTCTAGTCTTGTCTGTCTAGTCTTGTCTGTCTAGTCTTGTCTGTCTAGTCTTGTCTGTCTAGTCTTGTGTGTCTAGTCTTGTCTGTCTAGTCTTGTCTGTCTAGCCTTGTCTGTCTAGTCTTGTCTGTCTAGTCTTGTCTGTCTAGTCTTGTCTGTCTAGTCTTGTCTGTCTAGTCTTGTCTGTCTAGTCTTGTTTGTCTAGTCTTGTCTGTCTAGTCTTGTCTGTCTAGTCTTGTCTGTCTAGTCTTGTCTGTCTAGTCTTGTCTGTCTAGGCTTGTCTATCTAGCCTTCCTGTCTAGTCTTGTCTAAAGTGATTTTTTTTTTCATAAGAAAATTAAAATTAAATAAAACTTTTTAAAATGAGTGTAAAATCTATGGTGATACCAGAGACAGAGGAGCGATCATAAGACGAATACACACACACCACCGGAGGCAATTGCAAAAAGCAAATTCTACATTTTTGATTCTATTTTTTTTTTATGACACCTTGACCCCAAACTTGTAAGATACATCCCCTCGCATGGATAATAAAAAATATTGTTTGCAACACGGGCGGTCCTGTCAATTGTCCTCTAGAGCGAATGTACGCACTCATTTCGTTCGTGCGACCAATTTCGCTCTCGTGTCCAATTGACAACCTACCGCCCTAGTTGCAGAATATACTATTTTTTTGTCAATTTTCAAAACGTTAAATAACCTAGTGCTTCTTAATTTAAACTATTTAAGCAAAAATAGGTTATTTAGGGCCTATGAGTAACGTGACAGAAAGCCACCGAAACTTGTCAACTAATTGTAAGTGATTTTCGTTTTTAAAGGCATCATTAAAGTCTATCGATTAATAGACATAAATAAAGTTGCTTAACAGTATACAGGCCGCGCGATGATAATGATAAAAAATTTGGAAATTTGCAAGTTTTCTGGTTCAAAATACTATTGGGGCTAGTCTTGCCTGCCTAGTCCAGTCTGTCTAGTCTTGCCTCTCTAGTCTTGTTTGTCTAGTCATATCTTGTCTAGTCTTGCCTGTCTAGTCTTGTCTGTCTAGTCTTGTCTGTCTAGTCTTTTCTGTCTAGTCTTGTCTGTCTAGTCTTGTCTGTCTAGTCTTGTCTGTCTAGTCTTGTCTGTCTAGTCTTGTCTGTCTAGTCTTGTCTGTCTAGTCTTGTCTGTCTAGTCTTGTCTGTCTAGCCTCGTCTGTTAGGTCTTGTCTGTCTAGACTTGTTTGTCTAGACTTATATGTCTACTTTTATCTATCTAGTCATGTCTGTCTAGTCTTGCGTGTCAAAACAAAAAATACATGTACGTCACAATAATGATTTAACGGAAACTTCAAATTTTGCATAAGTATAAAAACAATTTGCTACCAGGAACCATCTCTGTCTAGTTTTGTCTGTCTACTTTAGTCTGTCTAATCTTATTTGTCTATGGTTGTCTGTCTTGTCTTGTCTATGAATTTATATCTTGTTTGTCTCGTCTTGACAATTTCTATTCTTGCCTGTTTTGACTTATCTCCCTACCATATTCATTTACTTGTTAGTGTGGATTACTTTTGCACGCGAGATTTAATTTTCAATACAAATTATTTACATAAATCACAAATAAAGTTTAATTCTAATTGTTTTTTAACATATCATAAATCATGAAGTTCCTTCAAATAGAAATGTTACCACAAATAATCTCTATAAAAGCTCCAATAAATTTTAATAAAACTGGTTATTATAAGTTTGGAATATTTCATTCTACAAACTAAACATGGATAACATTTTCTGCTAAATAATTATTATAATTATTATAAATTATTTTTTTAAATCTACACAATCTATATACCGTCAGGCGTTTCAAAATGTGAAACGCATTAGAGATTTATCTCGGTGGCTGCACACTAAAACCAAATTAGAAATAAAATCCACACCCCCAAGTAATCCAACTAAGGAAATTTACATAAGACGTGTCTGACTAAATTTGATAAAACACAATTCTAATTTCCACACTTTGCAATAAATCTCTTATTGTTGAAGACTCTGTATGAAAAATTTAATATAGAAGAGTACTAAATAGAACGCAAAGTGAAATTTCGGTGCAGGAAATGGGGAAAATTCGCGCGTTTATTGTGTGCACACAGGTAAAGCTAATGCGATGATTCCCGACGATAAATTCAGGAGAAAAACGTTTCAAGTTGCTTGGTATAATGTTTTTCAAACGACCATTTCAACACACAAAAACCGCTTACAATGAAAAAAAAACAACTACTTGTATTGCAAAAATAAAACCTTAGTTATTCCTTTTTGTAATCTTATCCTAATAATAAAATATATATATATATATATATATATATATATATATATATATATATAATGCAACATATATATATATATATATATATATATATATATATATATATATATATATATACTGTTCATAGACGGCAAGGTATGGAAATGGAATAAAGAAAACGGAGCACTAGAAGAAGAAAATACAACAAAACAATACAACATAACATATGACGACTCAAAAAACCAAAGACTAAAAGAAATGATCATAAGTTGACGAACACGGCAAAGAAAAAGGAAAAGAACATGGGAGCAGAAATAACAAGTCGAGAAGGGAAAGAAAGAATATGGAAAGTAGGAACATGGAATACCAGAAGCTTAGCAGGCAAAGAAAAAGAACTAGAGGAAGAATTCTAGAAAGCAGGACTTGATATCCTGGGAATAACAGAAACCAAAAAGAAAGGCAAGGGAGAGATGGAATTAGAAAGAGGACATATTCTGAAATACAGTGGAGTAGAGATCAAGCATCAAGGTAAAGAAGGAGTTGGCTGTATAATAAAGAAAGAGAACGTAAAATGCTTACACAAATGGAATGGGATCTCCGAGAGAATACTAAAGATAGAAATTGGAAACGATACGCAAACAAAAACAACAGTCATAGTGGCATACGGTCCAAATGAGAATGAGAGTGTAAAAAAGAAGAACAGCTTCTGGGATCAGCTAGCGGAAGCAATAGAGGAGGTTAAAGGAAGACTAATAATAATAGGAGACTTAACCGGAAGAGTAGGCAAAAAGGACGAGGAAACAGGAGAAGCAATAGGACTCCATGGAGAAGACACCAGAAATAACAATCTAACAAGACTGATCGACTTTTGCTTACTATACAATTTAATAATAACGAATACATTCTACGCGCACAAAGATACATAATACACAAATACATAAATACATAAATATACTAGAGAAGTAAAGAGCAAAGGGGAAAGATCGATAATAGATTTTATAATAATAAACAGAGATTTAAAAAATGAGGTAAAGGATACAAGGGTGAAAAGAAGTCCAGAAATATATTCGGACCATCATTTAGTGTTGTCAAAAATACAATTAAAGTTAGAAACAAGCAAACAACCAAATAATACAGGAAAAATAAACAAGGCCAAAGAAAAAATCAAAACATATAAATTAAAAGAAGAGGAGACATCAAAGGAATTCAACCAAAAAGTAGAAGCTGAGTTAGCTAAAAACTTAATTAACACATACAATGCAACGCTGGAAGAACTATGGAAGTATGTCAAAGACATGCTATTAAAAATAGCAACAGAAGTATGTGGAACAAGCAAATTTATCGAATTTAAGAAGCAAACGAATTGGTGGAATGAGGAAGTAAAGAAAGAAGTAAAAATAAAGAAACAGAAATGGAAAGACTACTTAAGAAACGCAACAATGGAGAAGTACAAAAAATACAAAGAACAGAGGAACAAAGTCAAGGAAATGGTGAATCAAGCGAAACAAAAATCTTGGGAAGCATTCGGAGAAAAGATGGAAACAGACCGATTTGGAAACCAAAAAGTATTCTATAAAGTTATCAAGGGTCTTCGGAAGGGAAAACCAGTTAGAGTCAACCATATAAAGTCTAAGGATGGAAGCATACTGGGAGACGAAGAAGGCATAGCGAGGAGATGGAAGGAATACTTCGAGGAAATGTTAACGATAGAACAAACAAGAGAAATACCAGAAAGCGAAGAGAGGGAAATAGAGAGTAATATAGAAACACATGAACAAAATATAAAGATCGAAGAAGTAGTAGAAGCCGTGAAAAAATTAAAAAGGGTAAAGGAGCAGGCCACGATAGAATAACAACAGAAATGGTTGAGAGTCTGGGAACCAAAGGTCTAGAAATATTAACTAGTTTGTTCAATAAAGCAATGACAGAAGAGAAAATACCGAAAGATTGGGAACTAGGGATAATACTACCACTCCACAATTCTCCATAAAACAAGATGCTCGTGGCTTTCATAGACCTAGAAAATGCATTCGACAGCGTCACAAGGAAAACTGTGTGGAACGGCTTAAAAAGGAGAAGAGTGAACAATAAACTACAGCGATGCATACAAAGTATATATGGGAATACAAGGAACATTGTCAGAACAGGAAACCTACAATCAGAGAAGTTTACAACTAGGGAAGGTTTAAGACAAGGAGGTATCCTCAGCCCAGCCTTGTTCAATATAGTTATGGATGATATTATAAAGGAAGTAAAGAGCAAAGTGAAGAAACTAAAGGTCTGATATAAGAACATGCGAATTGTAGAAGTATCAGAGAGTGTATTTGCTGATGACCTGGTAATATATGCGAAAAACGAAGAAGATCTGCAATATAACCTGAATATATGGAAAAATTCACCAATTGAAAAAAATTTGAGAATTTATGCAGGAAAAACCAAGGTAATGGTGAAGACTTGGAAATATCAATAAAATTAGATGGAAAAAAAAATAGAGCAAGTGCAAACATTTAAATATTTGGGAGTGAAGATTCACAAAAATGGAAAGATGGACGCAGAAATAAATGATAGACTGGAAAGTGCTGCTAGGTTATATAATTCACTGAATAACGCCTTCATAAGGAAAAAAGAAATATGCAGCAAATCAAAAATTACGGTATTCAAAGCTATTTTTAAACCCGTATTAACCTACGGAAGCGAGATCTGGGTGTTATCCAAACAAGCAAAAAGCAAGATCCAAGCAATGGAAATGAGGTACCTGCGAGGATTGAAGGGGATTACACGAAAAGATAGAATCAGAAATGACTTAGTAAGAGAAGAACTGGAAGTAGAACCCGTCATAGAAAGCATCAAAAGACAACAATTAAAATGGTTTGGACACCTAGTGAGGATGAAGGAGGAAAGATCAACAAAACAAATATAACAGGCGAGAACACACAAGCGCAGAGCAAGGAGCAGACCAAGAAAAACATGGGATGAGGCGGTGACAAAAACAAAAGCGAGAAGGGACTGTCGTGGAACGAGGGGAAAAGGATCAGTAAGGACAGAATGGAAAGGAATATATATATATATATATATATATATATATATATATATATATATATATATATTAGGGTGGTTCTTAACAATTTTTTCGTTTCAGAAATGCCCTCCCATGGTCAGAAAGTGTTCTAATTGATGAAAAAATATGACGGATAACGTGACCCGATGGTTTCCGTTTCAAAAACCCACTTCTAAAGCCCAAAAACCGTTTTTCAGCTTAAAAATTATGAATCTGTCAAAACTTAATGAGGGACTGTAAAAATCATCAGTTTTACCATCAGGAGCTGATAAATATTGACACTTAATGCTCTTCATTATAAGGTGTACTGAGAAACTAAGCCACATAATCGTGTCAGGCGATTCCAGCCTTCCCTATGCACCTCGAACAAAATTTTGAACATTTCTCTAAAATTTTCGAAATAAGAAACTTTTCACATGAAATTTCATCACTTAATGATTACTAAAACATGAGTCATGAAGATTTTACTAACTTTGGAGTCAGATATACATCAAGTATTGACGATCCGTCTAGAATGAATTCATCAAGAACATCATCAATTCATAGACTATTTTATGACAAAGAGTGTAATTTTTTTTAAATAAACAACTATGCAATGTTTAGATTCATTAAAATTACACAAACATGATATTATAATAGGTTTTTTCCTATTGAAATTTAGCTTGAATAATAATAAATAAATTTTCTTCATAAATTTTTTAAAGATATTCTCGCAAGAGCGTTTTTTTCTTAGAGTCTTTATACAATTTATTATATCCTTCTATCACTTGTAATGCGAATTGTCGTTGTTCTGTATCTTTGGTAAAACTATTTTTGTAATCCTGCACTAACTTAATGCCCCTTTCAGCAGTATCATTAACAACTTTGATATTTTTGACGATATTTCTTGCTTCAATGTAATTTTTATTTTTCGTCCAGTGCTAAGGATTATATTTCAAAAATGTTGTATCAATTGAAAATCTTTCAAATATTTCCTTTGATTTCGAATTTATAAAGTTATCTATTTCAATGTCTTTATAATTGACGATATCTTTAGCTTGGATCACGATTCTCTTATATACAAAACTATCAACCATATCCAATTCCACATTTTGTAAAAATTGAGCCGCTCCATTAATATGCCCCAAATTTGATGGCGTAGTATCACAACAAAAAGCTCTTATTGTGTCACCCAAACCCCAATCTATTAAAACATCAAAAATTTCTTCTGCTTGTTCTGCGCCAGTAGAACTTTCCAATTCAGGTACTCCCAAAAGTTTTTCAAAACCGTCATTAGTAATAATAATTGCAAGTCTGTCAGTTTTTATTTCTGTGATGTATGGTTGAAAGCGTCTTTAATATAATCAGATTTCTCTTGGCGTAACCAAGAGATGCGTTTAATGGATTATCTATTGAGAATAAGGTCTCCTATATAATGGCCAAGAGCCTCGGCCACCGCAGCTAGTAAATGAACGGCTTTGCGATCACTGACATTACATTTATCCAAAGCTGCAACAACTCTTGCATTTATAAATCGGATTTTAGCACGATGTTCTACTTCAGGTATAGATTTGAAAGATTCTGCTGTTGATAAATTTGTTGATAATTCATCTACCGGGATACCCGAATAAGTCGCAATCGATTGTTGGTTTGGGTTGAAAAGTGAATCACAATCAATACTTCATATGACTCATGTTTTCGTAATCATTAAGTGATGAAATTTCATGTGAAAAATTTCTTATTTCGAATACTTTAGAGAAATGTTCAAAATTTTGTTCGAGATACATAGGGAAGGCTGAAATCGCCTGACACGATTATGTGGCTTAGTTTCTTAGTACACCTGATAATGAAGAACATTTAGTGTCAATATTTATGTGCTCCTGATGGTAAAACTGATGATTTTTACCGTCCCTCATTAAGTTTTGACAGATTCTTCATTTTTAAGGTGATAAACGATTTTTGGGCTCTAGAAGTGGATTTTTGATAAGGGAACCATCGAGTCACGTGATCCGTCATATTTTTTCATCAATTAGAACACTTTCTGACCATGGAAGGGCATTTCTGTGACGAAAAAATTGTTAAGAACCACCCTAATATATATATATATATATATATATTCTCATATTCTCTTATTATGATATTCTCATTACTATCCTTTATATGTAAGACTAAGTTATTATGTATATAAAATTATTTATGAATTATTTTTGCAAATATTTAATATTAATATAAGTAGTGGTAAGAAAATTATTATATAGATTATATCGGGGGGTTGTTTTTCTTAGGTCAATTGCCAATTTATCTTAATTATTTCTAGTTTATAGGAATTTTGCGTGCGTTGGTATAGTTGAAACTGTTAAGGGAAAAGTTTATGTATTTGCTGATTGCAGTAGTTTATTGTTAAGTTTTCTTCCGTGAATATAGCTTGTTGGAAAGTTACGTTTGTTGATGTTTCGCGTACTAATTCAGATCGTTATCTGTTTATTAGAAAATATATAAAGTTTTAGTAAATTAATATTGTTACAGCAGCTAGTTTGTTATTGCATGTGTACGTTATATTCTATGTTACTTCATTGTTTTAACAAACATTTTGCATAATAATTTAGATAAAAAGAATAATATATCTTTTTATCGTAATTATTATGCAAAATGTTTGATTAAACAATGGATACTTAATAATTAAGATAACAATCTCTTATGTTTATAAACCTTTTTAACATTAAAGATTGAATCAGAGAATTAATATTGTATGAATAGGATAGTTGCGACTGTTATCAAGTGATAATGACCGTCAGATCATTATCAAGTGATAACTGTAATAATAAATGGAGAGGATGTAATAAATGTAGAAATTTATATAACTGTGAATAATAAGTTTACTGTAATAATAAATTAGAATTATATAACATTTTTACATGTTATAAGTGTGGTTAAAACATAGTGAATTTTTCAATTCAATGTAATTAATATTGCATTAGAATAATATATTATCATCATCAGTATAATAAAGTAATAATATATAATAACGTAATAAAGTATGACAAACAAATATTTAAAAATTGAAAGATTCAGCTGTAGGCACTAGGTAAAACATTATAAAAATAATAATATATAATAGATACTAAGAGTGACAACCCCGAATAATAAGCCTCCCAAGCTTACAAATTGGGTAGTATCCTGGACTTGAATCTTCAACTGAGAATGGAGGAAAATTTCGCTGAATGCACTACCCCAGGTGGTAACCAATCCACCGTTACCTATGGTGACGTTAACGGACCTTCGGATTCTGGGGAGTCAGCACCAACATGCTTTAAGGATGAGTCGGAACATGCTGAAATCACCGACAAACTAACTCAGATAAACTCAGACAAAGTCGGCAAAGCTTCTTCGCAACATTTAATGCTAACTCACTGCTAAAAGTGGGTAAACTGAAACACAGTCCGTTGTTTCAGATTCTTATGTAGAGATTCTTATATATATATATATATATATATATATATATATATATATATATATATATATATATATATATATATATATATATAGATTCTTAACACGACACAACATAATACTGACAACAGTACAGGAAACCAGATTTACGGACGAACATGCCATCGAGTCCCAAGGCTACAGAATCCTGAAAGGACAGTGGGTCAGCGGGTAATGAAGAACGTACCCCACTTGGGTACAGGATTTATAATCAGTCACAGGATACTGGATTCAGTCACCGACTTATCCTCCCCGAGCAGTCGTGAATCCATCTCTGTGATTCCTCTCTCAAATGTGCATACGAAGGCTACAGTATAGTCAATGTATATGCCCCAATCAACCAGAACAACAGACGCAATCCAGACAGAACTGATAAATTCTGGGAAGACTTAGAAGATTTTGTCTCTATACTTCCAGAGAGGCACACCGTCATACTGCTTGGTGACTTCAAGGCTCAATTGGGAAGAGAGAAAAAATACATAAATATAGTGGGCAATTATCCGGCGCATAAGCGAACCAACCGCAACGGAGAACGATTGGTGGATCTGTGTAGGACTTTTGGCTTGCTCATGAAGTTTACAGAATTCACACACTTGCCAAGGAAGCCGAATACTTGGATTTCACCTAATACCAGCCTGGGTGAATTCCAGATAGATCATGTTGCCATTTCACGAAAATCTTAACAGGAAATACAAAACGTGAAGGTACTAAGAAGTGCCAATCTGGACTCTGACCACTGCCTATCAAAGATCAAAATAAGACTCCAGCCTAGAAACACTAGATTACACAGAACCTCCAAAATGGTAAGATTCGACTTAAGAACAGTCAAGAAGTAAGTCAGAGACTGAACAATACAGATCTAAACAGCTTGGACCAACTGAAGGAGACTCTTGTCAAGGCGGCCAAGGAACTCGTCCCCTCGCTAGAAGAAGAAAGGATCTGTGGTGGACTGAAAACTGTGACAATGCAAAATCCCAAAGAGAGACAGCCTAAGGAATAAATAAAAAGACTAATGAATGTTGGCATACATTTTTGGAACATAGAAAGCTTACAGCCAATATAATTCGAGGAACCAAACGAACCATCACACAAAACCAAATCGAAGAGAGTTTTGCTAAGAATAACTCCAGAGATTTATTTGGAACCTTCAAGCAGACTCTCCGCTTCACAAAAAGGGAGATTTTACTTATCTAGGCAACTACCGTGGAATTTCTCTCGTCCCGGTAACATACAAGATTCTCTCCAAGGCGTTACAAACAAGGGCAGAAAATCAGCTGGATAGTCAACTGGTAGAATATCAGGAAGGCTTCAGGAAGACCCGATCCTGTGTTGAACAGATCCTCAATCTTAAAACTGCACTTACATACTCCAAGCTGAGAAACAACAAGGTGGTCGTCACCTTTGATGATTTTAGGAAGGCCTACGATTCCATTGATAGAGAAACGCTTAACAAAGTACTGCTGGAACTAGGGCTAGACAACGAACCCCGCAGATCATCCTAGAAACCTTGACCAACACCTATTCAAAGGTTAAATTTAGAGGCGAGATCTCAGAAAGCTTAGAAATAAAAACTGGAGTGACACAAGGAGATGGACACTTTCCCCACTTCTCTTTAACTGTGTCCTTGAAAAGGTTTTGAGAGAATGGGGCAAGGAATTGATCAACTTGGGAGTTCATAGTGGTACGATGGACCGGTTGTAGATTGCATAGCCTTTGAAGATGACTTGGCACTGATTGCTGATTTTCTTGAGATGGCAACATGGTACAGGTAAATTGACTCAGAAAACACGAACATCATAGAAGCAAACATAGAGATGTTACTAGAGCAGGGAAACATCAAGAGGACTGATAAATTTAAGTATCTCGGCGGATGGATTGAACCCAACTGATCAGAAAGAGCATCATTATCCAAGAGAGTCAACAGGTTAGAACTAGCCTATCGACTGACTAAGAACACTTACAACAAGAAATGCCTGTCACGCAACCTGAAACTTAAGCACTACACATCAGTCTTGTGGTCAGAAGCCCTGTATGACATGGAGCGTCTTTGCTTGAACCGAAGAGGTCTGATAGAGAAGTCTGAGAGAGGAGAATCCATAGGCCCGGTATAATATCCTAGGCCCGGTAAAGGAAGATGGGGAATTCCGAAAGTAACATAACTCTGAGCTCTACGAACATATTGAGATTTTTCTTTCTACGGCCACGTTGCAAGATTGCCTCCACCTTCTGAGAGAACAACAAAGTTCGTACCACTTGGTTGACAGAAACCGAGAAGGATATTAAAGAACTGGGAATAACAAATCTCCAAAACAGACAGTCTGTGAGACACACCCTGAAGGAAGTTCCATGGATTTCAGGAAAAACCCCGAAGGAAATGTACCCCCTGGACAGAAGAGAGAAACGAATTACACCGGCAGAAGATGCGACAATACTGGGCAAAGATCAAAGCCCATCAGTTGAACAAGCGTGGTCCAAAGTAGGCCTATTCGAAACACGAAGAAGAAGACACTGGGTGTAAGTTTCACAAATTAGTTTTATTTAAACACTGTATCGATTTCGGCTTCTTATGCCTTCGTCAGAAGATTACGTACAAAATGTTACATATTTAAAATAGATGATACATGTTTATAATCAGATTCAAATCTAGCCGAACATTTGAATGAGTCGAATTCTACCTCCGATAAAGAAAATCTACAAATTTTACACATCTTAGATAAAGGCCCGAAAATGAATTTCCTAGAAACCTATGAATTACAAAAGGCCATTATGAAATGCGCAAACATCTTAAACGACCAGCTAGATTTAATTCACTCCAACGGCTGCCAAATCCTAATAAGGAATTTCTTAAAATAATCCCCTCACTTACAGATGATAAAAAGTGTATATTTATATAAACATGTAACATCTTTGTACTGTCCATAATCTTCTGACGAAACCCTAGGAAGCCGAAATCAATAAATTGTTTAAATAATACTAATTTGTGATACTTACACCTAGTGTATATTATTTATTATTATAAATTTTTCTTTGTCAATATTTATATTGATTTAACTAAATATTAAAATTAATTCAAATTTCGTCCAATTTTCTGTCATCTTAATTAATCTAAATTAATCCCAGCTGTGTCCATCGACCAAATTGCTATTGAAATCAAAAATTTAATATTATCAACATAAAAATTTTGAGGTGTAAATGAAATTAATTTGGGGATTTCTAAAAATCTATTTTAGATTTTTTTTAAGCTATTTTATCTAAGAAATTCAGCCGGAAATAAACATGAGAGAGTAAATTAAAAACTGAACCGACACTGGAATTCTTAAGGGGAGAAAGTTACAAATGCTTGACACATAGTTGACTTTATATTTATACACAATTCCAGTCAAATATAAACGTAAATAAAGTATTGTGCACAGCTTGATGCAGTCGAGTTTCTAGTCTTGCCCCAGTCCAATTGTACAGTTTGTCTAATGCTTAGGGGTAAATAGTACAGTTGTTGGTCAGTAGGTAGTGATTGGTCATAATTTGAAAACTATATAACTATAAGACAATCTTTTGGTGACATAATTGTTTATTAACAGAAGAAAATTCTATATTCTTTTCTGTACTAGATACAACCCATAACTTTGTTATAACTTAAAGTTTCATGTGTGTATTTAATTAGTAAAATGACCATTCCGAGATTTACGTCATTTTAGACAGAAATGTACAAAAAGTAACCTTACTATTTCTAGATATTTTCATGATTTAATAATGATTTTTGTACTGATTTTTGGCATTTGTAAATGAATACAGGTTTAAATTATCGAAGTAAAAAGTTTTTTGATAAAAATAAAGTACTAACTGTGAAAAATATGATAAGACAATAAATATCGCACGATAAACAGTTTTTATAGTGATAGATCATCCGACCAATTAATATTTTGACGTTAGAGTAACTATGTGACATTTATTCCTAGAGTGTTTAACCTACAAATAAGAGGACAAGAAAAATATTCAGTACACAATTTTAAAGCAATTAAAAATTAAAAATCTATTTTACTTGAATTTATGGTACATACGTATTAACGCCACCACCGCTACTATTTTAAATGCCGCACATGTACAACTACTTTTTTTTATGATAAATCATAACATAAAACGGTACTTACATATTAACGCCACCACCGCTACATTTTTAAATGCCGCCAATCTACACCTAAAATTTGGATGATAAATCATAAAATAAAAGACTTTGTTTTAAACATTTTTAAAACTCAAAATACTTTATTTTTTAATCCCGGTTAGATTGGGTTGCCCGCCGCGAAGCGGACAGATAAATCAAGACAACATACGCGCGGCAGCGCGAACTCTCGATCCAATATATAGCGGTGGTGGCGTTAATACGTAAGTACCAAATTTATTTATGTATTTGTTATTGTAGTTAGTGAAAATTCTAATTTATTTATTTCTAGGTTAAATACGCTAGTGTTAATATACATAAAATGGCAAACGTAAGAAAAGGTACAATCTTAAAACAATCGGAACACAGCCTGAATATATAAATATATTCAACCTTTCCGGAGCTTTATAACAATTACTGAGTCTTTTTAGAACTACTAAAACAAATCTCGTGTGAAATATGCCAGTTATTTACCAGTTTTATAAAAAAATATACGGATAATTAAATTGGAGATGCTATTAATGCAGTTTAAAATGGGATGTCACAATGCACAGCTTCAAAAAAGTATGGTATTCAGAAATTCAATTTAGAATTAGTGATGCATTCATCAAATCTACTACAAGTCCGTCTTCTGTATTAGGATGCAATGCAGAAGAGGACCTAGTACGTTGGATAATTGATTGTCAACGAAGAAGATTTCCTAGAGATCAATGTACAATCTATTGTCAAAGAGTTTTTGGATCAAAGTAAAATAAAAAATCCTTTTTGTGACAATGTCCTAGGAAATGGGTGGTATAAAGCCTTTCTTAAAAGGAATCCGATTCTTATTGAAAGATTTCCAGAGAGAGCAACTAAGCCAGCTCTTGTGTAATTGAGAGTAATATTAAAAAATGGTTGAGTGAAATATATGATTATTTATCAAAAATTAAATATTTAAACATATTAAAAGATCCGACTCGTGTATCCAATAGTGATGAAACTTATTTTATGTTATGTCCAAAAATGAAAAACATAATAAATAGCCCCTCGTGGGGCACAAAATGTTTATGAAATTGATCACGGCAATTTTAAACTTAATGGAAAGACATCTTAAAAACAATGTTATATTTATGGTTTTTGTAGAGTGTCACGAAGGTGGACTGACAGCTATTAAATAACTGACAAATTTCACATGAAATTTGTTTTACTAGTCCTAAAAAGACTCGGTAATTGTTATATAGCTCCGGAAAGGTTGAATATATTTATATATTCAGGCTGTGTTCCGATTGTTATAAGTTTGTATGATTATCTATAAAGTAGGATGGTTTTACCAATTCGAAAAAAAAGAAAAAGATAAACAAAAAAAAAAACGGAAAACTGGCGAAAAAAAAATCATAGAGTTGATTGAGGATCAAGAAAATATTGGTGGCAATTAAAAGAAATAAACATAACATTAATTATAAATTTATGTTTAAATTGTTTTTTTTTTACAATAATTAAATATTTTTCTTTTATTAGATCACTGGAGTGTTCATCACTGGAGTGATCACTAGTTCATAATAGTTTTTCATATTTTCAAATTACTTTTATTTATTATAAAGCGTTGATTAATTACTGTAAATCCACTAGACAATCACTACATTCTTATGATCTATAACTATGTTTTTTGATGAATCGAATATTTATCTTCTTATTTTCTATTAAATTTTAAATTTTTGATTCGAATTATTATTTAAATAGAAAAGTGAGGTTTTTCACAATTACTACAACTACAATAATTCGTAAATTCATTTTATACAAGCATGCAATTTATTGTTTTCATTGTTCGATTTCTAAAATGACCGATCACTGTACTGTTTACCCCTATTAAATTATGGTTTGTTTCTATGTCAAACTAGCTAGTCGTTACTATGTCACTTGCTTGTTTCTATTTATATGTAAATAAATTGAGTTAATTGCCATACATTTATTCAACCAACAAGAATAATTGCAACGTGGAGTCAAATAAACTATTTATTAACAATTAGCTTAATTGCACAATTCGGTGCAGACTTAACTAATTACTAAATTACAATTATAAATAAAGCAACAATTTCACGGCTGATTTATTTAGAATATTTTATAAATCTTTATTCATTTGCCTAAAGAGATAAAAGCCTAGTCTGGTTTGGTCTTGTGTGGTCTTGCATGGTCTTGTCTGGTCTTGTCTGGTATCGTCTGGTCTTGTCTGGTCTTGTCTGATCTTGTCTGGTCTTGTCTGGCCTTGTCTGTTTTTTCTGGCCTTGTCTGGTTTTGTCTGATTTTATCTGGTTTTGTCTGGTACTGTCTGGTCTTGGTTGGTCTTGTCTGGTCTTGTCAAGGCATGTCTTGTCATGTCTGGTCTTGTTTGGTCTGGTCTTGTCTGGTCTCGTCTGGTCTTGTCTGGTCTTGTCGGGTCTTGTTGGGTCTTGTCTGGTCTTGTCTGGTCTTTTCTGGACATGTCTGGTCTTGTCTGTTATTTTCTGGTCTTGTCTTGTCTGTTGTTGTCTTGTCTGGCCTGGTCTTGTATGGTCTAGTCTTGTCTGGTCTTGTCTGGTCTTGTCTGGTCTTGTCTGGTCTTGTCTGGTCTTGTCTTGTCTGATCTTGTCTGGTCTTGTCTGGTCTTGTCTGGTCTTGTCTGATCTTGTCTGGTCTTGTCTGGTCTTGTCTGGTCTTGTCTGGTCTTGTCTGGTCTTGTCTGGTCTTGTCTGGTCTTGACTGGTCTTGTCTGGTCTTGTCTGGTCTTGTCTGGTCTTGTCTGGTCTTGTCTGGTCTTGTCTGGTCTTGTCTGGTCTTGTCTGGTCTTGTCTGGTCTTGTCTGGTCTTGTCTGGTCTTGTCTGGTCTTGTCTGGTCTTGTCTGGTCTTGCCTTGTCTTGTCTGCACAACTAATACGGTTACAAATAATAAATCCCTAATAATAAACCAACATCGATTGCTTTATTTTATGATACACATAGGACAAACTTAATTAAATCTTCAAAATATATAACACCAATTTTAAAAGGAGTTAAACAAAAACAATTGTGTTACAGTAGAGAACAATTTACTGTTGAAATGAAAATTTCATTGAATAAACAAACAACGGCGTTTCCATCGACAATAGAGCCTTAATAGATCGAAATTTCGCATTGAAACTATTTGCATAGGTGAGACAATGGTTTAATAATAAATTCCAAGTGAATTCTTACCTTAATGAGCGTTGTTTGTCACATGAGCCGCCGTAAACACCGGGGTCTTGAAGGCAACTCAGGTCATGAATCACAAACGTTTTTATTGACATGAATTGGGACGCACCTGTCACCATAACAATCGCGGAAAACGGGGCGCCATGTAGCGTCGCGACGCCACCGCTCGCTATGCAACCCTCCAACCAATCAATTATTACTGTTATCCAAAAAATTTACCCTTGTTTTAGGTACTACTATCTCGATAATAATTCATTTTTGGGTTTTAAAAAGTTGGTTTAAAGCTTCGATTTTGTTTGGGACCAAAGTCTGAATTTTATTGTTTGAGGGATGAGTAAAAAGTTTTGTTTAAAGCTTTGTTTTAGTTAGTAAATGCAGTTTGAACTAATTCTTGTTTGCTTCAACAAGAAAGAACATTGACTAGACAAACGGGAATAGACAAACAGGACCGTTAATACTAGAGAGAGACCGATAATACTTTCAAACCCCCACGAAATATTCAAAATATAACATAAATATTATATTGAAATAAGGAGAGACGAGCAAAAGCGACTCTCTTTAAGTGAGCATAGTAATGTGGAGTTTAGGAACCCTTGTGAGTCAGTTTTAGAAAGTAAATTGACGCATTTGTAATTGTATTTTCTTCCGTAGAGCTCGACACTATACTGGCTGTGTTTCTTAATCCTTTGATAGCAAGACATATTATCAGTTTATATCAGATAGATCTTTTAACTAAACCGACTGTCGTGGTCTCCAGTCAGATTTTTAGTAAGATTTTTCGCATTATTGTCGAACGTCCGCCACCGCTCTTTTAAATTGACCTAAGCTGCTCTTGGTTATTAGGTAAGGCCATTTTGTTTGAAGTCTAGCTGCAGAGTTTGTCTCCATTGTGCGTTATCTGGGCACGGAAAGATAACGTGCTCCGCAGTGTCATTTTCAGTACTCTTGCATAACGGAGATACCCTCCTTCCAAACCTGTGAAGATACGCCCCGAAGTTACCATGTCCAGTTATTAGTTGAACCGAGTGGTGGGACAGACGGACGTTAAAGCTTTCCCAGGCTGTGATGGATGGTATACACATCTTGATTCACAATCCTGTTTTGGCAGTCCACCATCTATCCTGCCAGAGTTCCTCAAAGTGTTCCCTGGAATTCGATTTAAGTGCTTGCCTGGGCAATCTGATATAAGCAATGGGGAGATCTTCCATGTCGGCTGCAAATTTATCCTTACCCTCGACTCCAGCGAAAGCTTTAACCCAGTGCAATCGAAGCTTGATCCTCTTCGATACACGAGCAGCTATTTTCCAGGTTTCCATTTACAATTCATTGGGAGAATTCATGTACTTTAATGCGTCAAGAACGGAGCGGCTTCCACATAAAATTGATCAAGAGCAGTTGGATTGCTCTTCCACATAACGCAAGGCGTGTTGTATGGCTATAAGCTCTGCCTGGAAGATGGAGAACTAATTCTCTAGTCTAATCTGCTTATAATGTACCTCCTCTCCGCCAAAGTGAACTACAAAGGCACCCCCTGTACCACTGTTGGATTTTAAACCGTCGGTATACACCCGAAGTTGGAGAATATTCGTAGGTGTTAAATGGTAATTGACCTATGACAGCTTCGAAGTGTGGAGGAATGCCTAACTGTGAAATCACGCAGGCTGTCTAATTGGAGACTGTGCGATATGCCTTCGTTGCACGGAGTAGTGAGACACTATACTCCCAATAGCTTAAGCTTTCCTTTAACCCCGCAAGACCGGTGCCAAATAGGAGTTCAATACAGTAGTGCTGGTTCAACCGCTCCATGATATATGTCAACTATTTCTGATCTCCCCATGCCTTTTTCACAGCAAAACCCAATCGCTGACTAATTTTTTACCTTACCATATGCAAGTTTTATGTGTTTCTTAAGGGATTAATTATGTGTTCCTAAATTAAGGGATCTATAAATTCTGACACCCAAATACCTGATATGATGTTGACATTTTATCTTTTTGTTCCCAAAAGTGAAAAAGGGACTTCTCTGTTTTAATGACCTGTCGAAGAATAGGGCTCCAGTCTTCAGGCAAAACTAGACAAAAAAACTAGACAGACCAGACTAGACAGACAAGACTAAACAGACAAGACTAGACAGACAAGACTAGACAGATAAGACTAAACAGACAAGACTAGACAGATCAGAGTAGAGGGGCAAAACTAGACAGAGCAGACAAACAAAACTAGACAGATAGGTAACAGAGAGAACTAGTCATACAAGACTAGCCAGCGTTTTTATTTAAAATGTGATTTTATATTACCGGCTATCCGTTTTCGCACGGAACTAATTTACAACTACTTAAACTAATTTACAATTAAATTTAAACTAAATCTTCTTCTTCTTCCTTCTTGATTTAGGCGAATCGCCTGTTTATTCTTGCCTACAGAGGTCAACTTGCCTATTGCTCTGCATTCAGGTTGTCGCTCCATCTCTTTCGAGGACGCCATACGCTCCTGCGCCCCCGTGGTGATTTATTCCAAGTGGCAAAGCGCATCTGGAGCCTTTTTTACCAAATCTCTATCCCTTTTTTCGCGTGGGTCATAGGTAGATCAGTCCTGTTCCGAGGCAAGTTTTCGGTTCTGTTAGCTTATATAACTTTTTTACCTTAGGTACGGAGCTAGCCTGACCTGTGAACCTTCCACCTTTATCCGGGCTTAGGACCGGCTACATAACCTCAGCTGTGCCACTCAATAACCTGAGCTACTCAATCCACCCAACAGTCATGCAGGCGGAGGTTAAAGTAAATCTGATCTCAAAAATTTAATCCAAGAACTTTTATTTAAGCTAAACTAAACTTAAGCTAATTTGATTCTTGCATTAAAAAAAAAAAAGAAAATGATAAAATAAGGACCTGCTTGACCAAACTATCTAGACAGAGAAGAGTATATAATACAAGGCTCTACAGACAAGACTAGACAGCCGAAGCTACACAAATAAGGCAAGACAGCCAAGACTAGACAGACAAGACTTATATACAAGACTAGACAGACAAGACTGGAAAGTAAAGACTAGGGTTGTCAACTGGTATATTTTAAAGAGAACATGTCCTCTTTTTAAACAAAATATTTTTGTTGTCTTTATTTGTCTATTTATACTAAAATTGTTCTCTTTTTAAGGTTTGGCAACTAATAATTATTTATTATTTAAAATCAGAAATAAAATATTGATGCACGAAAAATAATGTTTTTAATTTTCTCTTTGCACCGTTTTAGTGAAAAAATAAAATAGTGTTTGATTGCAGAAAAACTGCAATCCAATTATTATACAATATTTACAATATTGCAATTATTATATATGTCAAACATAATGAAAACCGATCTTCCATCCCGTTTGGCCAGCGTGGAAGATTATGGGTAAAAAACCCCTTAAGGAGCAAAATGGCGAATATCGAAAACGAAGGATATAGTCCCCAGGTACGAAAATCCCACTCCTCTAAAGAGGGCTGCCCTATGGAATCTGGGAAGGGCAAAAATTCGCTAGTTATGCCACAAATTTCCAATACAAAAACTCTGTAACGAATATGTTCCTATAATATCAGAACACTGCTCTCAGATGAGAGGATGATACAACTGGAGGAAGAACTGCAGAAAATCAAGTGGGATGTCGTTGGTCTTAGCGCGGTCATGAGAAGAGGAGAAAATCTAGTCACTCTGAGTTCCGGAAACTTATTTCACTACAAAAGATTGAAAGAAAAATTCCGAGGGAGGTGTATGCTTCATCGTGCACAAGAGACACCTTGCAAATATAAAGGAGATCAAAAGTATCAGCTCAAAGATCATTATCTTAACGTTTAAACTAAACAAGAGATATAGTTTAAAAATAAAACATTCCTACGCACCAACATCCGATTCGGATGAAGGGGATATTGAAGTTTTCTATGAAGACCTGAACACCGCTTTGCACGACAGTATAACTCACTACACCATTATGATGGGTGACTTTAATGCAAAACTTGGGAGAAAACAAGATGAAGCAGAAAGTTCCCTTGGAGATCATGGTTATGGAGAACGCAAAGAGAGAGGATGTATACTAGGACATCCAAAACACAGATTGAATTAAAAAAACCGGTTTTCGGTTTTTCGTATAGTAAAAACCCGGTTTTAAGTAGAAAAATAAATAAATTGAGTATTGTATTTTAAAACTTATTTAAAAAATAATGCAGCTGTAAACCAAATAAAATAAATATTTATTTACCATTTATAATTACGTAATAAATAAAAAAAAATTTTTTTTTATTATTTCATTTCTTTACGAAGAGATAACTATAAATGTAGATATATATTTATTTATCAAAGTACGAAACTAGACTAAAATTAAAGAATATGATCAAGATTTTCAGGATCAAGATTATGTGCACTCTAAATCTGCGAACTGTTATTTTATACTGCTCGTATTATATACGTATTTACTGCTCTTACGTTTTGTTTGAGTACAAATAAATCCACAACCTAATTAAAAAAATATATAACTTGAAAAATAAAATTATTTTAAGTATTTACATTTATTTAGGATTAAGATTATGCGCGTTCAATGGCAACAAACAATACATAACAATAGAATAATAAAATAATTTTTCTACTGATATATGTGAAAATGGCATTTTTGTCACGGCTTACCCTACATGAAAGTGACATTTTTTCATTCTAGGTTTGAAAATATTTTCACATCTAGAGACGAAAATGAGCATTTTAAATTTATGATTTTCTCGATTATAACACTAAATTAACCAAATTTGCATGGACTTTCTTATTAATTACATCAATTTCAATGGAATATTTAATGTACAAACCTTAAACGAGCCTGAAACTATTTAAAAAAACGATATAAAATTAGGACATTTGACTTGAAAAGTATCACCTTCTATGAGAATGCAATATGTTACCATAGAAAGGACCAAACCAACAATTAAATTTATATTCATAGTTCTGACAGTTCGTTTCGAATTGGATTTATTAAAGTCGAATTATGGATTCTGCATCCGAAATCAGTAGAAAAAATTGCATTTACTACTCGAGATGAAAGCGTTTTTTTTGGTTCGGTGTGATTGCTAACTCGCTGGCGCTCGTGAACAAACTCCCACCTCACCAAAAAAACGCCACTTTCATCTCTTGCTGTAAAATATACTATTTCCTCTTGAAGAAAAAAATAAACAAATAAAAACCGACTTTCGGTTTTTCGAAAAAACCCGGTTTTACAATTCCCTAAATTTTAACAGAAAACCCGTTCGGTTTAAACCGGTTTGGATGCCTTAATGTATACTGTTGAACTATATACAACAACACAAACTATTGGCTCTAAACTCCTTCTTCCATAAAAAACCGCAAAACAAATTGACCTGGATAAGCCCGGATGGTAAACACAAAAACGAAATAGACTATTGCTTCACGAACAACAGAAAAATAGTCCAAGACCTCTCAGTACTGAACAACTTCATAACTGGCAGCGATCACCGAATGATCAGAGCAAAAGTAGCCCTAAAAATAAAAAAGGAACGAATAAATCTCATGTCTAAAACTAAGTGCAACAAATGGGTACCTCCTGAGAACTCGGAGGCTTACCAAACTAAAATAGCTGAAGTACTAGGCGAGATTGAACATTCAGAAGAGGAAGATATCGACATCGAGGAACTAAACGCATCCATAGAAAACAGCATCAAATCGGCTGAGGGGCACACTGCTCAAGAAGGAAAACCAAAGATGAGAAGATCTGAAGGAATACTAAAGAGCTTATGAAAACGAGAAATGAACTAAGAAATAAATATGATGAGAATTATGCTCAACTACGACAACTCGATAAAGAAATTTCAAAAGTTGTGAGGAACGACGGTAGACGATTTAATTCGGAGAATATAAATAAAATCATACAGGAAAACTAAGGCGAAAAGTACTCAAGAAAAAATTACAGGTCACAGTCGCAGGGCATGAAGGATATCTGTAAGCTGAGGGACAAACAAGGCAATGTGAAAACAAACAGAGAAGAGATCCTTAAGATAGTAGAGACATTTTATGCCGAATTATATAAAAAACAAACAGAAGGAACGCCTGGCGACAAAACGAGAGTTCTGAACCAAGGGTCGAAAGATATGCCAGAGATCACAGTAAGCGAAATAAATGGAGCCCTTTCCGAGATGAAAAACAACAAGAGCCCAGGAGAGGATGGATTAGTCATCGAAACAATTAAAATGGGAGGGAACAAGCTGCTGCAGGGTATAAAAACTCTTTTTAATGCATGTCTCTCGAAAGGAACGACGCTCTCTGAATGGAACAATGCAGTTACAATATTATTACACAAAAAAGGCGATATAGCAAATATAGGAAACTACACGGAAAAAAGTACACTTTAAAAATTACAGTAAATAGTAGCAGTCCTTACGAATACAAATTTGTAAAGATTGCAGTCGCACACTGTAATTTTTAAAACTTATTTACTAACAATATCGGAAACTGTAATTTTAACAAAAGCAATTTGTAGTTTTTACAGTTTCAAATTCGTAAGGCCGCTGCTACTCTTTGAAACTGTATATTTCAAATTATACTTTTTTTCCGTATATAGAACCATAAGTCTCCTGTCGCACGTATACAAGCTCTTTTCTAAAATAATTACAAAATGACTATGAGAAAGACTATGAGAAAAGACTATGTCACAAATTAGATTTGTATCAGACAAGAGAACAAGCTGGTTTTCGAGTAGGCTACGGAACGGGTGACCACCTCCAGGTTTTGAAGAACCTTACTGAGAAGTGTGTGGATTACAATAAACCTCTAGTACTTATCTTCGTAGATTATGAGAAAGCATTCGATTCAGAAGACCAACACGCAATGCTGAAGGCTCTATCAGACTGCAGAATAGATTATCGGTACTCGACAGATATGTATGAGAATGCTACTTACTGCATGTGTCAGACTCCACGACAACACTGAAAAATTCAATATTGAAAGAGGCTTACGTCAGGGTGACACCATCTCACCAAAACTTTTCAATACTGGTCTCCAGCACATGTTCAAACAAACAAACTGGGACAACTTAGGTGTGAATATAAACGGTGAAAGACTCAATCACCTAAGATTTGCCGACGATATAGTCCTCATAGCCGAACGATTGGACGACGCCATCTCAATGTTAAGAAATCTTAATGAAGAGTCAAAGAAAGTAGGACCTAAAATAATTTTCCCCAAAACCAAGATCATGACAAACCTTGTGCTCGGTGAGGACATATACATTGACGGTATCAGGGTGGAAGAAACTACATCCTTTAAATACCTCAGAAACGAGATTTCCATAGGAAGAGATAATCAGACCCTAGAAATTCTTAGAAGAATAGGGCTCGATTGGGCTGCATATGGGAATCTCAAATATGTGTTCAAGGCCACATATGTGAGTTGCCTAACTGCCTAAAGAGAAAGGTTTTCAACCAGTGTATTCTTCCAGTCCTTACCTATGGAGCCGAAACCCTAATACTGACTAAACGGACAATAAAGAAAATACGAGTTACGCAACTAGCGATGGAGCGATCAATGCTGGGAATCTCTCTCAGGGCTCACATACAAAATACTGAAATCCGCAGACGATCCGTAGTTGCAGACGCCGTAGAGGGAATAACTACTAAAATGGAACTGGGCGGGACACATTGCGAGATCTGCTGATGACTGATGGACAAGACGAATCCTTGAATGGAGACCTAGATTGGAAGCCTTCATAAATAGAGGACATCCCCCCACCAGATGGACCGACGACTTAAAACGCATCAGTACCAACTGGATGCAGATAGCACAAGACCGAGGACAGTGGACACTATTGAGAGAGGCTTACGTCCAGCAGTGGGCTTCAATAAGCTGATTGATGATGAATGTATGCCAAAATAAGTATAACCAACATCAAATTTTGAATTGGGTATTTGAATCAATCTTTTTGTGTCATAAATCGAAAACTCATACAAAAGTTTTATAGCAAAACTCATTTTTGTTTCCTTTTTTTTCGTTATAATTAAAAAGTTATAACAAATTGAAAATATATTTTTAAACTCGGTACCGAAAACAGGCCGGTCGTTCCAGCGTTGTGACGTAAAATGGGTAATTTCTACCCGCGCCTGACTTTGTTGATACAGTAGCTGAAAAAAATTACTCTGAAAAACCAAATAGCAAAAAAATCACCCGTTATCTAAATGGTTACATAATCAATTTTTTCTTAAAATTTAAGAAACTAGTAGACTAAAGTAGTGGCACGCAAATAGTAGGTCTCGACTGTCATGGAACCCCCTATAGAACCCCTGTAGATAGAGAACCGTTTTCGAGATATAGACAAATGAAGTCGATATTCTAAACTAAAATGTCAATATAAACTAATTTAAAAAACGTCTGCTTCCTATCCAAGGGTCGCGAGAATATTTTAACACAAAATATTGGGTCGCAAATGAAAATAGTTTGCACACCACTGGTCCAAAGACTTTAAAACTCATTAAAACACAAATAAAACACAGCAATTTTCTGAGAGAAGGACATTCATGTGTGCATTAGTGTACTTGGACCAGTGAGAGAATGCAGCTGTACTGTGCCGAGGTATGAGGGGCAGGGGACGCGCCGAGGTACGCGCATGTTAGTTTGAGTTAAGATATATGCATCAGTTTTTCAAACACGGACAACTAAACACCGTGCACACGAAATAATGTGTGGGTATGCGCAGAACAATGCTAAACTCGTATACACGAAATGCATTCTCTCGCCGATTGTTGCAAATGTAAATTATTTTTTTTATCTACGACCACTATTGCAAATGCCCATTAATGTACAGTTCGTGGACTATGTAAATACATCATAACACACACGTATGTAACACTCCGCGATTAATGATAAGTTATGATTGATAACACACACGTACGTTTGGTTTACGATTCGTTGATTGGTTGAGAGCTTGTAGCAGCTCTCAACCAATGCTCATGCTCATACGTTCAGCGCCCCCGTTTGACAAATATGTCAAATATTAAAAGTTATTGTGCTTGTTTCTTACCATCGTGTAGGAGTACTACAAAAAGAACTCCTCAAAAAATGTTTATAAACGTCCCACATTGTTAAACATCGAAACCAATGGTTTTAAACCAATGGTTTTTGTCACTTTTAAATTGTTTATAATTGAAATTTTGTTTTAACTTTTTCGCATCACACATCCGAATCATTTTTAATAAGGTTTTAAAATACATTAAAAAATCGATTTTTTTTTTCATTCAACAACTCAATTGAAGAAGACTTATACAGTATGTAAAATAAAAGATTCGGTCACAAACAAGGGCAAATGTGATTTGAATCAACATGTATTCAGTCAAGAAAGCACACAAAAACGCTTTGTGTAAGAAGTAGTTCCATGGCTGTAAGCGATTTTTTTGACAAAAAAATAATTTTTGAATTCCAAAATACAAGTAGCTGAATGAACTTTGGATTTTCACACTTTAAAACTTCATTATACCTAGTTATAATTCTACTGTATACACAAACAAACTGCTGACAAAAGTCCTGATGATTCGGAATCAGGCAAGCGAATATCATCAGCAAAAACAAAATATATCGCGAATAATGTTATATGTAGCTCCATATTGTATAAAATTGTAATACAATCAGTGTACCGAATTTCGTGTCTATCAGTTTCTACCGATCGATGGAAGTAACCGTGGTTAAATTAATATGTTGTCAGTCATAATTAAATTTTTTGAGAAAAATAATGACATAATAAAAATAATTGATTTTTTTTCTTGCCACATGGAATATCTGATGTTATAGTGCACATTTGCATATCTGTTTAAAAAAATACAATATTTTAGAAAAATGAGTTTGATTTTTCTGTAGACTCTTGAGAGTGTTGGAAGTTTATCCGAACTTAAAGTCTTATTTTTGATCGTTGGACAATCGTCCCCATATTTAAAAATATTTTTTTATATGATTTCAGTGAAGCCTAATTTGCAGATATAGCAAATATGGATTTCTGATATCGCTAAGTACCGATAATTAATCAAAAGTTGACAACCCTAGTCAAGACTAGGCAAACAAGGCTACACAAAGAAGACTGGACAGATAGCATATTATCTAAACTAGATTAATAAATATTATCTAGTTCTGTCCAGCCTTATAAATCTCTTATATTGGTCTCGTCTTGTCTGGTCTATACTAGTTCTAGTTTCTATATTTGAAGAGTGATGATTTTGTAATATCTTGTCTGTTCTAATCTTATTAAAGCTTGTCAATTTCTCTAGAGGCTTTATGTCCTTCCAAATTTATCCAAATTTGTCCGTACTCTTTCAATAACTTTATCTAGTTTTGTCATTATTTCTATTATATACTTCTATTTCAATACATTTTTTACATGAATGTTTGGTAAAGATTTATATTCTGATGTAATAAAGTATGAGGAAAATGTAATATGAAACACTGTATTCAATGTATATTATAATAAAAACCAATTTACATTAAAAGAAATATTTGGACGAAATAGGTAAAATAATAATAAAGTTACAAACTTAAAAAAAGTTAACATACACTCACAAATTTGCAAAAGAAATCACTATTTACAATCTCAGACATAAAAATAATAAAAAAATCTTTGGAAATCAAAGCTACAAAAAAATAGTAATTTGTGTGTCTGTTTCTCGTGTTATATAAATATTAGTTTTAGTTTTTAGTCTATTTTTTGTTGTTAATGAATAATAAAAATTCAGGTACTAAATGCATTTAATTAGCATGTAAAATTAGTTTTCTTCCATTCTAACAAAAAGGATTAGATTAGGACATTCGTACTTAAATAAATTAAATAGCCTAGAAAGAAATAATAAGAAACTAAAAAATAGAATTATTTACAAAAACAAAAATAAAGAGAAAACTAATTAGGATTTAGAAAGAATATATTATATAGTTTAATATTTTATTTTTTGTGTAATTATTCGAAATAAATATAAAAACTAAATCTTAATAATAAATAAATACGATAAGGAACATTGCCGAAGTCATGGATGCATTTTTATGCTTAAAATTTAAGGGAAAGTTTGCCAAAATTTACAACAATTATCAACCCTCAATTTATTTGTGATGCAAGGTTACCGGTTTTGCCTTTTACACATAGAAAACATTACCAACAAATTTTTCTTTTCTGGTCCCATTTCTTCAAAAAAAAAAAACATTTAAATTCACGAATTAAAGCTCCAAAACAAAAAATTAAATTTATTTTAACAATAATTTAAATTTAAAAAAACACGAAATTTTTTAAACTAAAGGAACTTTTATAAATCTTTTTCTAGTTGTATTAACACAATGTACGAAATTTAGGGCTTCATTACATTGAAAGGTTTTTAACCTTCCTACCATCAATCAACTGTCTTGGGGTCAATTATCCGACAATCAGATAAATTATTGATCAAATTAACTATTAAATTCAAGTCTCCCGGCTTTGCCATGACAATCGCTGGTTTTTAATTACCGTATACAATGTGTTAAATTTTGCAACAAATTTCTTTAAATTAAATTTTATTGTCGATTTTTTAAATTTTCCTTTTATAAGAAATAAATAAATAATTTTCCGAAGTAAGTGCCAAGTTTCTAAGTTTAATTAGACAAATATGACGTTGGTATTAAATATAATAATTATTATTTGTTTAATCTATTATAAAGTATTTACTAAGTATTCAACAATTTTCTTTGCGTGTAAAATAATACTATAAAAATATAAAATTGTATTTTTTCCTTAATTTTTTTTTTCATCTTATTTTCGATTTTTTTAATCAATCCAAAAACAAAAATTAGGATTTTTTTTAATATATAAATTGTGGACTAGACAAAGTTTGACATTTTCTTTTAATTAAAAAAAATGTTCTATAATTATTTCTTTTATTTTAAGCTATTTCGTTAAATCAGTCTATTTTCTTGCAATTTCCAAAAATACAGCGAAATGGAGTATCATCATTATTTTTGTTCACAATTTACAAAAAAGACTTTTTCGAAAAATATTTTTTGCATACCTTGTTTCAGCTTCGACCAAAAATCAATAATATAATACTTCCATTCTTGAAGAATTGGGAACACATTGCAATATTGCCGAATTTATATAAAAAAACATTTTTTTTTGTATAAATTAATACGAAGGGCAACAGAATTACTTTTTTTGATAAAAACAAAACTAATAAATCTTTGACTATGTATATTATCGCGTAAATAAATTAAAACTTAAAATAGTCCTTAAGCGAAAAACCTAAAAAAAATTTCTTTGGCTTCAAGGAATTGCTATGAATTTATCAAAATATTTCATCTTTGATAAAAGGGGGAAGGTTAGGCAGTGTTAAACCCAAAAAAAGATTAACAAAATTGAGCTGCTGCTTATCTTGGCACTTATTTTATACGATGGAAATGGCCTGGTCCAAAACACTACCAAAATAGTCATTTTCGTCCTGATCACATCCAGAATCCGTGCCGTTATGTTGAATACTAACGTACTTGCTGCATCCACTGATCGAGTCCGACCTTTCCGGCAACAAAGGCTCTTTCGGACAAGAGTTTTCAGTCTGTATCGATACACCACTATCACCCTGCACTGACGGCTGTCTTCTCGCCGGCGTCGAAAGCGACGAAAGTCCGTTCACCATCGCCAAATTCTTGAAACTCAACGACGAGGAACATTTGCGAAATTGATCCGGCAGCTGCATTTCCAGCTGACCCGTATCATCCATCTGAACTGATGAAAGAGGAGCATCCAAACAAGGCGATATCAATCGTAAATTGTTCGCCAGATAATCAACTATTTGACTAGCCGTTGGACGGTCAGACGGATTTGGCAACCAACAAGTTTTCAACAAAATTTCTCTGCAAAAATTTTTACAAATTTAATCTAAAACTCTAAATTAAAAAAAAAATTCTACTTACAATTGTGATTTTACACCTTGTGGAATGGCGATGGTATTGCCGGCTTTGACGTAATTAAGAACTTGGGCGTTGCTGAGTCCTTGGAAAGGGAAGCTTCCAAAGGTAATAATTTCGAAAAGTAAAACACCGTAACTCCAAACGTCTGAGGCCGGAGTGAAAACCCCAAGTTCTAAACTTTCCGGAGACATCCACCTTACAGGCATCATCCCTCTCCTGTTGAATTTATAGTAATCGTTCTCCAACATTGGTCTCGTTAAACCGAAATCGCCTAGTTTAACAATGCGTTGTTCGTTTAACAAACAGTTTCGCGAAGCCACGTCTCTATGGACGTACTTCAACTCAGCTAAGTAACTTAATCCCCTAGCTACATCCAACGCCATAGCTGTTAACTTCTTACTAGAAACTTCCTCACTCTCATCAATATTATTTCCATTAACTAGATGTCTCCTAGCTAATAAGTAATTCTTTAAATCACCATAAAGCATGAATTCCATGACCGTGTAAACTGGTTCAACTTTGGTGCAAACGCCCAACAGTTTTACTATGTTTTTGTGATCGAACCGTTTCATAACCTCAGCTTCTGATAAGAAATCAAGTTTTTCTTCAGTTGTCGAACCGATTTTAAGTGTTTTAACAGCTACAGGAATCCATAAAGTGTCACTTGGTAACTTCGCCTCACCACCGTAAACTGTACCAAAAGCTCCTTCTCCCAACTTCCTGTTCAAAACAACAAACTCCCGCTCAATTTCCCACTTGTCCAAACCATTGTAATCAACAGTAGCTAGCAGATGTTGCAGTCCTAACGATTCCATGTATTTCTCTGTTTTTGACACTTTCTTGTCGTAAGTCTTTTTCAAAAACAAGATGAAACTGACGAGGATCAGAACAACCACACAAATCACAAACATGAACAGTATTATTATAGCAACGTCACATTTCACGTTGAAAAATTTGGCTAGAGAGTTTAATGTGCAAACGTCGGGAGGTTTTGTGCCGTCGTCGGGCTTCTTCCCGGCTAGCCACACGATCGCGGTTTTGTTGAGATCCAAATATCCGCCCAGTATATCCGGTGTTGTGTCCGAAATGTTGGGATGGAATCGTCCGATCAGACGGGACTCGTTGTTGTACCACTGCATGATGTTGATTGTTGAGAATCTTGTTGTGCCACCCCGAAATTTAATACGACCGGACACTCCGTTGAAATCAATATCCTTGATAATTTGAGTCAGCTTACTGAAACAACAAAACATTTAATTTCGTTATATTTTCTACGAATTTAATTCAATTTACTTCGTTACGTTTGCCGAATGCAGATCGTTCATCGCTTCCGAGTCCTCTTTTATGAGTTTGTTAAGGGCTAAGGCGTAGGTCCAGACTGCGTCGTAAGCGTAGCCCGCGTAGTTTGAGGATTCTATATGTGCGTCGCGTACATTTGTTATGTAATTCTGTTTCCAGTCTCCTACAGTGATGTTTTCCTGCATTATGTCTTCGTCGTCGGCAAAATAAGCGTGAGTCATGGCAAAATATCCATTAATTGCCTAGGACAAAAATAAATTGTTAAGTGTGAAATATGGTTCGTCAAAACATCTTGACTTTTAAGAAATATAAGTTACACTGTGTTCCAAGAAATGTTATTTACGATTCATAAACACATAGATGGTTAACAATGTAAAGTTAGTTTCTGCGCGACAAGGAAAGTAATATCAGCTTTAGAGAAAATTTTAATAGCTCCGAGAACTTCAGGTTCATCGAGATAATGAAGTGGAATAAGTTGTTAAGTCTGTTCTAAAATACCAAGGAAGGAAATTTTTGTTGCAAAATTTCGAAATATGATGAAATTTTAATTTAGATTTGTAAAACCATCAAAATTGATGAAGAGTAAGTAATTATAGTTTGCTTTAGACAGAAATTAATTTATTTTCTGTTTTGTTTTCTGTTTTATTGAGAAACAATATGGAAGAAGTAGATTCAATGACAACACGGAAGAAAATTTCCGTTTTGTGCAAAATTTCCCAAAAGTCCCAAAAAATGATTTCTTATTTTTTTAAATATCTCAGCATTGAAGAAATACAGACATTGGTAGGATAAAAAGGAGAGAAATTTGTGTGTTTGATGAGATTTTAAAAGTTCGCTGATCGTTTGAAATTTTGAAATAAATACAAAATTCCTTTCCTTTGGGAGTTTCAAAAAATCATTTCTTGGAGTTTTCGAAATTTTGCTCAAATACATACATTTTCCTTGTTGGGATGAAATGGGTAGGGAAGAAATGGTTTCAAAGACAACACCAAAGAGAATTTCTGATTTGGAGCAAATTTTCAAAAGCCCCCAAAAATGATTTCTTTTTTGTAAATATCTGAGCATTGAAGAAATACAGACATTGGTGAGATAAAAAGAAAAGAAATCGCTGATCGTTTGAAATTGTGAACTAAACACGAAATTCCTTTCCCTTTGGGAATTTAAAAAATCATTTCTTGGAGCTTTCGAAATTTTGCTCCAATACAGAAGTGATTCTTCATCCCAAAAGTTCAACAATTCATCCCAAAAGTCCCCAAAAATGATTTTTAATTTTTTAAAATATCTCAGCATTGAAGAAATACAGAAGAAGAAGAAATACATTGGTAGGATAAAAAGGAGAGAAATTTGTGTGTTCGATGAGATTTTAAAAGTTCGCTGGTCGTTGTCTTGTTGTGTTTGAAAAAATTGGAACATAGATTTGTATAAAAAGTTCCAGATTGAAGAAGAGTAAGAAATTTAATAAAAAAATAATTTAATTTGCTTTAGACAGAGAGTCTATATTAGATTTCTGTTTTGGAGAAAGATAGGGGTGAAATGGTTTCAAAGACAACACTGAAGAGAATTTCCGTTTTGCAGCAAACTTTCAAAAGCCCCAAAAATGATTTCCTATTTTTTAAAACACCTGAGCATTAAAGAAATACAGACATTGGTGATATAAAAAGGAAAGATATTTGTATATTTGATGAGAATTTTAAAAATTCGCTGATCGTTTGAAGCTTTGAACTAAATACGAAATTCCTTTCCTTTGGGAATTTCAAAAAATCATTTCTTCGAGCTTTCGAAATTTTGCTCCAATGCAGAAATTTACATCCTTGTTAGGTTGAAATGGGATGAAATGGATAGGGATGAGATGGTTTCAAAGAAAACACCGAAGAGAATTTCCGTTTTGGAGCAAATTTTCAAAAGCCCCCAAAATTGATTTCGTATGCTTTAAAACATCTGAGCATTGAAGAAATACAGACATTGGTGATATAAAAAAGAAAGATATTTGTATGTTTGATGGGATTTTTAAAAGCTCGCTGATTGTTTGAAGCTTTGAACTAAATACGAAATTCCTTTCCTTTGGGAATTTCAAAAAATCATTTCTTGGAGCTTTCGAAACTTTGCTCCAATACAGAAATTTCAATCCTTGTTAGGTTGAAATGGGATGAAATGGAGAGGGATGAAATGGTTTCAAAGACAATACCGAGGAGAATTTCTGTTTTGGAGCAAATTTTCAAAAGCCCCCAAAATTGATTTCTTATGTCTTAAAACATCGAAGCATTGAAGAAATACAGACATTGGAGATAAAAAGAAAAGAAATTTGTGAGTTTGGTGAGATTTTTTAAAGTTCGCTGATCGGTTTTTTCGAAAATTCTTTTCCTCAAGGAATTTCAAAAAATCATTTCTTGGAACTTTCGAAATTTTGCTCCAATACAGAAATTTCCTTCCTTGTTGTGTTTGAACACATTTCAACATCCACTTCTTCGATATTACCATGTCTGGCGCCATTTAATGTGAGTTAAGATGCGCCAAAACATCTTAATACGGAATTCTTCAAAGATAGCAAGAAAGAAAATGTTTGTATTGGAACAAAATTTCGAAAGCTCCAGGAAATGATTTTTTAAAATTACTAAATGAAAGAAATTTCGTATTTTGTGAGTGTATAGGTACCATTTCAAATGCTTCAAAAAAATTAAATTATTATTCGCACAGATATTGAAGAAAGTCAACATTTTATAAACTGTTCCGAAATATCGATAACTAAATTTTCCAGTTTACAGCAAAATAACAAAGCTTGTAATTTCAATCAAGATTTGTATACGAATATTAAGAACGCCAAGTTAATTTTGTTAATTTCGTGAATTTGATTAGAGCTTGTTCAAAACATCTCTGTGTCGAAGAAATACAGGCTGTTGCAGTAGAATCAGAAATAATGTATACAAACATAACAAGGAAGGAAAATTTTGTTTGCGAACAAAATTTCAAAACCTTCAAGAAATATATACATTTTTAATTTCTAAAGCAAAGGAATTCAATATTTACAATAAAAATCTTTTCTAAAACATAGCTAGAAAGAAATAAAAATACTTCAGAAAGGTGACTACTTAGGAAAGAAAGAAGGGTCCAAGGGTCAAGGTCCAAGACAACAAGAAAAGAGATTATATTTTTAGGAATTCAAAGACAACAAGGAAGAGAATATCTGTTTCTGAGCAAAATTTTCCTGTGCTTCATGGACTATGAAAAGGCATTCGATAGTATTAACCACGAACGTCCCGTCGAATATCTAAAAAGAGCTGGTATAGACGAAAAAGACGTTAGAATAATCCAAACCATGTACTGGCAACAGTCGGCCAACGTCAGAATCAAAAACCAATTAACGACAGAATAAATCGAGATAAAAAGAGGATGAGAGATGAGAAAGAGGCAAAGGTCAAGGATGCATAATGTCACCAATGCTATTTAATCTCTAGGTCGAAAAAATATTCTCAGAAGCCTTCGATGATCTAGAAATCGGAATAAAAGTGAACGGTACCACAATAAACAATATAAGATACGCAGACACTTTATATAGACTACTGTTTGCGGATGATCAAGTACTGATAGAAAACGAGGAAGAAGAATCACATGACAAGAAAGCTGATTGAGGAATACTGCAAATGGGGGATGAAAATCAATATCAGTAAAATCGAATACATAGTTATCGGAGAAAAGCCCAATTATCTTCAAGTCAACAACGATATTATAAAAAGCACTATAAATTTGTTGATTTTAGGAAGGCGATTCCATTGATAGATAAACGCTCAACAAAGTACTCCAGGAACTAGCACTAGACAACAAAACCCGCAGACTAATCCTGGAAACTTTGAACACCCATTCCAAGGTTAAATTTAGAGGCGAGATTTCAGAAAGCTTCGAAATAAAAACTGGAGTGAGACAAGGAGATGGACTTTCCCCACTTCTCTTCAACTGTGTCCTTGAAAAGCTTATGAGAGAATGACGCAAGGAACTGAACAATTTGGGTGCTCAGAGTGGTATCTACCTGGGACGTAAGAACGATGGACTGGTTGTAGATTGCCTGGCCTTTGCAGATGACATGGCACTGTTTGCTGATTCTATTGAGATGGCAACAATGCAGGTAAACTGCCTCAGAAAACAGGCTGCCAAAGTGGGTCTTCAAGTGTCGCTGGAGAAAACAGAATTCTTCACCAACATCAGAGAAGCAAACAGAGAGATGTTACTAGAACAGGGAAACATCAAGAGGACTGAGAAATTTAAGTATCTCGGCGAATGGATTGAACCCAACTTATCAGAAAGAGCATCATTATCCAAGAGAGTCAGCAAGTTAGAACTAGCCTATCGGCTGACTAAGAACACTTACATTAAGAAATGCCTGTCACGCAACCTGAAACTTAAGCACTACACATCAGTCTTACGACCAGAAGTATGCCATGGAGTGGCATACCTCTTTCCTTGACCAGAAGGGGTCTAATAGAGAAATTGGAAATCAGAGAGATGAGAATCCTCAGAAAGATCCTAGGCCCGGTAAAGGAAGATGGGGAATTCCGAAGAAGGCATAACTCTGAGCCCTACGAACATATTGAGATGCTCTCTGACTGTGCAAGGAAAAGAAGGCTAGCTTTCTATGGCCACGTTGCAAGATTGCCTCCAAACCGACTAACCAACCGTCTGTTCACCTTCTGGCAAAACAAGAAGCTTCGTACCACTTGGTTGACAGAGACCGAGAAGGATATTAAAGAACTGGGAATAACAGATCTCAAAAACAGACAGTCTGTGAGACGCACCCTGAAGGAAGGACTTCCTTCAGGGTGCGTCTCTCAGGGGTGCGTCCTTCAGGGTGCGTGGATTTCAGGAAAAACCTCGAAGGAAAGGTACCCCTTGGACAGAAGAGAGAAAGGAGTTACACCGGCAGAATATGCGACAATACTGGGCAAAGGTCAAAGCCCAACAGTTGAACAAGCGTAGTCCAAAGTAGGCCTATTCGAAAGAAGAAGAAGAAGAAAAAGCACTATAATGAATTGAAGTACTTGGGAACATACATATCTTCTGAAGGTTCAACGCGAAAAGATATAAAAAAACAGGATTGTTCAGGGAAAAACGGAAATTCAGAACCTGAACTCAATTCTATGGTCCTCGAAAATTCACATAAATACAAGTCCAGTTATACTGTACTATAGCGGAAACAATAACAACATATGGGGAAGAATGCGGGAAACTAACATTAGAAATAAGGAACCAGCTAAAAGCAGTAGAGACTTTTTAAGCCGATCATGTAGAATATCCAGGTTAGACCATATCCGAAATGACGATATCAGGCAAAGAGCGCATGTAGAAGACACCATTATGGATCGGATAGAAAGCCGACAACTAATATGGTACGGCCATGTGATGAGAATGAGGAGTGAAAGATGGCCAAAAAGAATGATCTCTTACATCCCAACTAACAGAAGGAAGGGGGGAAGGCCAAGCACATCATGGAGAAAAGTAATATAAGAAATCATGAGGAAACGGGGAATAATGGGAGAATAGAAGAAAATGGAGATTGAAGTGCGGGAAGCGGCAGTGGCTAAAAAAAAAAAGATACTCAGACGACAGTGATAGCAAGCAACCAGCAAGAACTACAGCTACTAATCAACAACGTAAACAGGAAAGGGTCAGACTAAGAATGAACAGATCCAAAACAAAATTCATGGTTTTTTCATCAGCCGTGTTAATCAGGCAGAAGCGTCCATCACGGTAGAGGGGGAAACAATCGAAAGAACTGCGAGCACGAAATATCTAGGCACACTAGAAAACGACAGATGGGACCCACTACAGGAGATTAAGAGTAGGGTAGAATAAGCCAGACAGGCATTCAACAAACTTCGTCCCTTGCTATGCGATAAAAACCTAAATTTAGAAATCAGCCACAGAATGGTCCAATGCTACGTTTGGGCAATTCTACTGTATGGAGCAGAAACCTGGACGATAAAAGTAGCATCTATTAACATGATTGAGACTATATTTTTTGATTGATGATTTTGATTTGATTTTTGATTGAGATTGAGACATGATCGATGGTCGATGATCCCATGGGTGGACCACATTACCAACGAGGTGCTGAGAAGGGCACGAGTGAACAGGTTACTACCCAATACCATAAAGCAGCATAAGATCGGGTATCTGGGTCACATACTAATGGGGCCAAAATATCGAATTCCTCATACTCGAAGGAAAGAACGGGCATCGGACGTAAAGAGCTCTCGTGGGTTAGGAACATTAGGAACTGGACCGGAATCAAAAAGTTTGGTGACATGTGCCAAGCAGAAAGAAACAAAACAATAACAATTATTCCATAAATGATAATTCTCCAACGCACATAGGTGTAAGGCAACAGAAGAAGAAGAAGCAAAATCTCAAGTCTAAAAAATTATTTCTTATTTTTGAAAACTAGGACTAAAATAAATTGTTGAGTGTCGTCAAAACATCAAAACTTATAAGAAATAAAAGTGTGACATGTTCCAAGAAATGTTATTTATGTTTTATTTAATGTTTATTCATAAACACATAGATGATTAACAATGAAAAGTTGTTAGTTTCTGTGCAACAAGGAAAAAAGTTTCAGTTTTAGAACAAAATAGCTCCAGGAACTTCAAGTTCGTCAAAACATAGAGATGAGAAAAGGTTTAAGTTGTTACAGCCTGTTCTAAGATATTCAGTAAGGAAGGACATTTCTTTTCTTGCAGCAAAATAAATATGACGAAATTTGAATTTAAATTTGTCAAAACATTCAGATTGAGGAAGAGTAAGTTATTAAGTTTGCCTTTTCATAATCTCTAGACAGAGAGAAATTAAACATGGTAAGTAATGTGTTCAAAGACAACAAGGAAGATAATTTCTGTTTGACGCAAAATTGCCAACAAATCATTTAATAATTTAAACATCTTTTAAACATCTTTTTTAAACATCTGTGCATTGAATAAATACAACCAGTTGTGAAACAACAAGGATATTTTGATTTTGGAGAACATTTTCAAAAGTTCGCTGAATTTTGAATTAAAGTGCGTCCAAATATCGTAATATAGAAAAATGGATGTAACAATTTGTTCAACAAAGATAACAAGGAAGGAAACTTCTGTATTGGAACAAAATTACACTAGCTCTAAGATTTTTTTTTAAATTTTAAATTTCCCAAAGGAAAGGAATTTTGTATTTAGTTAATGTTTGGAGACAAAATTTCAAACGCTAAAAAATTTTTAAATTGAGATTCGCCCAGATATTGTAGAAGGTGAAGGTTTTTAAATCTATTCCTGAACTGAACTAAAGTGTGTCAAAACATCATAATATGGAAGGAATGGATGTTACAATTTGTTTAAAGACAAGGAAGGGAATTTCTGTACTGAAACAAACATCCGCAAAATTTGTGCTTTGAAGAGAAAATTTTCAAAAGTTCGCCGAATGTGAATTAAAACGCGACTGAATATCGTAATATGGTAGAAATGGATTTTACAATAGGGAATATGCAAGATTTAAATTTACTTGATTTTTTTTTATCCTCGATACTCTATGATCTTGACTTTACACGTGTATACCATTATTTTCTCATTTAGCTTGTATTTAATGCCATAAAACATAAATGAAAAAGTCCAAAATATGCGAGCGAAATTCAAATTAGCGAAACGCATCACCATTGGTGATAATGGTATGTGACGTGCACATTGACATTTATCGGTGTAAGTAGGGTGGACATACACCTGGAAAGGGACTTTGTCAAACACTATCTGGTGTACTTATTATAGTGTTTTACGGTACTATACAATATCTATAAAATGTTTTTTTAGCATCGAAATAACAAATTCAAACTGAAAATCTTGTGTCTGTGGCTAACCAAATAGACTATGCAACACTGAATATCAAGTGGCATGCGACAACATCCAAAGCGCGCGATAAATGGGACCGTTCAAAAAGGTCAAATTTAATCGGTATTTTATATATATATATATATATATATATATGTATGTATATATATATGTATGTATATATATATGTATGTATATATATATATATATATATATATATATATATATAAAATACCGATTAAATTTGACCTTTTTGAACGGTCCCATTTATCGCGCGCTTTGGATGTCGTCGCATGCCACTTGATATTCAGTGTTGCATAGTCTATTTGGATAGCCAAGTTTGGATAGCAAAAGTTTCCTTCCTTGTTATCTTTGTTAAACAAATTGTTACATCCATTTTTCTATATTACGATATTTGGACGCACTTTAATTCAAAATTCAGCGAACTTTTGAAAATGTTCTCCAAAATCAAAATATCCTTGTTGTTTCACAACTGGCTGTATTTATTCAATGCACAGATGTTTAAAAAAATATTAAATGATTTGTTGGCAATTTTGCGTCAAACAGAAATTATCTTCCTTGTTGTCTTTGAACACATTACTTACCATGTTTAATTTCTCTCTGTCTAGAGATTATGAAAAGGCAAACTTAATAACTTACTCTTCCTCAATCTGAATGTTTTGACAAATTTAAATTCAAATTTCGTCATATTTATTTTGCTGCAAAAAAAGAAATGTCCTTCCTTCCTGAATATCTTCGAACAGGCTGTAACAACTTAAACCTTTTCTCATCTCTATGTTTTGACGAACTTGAAGTTCCTGGAGCTATTTTGTTCTAAAACTGAAACTTTTTTCCTTGTTGCACAGAAACTAACAACTTTTCATTGTTAATCATCTATGTGTTTATGAATAAACATTAAATAAAACATAAATAACATTTCTTGGAACATGTCACACTTTTATTTCTTATAAGTTTAGATGTTTTGACGACACTCAACAATTTATTTTAGTCCTAGTTTTCAAAAATATGAAATAATTTTATTTAGACTTGAGATTTTTCTTCTTCTTCTTCTGTTGCCTTACACCTATGTGCGTTGGAGAATTATCATTAATGGAATAATTGTTAATGTTTTGTTTCTTTCTGCTTGGCACATGTCACCAAACTTTTTGATTCCGGTCCAGTTCCTGATGTTCCTAACCCACGAGAGCTCTTTACGTCCGATGCCCGTTCTTTCCTTCGAGTATGGGGAATTCGATATTTTGCCCCCCTTAGTATGTGACCCAGATACCCGATCTTACGCTGCTTTATGGTATTGGGTAGTAACCTGTTCACTCGTGCCCTTCTCAGCACCTCCTCGTTGGTAATGTGGTCCACCCATGGGATACGGAGTATTCTTCTGAGTGTCAACATCTCGATCATGTCTGTGGCTATCCAAATAGACTATGCAACACTGAATATCAAGTGGCATGCGACGACATCCAAAGCGCGCGATAAATGGGACCGTTCAAAAAGGTAAAATTTATTATATATATATATATATATATATATATATATATATATATATATATATATATATATATATATATATATATTTATTAATATTTTTTGCTATGTTAAGACGAAATAAAAAGAGAATCAAGCATATAAAAAAATTGGTGCATATTCCCTATTTGCTCCGAGACAACAAGGAAGGAAATTTCTGTATTTTCATTTCTTGCCACAGCTCCAAGAAATGACTTTTCCAAATTCCCAAAGCAAAGGAATTTCGAATTTAGGTACTGTTTCCGGACAACATTTCAAACGCTCCATAAAATTTAAATTGAGATTCGCCCGGATATTGAAGAATGTAAGTTTTAACAATCCGTTACAAAATACTAAATTTTCTTTTACTAAAATTTATTTTTATGACCAAATAACATCAATTTTTTACAGTTTGTTCCAGGCAGCAAGAAAGGAAATTTTAGAAAGGTTTCATGAAATGTGGATCAAGCTTATTCAAAACATCTTTGTGTCGAAGAAATTCAGCCTGTTCCAATACAAGTAGAATAATCTTTTCAAACATAACAAAGAAGGAAAATTTTGTTTTAAAGTTTGGAAAAATTCTTGTAAGATTTCTGATATCCTTTTAAACGGAATTGTCACTAAATTTAAATATTTTCTAGAAAATTTGAATAAGGAGAAATAACAAAGAACAAAAAATCAAAACATGATATCCACATTTAGAAAATTATAATCGATTTCAATAATTACCTCCATCATATTTGCCGTTGTGCAATTGACGCTTTCGTTGAAGTGATGATTGAAGTACGACGTGTCATACCAGGTCCTGTTGAGCCAAATCGGCAGAAACCAAACGTAGCCTTGTTTAGCAGTCATGTGCAATTTGTATGCCTCGCACATAACGTTGCGGGCGACTTCGCCGAAAACGTCCGCAATTATAATACGGGCTCTTTTGCGCTGCAAGTCTTCCAGATACTACACAACAGATAATATTCAATTAATATTCATCAAGTGCAGAACACTCGAAAATATACTTGTAATAAATGTGTTTGTTTATTTACAATTAACACGAAATGTATAAATGAAATCATGTCGGATCAAGGACTAATTTATTTACGAATTGTTATTTATATTTAGCGTTACTCATAAAAATACCCACGGTTAGAAAATTAACAATGAAATCTGTCTAGTCCTATTCATTGTCATTTTGTTTCATAAACTGTTTTTGCGCGTCTGAACGTAAATTTAAGTGTGCATTGCTCAGCGAATTTTGTGTTTTATTAAGTTTTCTGTTTTAATAAAATGTAATCTTTTTCTGGGACAATATGTTGCAGAACACGTGCGTCAAATTCCAACGTTAAAATTCGCTGCAATAAGTTATAAATCCGGGCTAACGAAAAAATAGATCACACAAAAAATATAAAATTTATAAGTACTAACCCTAGTCATGGCATCTTTTTCCCGTTCCCTCGGAAATTTTGCATTAGAAATGAACGTAATATCATTTGCCTCCAACATATCTTGCATGTGTGAAATGTACTCGGTGTACTTCTGCCCGTCTTCCGTTAAAGCCGCGACTCGTTTCCACCCCAAACTCTTCAACAGCTCCAAGTAAACGTATTTGTAATGTTTATTTTCACCAATTGTCCGAAAAAAGTAAGGGTATTTGTCTCTGTCGGAGAAGAAAGCGCCTTCGGCACTGTAAGAAATCGTTATCGTCTTGTAATACTTCGAAACGCCAGCCAAGGGTTCAACAGTTTCGGAACAAGCGGGCCCCAGCACTCCGATCAAGTTCGGATAATGCTTTTGTGTGATGTAATCGATGAAAGTTTTCATTACTTTATCGGCGCGACATTGCCCGTCGGCGACGAGGAGTTTCAAGTTAAAGTTGGGTAAAACGGACATGTTTCTATTTATAGCGTCCGCGGCCATCGACGCCCCTTTAACTATCCCAGTCCCCACGTAGGTCGAACCAGAAATCGGAAAAATTCCTCCTATATAAACGTCGTTCTCCAAATTCGGAACCCACAATCTCCTCATCGCAACGAAATATTTCTTAGTCCACTCACAAGCCATTTCAGCCGTATTCAACTCATTCTTCCTATTATCGTACAAATCCGTTAATGTCGGATACATTTCCATGAAGTTAATATTCTTTAAGAGCTCGTAAACGTGAGAAGCTGATACCTCAACACCGTTCCAAGCCAACTTAACAGACCTCCTCTTCTCATAGAAACAATGGACCGCAGTTACATTCGAAAACTCACATCTTTTCATATTCACCATCAAATACTCCTCTGGATTGAAAACCACTTCTCCCGGAGTCCAGCTCAAAATCAGCAGAGACTTGGGAAGGTTCCTCTTCTTGTAACTGGATTTAATCTCGTCCGTGACTTGCTTCAAATTTTTGCCCAACCACACGACTTTCACGTAAACTTTCATCAGATCTATGTGGTTAATAACATCTTTGGTGGATTCATAATCTCCAGCTAATAACACCGCACAAGCAACATTCTTGTTCGACGTGCCCTTGCACTGTTCAGGTACATACCAACCCTTCGAACACCTCTCATTACAATAAAACCTTGAAAAATTACGTTTTAAAATAATTGATTTTAATACAACATTATATTCTTACCTATGTCTTCTTGCGTCGAAGGCGTTGTCGTCCAAAAGGGTTTTGTAATCGCCAAGAATATCGAATGGGGCTACAAATTTGTGGTCACGGAAGAGTGTCCAAGGTATGCTTGAAGAATCATCGTACCAGTTGGTGTAGTACTGTTTGATTGGTTGGAACAATTCTTGTGGAATGAACCAGCCGAAACGTCCAGCAGGCAACAACGAGCCCAATTCTTTAACACATGGATTACTACCCATATCTGGGTAATTTATTGGGACAGGTACGTCTAGGTTTATTATTGTTTCTGGCACCTTACTGCAAAAATTAATCATTTTTAGCTAAGTATCAAATTTCTGTTACTTTCTAACTTACTCTTCTGATCTTCCGTCAGGCACCAAACAATCCATCCTCTCCAAAATATCATCTACGTCGTAATCGTCATATTCAATGATCTTAACTCGGGCATATCCGAGTTTCTCTTGTAGAATAATCCGGAATATGTGAGTTGTCAGCTGGTGCGTTATCCTTGAGGACATCTCCAGGGTTATATTTAACGTTTCTTCGTTGTAACGTAAATTTCGCGTCTGCATCACCTCTACAAAGTGAATAAATAGATGAATAATAGAATAAGACTATACAAGTCTTATTTGTGAAGGATGTGTGTTTAGACTTAATATATTTGCTTCAGTTCAATCACCTGTATCTATTTAAAACGAGTTAGTTTGAGATTTATTTTTACAAGAATATTTGGCATTTATTCATACTTAGTCATAACACTTTTATAGTCAATTTGATTGAGTTGAAATTAGTTTATCTAGATCAAGAAACGTAAATTTGCGACTTTAAAACTGAATTAAATCATTTACTATTAATGTCTGTATAAAACTTAAATTAGTTTTGTGTGCAAAGTTTGTGAATAGAATGGGAGCTTGTGGTTTTACCTGTTTTGTCTAAACACCTCTTCCATTCTTCGGCATTCGAAGTTTTCATGTAAAAGCTCAGGGCCAGCAGGAAAATTAATAACTCGTTTTGCAACCACGTTCTTCCTTTTCTTTTTGTAAATATTCGAAACATGATGTTGATAGATCATCTGAAATGGAAAAAAAATCGTATTTAGTTTTTCTTTAATAATTGAATGTGTTGTGGTCGGTGTTAATTTAAATTAGCGTTTAAAATTTATGTGGAAAAAGCGTTTGGTATAGTGACAATAAATTATAATCGGTTGGTAATTATTATTTCTGTTTTTATTTTTTTGTATTTAAGTGAAAAGGTATCTGATAAACCCAATTATAATAACGTTAAAAAAAATGAATTTACAGATATGCTAATTTTCCGATAAAAATATGTAAATCCGAAAATTACGAATTCCATTTGACTTCTTCTGGGTTAATATTACCATTTTTTTGGTTTGTTTGTTCACTTTGACTTAATTTCGTCGCCGCTAATCCCAAAAGATTTTAACGAGTTTTAAGAACAAAATTGTTAACTTGATTCGAGTCAATATCTACACAAATTTCACAATATATGTTCCACAATATTCACAGTTTCAATATTTTGCTTTTATTCATCGTAGCGCAGTGGTCTCCAACCTGTGGGGTCGAGACCATAGCAAGGGGGCCGCGCAGCATAATTTTTTAAGCTTGTCGAAACTTATCGTATAAGTAAAAGTAATGAAAATAGCGGGAATACCACTACGCAAAATAGTTGTTCTAAATTTTGCATGTAAGGTTATTTATGGCCAAGAACGACCAATGTGTTGCTTTGTTTGAATATTTTGGCAAGAAATCCAATATAAAATAAAAAGTGCATGTGAACCACGTTGGTAAGACAAGAGAATTTTCCAAAGAAAATTGGAGGTTTTAAATAAACAACAAAAAACGTTTTCAAACAATATGTCTGTAACATCAAAAGCATTGTTTGCAACGAATAAGGTTTCATATAGAATTGCTAAATCCAAAAAACCACATTCAATAGGAGAAACTTTGGTGCAACCAGCGGGTATTGACATGGTAGCTACGATGTTCGACGAATCGTATGCTGATCAACTTAGAACGATTCCACTTGCAGATAATACGGTGGAAAGAAGAATTTTCGATATATCTGAAGATCTTTGCAATCAATTAATTGAAAAAATAAAACCATCTTCTTTCGCGTTGCAAATAGATGAAGCAACAGATGTATAAGGTTTTCCAATAAGAAGTTTCATAGAGGGTTCCGTACAAACTTGTAAGTAATGTATCTTTAGTAGGACCTAACTGTATGCAACCCATATGCTTCTGGTGCCTGACAATACCACGCAACACATTAGTGTATTTTCATAAGTTTCTAATAGTAAATTCGAATTTTTCTTGTAATTAAACTACATTTTACGGTTTTCAGATTTTTCCCTTTACATGTGCTGTAAGACACCGCTTCTTGCCAAATTTTATGATTCTAGGTCAACGGGAAGTACCCTATAGGTTTTGATTCCCCTGTGAAATCGCAAAATATGCGACATAAACGGTCATATCTTTTGATCGCGTTGACTTACAAGTTTGATTTTTTCACAGCTGAAAGAGACCGCAGACCCGAGTATTTGATACAAATTTTGATTCAAATTTCAACTTGTTACCTCTAAGCGATCCTGAGAAAAATGGTCTTGACAGACAGACAGACAGATGGACGGACGGACGGACGGACGGACGGACGGACGGACAGACGGACAACAAAGTGATCCTATAAGGGTTCCGTTTTCGGTACGGAACCCTATACTAATAAAAAGCAGTTCATTTAATTTTTTTTTGCCTCAAATATTATTTTATGATGACAGTATGATGATCTTAATATAAAATGAGTCTATATTAGATGTATACGCCCTCCCTCTAATAATTAAAAATGCAAAATTAAGTGGAAAAATATATTTATGACAAAACTGCTAGTGTAACATTTTTTTTCACGACTGATCTTCGTCAAAATCAATATCATCATCACTATCTGCACCTTCTTCATCATCACTAACGATATCATCAGTAGTTTCTCGTGAACATTCTTTATTGTAATAGTTGGGCATTCTAGGCTTTCCTAATACGACCTCATTCCATTTTTATTTTTTCCTTGTGGGTATTGTCCTATAACTAGTGATTAGAGGATCTGATGATATAAGTAACCAGTTCAAAATATCCGTAATCGTATTAATTCTTGACATTTTCCTGGAGTCTAATCTGTTTGTAAGTCTTATGACTAGCCTCTATAACATCTTCTGAGAGGAGGCCTACAGGTAATGGAAGTGATTTTATAATGTCAGCCCCATGCATCAATAATTAATGGACACTCGCACAAATTCTATAACATCCATCAATTATATTTGAGTCCGCATAAAAATTATTATTAGGAAAGTATTGCTTTGCCACTGTGGACTTTTTGCCTTTTTGTCATCTAAACCCCACTTGTAACTAATTTAAAGTCAGTTGCTAGTTTGTTGCATGTTTTGGATAATAACATCCTATTGTACCTATGTAAGTCTTCACACAGTATGATCTAAAAGATCCGCTAACAGCACCACAGCTTCGTTTTTAAATACACTGACATGTGATGGATAATATTTTTTTTTTGCTTCCGGCACCACGTGATATGAGGGATATATCAGTCTCTCTAGTTTTAGCTCCTTGCTGAATCTTCAATTATGAGCACTGTATGGCCTTACTCTCTTAGAAGGCGATGAATAGTGAGCCGTTTTCATTGTTCTCAACCTTTTAGGAGTTCCACTTAAAGCAAGTCCCAGCACCTCCGCCGGACTTCTTTCGAAAAAATGGTGCAATTTTAAAGCGCAAATTTTAAAAATAAATTTTTAAACGCAAACACCAAATAGGCGTAGTTACTTCGTAAAATATCGAGCGCATTAATTCCTTCTTGGTATCGAAGGAATAAGTGAGATGTTTGACACGTTCCCACAACCAATGGCATTGGTTTCTCGCATTAATTTGTTTGCATTATTGTGAATGGGTTATCAAACAATAAATTTTAAGTGGATTTGATTAATTGTAAGACATTGTAAAATTCTATTTTTGTCGCCGTAAATTTGAAATCCGGCCCAGTGTGCACCGGTCCAAAAACCGCAACCAACTGTAACTCTTGTTGGATAAAGTGGTTTCTCAACTATTGAACTATAGTTTTCGGAGCCCCAAATCCAACAGTTCTGTTTATTCACGAAACCACTTAAATTGAAATGAGCCTCGTCGCTCAGAATGATATCTGTAGTACATCATCACTATTTCTATTCTTTGTTGAAGCGTATATCGTACCATTTTGTAAATGGGATAGTTTTCACTTTTCAACTGTCAAAAAATAACATTAATATCTTTACAAGTACAAAAGTGGCGCAAACTTTAAAATCACACTTCTTGTGGAAAACCTTGTACTTAAATATGGAAAACTCTGTACTTAAAGGTGCACATTTGATAACATATGTAAGATATGTTTTAGAGACGGAAGTTAGAGAAGATGATATGTTATTCTGAAAACCTCTTGAATGCAATAGTACAGCAAGTGAAGTTTTCAAAATGATAATTTTTTTAATGGAAATGATAAGAGAACTGTATTGGGCTATGCACAGGTGGAGCTCAATCTATAGCAGGAAAAAACGCTAGTCGTCAGGCACCAGTTCTAAAGGTTGTTTCAAAATATATTGGTGAAGATGTACTAACAGTATTTGAAGTTAAGCTGGGAATACATATGACTGTAGCTGGCATACTTGCATAACAGCTCCTTGCACCTACTGCCATGTGTATTTGTTACCGTGAAAGACCGAAATTGGAGAATGTCGACTTTCACCGGTGAATGTCAACACATACCAAATACGTCGGTGAAAGATCGAATATTTCATTACGTTCTTGTACATACGGACCCTCACCGGTGTATGTCGATAATCACAGATACGCTCTGGTGGAGGTCCTAAAGGGAGGAGCCGACAAAGAGGCGACTGCCTCTCTCCCGCCAAATCCTTTGTTCAGCTGGGAATCAATCAGATTTATCAGTCTTATGTAACTTTTGATGATGCATGCAAAGTAAATCGTGATCTTTTTCTTGAAAAGTTAAATGCATTAATTTCGGTTAAACGAGACAACTGTTTTTTTTCTGTATATTTTTCAAGAAAAGTATGTACTCTAAATTACTTTCTGAAGTGCAAACTTAAAACAATCGGAAAATAGCCTGAATATATAAATATATTCAGCCTCTCCGGAGCTCTATAACAATTATTGAGTCTTTTTCTAGGCGTCCACAGATGGCATCCACTTAAGGTATCGGAAAGACATAATCTTAAAAACAATGTTATTTTTATGGTTTTTGTTGAGTTCTACGAAGGTAGACTGAAAGCTGTAAAATAACTTACAAATTTCATGTGAGATTTGTTTTGGTAGTCCTAAAAACACTCAATAATTGTTATAGAGCTCCGGAAAGGCTGAATATATTTATATATTCAGGCTGTGTTCCGTTTGTTTTAAGTTTGTGTGATTATCTATAACGTAGGACGGTTTCACCAATTCTATTCTATTCTGAAGTGATTTCTGTTAAAACTAAGTGTCCAGCTAACTTTGTCCAGCTACGACTTTATGAAAACTAAAAGAGCTGAAGAAGTAGCGTATCACGTTCTTTCAATATTTTTAACATTTGGTGCACCAACAATATTGAAATCAAATAATGGTAGATATTTCAGTAATCAAGTCATATCCGATATATGCGCTATGTGGAAAGATGTTAAGATAGTTCATGGAAAGCCTCGTCACAGTCAAACACAAAGCTCAGTTGAAAGGGCCAATCAGGATATACAGAATATGCTAACTGCATGGACGAACGATAACGATACAAATAAATAGTCAGATAGTTTACCCAATGTTCAATTTGCCAAGAACACTACATACCACGAAGGAATACGCGAAAGTCCTTATGAAGCCATGTTAGGCGTTAAAGCAAAAAGAGGCATACCATCGTCTTTTTTGCGTAGCGAACAAATCGCAAATATTGAAACCGAAGAACAACTCGAAAGAATTGCCAATGCTTTTGAAACCGAAGAACAGCTTGAAGAAACTGTTAATACTCCTGAAACAAATGAAGTAGTGCTCATACAGAAAACCATATTCCATAGAAAAATATTGAAGAGAACCTGCAATCTACAACATCTTCACATCAAGTTCTGACTGAAAAACACGAGTTAATTTCTCTATAAAGAGCGGCCGCGAATAAGAATCTACTACTGCAAGCAACAAAAATGTTATGAACCTCACAAAAACAATTTCCTCCTGCTCAATTGCTCATTGGTGATACTGTACGAATACAAGTCCCTGATGTACAGATTCTAGTTGGAATAGAAGACTCCGACTTCTAAAACTGGCAAATTAAAATGGTACCCTCAAGCAGCTTGTAACCAGTTCGTAATTTGTAAAGAAAAGTTACTTTCCATAGATGAGATTTCTTTTCAAGAAATGCCGTTGAGAGAAGCAGCGGCAGCTAATTCGAGAAGCGGGGGGCAAGGCTATACAGGGGTTGCGGGGCCTGCAAAACCAGCATTTGTGAACGTACGCGACAACTACAGGCATGCCAGTAGCTGACGAGTTGGCGCCGTAGCTATTTCGCCACACACAACTGGAACAAATTGTGATATCGTCGATTTTCCTACTCTATATGCTCCAAGAGATGCAAATGAATCTACAGTAGCTAAAAATCTTACAATGTATTTCCAATTTAGTTCTGGCCGGGATTGCATTTCGCCTATGAGCATGTTTTTTAAAAGGTAGTCAGCAAATCATTAAATTTTTCTGGAAGCATTCTTAAATGGTTTTTGTAACCACCTACATCATCTAGTCGCATTTTTGTAACCAGAGAACTACTTGTTCCGAAATTTTTCCTTTTAACAATCAAATCTTTCACGCAAATCCGTCTCCTTATTTTTTCTCTCATTACTTTAGCCACACATTCTACTGCTAGTGGCGATACAATTCTATTTAAATCACCTCGAATGTTTTCCATTGCAAATAAGCGTGAGGCTGACACGTACTGTCTCGTGAACTAAGAATAACGCAAATTGCATGCAAGTAAAACTTGAAAATGTATCCACAGTGTGCGAGTTACTTCTATATGCCATTAACTAGCATGTACGCTACTGTTCTGTTTTACAGCGATGTGTATCTCAGCATTTCAGCTGGGAAACTTAGAACGATTCAACTTGCAGATAGTGCCATGGGAAGAAGAAGTTATTATATATCTGAAGATTTTTGCGATCAATAAATTGAAAAAATAAAACCATATTCTTTCGCGTTGCGAGTAGATGAAGCAACATATCTACTTGAGAGAAAGATGTACATTTAATTACGTATGTAAGATATGTTGTAGATACTGACATGATGAACTCATATGATGATACTGAGAAGATATGATATTTTGTAAACCTATTGAATGCGTTTTTAGAGTTTTAGAAGGTTTTGGAGAGAAAAGATATGATCTATGACTATCTATGACCTATGGGATAAGTTTTCAAAATAATTGATTTTCTTTTTTATAAAAATGATATTTTATGGAAGAACTGTAGAGGGCTATGCACAGATGGAACTCGGAATCTGCAGAAGGAAAAAAGCTGGTCTACAGGCATTAGTTCGAAAGGTGAGTCCTTGTGCAATTTGGACACATAATATGATTCATAGACATCACTTGTTTCAAAAGATATGCGTGAAGATCTACTAACAGTATTTGAACTTAAGCCGGGAATACGCATGACTGTAGCTGGCACAGTTGCATAACAGCTCCTTGCACGTGTCACCTACTGCCATGTGCATACACAAACTGGCATGCCTGTATTTGGCAAGCAAGTAGAGAGCACAATATTTGATTTACTGGAATGCAATATGAGGAAGGGGATGCAAGACCGGAACGTTTGAACGCACGCAACAGCTACAGGCATGCCAGTAGCTGACGAGTTGTCGTAGTTGGTGCACGTTTGTTTCTTTGGTAGCTTTTGTGTTCGTTTCAAGATTTTGTATTTATCAAGTCACGAGATGAGAAGATTGACAATACAGTTTATTCATTTGCAAAGATAATTCGAATGTCTTTGGAAGCCAAGTAGCTCTCTTAAATAAAATAGCCCGTGCTAATGCCTACATCGTATTTATTTATAATGTAAGAAAAGAATACAGCAGGGTTTCCCAAAGAGTGGTACGCGTACCCCCAAGGTGTACGAGATGGGTTTGAAAGGGGTACGAAAAGATTATTGACAAATTTCCTTTTGTGTGTGTATGCCAGCAAGTGTAAAAAGAAAAAAACATTTTTAAATAACATAAAAGATGATCTAGGAAATATTACTCTTTATAAAGTGTTTGAATTAACCCTTTATTGCCTGACGGTACTTTTAAGTCAACCGCATATTTTTTCTTGTAACTTTAAAATATGGTATTCGATTTGTCTCCGCGCCTGACAGTACGTTAGAGTATTTAATCTCCCCATATTACATTTAGCGTCATCATTTTGTTAGTAACGAGTGCTTCACAATAGGTATTACGTCCCTAGCGGGAGCGTGGTCGCATTATTTCGTTTGAAGCTTAGTTTTATACATTTTTTTGTTTGTATTTTATACACTAAATATGCAACAAATAGCTTTATCTTACTTTTTGATGTATTAATTAATACTTAAAAATAGATAATTAGTTTTACATAGTTTACATTTACCAAAAAACCTACGTTTCTTTTCTGGACTAGAAAGTACCGTCAGTAATGGAGGACCAAAATTTGAAGTGGTATTACAAAAAACCTCTAACCGAATTGGAATTACAAGAGATATGTGATCAATTGTTAGAGGATGATTATTTACCTTTTTACAACTGTGTCCTAACGGATGAAGAATTAGACGAGGATGCTACTGATGATGAAGGTTTTATATCTGGTTTCCAAATGTATCAGGGAAAAAATTAAGAAATGGAATTGGAATTTAGAAATTATGGTCTTGGCGAACGAGTGGTGTTATCTTTGACGAATCTCTACTGCAATTCGATTAAAATAATTTATTCGGATAACTATTTTACATCTATAAACTTATTAGAATCTCTAAAAATAAAAACGACAAAAACGGCATGTGGAACGATTCGAAAAGACAGAAAAAGTTTTCCACTTCATTTGAAAGAAGATAAACAATTGCAACGAGGAGACTTCGATTGCAGAACTTCTAATACCGGTATTACTGTTTATAAGTGGAAGGATAATCGCATTGTATATTTTGCTTCAAATTATCATGGAACAGAAGCAACTACTCAAGAAGTTGCTTGCTCTAATGTAGTGAAGGATTATAATATATTTATGGGAGGAGTGGATAAAGCAGATCAGCTTCGAACAACCCATGGAATGAATCGAAAGTCTCGAAAATGAGGGCACCGACTACTTTGGGGATTTTTGGACAAAGCTTTTTTAACGCTTACATTATTTATTGTATCAAATTTCTACCCTGAAATTATACGAATATTCAATATTAATTTTTTCAAATTACGTATATCGTTTTTTTAATATTTTGTTTTGAAATGTGTTTTTGTATAACGTAAAATGTCTAATACAAATTACTACACAAATATGGTCTGTAATTCTTGACGTACTTATTAAGATGAGATTTGTAACATCCCTTAAAATTGCCAAAATAAAAAAAAATGAAGATTGTGTTTCCTAATGTATTATATAATGTCATTTTAAGCAAGAATTATTAATTAATGCATGAAAATTACATAATTTTTTTTTGAGCCTTAAAGGGTTTATAAACGTATGTTGCAAAATATCTGTAAAATTCTTGCGAATTAGCTGTGAATCTGCGTTTAATCATCTATGACGGTTTTATTTTAATATTACACAAATCAAAACCAATAACCAATCATTGATTTTAAACTGCTTTTTACCTTTTTAGAGATAAACAGAAACTCTTTTAAAGTAAACAATTTTTTTTCTAAAATTTATGATAAAAAATGTTATTATCTTTTAAAAACCAATCCGTGAACTGCATATCAATTATAATTATGAACTACGGGGTACGATGTGTTAAAAAATATATGGAAGCGGTACATATGGATCGAAGGTTTGGGAAACACTGGCCTACAGCAAAACTAAAGAGGAATTTAATGTGACTGCTAGTAGCAATACGATACCATTTAAATCATTTGGAATGTTTTCCATTGCAAAACTGTCTATACATCTTCAAACACAGGCATGCAAGGATGCAAATTGCTTGCAAGTTTAATTTGCAAATGTATTCACAGTGTACGAGTTACTTCTATATGCTGTTAACTAGCATGAACGCTACTGTTCCGTTTTACAGGCATATGTATCTCCGCCTTTATTATAAGAGTGTTAGATTTTATTAAAAATAGACCATCAAGAGAAAAGCTTTTCGCAAAATTGTGTAATGACATGAGTGCAGAATATAGAGTACTTCTATATAATTGTGATAAGAATGGAACTGATAATAATAGAAATGAAGCAAACTTGTTTATTAACTTTAAAATAATAAAAAATTCCTTGCAAAACTTGCGTATTTAGTAAATATTGTTCAAAAACTCGTACGTTAAATAAAACAATGCAAAGGCCTCAAATACATTCTTATACAGAAGTACAAGATTACTGCATTTATAAAAAAAATGGAACTCTTACTGCTTACTGAACTTGAAAAACAATAACTTCGACATGTTTCCTAATTTAAAAATCACTTGTCCTGCAGATAAAATAGAAGAAGCTAAAGTTATTATTAATAATCACTTGAGCAGTTTATGGAAGCAATTATCATTTTACTTTAAAGATCTTGACATATCGAAATATGAATGCATAAGAAACCCATTTGTGTTTGAAAAATATGACGAATTTGGCCTTTCGACAGCACTGCCAGGAATGGTAATTGATTTATCTTGTGACGGCACATTAAAGCAGATGTAACAACAAGAAAATAATATTGGAACGTTTTAGATACAATTACAGAAAGATTTTCCTACCTTGACAAAGAAAGCTTTAGAAATTTTATTGCCATTTGTAACATCTTATGCGAAAATGTTTTTTATGCAGTGACTGTTTTAAAAACAAAATATCGATCTCGATTAGTGATTGAAAACGAACTGATAACAGCGATATCTTCAATGATACCACGGTTTAAGAAAATCTGTGCCAAAAAACAAGCCCAACTCTCAAATTACGTTTTAATGATAATGATAAATATTTTTACGTATTAATTATGACACTTATGCATTCGATTTTTGTAAGATTTGTTTTTAAAAAATTATTAAATTTTTGTGTCTATAAATATACATAATATGATATATTATGTTGTAGCCCATTAAATAAATTAAGATAAACAATATTAGGTGATTTATGAAATTAGATTGTAACGAAAATTGAGCGGGGGCGCAAGAAATTGTTTTTTAAAAAAGGGGGTGCAGGTACAGAAAAGTTGGAAAACACTGCAATAGCCTTATATTTTCGTATTGTTTGTACAAGCAGATAAAAGAGTACAATCTGATTCTTTCTGACTAATCTAGTATTTTCTATTAACCTCCTTAGTCTTAATATCCAAATCTGTTCATTTTGTCAAAAATATTGAGATCTAACCACATGTCACAGGTTAACACCGAAATTGAGGTACTATATTAGTCTAGTATGCATTTTTTAAATTTAATTCTGTCTGTTTGATATATGAATAAAAATTAGTTGAAAATTGTGGCACGTGTACTATTAAAAGGAAACCCAAAGAAAATCGATTCTGTTTACTTTTCTTAATGGGATTTTGTTTTTAACTAGGCTTCGGCCATATTTCTAGAGAAAACAATCTAGACAAAAAAAAGTCGGAGAAAATGCTCTCACAATAATTAATATCGTAAAAAATACGAGGAAGGAAATATGCGACACGTGTAGAATAATTTAATTCCTTGCAAGTTGAGAATCCTTGCAAGGCTTCTTGGAGCGATTTCCTTGCGATTCAATTTCAGATTTCAATAAAGTTTCTGGAAACATTTCAACTGGATTTACCGTAATCAACAGGGTGCTGATTTCAATTTGCATATTATTTCGAAACTTATTAGTAAATTTAACCCTTAATTTGAATGAGACGCCCTTTGGCAACAAACTAATCGTTTAAGCAATTGTTGTATTTTTAGTACTCTATGTAATCTTTTAAAATACTGTTTCATTTAAGGATTTATTTATGTAATTATAAAATGGGTTAAATTCGTCGAGAAAATCTACTCGAAAAATGAGGGAAATAGTATATCCGCTTAAATTACACAACGAAACCGTAAAAATGTAAAAGAGAGGATGAAAATGGGTTGAAATGTAAAAATGGAAATTCAGGGGATAAAGATTTTTGTTACTAATTGACTTTAATCTCAACGGATTAAATTAAACATTTTTGTTATGGTGATTTTGTGAAATTTCTCCATCCAATTGTAATTTGTCAATGTGTTTATTGTCAATCCATTGTAGTTATGTTTCCAATTTCACAAATTTTCAGAAGCTTTTTTTAAATTATTAAAACATTTGAATATTTGAATTCAAATGTTTTAATTAGTAATAATTATGAAAAGCACTCACAATGAATACCAACAAATCATTGTTATATTTCATTATTACTTAGCTTTTCGTTTAGTCAAGAAATTTCCATTTGACTAATTAATTTAAACAAATTATCCTTAAACAAACACGTTTTGCCTATACAACTTTCATTTATTCCACCTTTTATATTTAACAAGAAATATTCCAAACTATAAAGAAACTATCTTTTTTAATAAACTTCTTATGTGATGGAATTCACAATTTTTGAGCGGGTAGTCTAATACAGAGGTTCTCAAACTCAGATATATTTTTAAGCGGAACATCTACAATATAAAATAAACGTTAAAACGGGGGGCGCGGGTAGTTAACATTTTATCATCATTATTATTGCACCAATCATCATTTCTCGATTTTTTTGTTTCAAAACAAGTAATTCATTTTATAATATCAACACACAATTTAAAACATTTCCTCATGACAACCTACTTCAACCTGTACCTGATATCCAATACCTGAGGTATTCAACATACCTCACTTCGGTCTGAAGAACACTCAAAATCTGATTCCATCGACGAACAAAGTTGTTTGATAATTCAGTTCTTTATCGGTCTCATTTTATTAAAAATAACCATGGCAACTACTTTGTGAAATAAAGGCCGATTCTCATATACGCGACATTCAGCTACGCTACGTCACGCGACATCGCCTGTCAAATTATGATTACATTGTTTTAAATAGACACGTTCTCACTATGGCTACGCGACAGCTACGCGACGTGCCCATTCAAAACAATGTAATCATTGTTTGAAAGGCGATATCGCACGACGTAGCGTAGCGCATATGGGAATCGACCTTCAGTCTTCTAATTTCTTGGGCATTGTTTTTATGACAGGCACTTCTCGGTGCAAGAAACAATGATGAAATATTATATTTGAATTTATGGTTTTAGCTAAAGTCACAATTCCTTTCATTGATCTCATCATGGACGCTGCTCCTTCGGTACAAATGCCGCCACAATGATTCCATAATAATTTTAAAACATTCAAATGCGTTGTTATTCCATCAAATAAGTACTGACCAGTTGAACGACCCAAAAGTTCGTTGCAGCATAAAAATTTATTAATATCATTTGTTCATAAATAAATCGTATAAAGCCTAAGAGCTGAGCCTTGCCACTTATATCAGTTGATTCGTCTACTTGTAATGCAGAAGACATATTAACAAGCTTGCCTGCGACTTTTTTTTCAATTTTGCAGAACATTAATTCTTCTACGAAACAGACAGCGGAATCTTTAAAATTTACTTATTTGCTTCTCCCCCAAACAAAATTGTCACTATTTCACAGCAGGCAGGCAAAATGAGAGATTCTGCTATCGTGTGTGGCTTTAATTTTAGTGCTACAAACTCGGAAATTTTATACCACGCAAGTTGTACTTTATTACTTACTTTCCTGGTTTTTTCAAATTATTCCCTTTGTTTGCCTTACATTTCTAAGAGTTTTTTAATATATACTTTTTTTTCTTAAAAGATTTTTATGTTCAGTTGTGTCATTAGCGGGCACAATTGTGCTATTGGCAAGTTCCTTGTCGAATACAAGGCAGAGCGGTGTTGGTCAATCTGTATTTCCGGTCCAGTTAAATCCAAATTTTAAGTATTCTTCGTCATACGAGAATTAAAATTTGAACTGTATATGAGTCACATTTAACACGCGAATATAAACTAACCTAACCTAGCGAATTGTAGAATTGGATTAAGCAAAATTTTGATAACTGCAATAATATTTTTTAATATTGATTTTTTCGCGGAACACTTAAAGGTGCACTGCGGAACACCAGTGTTCCTCGGAACACGGTTTGAGAACCCCTGGTCTAATAGACGCAAAAATGGTGCTTAGCGGGCAGTCTAAAAGTTTGGTATTAGAAGGTATCTTTATATTTTATTAAAACTATTTTGATAAAATTACATTTATAAACGAATTGATATTATGTTATAAAAGTGTTGTTGCTTTACTCACTAATATTTAAAAAAAAATAACAATGTGTTTTTTTGCAACCTTTAAAAATCCCTCTGGAAGATGATTTCTTTTGGACGTAACTGATAACATTATACAGACCACAGGATGATCTGCATTTTCCGGAGTAGATTCGTTTCCTATTCTTTTACCTATTCTTTTGCTACATCATGTAAAAAAACTTTGTATTTCTTCTTGTTGAATTTGGATTTAATGTTTTGAAAATTCTAAACGCATTAAATAATGCACAATACGTTAACAATATTACTGCCTTCTGCGTCCATTTCTTGATACTACGTACTTTCGAGTAAAACAACAAATATTGATCGGCGCGATAAACCCCTCATAAATTTAGCGCGATCAACATTCATAAATTTTTTGGAATCATTATCAATATTATGGCTTTCTACTACATCGGATGAATGTATTATCGAAATCAATCAAATGATTCAATGAAATGATCTTAAAAACAATGTTATTTATCTAGTACTCGTTTAGTGACATGAAGTGTATTGGGGGCCTAGTAATAACATGAAAATACCGTCGAGTAGTATACGGAGTAAGGTTGTAGTTTATATTTAATTTTAATAAATCCATATTGATGAAGCCAAAAGGCAGAAAGAAACGCGTCTATGGATGTTCGTTATTATTAATATTTATCAGATTATAGTGTCTTTAGCAACCCACATGGTATCTCGTGGCATGAAAGTGCAGGAAATCAAAGTGTATTTATAATTATACATATTTATTTTAAGTCATGGGTGAATTAGAAGGTAGTAATTTCTTAATTTTTTCATGCAAATACCTGTTGCATAATTCAATATCCTGCGTGGCATTAGCCTGGTAAGTAGTCCTTTTAACATGGGATTTGTAGTCTTAACAAACCTTAATATTAAAAAGCTACGAACAGCTCGAAAATATTTACATATTCAAGCTACATTTCGCCGTTAATAAGTTTATACGATTGTATCTATAATTAGTATGATTTCACCAAAATAAATTATCATTTAAATCGATAACCTGCAACAAAATTTAATGTCTTTCTACGCAAACGTCATATTAAAACCTAACCTCGCCAATCATGCACGAGGTGTTCAAGTAAGTGTATTCCAATTGGGTTGTTGAATAAAAAAAAAATTATAGATTTTTTTATATATTTTAAAACCATATTATAAATAATTTGGATGTGCGATCCGAAAAAGTTAAAAAAAAATTGTTCAATTAATTATAAACAATTTAAAAGTGATAAAATTTTGAAAATAATCACGTGACTCCAAACGCGCAATAATTTGTTTGTGAAGTCGATAGGGTGAAACTTCATTCTAACATTCAAACATAAACATTCTTTATAAAATCGTCGTTTTAGAATTTTTTCGGCGCAATGTTTAAAACCATTAGTTTCGACGCTTAACAATGTGGGACATTTAAAAACATTTTTTGAGTTCATTTTATAGTACCCACTCCTACACGATGGTACGAAACAAGCACTATAACTTTTAATATTTGACATATTTGACATATTTGACATGTCTACTACAACTATTGTATCAACAAAGTCAGGAGCGGGTAGAAATTACATTTTACGTCACAACGGTACATTTGTGCGTTTTCGGTACCGAGTTTAAAAATATATTTTCAATTTGTTATAACTTTTTAATTACAACGAAAAAAATAAAACAAAAAAGAGTTTTGTCATAATACTTATATATGAGCTTTCGATTTATGACGAAAAAAAATTGATTCAAATACCCAATTTATAATTTAAAACATCAAAGCTGTACTGATGAGAGATAAATCTAGAAACGCGTCTGCAGATGGCTATTCACTGAAGTTAAGTAGAAAGAAATGATCTTAAAAACAATGTTATTTACCCAGCACTCGTTTAGTTACATGAAAAATATACTGGGGGCTGGTAATAATATGCAAATAGTTGTATAATTCTATCAGAACTACGAACGAGTTAGGAACAGGTTGAATATATTTATATATTCAGGCTACACTTTGCCCTTAATACGTTTATAGATTCTCCCTTTTTTAGTTTCGCATTTTTCAAACAAAGAGGAAGCTTTGTTGTAAAAGTATTTCAAAAGTGTCAACACTATTATAATAGTTATCCATTTATATGTGACGACATAAGTGCAAATATGGATGCAGAAGATTTAAAATTGTTGTAATCGACTTCCTTCTCCACAGTATATGCGAAAATTTCAAATGTAGCCGGTTCTAGATTCACGAACCATTCTTATAAGTATTCCGTATTTTGTAATTTTTCGAAGTAAAGGTTATTCGACCTCTCCATGGCATGTTGCTTTCATCAAGGGACAATTCTCCCTGCGGCTTGTAAACTTCTTAAAATTTAGGTAAACAATAAAAAATAATGAAAAAAAAGAGCTCCAGGATGGAGCGGCCAATACCTCACAAGGGGTCTATGGCCATATGTATGTATATGTAATATAAAATAATAGGGCGGACCTTTTAAGGCGATGAATACCGTATTTCTTGAAATCGATTCTTTCTCATTACTTGTCCAAAAATTAGAGTTTGAATTGTTTAATTTGTCGACCAATATTCCCGCGTCATTATCACTATCGCAATCCATTTTAAATAAAATTATTCAAACTTAAAACCAACGGAACACAGCCTGAATATATAAATATATTCAGCCTTCCTGGAGCTCAATAACAAATCTCACATGAAATACAAATATCACATGAAATTTGTTATTTTACAGCTTTCAGTCCACCTTCGTGGCACTCAATAAAAACCATACAAATAACATTGTTTTTAAGATCATTCATATAAGATCATAAGTCTTTCCGATACCTTAAGTGGATAGCCATCTGTGGACGCGTTTCCAGTTTTATCTCTCATCAGCACAGCTTTGCTTCCATGAACAATAATTTGTAAACCACTCACTTGAAAATCCATGTGGTGTTTAGGGTTAGATGTTTATAATTTTGACATTTTGTGAGAGAGCCATGATAAAATAGGATTGCTGAAACCATCCTACGCCATAGAAATCAAAGAAACTTAAAACAAACGGAACACAACCTGAATATATAAATATTTTCAGCCTTTTCGGAACTCTATAACAATTATTGAGTCTTTTAGGACATAACATCTAACCATAAACACCACATGGGTTTTCAAGTGAGTGGCTGACAAATTATTGTTCATGGAACCAAAGCTGTGTTTATGAGAGATACATCTCTAAGCGCGTATACACATGGCCCACTTAAGGTATTGGAAAGACATGACCTTAAAAACAATGTTATTTTTATGGTTTTGTGGAAAGCTGTAAAATAACTTACAAATTTCATGTGAGATTTGTTTTGGTAGTCCTAAAAAGACTCAATAATTGTTATAGAGCTCCGGAAAGGCTGAATATATTTATATATTCAGGCTGTGTTCCGTTTGTTTTAAGTTGTAATGTATGATTTCTATAACGTAGGGTGGTTTCACCAATTTTATCAAAAAAATTATTATTTACATAATTGTAAAAAACTGTGAATAAGATATATGAGCAATAATCATTTTCATTTCAGTTTCATTTGAGAAATGCTAAAAATATATATGTGAGATCATCTTATTTCCTTAAAAACCTGTTAGAATTTCCTTTTAACGCTAATTCGTGCATTCTGATATTTTTATAATATTTTTACTAATATCCAGTCCGCTAATAGACGAGAGTCCGCGAAGGTGGTACTAATAGCAGCGCCCGCTCATGATATGTTAAATGTCACAAAATTTATGTTTTTAATGCGTAATCTTGACCATTTAGTTTGTTTGTCTAACGATGGAATGCATGATTCACTCACTTCTGACTGAAAAGCTGTTTTTAATTAGTAGTAATTGTAATTGTAAATAAATTATTTCGGAGAAAATGTAATTACAATGTATTAATAGCTTTGGGAAAGTATATACAACACAATAATAGAGATAATTCTAATAGGTTTCGAGGTTTATAAAAAAACAAACAAGTGTTTTTGGATGAAAAACAGATACATTATTTCTAATAATTACACATATTACAATGCAATTACAATAATTAATGCTGCTATAGTAGAAAAATTTACACCGAAAACGACAAACTAAGTCAATTTAAAGTTTTAATATTTACATTACTTTTGTATCGCGAACTTCATTACAGCATTTTTTAGTAACTAACACCGTTAAAACCTGACATTCGTTACAACTAGGTTTTGATGGTTAAATCTAGTTGTTGGTAGTTGAGACTAGTATTTGCTAGTTAAACCTAGTTTGTACTAGTTAAAACTACTTTTTTTTCTTACTCAGACAGGCTGTGCAGGCTAATAATCGCAAATCGTCCTCTTTCTTGCTGGCCACTACACACGCTCAGTCCACTGTACCGACATTTTATCACTTATGTTAATACCCGGGTATCCGGGTACCGTTTTGCATGTTCTTGTAATTCTTGTGCTCTTTGCATGTTACATATCTTTTGAATTTAACGAAAAATTATCAAATCCTTTCAGATCCTCGTTACTTGAGTCTATTGACATCGATTCATATGCATTAATAATAAAATATGCCAAAAAATATATAAAATTTTTGGACTTCAAATACCCCGTTGTTCAATACCCGGGGTACCCGGGTACGCATATATACATAAATAATTAAACTAATTTCTAGGGATAAAAAATATTACTTAATATATAAATAAACGGATTTATTTATCATTTAATTAATTTTATTATAAAACTTATTATAAATTATACATAAAATATTTGTATTTATTATTCCAGATTTTATTTTATATTCAATTTATTATTGGAAACATGCGTCACATTTTACAATTTTGAACGTTCATCTCAAACTCGTTTGATACATTCTTTACACGATTTTCGCGATTTTCTCCGTTTTTTTTATAGATACCCTGGTAACAAATATGACATGATCCTACAACAATTTTTCCTCCAGTGGAATCTGTCTGTTCACTAGACCCGGCTGACTCACTTGTTGTTCTTGCCCTGCTTCTAGGATCTATTGGTTTTCCATAGATTGTTTCTTTGGCAATCCTAGTGGTGAAATTTCTCATAATTTGCATATTTTGAGATCGTTTTTGAATCGCTGGCTTACATAATTCTTCACTTAATTTTCGTAAAAATAATCGGCGCTCGTTTGTCTTTTTTATCATTTTGTTATTTAGATGATAACTGATATAGCTGGCAAGACTGGCGATATCCAACATATTAAAAAAAATGCGAGAGACCATCAGCTAGTCCGTCTGAGGGTTGTGTAACGGTCCAACATCTGATCCATTATATCCACACCAATTTTTGTTTTATTATAATACTGAACAATTTCTGTTTTTTTTTGTCTTCGCTGCAAATTGTTACATCTGAGTGCATCGTAGATAGAAGTATAACAACTTTCTTTTTTTTAGGAGCATAAGGGCATAGAGTAACTTTTTCATGAAACCCAAATAGAGAAGAGAATTCACGATCTTTAGACTTTAGACGATCTTTAGGCTATGTCTACTGTATTTTATTACTGGATTTTTATTTCAATGTTCCTACAATGGTTAGGTTCCATGACAATAAATGCTTTTCTTATGGTAAAGTAATAAAAAAAATATCCATTGCAATATTTCTCCCGGATACTTTATATTTTGCGGCTAAATCTTTTACTACCCTTTCACCTTGATTTATTTCTCGGCCTTCAATCCAAATTTGACCTTTCAATGGATATGAATTTTCGGCGTCGCATATGCACCATATTTTGATTCCATACTTTGCCCACCCGGCGGTTTTATTTATAGAAATAGGGTTTTTTCGGATAGTGGAATACTCTATGGGTAATCCCGAGTTGTAATGTGAAAGTCTCCGGGTATTAAAATTATTTTATTGAATGAAAATTCCATGCGGGTACAGGGGTACCCGGGTATTGAACAACGTTGTAACGACTGGGTATTGACATAAGTGTTATTCAGTTCGAGTTAGTTAGGCAACCAGTTCAAGTTCAATGGTTTACCGACCACTTTACTATCTTCTGCTTGCTTGTGCAATTACAAATAATGAAAAAAATAATAAAAGAAAAAAGGATATGGTCAAAAGATTTTCTACTTGAGAAATATACATTCTCATATAAATTTACTTTCCGAGTTAAAATTTGAAAAAGAAGGCTGGTTTAACTATCTCAGAATGGACGAACCGTAGAATGAACCAGCAGCTCCTGAAGATTGTTTCTCCTTATGAATGATTGTTTCGTGATAAAAAAAATATAGGCAGTGGTTTTGAGGATTTATCAGTATATTAATTAATCAAATTTGGTACATAGTTTGTTAGTATTGTTTTATGTAATTCTGGAACATAACTCACGTGTGAAGGAGAATGATTGTTAATGTCATCGTCATAATACGAATTTGAATTCGGAATGTTAGGTTGATTATGTGTGGATAGGTCAGCAAAATGAATTGGTAGAATATATGGCACATTTTTTGTTGATGGGCCTGCAATTTGTAAGTTATGGAAATTTTGACTTTTAGAAACATGCCTTATAACTGCTTTTGAAGATTTATCTGTATGGAAATTAATCAAATTAGTAGTAGCTCTTGTATTTGCTCTGTACCTCTGACTGTTTTGTTTGGAATATTCTTTACGACGCGTCGTTTAATTTTTTCCTCCTCCTCAGCTGTGATTGTTTGATGTTTAGAAATTTCTAAACAAACTATTAGTGTTTTTTTCTTATTTTTATCTCTATTATGACTATTAATTTTATTTTCCTTCCTCTGGAGAACACAAGAGTACATTTGGTTGCCTGAACCTTTGATGGGTCTTATTCGTGATTGACCATGAATTCTTCGATACAATCCAGTAATCTGAACATTCCAATAATCCGGCACTAGTATTTCTACTAGTATATCCGGCAAAAGTTCTTACTCTTGTACTGCACACTGATTATAGGGGTTGAATATTTCCTTAGAGGCGCTGCGTTCTGTCAACACTTCCAAAAACTTTCCAATAATCTGGCACTAGTACATCTACTCGTACATCCGCTAAAAGTACTTACTCTTGTACTGCACACTGATTCTACGGGTTGATATTTCCTTAGGAACGCTGCGTTCTGTCAACACTGCCAAAAACTTTGACTATTAAGTTTGACGTTCAGAGCCAACTTTAAATATATGCGTATAGATGTGTTCTTTTGAACACATCTTTGAGTAATAGAAATTTTTTCTATAGAACGCAGCTATTGATGACGATGACGCAAATCTATGAGTTTACCCTCTACTAAAAACTCGTTCAGCGCGGCTAAAGAAGATTTCACTTCAACAAGATACCTGCATGAGGAAGCCCATTTTATGTCATAAACGATTAACAGCAACCCTACAATTTCTAACTAATATGATTTTCACTAGCGCTGCATACACATATGCTATTTTATTTCTGTCACTATATTCTTTGCTTTTGACATTCCATAAACACGTATGAAATAATTCAATAAACTTAATTATAAATTCTTTTGAAATGTTCATTTCATGAGAACTGATGGCCTGAACTGCCCACACACGTACACTCTTATTGGGTATGCGCAGACCAAATATCAAGCTGGTATGATATAGTACAGGCTAGGCCGGAGGCTTGCGCAACCAGCCTCTTGTGTCCATACACGCTCCGGATTGCAAAATCAGGTTTGTGTAGGCAGACCGGAATAAAAAACTGAGCGTCTTTGGCCACCATTAAGTTTTTTCCTCACATCGAGATATCCATGCCATATTTTGGCTCTCGGGCTATGTTATCATATGGCATATGTATACTGGGGAAGAATGTGTCGGTTCAAGAGATATTTATACTTTTGGAAACCGTATACGGGAAAAAAACGTGAGTAGTCCGAAAAGTGACTAGTCCGAAAAGTCCGCTTCAGAAAAGAACGTTTTTTGACTAGGTTAGTAGAATTATTAGACTAGGTTTAGGATTTCTGAATATCCGCACTTTTTCAAAACCGCGGTTTTCGGTTTTTGAAAACTAAAAACCGCGGTTTCAGTTTCGGGTTCGGTTTTTAAGAACTTCTGGTAGTAGTGTCTGATATTAAAACGAGATCTTAGTTTTGTACAAAAGTTGGCGCATAGGATTAAATGATCAAACAAAATGAAACAAAATGTTTAATCTTTTCGTTATCTCAGAAGTTCTTTTATATTTAGCAAACTGTTTTCATAGTTTGATAGAATTAGTATAGTGATTTGTTTGCATATAAGTATTTTTCTTTAATACTTCTTGAATAGCTTTCTTCTGAATTTGCCGAACATTCACCTTCGACTTCAACTTTACTGTTAATGTCCTTCTGAAGAATACAGTCGTTCAAAAATATTTTCGGTCAATATTAAAACAGACTTACAATTAGTTGGAACTTTCGAAGGATCTAATAAGCATCTAGCCAATTCTGTTAATTCCAGATTTTCACGGGTCTTCAAACGTTCCATGACATTTTTCATTGAAGCTTTGCTTATATCAGAACCTATTAATTTCTTTTCCATGAATCCTATTACACCGTATGCCGTAAATATGTTAGAATATCATCGCGTTTAATGTTATTACTGCTAGGCTTACTGGAGATAGTACTACGATTACTGGAGATAGCTAACTAATCTACGCTTACTGGAGAAGTTTCATAACAATTGAAAATTTACATTTTGAATTAATTACACTGAATTTAAATCTGTTAGAATCTGTAATATTACGACTTTTAGAAGAATAAATTTTTCTTACATTCGTTCAATAGAAGATCACCTTGTCTTGATGTCCATTGCTGATTCAATTTCCTTTTCAAAAAGAGCTTTGACGTTTCGTTGTAGGAAACTGATTTTACAGGTTTGTGTCACAAACAGCGAGATGAATTGTATGGTTAATGAAATTTTGTGATTCAGCAGGACAATCTGTACCATTTTTTTAATTACCCGGGCTCCGTCATTTGTAGTTCTCACAATATCATTTCTGAAACTGATACTAAATGAATCTAAATGTTTTTCAACACTTATTACGATATTATTCTCAGAACAAGTTTCACAGAAAGTCTAAATTAAATAATAATAAAAATTGTTTTCTCCATGAATACTACTGGTCCACTCATCTAGCGTTATACTATTTTGTTGTCCATTTGCTTTTAATTCTTGGAACTTTAATACTAAAACCATTTCTTTCTTGCTTTCTTTCTTCCTATTCCTTTTGAATTAAATTCATAACACCTGAAGGATATTTCGGCAAGATTTGGTTGGGAAACCGGCCAGCTATTGCTTCCCGAATAAATTCAGATTTTGAAATTGCTCGAACAGATATACCGTCGATGGATGCCATTTTTGCAACAACAGTTTGCAATGTTTGAAAGAGCACTAATGCATTTTATTATTATTTATTTTTAGATAAAACCGATCCGCGGTTCTTTATGACGGTTATGCGGTTTCGGTTTTGTAATTTGTAATAAGAAGAAGGCTGGCAACAATTCAAAAGTCATTACAACTAAATGGAGCGGCTTCTACTGATGGAAGAGGAAAGCATACCTCCGAAATCTTTTAGAACAATCGGAATAGGAAGTTTACGCTTACATTACTTCTTTTAAAGGTAGGACTAGTGTTTTTCGGGTCCGAGTACCCGGACCCGGACTCGACGAGTCCAAGGGTGAATACCCGGTAACCGATACTCGTTCTAAGGTCTTTCGGGACTCTCGGGTCGAATGTTTGGCATTGTCTAGTACACCGCGTCGTAAAGAAGATCGACGATTTAGCATTACACTTGATGAATGGACGAGTATGAAAATTCGAACAAATCTAAATATCTATTTGCATGGAATTGACTCTGAAGTGTATAATCTGGGTTTATTGAGAATTTTTAACTCATGATTTTTAATTCATAACTGCTATACAATTTGTCGAAAAGTAGAACAATGCTTAAACACATTTAATATAAAATTTTAAAAAACATATAGTTGGTTCAACCGGCGAGGGCACTTGCACCCTAACCTAACCTAACCTAACGATGAAATTTGGACGAGAATCTTCTAGTCTTTATAGGCTTGCAAGATGAAGATGGCCATGGTCTAGGTCAGGGATGGCGAACCTTTTTGAGTAGTGGGTCAAATTTTGTTGATTATATTTTTCGTACTAACTCGTGGGTCACCAGGCCAGTGGCATCGTTGAAAAAGAGGAGGTAGGTTAAAGACTACTTTTCGACGTTTTTGAATACGTTCTCACTTTTAAAGGCTTTTACAAAATTCAAGTTTTCTTCTTGTTTTACAACTTCTACTTTGGAAGTGGGGAGCAAAAAATAAAAAAAAGTCCATACAAATTTCTGATGTATTATATAACGAAACCCAATTGGAGGAGATGTGGAATATTCTGCATAAGACATTGAATGTTTCTTGGAACGTTCAGAGCCTCCGTGGCAAAAATTGCTAACTAGTAAAAACGCACAGTGACGGGAACACAATTTGGTCGTTGTCGATGTAATCAAAGTAAACGCAGATTTAATCTAGATTAGGTTATGGTTGGATTATCGTTATATGGTTGAAATTCAGACTGAGCATTAATTTTTTTTATTCAAGAAGTCTCGGTCCACTTATTGAATAAGAAAAAATAATGCAATTTTAATATATGTCAGAAAATTTATTTTCACTACCTCTATGTTTTTGGTATAGTGACGCGAGTTGTTGCCATAGTGACAACCAACAGAAATCGTTTAATAATGAAACTACTTATTTGAAAACTTTTATACACGATTCTAATATTGGAACGATGTATACCTAGTATTCCACCATGTGGAAGACTAATGAAGAGAAATATAACCTTATAATGACTAAACGAGCCCTTTTGTTCATTGTTTTTTAAACATATGTATGTACGTACACCTTATCTCTACTGTATTATATTTATAATGAACAATAAATGCTAATAATAATAATAATAATGGCATCCTTCAGACAAACATATTTAAAATACAATAATTGGAGAAGAAATATCTTTTTGATATATTTAATATTCATATACCTTTGTGGTTGAGAAACTGTAATAAGGAAATAATAAAAGTTCTAAAATCAACGCCTGCGTCACTTACAAACCCTGTGTGGATCATTGTCTGACCCGCGGGTCATAGGTTTGCCATCCCTGGTCTAGGTCTAGATGGTATTGATGACGATCAAGATGAAAATTATTATTCTGACGAGAGTGTCTATGATGTCGAAGAATACGGACAAGTTGAATGAACTTTAGACAATTTAGAAGGGAATTTCAGCCTTCTGTGAAGTTTTGCCTCTTGTGAAGTTTTGTTTTATTTACCTATTTACCATAACATTCTACAAATCCCTTGTTTATCTAAGTCCCGGTTAACTTAATCGTAAATTTCGTACAGTATCGCTTGCTTTACCATATGCGTGAAGATGAAAAATCCTTTCGTGTTTTCGTTTAAATTGCGAGACAGATTAGACCCGGACCCGGAACCGGACCCGAAAAATCGGACTCGGACCCGTCGAGTCTGAAAAGACCGGGTATTCCCAAACCCTAGGTAGGACTCACCACTTTAGCAAGGAAAAGACCACAAAACTGTGTCTGCCAGATGAACTTAACGTTACCATACTGTACAATTTATACAAAGAAATATATTCACGTAAATCCGTATTGTATGTAACCTATAGAAGCATCTTTACCACAAAATTTACATTGCTTTTGTTTTCCGCGGTGTAACAAACAACTGCAGTTCTTGTGATGAATTTAATGCGAAACTCAAAGTTCTTTGATCAAAGCTCTTTGAAACCCTAACTGTAGCATAGAAAGATAAAATTAACAATTAAATGAGCAGAAAAACGATTAAAAACGAAGTGCATAAAAAAAATGTTGAAACGTTTTATGTAGAAGTAGAAAGAAAAGTTTTATGTAGAAGTTTGATGTAGAAGAAAATGTAAGAAAAGAATCAGTCGATATTACGGTAGGAAGAATGTGGAGCTATTTGCATGAACTTTCAGAAAAATCTCTCATTGTCTAACATCGCTAATGACTTATACTATAAAAGAAAACTCTCTTTTTATTATTTCATCCAACATCCATAGACTGTCTGATGCTGATTCTGTCTTTTTTTTACTATTATACAGAAGATGCGGCCAAAAAAGTGGACAAATGAGGTATGCTCATTTTATAAGGTATGCTCATCAAATGATTATGTGATGCATTTCCTTCCACAAGAAGTCAAATATTACAATATTTTGCAATTCTTTGTAGGCAAAACAAAAACTTCACGCTAATCCGGGAACTGGATTATCTTATGCATGTGTTTACAAGATTTGTAGTAGTCAAGGTAATATTTCCGAGGCCACTCATAAATGGAGTGCGACAAATTGTGGTCTCATTAACTGCAAAACTTGAACTCAGCTACGCGAAGATTGGAACCACAATCATAAAACGTCACATCATTCGCATTAAAGCTGTCAATCATTTCGTTTTTTCACGTTTAAAGCTAACGAAAAGTACAAGTAAGTACTAAATAATAAAGTATGTAACCATTATGAATATAATGTATATATTTATATAATTCATTTTCATTTATTTATATAATTTATATATGTATATAATTCTATCCAAGTTAAATAATGTTCAGTGACAGTGGCAATGAAAATGGCACTCCGCCCGAAATTGCCCAAAAAGCGAAAAGAAGCTAATAAGAAATAAATTTGTTACATCAAATATATTTTTCGGCCACCTGAATTGTAAAGGTAGCTTTGACATCGTGTACCTATACGTCAAGCGAAACTAGATTTTTACACACAATGTTGCAAAGTGCGGATTCTATGCGGTAAAGTGACTTTACCGCATAGTAGCCGCACTGTGCAACATTGCATTCAGGAGGCCAAAAAAAAATTCCAATATTGTAAATAATCTAAATTTATTTGTTTCTTAAATAATTATTGGCGGCCAAAAAATTTTATACAAATTTCGTGCGTAAATGATTTTACAACAGTCAAGCTAATGGGGAACGAGCCCGAAGGGCGAGCTGAGAAACCAGCTGTCGCGTTGTAAAATCAACTTTTCTGCACTCTAATGTAAATAACTATTTCTTATTAAATAGGAATACATTGGTGTAGTCGTAGATAAAGTACATATAGTACATGACTCGAGTTGTAAGGCAATTACGTACTCGCGGAATTACGCGTGTTCCGCTGGTACGTAATATGCTTCTTCATTCCTCTCATTGCCTAACATCACTAATGACGTATACTCTAAAAGACAACTCTCTTTTTATTCTTTCATCCAACATCCATAGACAGTCTGATGGTGATTCTGTTTTTATGCACTTATAAAGAAGAAGTGACCAAAAAGGGGACAAATGAGGTCTGCTCATTGCATGAGGTATGCTCATCACATGATTACGTGATGCTTTTTCTTCCACAAGAAGTCAAATATTTTACAATATTTTGCGATTCTTGTGAAGCGCAAAAACTTCACGCTAATCCGGTATCTCCATTATCTTGTTGTTGTGTTTACAATATTTGAAGCAGTCAAGGTAATACTTTCGAGGCCACTCATATATGGAGTGCGACAAAAAAATGGGTCTCATTAACTGCAAAACTAGAATTGGGATTGGATCTATGTATTTTGAAGTGCTAGACAGAAACCTTCACACAATAAAATTGAAGAAGTTGACCAAAGTATGGTGAGAAACTGGAGTGAGTTCCAAGAACCAAAGTTCCTTGTACCCAAAGAACTGTCCATCTTATCAAGACAAACTAGAATTAGAAGTGAAAAGGGGGCATCCTAAAATCGTTTTTCATCGCGATATCTTTAATGGTCCCTGGGTATCATCTGTGGGGAATCAACTAAAGGAGGTTAAAATGGCAGTACTCGCACCAAATGAATTTATGTACCGCATGAGAGCTTACAACGGTATGTTTTCTATCTATACTATAATAATAATAACAATAGTTTTTCGTATTTTCAAAAAGGATTCCACTTTCCCTTGAAAAATATGAAAATTTACATCAACTGAAAAAGCATTGTGGCCCCGACGAAAACTTCCAAGAATACTTCCAACATCTTGCCGTAGAAAAATGCAATCAACGAAAAAACTAAGACTAAAGCAGTTAAAAAAGACGGAAACTAGGGAGAAAAGTGAACGTAAAAAAGGCAGTATCGAGGAAGAAAACCCAAGCTAAAAAGCGGAGAAGTTAGCTAAATTAGTTGCCTTGAAATAATTAATAGTCTTGTCTTTAATGGATATTTTAAGTTGACTTATCCCGTTCTTTCCTTGTATCTTTTGTATCTTGCATAAATATTATTCAATAATATAGATATTCAATAATTTTCAAAATGCAAATCAAAGTTGCAAATTCAAAGTTCCAGAATTTGCAACAGTGTTATCTAGCAGTAGGATAATTTATTAAATAAGAGTCCCAAGAGGAAATTACATTCATATAGAAACATTCGGGTTTTTAACGTAAAGAACGCTCTCCTGAAAATTCTTGCCAAAGTGACTTTCCTGACAAAGCACGTTCTTTTCCTGAAGACTTCAAATGTTTAAAAGTACAACCTTTTTACTAAACGTTCGATAAATTCTTACTGAATATTTCTTAATTTAATTATTCGATTTTCAACTGAGCATATCAGTCATATAACTAGTTGTGTGTAACAATGCGTGTTACTAAAAGTTCTTTTAAAAGCTTGAATATATCTTATTGTTAGTTCAGATGACAAATTCGGTTATTTACCGAATAAACTTAACTTAAATTAAGGTTGTATGTGATAAAACTAGATAGACAGAACCAAAATTCAGTTTTAAATACACAAAAATCAATAAATAACGTAAAACCTAAACAAAGACATTATATGTCAAGATATTTATTTTATACGAGTTGAACAAAATATTGCCCAAACATTTACTCAAGATCTGTGGAACCATAAAAATATTAAGCTTTTTGTTGTTAAGAAATCTGCTTCTAGTTTTTGGTTTTCCCATTAAAGCAAGAAAAATCCGTGACTATAAATAGTGAACTCCAAATTTGGGGTCGACGTCCTAACTACTAGTCCTATTTTCAAATGAATCCAACAAAACAACAAACACTTCATCTTAATTTACACCATAAAAACATACACTAAATAATTTCCAGTACCTCAACACCCACAACTAATAAAAATTACAAAGAAAATACTTCAAGCCAATGAACGGCATTAATTATATTATTTGCTGGCTGGTTTAATCTCAATTAATTGAAAATTAAGACAATAATAGTGTTAATTAATTATAAATTAAAACGATTTACTTCTACGATTTTCTTCAAATAACTAGGTATGCCAAATCTACTTACAATTAGTTAGTATTTGCTAGATATTTTAATAATTAATTGTAATTTAAATGAATAATAATGCTAGTATAAAGTAAATTAAACTAATCAAAATTATTAATTGCCCAGACTAAATATTAATTACTTCTAAGAAATGACCTACTTATACCAGCATTTGCTAGATATTTAATCTTAATAATTAATTGTAAGTTAAGTAAATAGTAGTGTTAATAGTAAGCCTTATCAAGGACATAATTTAGTATTATCTAAATAGTAAATAATTAAGGGTGGAATAATTAACATCCTGTTTTACGCACTCGGTGTGGAATGCACGGATGTGTCAAAGTGTCTGATGCTTATCGGCCCGGATGGAAAATATGTAAATTTATTCGCATTATATCATTAGCTGTTATTATTAGTTTTACTAAACGCTCGACTAGGCCGGCCGATTTGCATAAAATGCCCGAGATCCCCAATTTCAGACAGAAAAAAATTTTACATAATTTTCTAACTTAATTAAGTAATTAGCTGCAACTTTGTCCTATTCTTGTAATCCCCTAGTTTTTCAATTAAATTTTATTAACAAGTTATATGCGTTAGTTCCACATGGAATCCTCCTTAATTATTATTTAAATATTTAAATATATCTGTTAATTACACACATAAGCTATGTAAATTAAGGAATCAAATTGCTTAATATAAAACTAGACAGACAAGACATGACTAGACAATCAACAATTGGGCAGTAAGAATAAATATGTAGAATAATATTATTACTAAAACTATTATATTACTAAAGATGTAGATCTAGTCATCAAGTTTAATCCTCTCTCAAAGTCTTTTATATTGTCATTGTTAAAAATAAGACTGGAAAGACATGATACAAGGCTGAATAGACATGATTCAAGACTGGGTATACATGATAAAGGGCTAGATAGACATGATACAAGGCTGGATAGACATGATACAAGGCTGAATAGATATGATAAAAGGCTGGATAGATATGATCAAAGGCTGGATAGATACGATAAAAAGCCTATAGACATGATACAAAGCTGGATAGACATGGTACAAGGTAGGATAGACATGGTACAAGGCAGGATAGACCCGAGAAAGGGCTGGATAGACATGATACAAGACTGAATAGACATGATATAAAGCTGGACATATATGATCTAAGGCTGGATATACATGCTACAAGGCTGGGCAGACATGATAAAAGGCTAGATAGACACGATCAAAGGCTGGAAACATGCTAAAAGGCTGGATAGACATCACAAAAAGCTTAGAGATATAATGCAGGCTGGGTAGACATTATACAATGGATGGGCATAATACATGGCTGTATAGACATGATACAACACTGGTTAGAAATAATACAAGGCTGGATAAACATGATACAAGCCTGGATAAACATGTTAGAAGGTTGGATAAAAATGATATAAGGCTGAAAAGACAATAGAAAAGACTAAGCAGTTTAAACTTGAAGACTAGATAGACTAGAGACTAGATTAAAATAAAGGCAACGCAAACAAATCCAGGTAAATAACAGATCTGAGCAATACCAGAGCAGACCTGTTTAGTCAGACTAGATTTACCTACCTAGTCTGACTAAACATATAAAGCTAGATAGACATGATTACATAAGAAAACTAGATTATTTGATCAAAGGATGGATAGACACGCTAAAAGTCTAGAAAAACATGATAAAGGCATATAGACATGATACAAGGCTGGATAGTTTCGATATAAGGCGGGATAGACATGCCACAAGGCAGGATAGACATGATACAGGACTGGATAGAAATAATACAAGGCTGTATAAACATGATACAAGGCTGCATAAACATGATAAAAGGTTGGGTAAACATGATACAAGGGTGGATAAATATGATACAAGGCTGGATAGACATGGTATGAGGCTAGATAAACATGATCAAAGGCTAGATAGACATGCTAAAAGGCTGGATAAATATGATAAAAGGCTTATAGACATGAAACAAGGCTGGATAGACATAATACAAGGTTGGGTAAACATAGTACAAGGCTGGATAGACATGATACAAGACTGGATAGAAATAATACAACGCTGGATAAACAGGAAACAAGGCTGAATAAACATGATAAAAACCTAGGTAAACATGCTACAAGGGTGGATAATTATGATACAAGGCTGGAGAGACAACAGAAAAGACTAAGTAATTTAAACTTGAAAGACTAGATGCAAATAAAGGCAGCATAAACAAATCTATGTAAATAAGATATGTGAGCAAAACCAGATAGGTAATTCTAGTCTGACAGAACAGATAATGCAAGATAGGCCTGATTACATAATAAAACTAGATTGTTTGGCTAAACAAACACAATTAGACAAAACTATTTTTATGTATTTTCCTTTTTTTCTTATTGTTATTGTTCGATTTTGAATGGATTTTTCTCGACAAAGAAATGTTACCTCTTGTCCCAAATTTCGAACAAAGTAGAATTCTAAGAATTTTAAACCTTCTATTGTAAGCATGAACTTATTTTTCTTTAGAAAATTTTTGGTAATTTTTTTGTGAGATTTGAATGGGCGTTCTTTAAAATTACAATGTATTTCTAACAGATTTTGGAAATATAGGTTAATTCTCGTGCTTAAAAAATAATATTTTGGAGGAAATTTTGTAATTTGCAATTTTTTTTTTCTTATGAAATTTTGTAATTTGAATTTACGTAAAAAGCGTAAGTGTATCAAATGGAGTTTCATTATTTAAAATGCATTGAAAATGTTTAATAAAATATATTATTATATAAAGGTTTACATCCGCTCCACAAAAAAGGTGACAGATCTGACGTGAAAATTACAGGGGAATTTCCCTCTTATCTTTTCCATACAAGGTCCTTTCAAAAATACTGTAAAACAGGCTGGAATCAGTTCTCAGATGCACAAATAGGAGAATACCAAGGTGGATTTAGAAAACGGAGGAGCTGTTCCCAGCAAATTATCAATCTGACATAATCAGAACACATACACAAACACAAACATAATCAGAACACGTGCTAGCCAACCACATGTTATAAAGTTTATTGATTTCAGAAAGGCATGTGACTCAATAGACAGAGAAAGCCTAATTAAAACTCTGTAGCAATTTGGAAGTGATAGTAAAACCAGAGAAATTTTGAAGCAAACATTGACAGATACCAAGTCCAAAGTGAAATTTCGAGGCAAGATTTCTGAACCTTTGAAAATCCAGACAGGTCTGAGACAGGGTGACAAACTCTCCCCAATTCTATTCAACATCACTCTAAAAAAGATAATTAGGGAGACACTGGAAGAATACACACACACACAACTGAAGGGAATTTCTTTTGGAGGATCAGTTAAAGGACTAACGATACACGCACTGGCTTTTGCAGATGATATTGCTCTCTTATCCACGAATACAGTAGATGCAGTTATAAAAGTAGAAATCTTAGCAAAGCATGCAGCTAAATTTTTCTTACAGATATCGCAAGAAAAAACTAAATTCATGTCTAACAAATTTAAGGAAATTAAGAAACTGCACACAAATATTGGATGCATTGATAAGGTCAAATAGTTTAAATATTTGGGAGAAACAATAACGGACACTGGAATAGAAAAAGAAGCTATCAAACTTCGAATAGCTAAATTTAGGGGGCACAAATTTTAAAACAGAAGTTGTATAACAAAATATGTTTATCTCGCAATGCAAAGTTATTACACTACAGCACAGTTACAAGAACAGAAAGTACAATATGCAGCAGAAACGCTCTCCCTCAAGAACAAAGGACTAGTAGAGGAGCTCGAGAAGAAGAAAAGAGTATTTCTGAGAAAGATTCTTGGTGGACACAAAAAAATTGGCGAAAAATGGGTAAAGATGAGCAATGAAAAGATCTACCGATTAATTAAACCGGTCACAACTGAAATAAGAAAGAGAAGGCTGGCGTTCTTCGGTCATCTGGTGAGAATGGATCATAGCAGATTAACGAAAAAAATCTTCAACATAAGCCAACAAAGGAAAACACGCAACTCTTGGTTGTAAAGAATAAAGAAAGACCTCACAGAACTTACAGAAATGGACTCAATGAACAGGGATAAGTACAGAAAGGCAATAAATGAATTTGAGGTTTTTCAGGAGGCTCCAAAAACTAAGACCAACAGGAAACTAACAGTGGAACATCTGGCAAAAATTATAGAGAAGAGAAAGAAAAAAAAAACAAAATATGAAATAGAATTTGTAACGCGGTCCTTTTCGCCAATTCGTGTAAATAAAAAAAAAAAAAAAAAGTTTTCACGTTGGTTCTTTTTTGACTATCTTTCAAAATCGTTTTTAACATGCATTTCGCCTTGCTGTTGATATTCCATCATCAATTTATTAGCCAATTTAGACTTGATTTCTTGTTGTCTTGGTGCTAACAATTTTTTACTAATTTCTTCTTAATTTTCTTTGATTGTCTTTCCAATTTCCATTTATCTATTTCATGCTTTGCCATTTCTTTTTGGCACCTCTTTAACTAATCACTATCTTTTTGTTTATATTCATAACTAACTTTGAATGCTTCCTCTTGAATGTTTTTAATTTTCTTTTCAGTCTTCCAATGTAAATTTTTTTTGTCTTGCTGCTGGATTTGTCCTAATAAAATTCGAAACTCTCTTTCCTTTCAATTGTAATTTCAATTCTTCCTTTTTAACTTCTTGCTCTTGTTTTGAGTCACGCCATTTCTTCAAAGTTTCTTTCTTCTTACCACAAAATGCAATATACTGATCGTAACAGTCCTCGGGAATCTTCAAACTTTCTTCGCTCAACTCTTGAATTAACGTTTTTAAAGTTTTTACCTTTTATTTACCCTTATATCTTCATGTAATCTACTCACACACCAAAATTAACACATTAATAAATACATTATTGTGTGTGAAGGATGCCATTATTATAATCGTGTAAAAGTGTCCAAATCGTGCGTAAAAGTCCAATGTAAATCAAATGGAGTTTCATTATTAAACGATTTCTGTTTGTTGTTACTATGATAACAACTTGCGCCACTAAACAAAAAACATAGACGTAGTGAAAATACATTTTCTGGCGTATATTAAAATTGAATCATTTTTTCTTCTTTTGAACCAAGAAGTTCTCTCGGTGTTGATTTATTTGGTTCTAGTATAACTTAACCTAACCATAACCTAATCTAGATGAAATCTAGGTTGACCTAGATTACATCGACAACGACCAAATAGTGTTCCCGTCACTGTACGTTTTTACTAGTTAGCATTTTTTCCACGGAGGCGCTGAACGTTCTAACCTTATTGTGTCAGTCATTTGAAGTATTTTGTCGGTCAAAATTACAATTTTTACAATATTTTCGGTAAGAATTTTTTTTTTGTAGATCCAACAGCATTTTAACATGCTTCGTATATAAAATAATGTATGACACATGTGTATGAAAAAAAGCCTTTCATGCACTCATTGTGATTAAACCACTCGCCTTCGGCTCGAGCTTTAAACTTCGCAACTCATTCACAACAGCCCTTCTACACATACTTGTATCATAAACTACTATTTCGCATCTGTATTAATCGTCATCGATATTTTCACAAACGAATTTAGCAAATTGTTCGATTTCCTTCGAAATGGTGTTTCAAAAGTTCCAATTTCAATTGCGTGCAATCTGAATATTTTTCGTCTCATAATTTGTTATCTATTTCCTTCAATTTCTCCTCGATTAATAAAGTTGGATGTTCAGCATTTTTGCACAGGACATTTATTATTTCTGTTTGTTTTGGTAACGTTCAACCTGCTTGGATCATTAAAGTTTTCTAAAATAAATATATTTTTTTCTAAATCGAATTGAATAATTCTTAACTTCTTCACTTCACAAATGCTAATTTCTCGCTCATTTTTTTTTTCTTTTTGGACTTTCCAAATACAAACAAACAAGCACGTTCAAACAACGTAAAAATCTGAATTTTATAAAGGCAAATGAAATAAAAATATAATTACAAAGTTGTATCAATCAGAAATATTAAATCAAATTTATTATAAAATTGCCAATCAGACAAATTTAATCATTATTAAAGAAATTGTTATTGTATTTATAAGCAACTTGTAATGAAATCTAAAAATTAAATAAAATTTAGAGAAAAATCTAAATCTAATTCAATTTAATAATTTTTATAAGAAAAGAAAACACGGAAACAATTTGATAAGTTTGCTTTATTTTTCAATATATTGGAAATAATTAAAATTTTATAATTCCATATTATACCGACTGTCCCAAAATGCCATACACACTTTGGTCTATTAGGTATTAAAGTGTATCTACATTTTTTGATCCACAATATTCTATTTTCAGATTCTATTTTCTAAAGTTTTTCTTTTTCGCACAAACTGGAAATCATTGCAAATAATAACAATTTGTTTAATTTTATTCTATAAGTTATGATTCTCTAATATTTTTCCGGTGAACAACCTGTTTTAGTTTTTAAAAAACAAAACCGTTTTGAAGTTTATTTGATGTTGAAAAAAATCCAAATTTCTAATAATTTAACAATAGGATATAGAAACTGAATTTCCAGATGTATTCATGTAGACTACGTCATGCCACAGCGTACTGTTTTAGGTCCATTATTGTTTATTCTTTATATTAATGATATAATGCAAATTGTAAAACACTCTAATATAGATATGTTTGCAGATGACACAATGCAATATGCATCTGGTATGGTCTTAAACGAATTGTTTAAGCTAGTTAATTCTGATCTTTTAAATATAACTAAGTACTTATCGAGAAATAGTCGTAATGTAAATGTCAATAAACCTAAATATATAATAATACACAATAAAGAAGTTCTTCTTGGTAATGTTCCCCTTGAAGAGGTATCAGTGTACAAGTATCTAGGTGTCATTATTGATAATGACTCAACTTTATTTGATATGCAGCTTTTGTTATGAATAAAATCTCAATGCATTCATATTTATTAAGAAGAGTTGACAAAAGACTGAGCTTACAAACTAAATTATTATTATACAAATCATTGATACTACACGTGTTAATTTTTGTGCACCTGTCTTGTATAAGCTTCCAGCATATTTAATAAAAAGGTTTGAAACTATACAAAACAGATGTATGCGTAAAATAATCACATGCAACATAAACACACCTGTAAATTATATGTTACTGTTGCTGGGACTTATGTCAATTCAATACCGAATAGAATGTAAGACCATGATACTTTTATTCAAAATTATTATTAATCTAATACCAAAGTGTTTAACATGCAAGGTGTGATTTCTTAATCTGAAAACTAACTATAACATAAGAAAGGTAGATTTTTTAAACAAAATAGATGACTTCTCTGCTGTAAAATCTTCTACACTTAGGAGATTCAACTGTCCTAAGCAGAGGGCTGATTCGGTACAACATGCTACCTCCTGAACTGAAAAATTGTAATAAACTAAACAACTTAAATAATTATTTAGGCATTATCATTAACAATTAACCTGTAAAAAAGGTGAATCTATCCTTGACTCAAAGGGGTTTTTTTTGTTAAATATTAGAAATTAATATAAAGTCGAACCCATTATAGATAAAGCAGAGCGCTTTCGACGTAAAACAAGTCATCTTCGGTGCAAAAAAGTACATTGAAAAATGAATACATGGTAAATCGCATTAACTAGTGACTCTTAAAACATTAAGTTTCTCAGTGGAAAAGATTCTCAGACAAAGATTCTCAGTTCGCTGGAATACAAATAGTTTTTACCGAGAATCTCGGTAAGACCTAACACACATTTATTCTTTTCTGTTTGAAGACTCACTAGTTAATGCGATTTACTATGCATTAATTTTTCAATGTACTTTTTAGCACTGAAGATGACTTGTTTTAAGTTGAAAGCAACTGCATTTAAATTTATTCAATAAACTTTATCTATAGTGGGTTCGACTTTATATTAATTTCTACATATTTAATTAAAACTGTGTTACTTGTTATGTTAATAATTTATTATTACCGCCAAACTCTTAGACTGTTCGACTAAGAGTTGTGTGCAATTTGTATGAGTTCCCTCATTATCATATTTTATTCTTGTGTATATTATTATTATTAGTTAAAATCTCATAAAACTTGTATTATAATTAGATAATTATTATTATTTAAATGTATTTACAATGTTTGCCAAGAAACTGTAAATGTAAATCTTTATAAAAGCAAAATGTTGTTTGTTTTGAAGAAAATTATTCTCAAAAAAATTAATTTAATTTCAAAAGAAGAAACTTAAAACAGTCGGAACACAGCCTGAATATATAAATATATTCAACCTTTCCGGAGCTCTATAACAATTAGTGAGTCTTTTTAGGACTACCAAAACAAATCTCATGTAAAATTTGTTTGTCAGTTATTCAATAGCTTGTAACAGTAATTGTTATAGAGCTCCGGAAGGGTTGAATATACAGTCGAACTTCCTTAAGTCCAAATACCATAGTTCACGAAAAAAAATGGAGTTATAGAAAATTCGAGTTAAAGAAATACATAACTACAAAATGAGTAAAATCCTACAAAGTTCTCCAAAGTAGATAATGCGCGGTACACTTCGTCTAAAAGATTGTCTTTAGAACACAGATTTTCGCTACACTTATATTTCGCTACTACTTATTATCCACGTTATGCTGATGTGTCATACGCGGACTTCAATTCTGACAGAAGAGTATCTATCATCTTCTCTATTCCAGACGGATTTGAATTTCTTGTCTAAACTAGAAAGCCATTCTTCATAAATTGCGCTTGTCATCTAAGCTTTTTTTGTTGCTTCTGTATGTCACTGGTAAAAAACGTTTATCTTTAAAGCATCGCGGATTTTTAGATTATGAACCGTTTCAGTTCTTCAGTACCACACACATTGGCTCGCACCATGGCGGTGATTTTTTCTTTGTTGTGTTTTCCATCGAAGCATTTTTCGTCTTTTAATGTTAATGTTTTTTAGGCAAACATTTAAAAAAAAGCCCGTCTCATCCGCGTTAAAAATGTCTTTTCACGATAATATGCTAATAAGATATGCTAGTAAGATAGTAAGATAATATGCTAGATAATATGCTATGATAAGTTCCGACAAGACATTGTTGCACCACTCTTACTAGCGATGAAATCAGTGTGTCCCAGACTATCTGCAAAATAAAGAGCCTTTTCTGTAATAAGTGGTCCAGGCATTGGTACATTTCTATCAGGCATAGGTCACGCGTAGGTTCTTCGTAACTACACTTTTTCAAACGTTTGCATCGTTAGTTGCACCATTTTCGGCTTTTCTCAGAATTTCTTTACGGTTTCTTATAATTGAAGAAAGTGTACTTGGTGGAATCTCAAAGTCTTCAGCAATCACTTTTTTCTTTTTATTTCCTTTGCCAGCTTCACTTATCAACCTCACTTTGTGAGATAACGACATCGTATTGCGTTTTATTCTCTGACCACTTATATTTGCAATTGTAACGGCAGCGATAAGAAGAAAGAATGATTTTAAACTCTAAAATTTCATTAATATGATACCTGTATCTATAATATGCACCTTTACTATAACAAATATGATACGGTTTATGAGAGGCAATATCCGGCACCATAAATTTTGGAAAGTATGCATCGATTAAAAAATTGGTGTTATACAGAATATATTCTATGTCAAATTTTGTATTTTGTACACATTTTTACTACGAGTTATGGAAAAAATCGAGTTAAGGAAAATGCGAGTTATGGAAGTTAATTTATATGTAAAATGCTATCTAAACGTATACATTTCTACAAAAGTTCGAGTTATAAAAAAATGGAGTTATAGAAGTTCGAGTTATAGAAGTTCGACTGTATTTATATATTCAGGCTTATATCGTCAATATCGTAATTCCAATGGTGTTCCGATTGTTTTAAGTTTGTATGATTATCTATAAAGTAGGAAGGTTTTACCAATTCTATTTTACCATTTAAATATTAAATTTAATAACCTGCTAACAAAATAAGCATTGTAAGTTCATGTCTCTCTCACTAAATCTCAAATTAAAAATATCTAACCCCTAATCACCATGTGGGTTTCAGGTGAGTGTTTTACAAATTGTTATTAATAACAGCAAAGCTGCACTGATGAGAGATAAATCTCGATATAATAATTCACTAATACAATCTAAAAAAATTGTCAAAGCTAAATTTACAAAGCTGGAATTTTGAATTTCCAATACTTAATTAATAATCATACACATCTTTGATTTTATCAAGTTTTATCAAAATCAGTCTATTCGTTTGTCTGTAATCACAAAAGGCGCTCCAAATTTTTTAAATGGAAAAAAAAATGTCAAAGCTACCTTTACAAAGCTGTAATTTTAAATTTCCACTATCTATTAGTTATCATCCATATCTTTAATTTTACCAAGTTTTATCAAAGTCGGTTCATCCGATTATCTGTAATAACAAAAGGCGCTCCAAATTTTTCAAATTTAAAAAAATTGTCAAAGCTACATTTACAAAGCAGGAATTTTTAATTTCCATTACTTATTAATAATCATACACATCTTTAATTTTACCAAGTTTTGTCATAATCAGTCCATTCGTTTGTCTGTAATCACAAAAGGCGCTCCAAATTTTTCAAAAATAAAATATTTACATATTTAGAGAAGGAATTTTCCACTTATTTTCTATTAAATTTTATTTTTGGAAAATTTTGAAATTTTAAAGTTTGGAACATAAATTGATAATTTAATATAATTAATAATAATAATTTAATTTTAATTTCAAAAATTTTTCATAAATATTTTACAAAGTTATCAAGTTTAAGCACTTTATGTTTGATGAAATTGAAAATTGCACCAAGTATTTATTGGCCAAAACACCAAGTATTTATTGGACGATCTTAATGAACACTGAATTAAAAAAAAATCAATTCAATATAAGTATGAATTACCACGTAGTAACAGTCGCAACCATCCTATTTAAGTATATGATCTTAATGAAATTTACACAAGTAGATCATGTAAATGAACTGCATCGATGACCAAAAAATCAACTTGAAACACCAATGAATAAAAATTAATAATTTGTTGGGCCTCCACGATTTCTCAAGCACCCATTAACACGTCGAGGCATGCTAGAAATCAGGCTATCAATATCGACTTGGGGTATTTCATTCCAAATTTCGTTAATTTGACCTCCATTGCAGTTCCTTTACAGATTACAGTGTTAGCGGGGCGCTGTAAGTTACTTATTCTAAAATCTATCATATCCCAAACATGTTCTATCGCCGATAGATCTGGAGAACGAGATGGCCAAAGTAAAAAAAGCGTTATTAACCCTTCAAATTAATTTTATTAACCCAGGCTTATTGGTCTTCAGGCCACATTTGTCAGCAACATTTATAAAACAAATTTTTATGTATTCACCATGAGTGAATAGATTTCCGTTTTCGACCATTTCGTGACTCACCACAAAGTTTGCCAAGTTAGCATTATTTGCATACTGCATCCAACAGTTAAAAGAGGAACAACGGAAAAAGACGTATTTTTAAAAATTTTCTGAAGAATTTCAACTGCTCTCTTTCTTACATCACGGAAGTGTTTATTTTCGAAATGTCTCTTGACATTAGACTCTTTGCTCCTTGACTTTCCAAATAGAAAATTTATTTAAGCCATAAGCTCACATCAAAAGAGCCACATGTGGCTCGCGAGCCACACTTTGCGGACCCCTGATCTAGACCAGCAGCGTACTATCGCCGATACACTACGCCCTATCCTTTCAGCAATAGCACGAACCGTTAAAAAACCTGCTTCTCAAATAGCAATAATGCGACCCCTTTCAACATCACTTAGATGATGATATTGTGCACTACGACGAACACGGGGTATCTTTTTAAGTTTTACAAACAGACGCGTCAAACTATTCAGAGGCTACTTGGATATTAGAAGCAATTACATTAAAAAATCAGCAGCTCTTCATATTGTTGAAATCAAGAAAAAATACCATTAATCGGGATTGTAGATTTGGTGTTACGGATTGTACTGCGACCTTTATAGATCTATGAAGTCTATTCTATCTATTAAACAGGAACCAAAACAATTGATTCTTTTGATAATCGATGCAGTTCATTTACATGCAGTTCATCAAATTCTGTAAATTTCATTTAAATCGTCCAATAAATACTTGGTGTTCTGTTTTTTTTTTGAAAGGCAGTAGTTATTGGAAATCAAAATTGCTTTAGTATTCTTATATGTACTTGGAATAATCTATTAAAGTGACCACATTTTCATTGAGACAAATGGGATGAAATGAGAATTATAATTTAGTTATGAAGGCAGACCAATAATTCAAAAATATATATTTCATCATATCGCACACTAAAATGAATACATTAATAAGATTTCCTTGTACTTCGAGAATACTCTGGACATTTAAATTTAAAGTGACCACATTTTCATTGAGACAAAGCGGGACAAATGGGATGAAATGAGAATTATAATTTAGTTATGAAAGCAGACCAATAATTAAAAAAAAAAAATTTTATCATATCGCACACTAAAATGAACACATTGATACATTATTGTTTGAGACGCATGCCATATTATAATCGTATGCAAAAGTAACCAAATGGTCACTAAACAAAAAACATAGACGTAATGATAACAAATTTCTGACGTGCACTTATTGCGATTAAACCACTTGCCCTCGGCTCGTGCTTTATACTTCGCAACTCATACACAAAGGCTCTTCTTCACACACTTGTATCATAAACTACTATTATTGTATACATTCATCTACTTGTCTATAAATATAGAAAAATGTATTTATTTTTAATTATTGGTAACTATACAAATATTTGTAAAAAACAATAATTTAAACATTACGATTTTTAATTAATTTAAATTTTTTATTTAATAAAAAAGATTTTCTTGTACTTTGAGAAAACTCTGGACATTTATTAAAATGTGAAATTTCTGACATGAATTGGTCTAATTATATTTTACGCTTAATATAGATTTTACAGTTTAATGTTCAACTGCGTTTTTACCGTTTTCCATATTTTATTGATACTAGAAATACTTATTTACATTAGAGTGCGGAAAAGTTGATTTTACAACGCGACAGCTCGTTCGGCCTCATTAGCTGGAGCCTTGTAAATTCATTTACGCACGAAATTTATATAAATTTTGTTGGTCGACAATTATTATTTAAAAAACAAATAGATTTAGAATATTTACAATATTAGAAATTATTTAATTTTTTATCTTGGTATTCACAAACTTTGACATTTTTAATAATTCAAATTTATTAGGTACATAATATTCTTACTTTCTACATTATCGTGACAAATATGGTATAAGAAAGCGTTTTTTAAATTAAATGTTATTCTCATATGCCTAATTTATTTTGTAAATGTCTGAAAGGTTAAAATTTACTGGTCACTTTACTGCATAGTAGGCGTAGAGTACTTTGCAACATTTTGTGTAAAAATCTAGTTTCTTTCGCTTGACGATGTATAATTCAGGAGGCCAAAAGTGGCCAAGAGGAGGAGTTTTTGTTGCTGCATTTGTTCCTGGAAGGGAGAGCGCATATTCTACCATTTTCAAAATATTTTGATAAGGAATATTATTCTGTTTAAAATGAAGCAATAACTCCGTCCATTTTTTGTCTGTTTCCATATTTGCAGACAATCAACATTTAATTTTTTCATCAGCAACGTATGTTTTCGTACGTTAATCTTTTTACCAATAACACCTCATCAAAAAAGATCATTTTTGTAAATATTATTTTTCTGTTAAAATGGTTGCTACTATAATCAAAAGATTTTTGTGTTTTTCCACATATTCCCATAAAATCTCCTTTTTTTAATGCCACCCAATGAAAATTTCAGAACAAGGTGCCATTAAACGACCGGATTTTCTGAAAGACAGAAATTTTTATAATAACTGTTTGGAATATCTTGAAGAATGGACAATTCAATTCGAGGATATTAAAAAATTTCATTGGGTGACAATAAAAAAAGGACATTTTATGGGAATATGTGGAAAAATCTTATTTTATATAAGTATTACATTTAAAATAAGAAATGCAGATATTTTCTAAAAAGCGGGACAATTTTAAAAATCGGCGAGACGCGGGACAGTTCTCCAAAAAGCGGGACTGTCCCGCCAAAATCGGAACATGTGGTCACTAGATTATATGAATTTAAAATAAACATAATTATTGTAATTCCCTAGTTTCCTTAACACAGATAAACTTAAATGATTGAAGATATTAATTATTTCCGATTTTTATCTCAATTATTGAGTTTTGTATTTTTTTTTCTAAAAAAGAAATAATTAAAAACATAAGTAGTATATATAAAAGTAAAATATATAAAAAATGCATTTAAAAAAAATTTAGTATTTTAAATTTCACTATAAATATAAAATTTTCTATTAATTTTGGTAGAAAAATACAAATTTTACAAATACATTTTATTTAACCAAAATGTAATATAACTAGATTTGTATTTTAATTTTCGTATATTTTCACATTTTGTTATTTTAATCATTTAGATAAAATTCTGAATTAATCGTCGATGAAATTGCAGAAAAAATATATCAAACAAGATATTTGTATACCCTACAAACAAGAAAAATACGCAAACAGAAGAAAAAAAATCTAAAAAAGGTATAATATTTTATATAATTTTTTTTGTTAAAAATGTTTAATAATTAAAATTTCTTTATTGGAAAATAAATTATAAAACGTAAATTAATAAAATGACAAGTATAGAAAATGTACAAGGCAAGCCTTTTTATACATACAAACATGAAAAAAAGCGTAAACAGAAAAAAATTAAAAACGCGCTTTTAGAAATTTTATTTCAATAAAAATGTTTAATAAAGTTCTGTAGTAAAAAAAAACTAATTTTAAATATTACATTTGAAATTTGAACAAAAATCTGTTTTTATTAATGCTTTTCAAATATAATAACAGAACAGAAAATTTAGTTTTAGGAAACAATATTCCAAATTTAGTGCATTTTTTTTATAAAACAGAAATGAGTTGAAATCCCCATGTTATGAACCTGCGAAATTTCAGCGCCTAATCTTGTATGGCCACAGCTTTCTGCCCTATTGATTTTCGCCAGAAATAATCCAAACAATGAAATTATTATAAATATTTGATGTCTACAACAGAAAATACACAGAAATTAATACGGAATTGAGTGAAAACGTTTACAACTAATATTTCAAAACAAAAAAAATTATATATTCCAAGAAAAATTACGCGCCTAAAATTGAATTACATTAATAAAACATACATATTTGGTTTAAATAGAATGATGGAAACGGAAAAGTTAAATAGACTTACGACAACAAAAAGAAACTTTAATCTCCAATAATTCCGCCTTCTGCGCTCCAAAATAAAAGCAAACAACAAAAATTCAACAACACAAGAGCCAAAACTTCACTAGACGCACAAAATAAAAAAGGAAATTTTTAAATGTTGTAGCGGTGGTTTTAAAAATTGTTTGTTATTTTTCGGGTGAATGAAAGAGAAAATGAAAACAAAACGCGCAGTTTGTTTGTTGTTGTCAGAGGTGTGTTCACACACGACTTCTGCCGAGACTACTGAAACGAAACTACGGCGGCGAGACCGGTTTTCGAACTACTGCGGATGCCACAGAGTTCTTCGAACGGTTTTGCCCCTAAAAACATTCCACGCAATGTGCAACCCTCCGCCGCGCTCCTACTATGCCGGTCACGTATTGGCTGAGGGCCCGGAGCCAAAGCCCTAGCGGCCTCAAAGAGGGTTCGATACACGGACGCCGACGAATATTCCTTACACACTCATATACAAGAACAAATCCCACAGAATGCATAAAAACAAGCGGAGTACAGCAAATAAATACGTAATGCAAGGCTCATTCAAGAATGTCTCGGCAGTTAATGAAATTGTGGCCTTGTTTTTTCTCTACCAATTTTTTTATGAACTAAAAGAAGGATTAAATATGCACAAAAAACATAGAATATTTCTATGCAGACTATTAAATGACTATTACTACATTAATGACAAATTCTTAGTAGCAATTACCCTATCAGACTAATTGTCTTTGTATTGTTGTATTAATCTCTTGAATAATAACATTACAAAGTACGTAAAGTACTTTGTCTATACATACAAATACGGATAGGAAGACAAACAGGATTAATTATTCTTAGAATTAGGCTAATTTGTATTTTGTTTGTCTAGGCTTTGAAATTGTGAAATTTTTAATTTGTATTTTGTTTGTTCTAGGTTTGTCGTCCCTCTAGACTTGTTTGTCTAGTCTACTCGGTCTAGTCTTGTCCGTCTACTCTTGCCTGTTTGTGTCTTGTTTGAGTAGTCTTGTCCATCTAGTATTGTCCGTCCAGTCTGTCCATCTAGTCTTGTCCATCTAGTCCTGTCCGTCCAGTCTGTCCACCTAGTCTTGTCCGTCTAATCTTCGCCATCTAGTCTTGCCGTCTAGTCTTGTCCGTCTAGTCTTCTCCGACTAGTCTTCTCCGACTAGTCTTCTCCGACTAGTCTTCTCCGACTATAGTCTTGTCCGTCTAGTCTTCTCCGACTATAGTCTTGTCCATCTAGTCTAGTATGTCTAGTCTTGTCTGTCTGTCCTCCTCGGTGGTGTAGTTGACAACATACCCGCCGAAACCGAATCCTGATCGGGGAGATAACAACAAGGGCGGTTTTTCAGTAAACCGCCCGGGCTGCCCACCCTGAATGAATGCAAAATATGCGATACCAGGGTGGCGCATACTAAAAGCCAAGGTTGAATAAGGGGTTTAGTGAGTCTTGTCTGCCTAGTCTTATCTGTCTAGTCTTGTCTGTGTAGTGGTATGTTTGTCTAGCCTTGTCTCTCTAGTCTTGTCTGTCTAGTCTTGTCTTGTCTGTCTAGTCTTGTCTGTCTAGTCTTGTCTTGTCTGTCTAGCCTTGTCTGCCTAGCCTTGTCTATCTAGTCTTGTCTCTCTAGCCTTGTCTGTGTAGTCTTCTCTGTCTAGTCTTTTCTGCTTGTCCTGCCAATCGTGTCTTATTCATTAATTGAGTCATTGTTGTCTGTCAAGTGTTAGAAATTCAAATGAAAGAATCCCGCTAAAACTGTTTTAACGTCGACATTCTAAAACTAAATCCACTACAATGAAGTCGTAAACAAATTGCCCATAAATAATTAATAAATTTAAAGTAGAAAAACAAGATGATTAAAGCAAAAAAAAACCTAGTCAGTTACATTGAAATACGCGAGTTAATTGAAAAAGTGCATAGAGTGAAAAAAATAACAGATTCAGTTTGGCATTGAGACTGCTTGATATTTGACTTATTATTACATGTGTGATTTGGTCAGTGGCGTCCTTGATCCGCGAATTCCTTGCAATCGGCGCAAACAATTCTCGTAAATGTCTTGCTTCCTGTTTAAGTCATTAATTATTCAATATTTCTTGCAGTCAAGTGGGCCAACTAACAGCTGAGATAAGCGGACGAATAAATTGAGATCAATTTGCGAACAGTTTTTCTTGTTGTTTTCCCTGAACGGAACGTTTACAGAAAGCGAACTGTTATCCAGATTTATGTTTTATTATTGGAGAGATGAAGAGAATTTTGTTCTGTTTTTTCTTTCAATGCCCACGACTCGCATAGCGGAGGAAAAAAATAACATACATGTCTGGATATGTGAAAAGAGTGTTCTAAAAGCGTCGATTGCTTAATCCATTTTGAAAAAATTATAACTAAATGCTAATTTCATTATGGAATTAACTTATTTTGTTATTGAGGTCTTTTGTTATAAATATTTATAGAATTTTTCTTAAAACTCATTTTTACGGGTTTCCACTTTTGTGTAAACATTTAAGAAACGGTCTGAGTAATAAATTTGTTGTTTGTTGTTATTACTTTTTATTATTATTACTAAATGGTTAATAAACATTCGATTTTTATTATTTGCTATTCATCTAATTAAGGAAATTTTTCTGTTTTTTTTTCTAATTTATTTGTTTTTGTGGGAAGTCTTCATTAGGGAGTTACTAAATGACAAGTTTTTTTTCCTTTTGTGACAAATTTATTCTGTAAAATTTGAATTTTAAATTTTGTTCGTGTTAATAAATAATATAAAGATGATAAAAGTCGGAATAGATAAGCAAAGTTCGCTGTTCGTGTTTTAAAATGTTTTTAAACTTCACCAAAATTCTTGTAGTTACAATGATTTTTCTAAGAATCGGTTTTGTTAATGTCCATAAATAATGTTCGAATTGATAAATAACTGTTAAATTATAGAAAATTCACAGAAATTACTTACTGTATAGATCAAGATATTTTGGACAAATTGGGTTTGCATGGATTAGTCAATTTTACTGTGTGTATCAAAGTGTTGCGAAATAGTATATTTTGTAACTAGGGCGGTAAGTTGTTAATTGGACACGAGAGCGAACTTGGGCGCACGAACGAAGTGAGTGCACACATTCGTTGGAGAGGGCAATTGACAATACCGACCGTGTTGCAAACAATATTTTTTATTACTCATGCGAGGGTATGTATCTTATGTAAGTTATTTATGTGTTATAGTTGTAGTATGTTATTATATGTAAGTTTGGGATCCAGGTGCCATCCAAAAATATTTTGAAACAAAAATTAAGAATTTGCTTTTTCAATTGTCTCCGGTGGTGTGGATTGTCCTCCATCATAAGAACTCATAACATCACCATAGAATTTACACTCATTTTAAAACGTTTTATTTAATTTTAATTTTTATTTTGTAATGAAAAAAAATTTCTGTTACTTTCACGTCACTTTTTTAATATTGAGGTCTTGATTGTGTTTATTTTATTTATTTAATTGTTTTTTTTAATGTAACCTAGCGATATTGAATATTTGAGTGCGTTAAAGTTATGTGGTAATGCAACCAAAAGTGGCATTTCTCGTACTAAAAAACGTGCGCAAAGATAGTACTTTTAATGCATGAGTAATAAAAAAATATATTTTGTTACTGACAATTACTGATAATTTTGTGTATAAATTGTTACTTTAAAAATTAGTTGTTTAAATTTGTGCAAAATTGGTTGTAATAGATAATGTTAGTAAATGTTGCTAATCTTCAATTGTTAAGAATTTCATGATATTCTAAGGAATTCTTTTTTTTAATTTCGCAAATTTTTTATTCTTCTTAAGTACCATGTCCTTCCAGAACGTTGATCACCAACAAGGCTATCCCTACTCTGTCAACGGCAAGTATGAACAGAGAGCTTGAGTTGATTTTGTATCAGTCACGTCAGATTCTTTATCCATGATGTTTTTCTGCATCCTGGCTTTCTTTTACTTTTCAATTTGTTAACAATTTAAAACATGATCAAAACAAATCTGTATAAAGCAATTTGCAGTAATTTTTTTTTCTTTCAAAAATTGTCATTATAAATTATAACACAAAATTATTCAAAGAAAAAGAAGTAGTTTTGAATATTAAACAGATAAGTAAATTGAACTGACCATGTTTTAAATTTTTGCGAGTTTTGCGAAATTCAAAGAAATAATTGTTTTTAGGTAGTTTTAGGTAGTTTTAGGTAGTTTTAGGTATTATCAATATTTGAAATTACGACAAATATTTGGAAAATTATGTTTAAATATCTTAAACATACAATCTTGGCCCTTTTTAAATACACATTTTGAAATTAAAGCATTAAATTAACTATTTCCCCAAAATTTTAGAACTAAATTTGCAAAATTTAAATGATTATTTTTGGATTTTGTTAGAAGAAAAACCATAATTGATAAAAATCGAAGCAGGAGTTTTTACAAATATTGCATTTTCTGTTCAAAAAAATTATAAATGCTACAAAAAACATTCATCTTAATATTAAAAGCTTAATTAAATGTTTTTAATTAAATGAAAAACAATTTTAACAAACTCCTCGAATTATGTCAAATATTTAAAAAAAAAATCAAATTTTCATTTCCAAAATTTATCAATCTTATGGCAAATATTTGAAAAATAAAATTTGCGTGTGAAATGAACAAACTTAAAAATAAATTTAATATGAAAACATTTTTTGAACTATTATTATTATTATAGATATCTGGTATCGAAATGTTATTCAAAATTGATTTCTAAACTTTTTTAATTAATTTATTATTTCCAAAAAAATATAAATAACCCCATTCTGACAAAAACCATAAGGTTTTTATTTGTATTATGTGATTAATGTCCAATAAGGGTTATATTTAAATGTGGAATTAACTGGTGACGATAGGACAATGAAAGAACAAATTGTTTAAATTTGTTACTAGCTACTAGTTTCGGCAATTTAAAATTTAATTACACAATTTCTTCATCATCAGGCTACAAATAAGAAAGCAAAAAGAAGAGCAGGTTAATTGAGTCAGAAACATAAAATATTTTGTTAGAATTTACCACAGGATTGTAACCATTGTTAAAAAGATTATAAAAGATTTTAAAAATGAAAAAGGTTGAAACTAATTCAATTCATTTATGATATAGAGCAGGGCTGTCCAACCTTTTTGTAGTGGCGATATACTTTTTGGTATATATTGTTGCCAAGATCTACCAAAACGCGTAGCGGGCTAACACAATACAAGTCTAATACTAATGAGATCGTTGGCATTGCATGGATTTGGCAATATCAAAGGCGGGATCATACGATGAAAGTGATAATCGTAAACATTGATCAAGATATTCATCATTTAAAGAATGTATTATTTTTGATTTTAACAGGTTCATATACGTCAAGCCAAAGTAAGACATCAATTTTTGTGCCGCATTTGTCAAGATTGGGTATTTCTCTTTAGTGTATTTCCAAATAAAATCTTTGGATTTCAAATACAAATTTTACTTTGATTATTTCCAATTCTAATTTATCCTGATTTTCTTGAAATATTGTACATATTTGACATGCAATTTTTTCTATTTTTAAAACCATAACAACTTTACCATAACAAATTGGTAAAACCATACAACATTATAGATAATCAGATAAACTTAATAAATACGGAACAAATCCTGAATATATAAATATACTCGACCTTTCCGGAGCTCTATAATACTAATGAATATTTTTAGGACTACCAAAAACTAATCTCGTATGAAATTTATCAGTTATTCTATAGCTTTTAGTCCACCTTCGTGGCATTCAACTAAAACCATAAAAATAACATTGTTTTTTAAGATCATGTCTTTCCGATACCTTGAGTGGATAGCCATCTGTGGACGCGATTCGAGATTTATCTCTCATCAGCACAGCTTTGCTTCCATGAACAATAATTTGTAAACCACTCACATGAAAACCCATGTGGTGATTATGGTTAGATGTTTTTAATTTTGACATTTTGTGAGAGAGACATGAACTTAGCAGGTTATTGATATAAATGATAAATTTCGGTTTGATAAGAATTGGTAAAACCATACAACACTATAGATAATCAGATAAACTTAATAAAGACGGAACAAAGCTTGAATATATAAATCTACTCAACCTTTCCGGAGCTCTATTATACTAACGAGTATTATAGAGCTCCGGGAAGGTTGAGTATATTTATATATTCAAGCTTTGTTCCGTGTTTATTAAGTTTATCTAACTTCTTCTATGTTGATATATTTTTGAAACACATTTGAAAAAAATAGTGCAATATTTTCAATCTTACCAAAAACTTGTCTAAAAACAAATCTTGTCTAAATTTGTTTTGATCAACTTCAATTTTGAGAATCATTTTGTCAGGGTTGAATTGAGCAGTGTCAGGGTTAGGATGTGGATGTGCGTGAAAATATTTTCCATTGCTTGGAAAATGCTTCATTTTTTTATATTTTAAATTCGCATTCATCAGTATTATAAGTTGCTGAAAAACTCTTATCGAGGTTATCATGTCAAATACATTTCTGCCTTAACCCTGTAGTTCAAGATTCAAATCGTTTAGTGTTGAACTAAAGTCTGCCAAAAATGACATATCAAATAACCACTCTGTGTTAACTGTGGGTAACTGTGACCTATTTCAGAGAGGAAACTTTTTACGGCTTCTACTAATTCTAGAAACCGCATGAGAAATCGACTTCATATCTTTATCCTCATTTTCTAATCTAAATAAGCGTCCTAGAAGGGCACTGCCACGAATAGAATTGATTATTTTAAAGACAGTTTCCATAACATTGGGTGTATTGAGTGTGTGAGAAGCGTATTTTAATTTTTACTTTATATTTATCGAAATGTATTTTTAAGTAAGTACATAGAAGCGAGAGAAAACAAAAGATCGACTGAAAATCACGCGGCAATCAACCGGTAGATCGCGATCGGCTGGTTGGACAGCCCTGATATAGAGCATTATGCCATATTAACATAATGAAATTAATAAAATAAAATTGAAAAAGCTCGTTTAAACAGGCCAGCGCGCAAGCAATGTCATGTTGTAAGTCATGTTGCTTGCACGTTGGCCTACTTTTCATCTTAAATGAATTGTATTAGTTTCAACCTTTTGCTGCATTTTTTAAATCTTTTATAATCTTTTTAACAATGGTTACAATCTTGCTAAAAAAGCTGTTACATGTGGTAAGTTCTAAAAAAATATTTTATGTTTCTGACTTAATTAACCTGCTGTTCTTATTCCTTTTTTATTTGTAGCCTGATGGTGACAAAATTGTTTAATTAAAATTTAAATCGTCGAAATTAGTAGTTATTAACATTGTCCTATCGTCACCAGTAAATTCCACATTTAATAAGTTTCTATTTGTTTCAAACAAAATAAACAAAAAATGTAATTAATCCCAATAAATATTCAAATATTTCTACATTGAAATATTTTCTAAAAAAACATTTACAAAGGATAAGAGTAAAACCGTTTACAAGAGGCTGCAAGGACCACAAGGTCTGCCCTTAACAAATTCCAATAAACTTAAATTGGAAATGAAATACTTTGAGTCTTTTATTCAAAAGTTATATTTTTATAATATATGTACCTATACATTTCTTTAACAATGTTAACATCAACGAAATCTATACGTACATTATATAAATTTAACTTTTAAAGAAAAGATCTATCTCTAGATCTAAGTGTTTCAAATATCTTAGTTTTAAAGTCTTCAAACTGAAGAAACCCACAGAATTTGCACAGAAATGACTCATTAAATCGATGAATATTTAAATTCGTGAATTAAAATTAGAACATTGAAGACAAAATTAACTGAAATAAAATTGTAAGAGTAGTTAATATAGTTCTTTAATAAAATCAATTAAAAAATATTGGAGATATTAAATGAACTATCATAACAATTTTCTTTAATTAATTTATTTCAAATTAAATCCAAATTCAAATTAATTTATTAACCAAAAAGATGTATATATACAGATACATATTGGTAAGTCAATACAATGATTAAAATAGTTTCACATACTCATCAATCGTATATAAACATTTTGAAATAAGAATGTCTCTCATTTTTTTCCTGAACTTTCTGATTGAGACTTCCTGGGTAAGACTTGTAGGTAGCAGGTTATATAAGTAGATTCCATCAACAGCGGGCGCTTTACTGCAGACAGTCAATCTTGAATAGGGGGTGCATAGTTTCATGCACCCTCTAGTACTATAATAATGATTATCCTTATGTTTAGGAATTAATTGCTTATTTGTATGTATATAACAATTGGTTTCAAGAATGAAGAGACTTAATACAGTTAAAGTTTTTAAGTTAGTAAAGTGAGGCTTTCACGATGTATAAGCCGGTAAACCAAGAAGGGCTCTTAGTATCCGTTTCTGTGCTTTCAAAACTATCGGCCACTCTGGTGAAGTCCTCCAAGCTATTATACCATATGAAAGAATTGACTGAATTTCAGCAAAGTAAAAGTGCAATAGTTCTGGTACACTCAAAAATCTGTTCAGGTAGTGGAGACGGTAGGCTTTCTTACTGAGCGTCTTCAACACGCTGTCGATGGTCATGTGCCAAGCTAAGTTTTCTTCAAAACATATACTAAGAAATTTTGTGAAATTTACACGTTTTATCGCACATTGATCAGTTTGTATAGAAATATCCTTGGCGTATTCACTAAGTTGAGTTTTGAATAAAATGAATTCAGATTTGTCGATGTTGAAAAATAATTTATTCACTGAAAACCAACTGGATAAGTCCCGCACTAAGAGATTTGCATTTCGCTGTGTATCTAATAAAGTTTCATTAGAAATGAGAAACCTGGCATTGTCTGCGTATAAAGTATCTTCCTTGGATAATTGGAATTAGATCAGCTAAATATAGGATGAACAAAGTTGGGATAAGAACACTCCCTTGAAGTACCCCCCCCCCCAAATTGAAAGCTACGTCACACTTTTCCTTGAATGAGACGGTATCAATACATATTGCGTACGGTTTTTTATGAATGAGTGGATCCAGCTTCCCACAATCAACAATCACAGAAGATACCCACATGGAATCAGCCCTTATCCACTTCTGACAGAATTTTATTATATAGGCCTACAATCGCTGAAGTTGTAGACTTGCCTCTTTGAAAGCCATGCTGTTCCATCGGAATTAAATTATGTTTGGAAATAAACGGTATAAGCTTGTACAGAAAACTGTATTCCAGGATTTTCGAGAGAACAGATAGCAAAGCAATAGGCCTATAGTTATTCAGAGAATGTTTATTTCCTTTCTTGAATATAGGTAGTATAGTGGCTACTTTAAGAATATCGGGAAACTTCGCTGATTTAAATGAGCAGTTGACTAGACTTTGCATCGGCTTGAGCAGATGCAGGAACGTTGTCTTTGAGTAAACGGCAGGGAATACCATCGGGACCGTGCAAATTTTTGTTTTTTAATTTCTCAGTTAGTATATTTAAAAGTTCCGTTTCACTAATGTCGTCGACATACATAGTTTCTTCTATGAAGGGAATATGGCAATTCGCTATTTCCGTAGATGTGATGTCCTTTATTATTTATTTTTTGTTATAATTTATTTATTGTTATTTAAAAAAATAAGTTAATCAAACTGTACATTTAAAATTCTTCAAACAAAAATTCTACAATTTAAACTCGTTTTGCAGGTCTATAATAATTCAATCTTCTTCAATAAGCGCGATTTTTCAGCACGTCCATGTTTAGAAAATGCCAAGCGTAGCGAGGAGTTTTCTAATTGACAAGTGCGAAAAACGCCTTATGAACGAGTTATTTATAAATTATTTTTCTGTTTTGCGCCCTTTTATGCTGTTTCTAAATAAAAAAAATCGCCGATGCATATTGAGAAAATTGTATCGCACTCGGCGAGCTATTAACGAACCCATATAAGTGCTTTAATGATTTCATTATAGACGCAAAATAGAAAAATAATATTAATTATAGTAGTCTTTGTGTTAACGAAAAATGTTTATATTTATCAAAAACTAACAATATATAATGAATAGTATGGTTGCGACCATTACTACGTGGTAATCCATACTTACACTGAAATGATAAATTCACTATGTTTTAACCGCAGTTATTGATGTAAGCGTGTTTAAAACATAGTAAATTTAGCAATTCAGTGTAACAATATATAATTTAATGCAGTTCAGACGTGCATAAGTAGAATAGAAAGCTCCAGCTAAAAGTTTAATGGCCAAATTAGCAATCGTAGTAAAACCCACAAAATAAATTCCAGAAAATATTTTTCCCAAATAAATTAGAATATTTTATATTAAATATATTTCTTTTGTGGGTAAATTTCCTTGTTTATTTCCATATAAGTTTATTATTAGTCCCATAAAAAGGAATATTAAATTATTCAAATAAGCCTGAAACCTAGATATAAAACCGATTTTTACGTTGCTCCTAATAGCTCTCGTACAGTTTACTCATTTTATATCCACGCAACCAATCACAGACAAGGAAATCATTTTTTTTTCGATAATATTAAACAGTATCTGTTTAATTTCACCGAATTAATTTCTTGGGGGAGTTTCAACCCATTATTCTCATACCGTCAAATTTTTATTTCAAATTTTCTCCTTTTATTGCCACTGTTAAATCACTTTTTACCGCCCTACTGCAACGTGACTTTTATTACCTTCCGCTTCATAAACTACCAACAATATAGGCATGGAAACTATACCTAAATTAAAAACTATTTTATATTTGACAACTTAATAACTCAAGAATACAAATAAGCAAGTCCAAACAAGATCAAATAACAACAAACAATAACAGATAAGAGCAGACAAGACCATATCATTTCCGACAAGAGCAGGCAAGACCAGACACGACCACACAGGTCCACACAAGACCAGACAAGACGAGACAAGACCAGAGAAGATTGCACAAGACCAGACCACACCGGAACAATAGACAAAAGCAGTCAAAACCAGACAAGACCAGACTAGATCAGACACGACCTTGAGATCTTGATCTTCTGTCTGTTCTTGTCTGGTCTTGTCTGGGCTTGTCTGAGTTCGTCTAGTATCGTCTAGTATTGTCTTGTTAGGTCTTGTCTGGTATTGTCAAGACCGGACCCAATAATATTAAATACATATTTGATAATACTGGGTGAGACTGCACAAGTCTATACTGGACTTGACTAGACATAACTTTGTAAGAGTAGACTACATATTTAATAAAAGTCTGCGCTTGTCAGCCCTTAATTTAAATCTTCTGAAATATTATGTGAACTAGTTAGTCTCACAAATCATCTTAATTCTACTGTTTTGTCTCATTGAGGCTAGCTCTTATTGGACAGAGTAAGTCCATTTTATTATTCTTGAATGATTTTGTTAATAGTAGTAGTCAATTTATGAGATTACAGACAATTTGTTAGATGATTATTAGACGAAATCCTACAAATTAAGTTGAATAGGCGAAATTAGAATAAAAACCTGAAGATTATGTAGATTTTTTTTTTAAATTTTTTGATAATTTTGATAAAATGTTATTGTTTTGTTGCATTTATTAAATATAATACATCTACAGTTTTACTTTGGAACATTTACGAATAACTTAAATAGTACATCTTGTTTTACAATTTATGGGAAGCTAGATCTCATTAGATTCTAAGTAGATTACTAAGTTTAATAAGTTTATTACGCCCCTAATAAGACTGCAGAATGATCTTCTTTTCTGTTGCAAAATGGAACTATCTATTTATAATAAGAGGAATCTATTTTCGTCGAACAAATATTTAAATAAAATGTTTGTTTTTTGCGCGAATTTATCTGTGCAAATTAAATTGGCGCCACGTATTTTTAGCTCTGAACATTTAACAAAAAACAAAAAAATTTAGCACGTTTATACATACTATTTCGCACAATAAATTCTTCAAAAATGTTCTGTGTCAACAGCCTTTCCAGTAAAACATAAATCGATTCATTCATTCACTCATTTGTGATATAGTCGATAGCATGATTGATTTATTAATAATTATGCTCGATAGAGACTTATAAGCGTTATCTAAGGATCAATCTAAATTGTTTTAAACAATTGCATTAAAACTTACTAAATATTAATCGTTTAATAAATACTAAAATACTAAATTAATACTAAATTTTCAGAAATTTTAACACTTAAATAAATAATGAGGGAATTAATCACAGGTAGTCAGGACATACAAATCAGAACTCTGTTTTCATTTTAGTTGAACGTTTCGTCCTTTTATTAGGACTTCCTCAGCAACTACAAAATATAAACATAAATTATCACATATGTCTTTTTACATAATATATAAAAAACATATAAACATAAAGTATGTAAAAATATATGTTATATGTTTTTTAGTTTGTTCTGATTTTTATGTCCTGTCTACCTGTGATCAATTCCCTTATTATTTATTAATCTAAACAGGACGTGATTCAATATATCTATTTAACACTTTACTTTATAGTTTGTTTGTTTTATGGCCATTGGACCCATTGTCCATTATCGTTATTAAATTAAAACATCTTTGATATTGAAAAATTCCCGAAATTTCCATTTGTACATGTTTAATTTCTGTTTGTATCAAATACAACAACTTATTTATAGATTTATAATATATAGATTATAATTATTATTGTTTTACATGGATGATCCCTTTAGGAACTCACGAAGCTTTATTTATGATTTCGCTTGAGGATGATCCAGGATGCTTTCATCTGTTCATTGAAGATGCTCTTCCTTTCTTCCGTTCACTTGATACCTGATCTTCTTGGTACTTCATTCTCTGGAACAACTTCCTTATTATTTTATATTTGGTACCAGACAAGAAGAAAGACGAAGGAAAAAAATCCCATTTGTCATTTTTTCCTCTGTATATGTGACGGGCCGAAATTTCTTCTGGTTGGATTTGAGCACTTCTCATGTCTGCTTTTACTTGTTGTGTCCAAGAGAAAGTCTTTAGTTTGTCACCTCTTTCGAGAATTTGGTGGGTTAACGTGGTGTCGAGAAGTCACTTAACATGTTCATAAAATTTTAACCTTCTTTTCCTGCGGTCTGCCGCAATATTAGATAATTTTTCTGTGGATTTCCGTGATTGTAGGCGGTAACCATCTTCCGAATGTCTTCGTCCTAAGATTTTCCTCATTATTTTCGCTCTTATTTTAAGATATTTTCGAGCTCGCCTTTTATATTAAGCGCGAGAGTTTCTCCTGCATATAGGACTTCCCGTTTGATTACAGTATTATAATGTTTAATCTTAACATGGAGCGACATAATTTTTTTGTTGTAAACTCCTCTTGTTGTCCCATATGCTATTTTGAGTTTCGGACACGGGTGTTTTAAGCTATATTTTCATTTCTAGCTAGTGCTATGATTACACCCAGATATTTGAAGTGAGGGACTCTGTTGATCTGTCCATATTTCATATTTAGACTAGAGACGTCTAGTTTTGAAACTAAAATTCTGTTTTCTGTAAGGATATCTGCAGTCCGACTTTTTTAGCACATTCTTGGAGAGTTTTAATTTGCTTTATTGCTGTGACTTCAACGCTGGACAGAAGGGCCAGGTAATCTGCGAAGACTAAGGATGGATTTTCGAGCTTGTTTTTCTGTATTTCAATGTTTATTGGGTTCCAGCTATTTTGTGCTTTCAGTTCTTTTTCCCATTCCTTCATCACCTTATCTAGGACAAGGTTGAAGAGGATGAGTGACAGACCATCTCCTTGCCGGACACCAGTTTCTATCAGGAATTCTTCTGAGATTTCTCCCGTGAACTTGGTTGGTGTACTCTTGGTTTCGTATCAGTGAGGGTCTGTTTGGTCAATTTTAGTGTTTTGGTGTCGTCCCTGTTCTTTCAGGATGCTGAACAGGGATTGCCGATCAATTAAACTTGTAGATGATGCCTTCTTGAAATCTACAGATGATTGGGAGGTTTCTGAGGGCCCTGAATTTTAGAGCGGTTTTTAGGTTGAAGATCTGTCTCAGTGCTTGATCTGTGAGGACGGAATGCAGCTTGATGCTCGAGTTGTTCTTGTATTCTTTTAAACAGGCATGTAGAGAAAAATTTGTAGCCGACTTCAAGGAGGGAGATTATATTGATATATGACTTATTTTTGATTATTGAGTATATCATATTTGAGTATTTCATAATAAAGCATTAAAAATCCATTTCCATATTTTATTTCCTCCCATCTATTAATAAACTGTATAAAGACGTTAAAAAAACTAAAATTTATTTTTTTAATAAAAAAACATTTTCATTTACCTTTTACACGCAGGATTTCCTGTCATAAAACCATCTAATAATTACAAAAAAACGCTCAGATCATCCGTAATTAATATTATCCACAAATAAACAGTAGTAAAGAACCGAAATTTTCAAACGTTAGAAATAGTTAACTAATTGTAACACGGTTTTTAATGGGATTTCAAGTAGATATAATCCAACTGTTTGAACTAGTTTGACTTCCGATTCGCGGTCTACAAAGTACTCCTAGCCAGTCTGTCGACAATTTTTCTCAATCTATATTTGTCCCAACCAAATATTTGAACGAATTTTGCACAGAGAAAACCATAAAATATTCCCACATAAAAAACAAACATATGTTTCTTCTAGATTTATCTTCATAACATAATACTCTAATACATCTACAAATTTCTATCTTCACTTCCTACCTTTCTCAAGTGTTTTCAAAACTCTTATACATCCAAACTAAATATTTGAACGAGTTTTGCACAGAGAAAGCCATAAAATATTCCCACATAAAACACAAAAATCTGTTTCTTCTAGATTTATCTTCATAACATAAAACCCTAATCCATCCACAAATTTCTATCTTCACTTCCTACCTTTCCCAAGTGTTTTCAAAACTCTAATCCATCTAAGAAACCTCACCCTGTCTTGTTAGCTTACTCATTTGTTTTAAGATGAAACTAATTGGTCTAGTTTTCAAGTTTCATAATGTAAATTATTAGGTGTAGTTAATATTAGTGATTAAATGGATTAGAGGCCGACAAAGTGTAATGACTATTGAGTTATTAATATTAGTGAGAGTTTTAAGATAAATTTGTTTTTTTTTTCTGTTTGTTGTCGGCGTTTCAAACACAAAACAAACTAATGGGTGGTGGGTAGTTTTCGAATCAGTGTTTCAAAGTGTTCTGGCTAATCAAGAGGACATTTTAGTTTTAATAGATCTTATGAGTATTATGTGTTATTCTAGATCCGTTTCAGTTCTTATTTTTATTAAATTTAAAAAGAAAAAAACTCGCTTTACACACTAGAAATAAAAAAATAACATCTAGGTTAGTAGCCTTATCTGTAATCTAAAACTTTTCATATTCAAATTTTAACTCGTTTTTGACTTTTATCTAATCCTTTCTGTGTGAATAATTGTAGTATAATCTTCATTTGTATGGTTTCATTTTTTTCCTTTATAGTCTATTATTGTTATAGGCAATTTGATGGGAACAGATTAGATGCAATCTTCCCCGATTAGATTTTGACGTGAGTTTAGGGAAATGATTCTTGGAAAAAATAACTCGAGGGACAGCTGTCCCACATGCAACCGCCGTCTGTCGAAAAATGAAATGCTTCAAATATTACCGAGGTTAGAAAATATTTTCTTTTTAAATTAAATATTGTAGACAGGAAAATTAGACACACCAGACTAATCAGAAAATACTAGACAAACAAGACTCGGCAGACAATTTTAGAGTCACAATATAAAACAGACAAGACTATACAACATGACTAGGTGTACAAGAATAGATAGACAAGACTATCGAGGCAAGACTAGACAGACATGATTAGATAGAGAACAGCGAACAGAGCTGACAGGCGGGACCAGACAGACAAGACTATACAAACAAGACTAGACAGAGAAGACTATATAAACGAGACTCGACAGACTAGACATATTATTAAATCTATTTAATATCCTGGTGAGATATTTCTAGAACATCGATCGAATTTCAACCATTTCACATTTACTACCCCATTTTTACGTGCAGGTATTTTAGCACCTCAGTCTCCGGGATCTTTCACCCTCCCTTAAAACTATATACGTGACCGTAAAAAAGGCTCAGTAGTAAGGGTGGTTATCCCTCTCGAGCAGGGGCAACGTACTGGGCGCAGAGTTCATTGTCGCAGTGCGCCTTCGAGCTCGTGTCGCAGATGTCCCGTGAAATCACGTGGATATTAATAGGAGCCAGGAGGAGAAGAAAAAACGTTGGTTTTAACACCAACGACGGTATATATAGACGCGGGGAGCTGGGCAGGAGATAAAGTGAGGCAGGAAGGATGTCTAGGAATGTAGTTTAGATTAATTGCCTGTCGGAATGAATCGGTGAAACAAAGGATGTTTGCAGGATAATTAAATATCTAAACAAAAATTTGCATAAAAAGGGTTTTAAAGATCAGATATACAAGACTACATAGACGAGACTACACAGACAAGACTACACAGACAGGACTAGACAATGCTAAACAGACAAGACTAAACAGACAAGACTATACAGACAATACAAGACAGACATGACAAAACACACTAGACTAGACTAGATAAACTAGCCTAGATAGATACGGCTATACAGACACGACTAAACAGACACGACAATACAGACACGACTATACATACAAGACTAGATACACAAGACTAGACAGTCAAGGTTAGATAAGCAAGACTAGAAAGACAAGTCTAGGAAGACAAGACCACACAGACTATACTTGATAGACAGGACTGTGTCATCCTGTCTATTTACTGTAGTTTGATTCTTGTGTGATTAATGTACAATTTTAGTTTTAGAAAGTAGGAGGAACGCTCTTTGGTTTAAACTGAGTTGAACGGATTTATGATTGTATATTATTATGTTGTCAAAGGACTATTTTATCAGAAAGTTAAATTTTTGTATGAAATTTTAGAATGTTGAAATAAATTGCTGTTGGCTTTCAAATTATGAATTTTGGCATACTTTTGCCAAAATTGATTGAATTGATTCTTGTGCAGATTAATTACATTTTCAAAACACCATTTACCATTTTTCAACACAAACTACCATTTTCTTATTGTTTTTATGCATTTTTGGGCCAGAATTTCCGTAACCAAACTTGAAATTAGTTCAAAAATTTGTTAGATTAGAAAACAAAGTTTGAGAATAATTTGAAAATATTTGATGGAAAATGAAAATATATTTGAAATAAGTCTAAATAATGCTCTAAATAAATAAAACAAAAATCAGATTATATCTAAAAGCTTATTACAATAATGAAACATTTTTAAAATTCATAGCAATTGATTCAGTTGACGCTTCCAACAACACCTAAAACCAATTCGAGTGGAAGTAAATTTTTAACATATTTTCTTATGAATCCCAGAAAGTTTCAGAATCAATTATGAGTTTTCAACTGGCGTTGCAGGAAAGGGATGAAACTCGTTTTAATTACTTTTCAAAATTCTTTTAAGGGATAATATTCCCCTTCCTAATACCCAAAGCGCATAAATCCTTGACAGTAATTGAAAATTAGAAGTCTTATCTGATATAGATTTGTCTTGACTTTATAGCCTTATTTGTCCAGTCATATCTATCTAGACTTATCTGTCAAGTTTAGTCTTATCTGCCGGTCTGTCTAGTCTTGTCTGTCTAGTCTTGTCTGTCTAGTCTTGTCTGTCTAGTCTTGTCTGTCTAGTCTTGTCTGTCTAGTCTTGTCTGTCTAGTCTTGTCTGTCTAGTCTTGTCTGTCTAGTCTTGTCTGTCTAGTCTTGTCTGTCTAGTCTTGTCTGTCTAGTCTTGTCTGTCTAGTCTTGTCTGTCTAGTCTTGTCTGTCTAGTCTTGTCTGTCTAGTCTTGTCTGTCTAGTCTTGTCTGTCTAGTCTTGTCTGTCTAGTCTTGTCTGTCTAGTCTTGTCTGTCTAGTCTTGTCTGTCTAGTCTTGTCTGTCTAGTCTTGTCTGTCTAGTCTTGTCTGTCTAGTCTTGTCTGTCTAGTCTTGTCTGTCTAGTCTTGTCTGTCTAGTCTTGTCTGTCTAGTCTTGTCTGTCTAGTCTTGTCTGTCTAGTCTTGTCTGTCTAGTCTTGTCTGTCTAGTCTTGTCTGTCTAGTCTTGTCTGTCTAGTCTTGTCTGTCTAGTCTTGTCTGTCTAGTCTTGTCTGTCTAGTCTTGTCTGTCTAGTCTTGTCTGTCTAGTCTTGTCTGTCTAGTCTTGTCTGTCTAGTCTTGTCTGTCTAGTCTTGTCTGTCTAGTCTTGTCTGTCTAGTCTTGTCTGTCTAGTCTTGTCTGTCTAGTCTTGTCTGTCTAGTCTTGTCTGTCTAGTCTTGTCTGTCTAGTCTTGTCTGTCTAGTCTTGTCTGTCTAGTCTTGTCTGTCTAGTCTTGTCTGTCTAGTCTTGTCTGTCTAGTCTTGTCTGTCTAGTCTTGTCTGTCTAGTCTTGTCTGTCTAGTCTTGTCTGTCTAGTCTTGTCTGTCTAGTCTTGTCTGTCTAGTCTTGTCTGTCTAGTCTTGTCTGTCTAGTCTTGTCTGTCTAGTCTTGTCTGTCTAGTCTTGTCTGTCTAGTCTTGTCTGTCTAGTCTTGTCTGTCTAGTCTTGTCTGTCTAGTCTTGTCTGTCTAGTCTTGTCTGTCTAGTCTTGTCTGTCTAGTCTTGTCTGTCTAGTCTTGTCTGTCTAGTCTTGTCTGTCTAGTCTTGTCTGTCTAGTCTTGTCTGTCTAGTCTTGTCTGTCTAGTCTTGTCTGTCTAGTCTTGTCTGTCTAGTCTTGTCTGTCTAGTCTTGTCTGTCTAGTCTTGTCTGTCTAGTCTTGTCTGTCTAGTCTTGTCTGTCTAGTCTTGTCTGTCTAGTCTTGTCTGTCTAGTCTTGTCTGTCTAGTCTTGTCTGTCTAGTCTTGTCTGTCTAGTCTTGTCTGTCTAGTCTTGTCTGTCTAGTCTTGTCTGTCTAGTCTTGTCTGTCTAGTCTTGTCTGTCTAGTCTTGTCTGTCTAGTCTTGTCTGTCTAGTCTTGTCTGTCTAGTCTTGTCTGTCTAGTCTTGTCTGTCTAGTCTTGTCTGTCTAGTCTTGTCTGTCTAGTCTTGTCTGTCTAGTCTTGTCTGTCTAGTCTTGTCTGTCTAGTCTTGTCTGTCTAGTCTTGTCTGTCTAGTCTTGTCTGTCTAGTCTTGTCTGTCTAGTCTTGTCTGTCTAGTCTTGTCTGTCTAGTCTTGTCTGTCTAGTCTTGTCTGTCTAGTCTTGTCTGTCTAGTCTTGTCTGTCTAGTCTTGTCTGTCTAGTCTTGTCTGTCTAGTCTTGTCTGTCTAGTCTTGTCTGCCTAGTCTTGTCTGTCTAGTCTTGTCTGTCTAGTCTTGTCTGTCTAGTCTTGTCTGTCTAGTCTTGTCTGTCTAGTCTTGTCTGTCTAGTCTTGTCTGTCTAGTCTTGTCTGTCTAGTCTTGTCTGTCTAGTATTGTCTGTCTAGTCTTGTCTGTCTAGTCTTGTCTGTCTAGTCTTGTCTGTCTAGTCTTGTCTGTCTAGTCTTGTCTGTCTAGTCTTGTCTGTCTAGTCTTGTCTGTCTAGTCTTGTCTGTCTAGTCTTGTCTGTCTAGTCTTGTCTGTCTAGTCTTGTCTGTCTAGTCTTGTCTGTCTAGTCTTGTCTGTCTAGTCTTGTCTGTCTAGTCTTGTCTGTCTAGTCTTGTCTGTCTAGTCTTGTCCGTCTAGTCTTGTCCGTCTAGTCTTGTCCGTCTAGTCTTGTCTGTCTAGTCTTGTCTGTCTAGTCTTGTCTGCCTAGTCTTGTCTGTCCAGTCTTGTCTGTCCAGTCTTGTCTGTCCAGTCTTGTCTGTCCAGTCTTGTCTGTCTAGTCTTGTCTGTCTAGTCTTGTCTGTCTGGTCTTGTCTGTCTAGTCTTGTCTGTCTAGTCTTGTCTGTCTAGTCTTGTCTGTCTAGTCTTGTCTGTCTAGTCTTGTCTGTCTAGTCTTGTCTGTCTAGTCTTGTCTGTCTAGTCTTGTCTGTCTAGTCTTGTCTGTCTAGTCTTGTCTGTCTAGTCTTGTCTGTCTAGTCTTGTCTGTCTAGTCTTGTCTGTCTAGTCTTGTCTGTCTAGTCTTGTCTGTCTAGTCTTGTCTGTCTAGTCTTGTCTGTCTAGTCTTGTCTGTCTAGTCTTGTCTGTCTAGTCTTGTCTGTCTAGTCTTGTCTGTCTAGTCTTGTCTGTCTAGTCTTGTCTGTCTAGTCTTGTCTGTCTAGTCTTGTCTGTCTAGTCTTGTCTGTCTAGTCTTGTCTGTCTAGTCTTGTCTGTCTAGTCTTGTCTGTCTAGTCTTGTCTGTCTAGTCTTGTCTGTCTAGTCTTGTCTGTCTAGTCTTGTCTGTCTAGTCTTGTCTGTCTAGTCTTGTCTGTCTAGTCTTGTCTGTCTAGTCTTGTCTGTCTAGTCTTGTCTGTCTAGTCTTGTCTGTCTAGTCTTGTCTGTCTAGTCTTGTCTGTCTAGTCTTGTCTGTCTAGTCTTGTCTGTCTAGTCTTGTCTGTCTAGTCTTGTCTGTCTAGTCTTGTCTGTCTGGTCTTGTCTGTCTAGTCTTGTCTGTCTATTCTTGTCTGTCTAGTCTTGTCTGTCTAGTCTTGTCTATCTAGTCTCGTCTGTCTAGTCTGGTCTGTTTGTTCTTCCAGTCTAGTTTTGACTGTGCTGCTTTGTCTATCTAGCTTCCCTCCTTTTATTTATCTAATATTGACTATATAGTCCAGACTAGATAAATAGCTAAAACTAGATAAATGAGGTTGGTTTAACAATCCAACATTTCTGCTTGAATTAGGCCGGAGTCTGCGGCGACTTGTCATGCCAGCATCATCCTTAGTCGCCGCTGGGTCTGTTTGACCCACCCGTGCGTTAATAACTCCTGTTTATCGTCATCCTTGCAGTCGCGAAATTTAATTACGGATTCGCGGGAGCGGAAAGGGTTGTTGGCATTCGCGAGGGGGAATTGTGGATTATTAACGAATATCAGCGGATAATACTTTCACGCTTCGAGTGCCATCAGTTCTGGAAGCAGATAACAAACGCTTATCGGAGTTTTGGTGTCTGTGTGGGTTAACTTCCGTGTGTCGGAATTATTAAATTTCATGGAATTTTGCAAAGATTTTTGTTAATAAATTTGGTTTTCGTTAATTTTTTTACAGCTTTCAAATAATGGACACTTCGGTTTCGGATAACTCCGGCACAAACCTATGACAACTCGGCACATAACAACTCGACACAGAACAACTCGACACATAACAACTCGACACAGAACAACTTGAAACAATTAATGAAATTATTGTATATTTATGGGTACCCGACTAGGAATTTCCGTTTTGTTCTTATTAGGTTCGAATTAGGCATAGCACATTCAGTGATTGGTCGAAATGAGGCAACCGCAGAAGACCGTTATCACATTTATAATGCATGTCCATATCCCTGCCTAATTCGGGCCCGTTATAACCCCAACCTTGTCTGGTTCGAGTTCGACTGGAAATTTCAGTTTGCTTGTTATTAGGTTCGAATTAGAGATACCGAATTCCGTGTTTGGTTTTATTAGGCAACCGCAAAAGGCCCACATTATATTTGTAACGCACGTCTGTCTCTGTGTAATTAGGCAAATCGGATGTGGCACACATCAGGAAACCACCATTGCATGTGACGACTTCAATCTAGTCTCACCCGGGTCCGGGCTTCCTCTTTGGGCAGCAATTTGAAAACAAGACTCGGATGTAACGACCCCAACATAATCTTGCTCAATTTCGGCTTCAACTTTAGGCAGCCGTTTACCAAATGCTAATGCTTAAGTGGTCTAAAATCTAATTTTCTTTAATACAATTTAATTTTATTTGTTATAGAATATTACATTATGTAAACTCAACCTTCCTTGAACTTAGTGATTACCTATAAATTTGATTCACTTACTATTGGTATAACATTTATTACTGATAAATTAATTATATATTTATAGATTAATATAACTCAGTTTGTGCGATATTGAAATAAAATTGAAATTGATTATTGTTTGAATCTTGTCTGAAAACTTTCTAGATGAAGTTACATAATTGTCCTACTTAATCCTGCATGGTCCAGATGTGTCTAGTTTTATCTGGTTTTGTCTAATCTTATCTGGTCTTGATGCGAACTGGAGTTAGGTATTTGAGACTCAACGACCCGCGACAATCGGATCGAATAACCCCAAATAAGAACTCATATGAACTGTTTGATTTAACTCAAGACTGCGATACAAAAATAATAGGACACACACCTGCGGCCGGAAACAAGAAATAATGCTTATACGAAAATCTTTTTGATCCGAAAAACTAACTAATTCTCCGTCATTTTGATTTACCTTTACCTAGTCACCTCGATCCTCAAGTGGGATCTCTCTGAAGTGGTTATCAATAAGAGGTTAAAGTCAGTAATCCCGAAGATATATCTAAATTAGGCTATGCCGGTCGGCCTCGAAGTCTACAGAGCCCGAACGTTAAATATCAAATCTGGAGTACTTGAGTTCGATCCCGGGAGCGAGTGTCGGTGGTATTTATACCAGAAGACAAATGTTTAATTAATTATCGCCAATTAAAATAAGACCTAGGTTTCTGGGCCTATAAAGGGAAATATCTGAGCAAAATACAATAGGCCAGGTGGCCGTAGTATTTGATGGGTTAATAACCCGCTATCCACATTGGACCAAACATTAATAAAAGAAATAGGTTATGCCACAGACTTCCAAATAGCAATCGAATTTTGCATGCCTAACTTTGATAATCTTTTGGTTATCAATATAAAGTTAGTTAGAGTCAGGAATCCTGAAGATCTATCTAACAATAAGTTAGGCCATGCGTTTATAAGTTTATAATATTTTAAGTTTTATACGGCCATAAGTTTAGACACATACTTTCCTAACAACAACCGAATTTTGCATTCCTAACTTTGATAAGTCTTTCATTATCCATATAAGGATATTCAAAAATCTCAAATACATGTTTAAGGTAGGCCACCGACTTTCTTAATAGTATTCTAATTTTGCCTGCGTAACTTCAATAAGCAATCGGTCATCGTTGTCAGATGTTAGTTGAAAATTCCAAAGATAAGATTAAGTTACGCTATTCACAATGACTGAAAGTTGAGTTTCCTCATAATAATATAGTATGACGTGTTTCGGTTTTCCTAATTAGGACGGGACAAAGTTAGAATTTGGCTTGCCAAAATAGGGCATATAAATGTATTAATTTTATATTTTTAATACTGTACTATACTGTTTACACCGTTATAACAAAAAGTAAAAAATATAAATACTGTTTAAAAATGCTATAATTAAGCTTGAAAAATTAAAAAAAAAACAGAATAATTAGTTTTTTGAGCTGTATAAACGCCGCCATTTTTGCGCGACCTGTTTATGGCGTCAAATACTATGTCCAGTGACAGTCCAGTCCATTGTTTACTACAGGTGTTTTCGTTCCTAACTTATTTAACCATGAAAAAAGCTCAAAAGCCAGTTAATAAGCATTGCATTGTACATGAATGCATGAGAAGTGCACCTGATAAAGTGTTTTTTTTCAATTCCAATAGGTGTAAAAATACGTAAGGTGTAAGGTTAAAGTGACCACATTTCCATTGAGACAAAGCGGGACAAATGGGATGAAATGAGAATTATAATTTAGTTATGAAAGCTAACCAATAATTCAAAAAATATATTTTATATAATCGCACACCAAAAGGAACACATTAATACATTATTGTATGTGAAGGATGCCATTATTATAATCGTGTGTAAAAGTAACCAAAACGTGCGTAAACGTCCAATGTAAATCAAATGGAGTTTCATTATTAAACGATTTCTGTTTGTTGTTACTATGGCAACAAGTTGCATCAATACGTATTTACAATATTGGAAATTATTTAATTTTTTAATGATGGTACTCCCAAACTTTGACATATTTACTAATTCAAATTTATTAGGTACTTAATATGTAATTTTTCCACATAACCGACGCACAGTAAAATTTAAAAAATCACTCTTACTTTCTACATTATTGTGACAAATATGGTATAAAGTAGCGTTTTATAAATTTGATTTTATTGTCTTATACTTAATTTATTTTGTAAGTGTCCCTGAAAGGTTAAAATTTACTGGCCACTTTACTATACTATTTATTTACGGTACTTTGCATCATTGTGTGTAAAAATCTAGTTTCGATTGACGTATACATAACGTGACCATACGTCCCGCTTTCAAGCTGTCTGTCCCGCTGTACCCAGCGAGGGCAAAAACGTCCCGCTTTCACGGTTAGGTCTCTAGTTGCTAGGGTGTAAACACCGTATTTGCCTGGATGACGTGTGAAAGCGGCATAGATGCTGCACTCACTCATCGAACAACCAAACGCAGTGCTTTAAGTGCGGTTCAGTGTTTTAAGTCCGCAGTGCTTTAAGTTCACACCGGACGGAGTGTGTGATTGTACCATAACAAAAATGCCTAAACGCCGGTGTACCTTTAAAATTATTTTGCAAAACAGGTATCCGTTTATACAACAAAGGAGTGGTACATCTTCAGCAAACGTTAGTTACGGCACAGCGGTGGTGCTAACGATATCGAGAAACATTTAAAATCGCAAAAACACAGGCTTTCCGATCAAGCTGCGGCGTCAAGCTCGTCAATGATTACGTTATTTAAAAGAACCGATTTGCTGACTTCTAAAGATTTGGATATAGCTGCAGCGGAGGGTGCGTGGGCGTTTCGTACGGTGCAAGAAAATCACAGCTTTCTCTCAAATGACTGTGCTTCTCATTCAATTCAAGCATGTTTTGAGCAAAAATTTAAATGTACACGTAAAAAATCTCGGGCTATTGCTGTAAATGGGCTGGCCTCCATGGCAGCCTATGAATTGAAAGAGTAACTTCGCAAAGCCAACTGCATAACTTAATTAACAGATGCTTCAAACTATGGCTCGATAAAATTATTCCTAGTGTTAATCCGCAATTTTTACCATACGAAGGCGTCAAAGTCAAGGTTTTGGAGATTTGAGAACAGCAAGGTGAAACATCGGATATAATTGTTGATGATTTGAAGGAAGTATTGTGTTGCAATAATTTGAGTAAGCAATTTTGGAGGGAAATAGAAACGCGATAAATAATGTTTACGCAAAATTGAGCAAATCCTACGGAAGACAGCTCATGGGGATTGGATGTGGAGCCCACATAGTTCACATCGCGATCAAAACAGCAACATATTGTCTCCCTGTAGACTGAGTGCGTCATTGTGAAAATTTATTCTTTTTTCTATATCTAAAGGTTTCGAGTAGAAGCTTGAGAGAAAGTTTTGGAATTCAACTGACACAGAGTATCACAAACTGCAGAGCTACAGTAAAACAAGGTGGCTTGCGTTAATGCCCGCGCTTGAGAGAGTTCTAAAAATGTTCCAGTCTTTGAATAGCTATTTTCTGATCATCGACAAATGTCCAAATATTTTGAAAATGTTTTTCGAAAGAAAACTTGAGTCTGCGAAAGAAATTAATCATCTCCGAATTCGCTTTTTCTTCTTCACACTGTTCGTAATGTTTTTGTGATTTTCGGCGAGTGTCCCGCTCTGACAAAAAAATAAATGGTCACGTTACGTATACACGATGTCAAAATTAGCTAGAGGCCAAAAAACACTTTTTGTTGCTGCATACCAACGTTGCTGCGTATTCTACCATTTTCAAAATATTTTGATAAGGAATATTATTCTGTTTACGTCCTGTTACGTCCATTTTTTGCCTGTTTCCACATTTACGGACAATAGACATTTAATTTTTCATCAGTAACGTATCTTTTTGGCAATAACGGCTCATCAAAAAAGATCAGTTTCGCAAATATTATTTTCCGGAATATGGTTAATATTTAAAAGATTTTTCAACACATTTCTATAAAATTTCATTTCTTAATGTCATCCAATGAAATTTTCAGAACAAGGTGCCATTAAACGACCGGATTTTCTGAAAGAATTCAGAAATTTTTATAATAACTGCTAGGAATATCTTGAAGAATGGACAGGATATTTCAATTCGAGGATATTAAAAAATTTCATTGGGTAACACAAACAAAAGGAGATTTTATGGGAAATATGTGGAAAAATTTTATTTTATATATTACAGTACATTTAAAATAAGAAATGCAGATATTTTCTAAAAAGCGGGACATTTTTAAAAATCTGCGGGACGCGGGACTGTCCTTCAAAAAGCGGGTCTGTCCCACCAAAATCGGGACGTGTGGTACTTTATGTAAGGTTATCAGAAGAAACATCAACTTATTAAAGCGAAATGTAGCTTGAATATATAAATAAATTTAACCTGTTCGTAGCTCTAAAATTTAGTCTTAATAAGGCCATAAACAAATCTCATGTTGAAACAACTAATTCCTGGCTGAAATCACACAGGATATTGAATTATTCAACAGAGATTTGCATGGTATTACTAGTCCCAGAACTAGAAACCTAACCTTACCAGTCATGCACGAGGTGTTCAATCTAATTTAAGTGTATTCCAATTTATAATTCAAAAAGCAAAGCTGCACTGATGAGAGACTAAGATCTGTCTCTCATCAGTGCAGCTTTGCTTTTTTGAATTATAAATTGGAATACACTTAAATGCGTCTGCAGATGGCTATTCACTTAATTTAAACAGAAAGAAATGATCTTTAAAACAATGTTATTTTTCTAGCTCTTTTGGTGCCATGAAAATGGACTAGGACTAGTAATAACATTTAAATCTCTGTTGTATAATTCAATATCCTGTGTGATATCAGCCAGGACGTAGTTGTTTCAAGATGAAATTTTTTCATAGTCTTAATAAGACTAAATATTATAGAGCTACGAAAAGGTTGAATATATTCATATATTCAAGCTATATTTCGCTTTAATAAGTTTCTTCTGATAACTTTACACCTTTTGTATTTTTGCACCTTGCAACGGGATTGAAAAAAAAACTTTATCAGGTGCACTTCTGATGCAGGTACATTGCAATGCCTATAAACTGGCTTTTGAGCTTTTTTCATGGTGAAATAAGTTAAGAACGAAAACACCTGTTTGTTGTATGATGGTATCTATAATTAGTATGGTTTCACCAATATTAAATTACCAAAAGAGATGAAGTCGTTTACATTATTGAGAAGATCACTTTAATATATCTATGACATATTTCGATACCTAATATGATTTCAGTTAATCAGAAGCAAGTTTTGTATTGAAAATCAATCACATGAGAGATAGACTGATAACTGTATCAAAATCCAGTTTACAAAGCTTTGTGATTTCAAACGATTTTAAACAAAAGAAAACAATAAAACATTTAACTGTTCAGCTCTGTTCCTAAATTATAGCACAGCCGAAACGCGAGATCCGTTCAGACACGTGACCCTTGACTCTTTTAATTTGTTAAACCTACTTAAATGTTTTGTTTTTATGTTTAAAATACATCTTTAATTACAGATAGAGGAGGATACAGAAAATTATGTTCAATACAACATAATGAAATAAAAAGGTGTAAATGTGACACGAAGATTAAAAAAAGTAGTTCTGCCTCACTTATTCCATTTCCAAAATCGAAATATGCCACCACGTGTTATAAGAATGGGTGCTATCAAGAGAAAACGCTTGGCACTAAACGGATAGAATAAGCTCTTCTATCAGTATCAGATAGAAATTTTGATTTGAAAGAAAATAAGATGACATGAATGGATCTATTCTCGGCATATTATTCGATTGTGCTCTTACAAAACCACTTTATAAAAGCCTGCAATGTCATACAAATGTAATCAATACGAACATGTTGACATAGTATTTGACGTCACGTTTCGTTGTAATGGTGTTCCGTCTTTCGCTTAATTTTCACTTTTATTTATTAATTTTTAAGTAATTAAAAAGATATTAATTACTAAAAATGATTTAGTTCAAATGTCCGGACAATAAATATTCGGAATAAAAATATTTTAACCAAAGTTAAATTACATTCCCTTTTCGGAAGGTCTCATTAGACCCGAATTAATCTTTCAGCTGGCGTTACTGGTATTCCTAGTCGGGTATTCTAAAACCTATATTTTCTAACATTTGAATACTATTGTTGGCATTCCATAAACAGATTAACACTATAAAAAACTTATTAATTTAATTGAAACTTCTATGACAGTAACAAATTGTCCGTACGTGCCCAAGGACAATAGACCGCCGTCGACACGGTGTGCCATTCTGCCGTTATTTGCACAGATGCCGGCCACAAAATCGTCTGTTGCCCCTCATATATCACTTCCATTCTCCGAATTAACTGCGTTTTGAAATTCTTTCTCGATTTATCAGTCCCGGTTTCAACCATAGAAAATTACAGGTTTTTTTCCTTCCGTGTTTATTTGCAATACTTATTTGCAAATCAACTCAACAAATAAATTATTACCTTTCTCTCCCTTAACAAAAGTAAACGTTACTTTAATATATCATAACGTTACTGTAATATACCCTATGTTGTAATTAGGTAATGTTTATAACAATTAACATAAATTACTTAATTATTTCCTTAATTTTCTCAATACGTGTAATTGCCTTTCGAACATATGCCGTAAATAATAAAACAACAGAATTTTGTTCCATTAGCAAAAGGTTCTGGCCGTTGACCTCCCCCCCATTTTATTAAACAATCGTTTCGACTGGAAAATTGCTGCCCGAAAGAAACAAGGCGCGTACACATATGAGCCGTCTAGATAATGGTGTAAAAGTTTCCAATAAAAATCCTCCTTGTACGGTTTTAGCGTAATCGAAATGATTTATAGGGCAGTTTTCTGTGGACAAAAACACCCCCGAAAATGACGCTATTAGGGATGTATAATGGGATAATGTATTAGATTTTTCGGGAGGGGGGAAAGTTTTGATTGTGGAAGAGAAACACGGAAATGCAATTTTTTGAGACGAGAAAGAATTTCATTGCTTTAATTTTTCGTTATCGAAGTTTTTTTTTTCTAAATCAAAACATTAACGAACCCCATTCTCGACTCGCAAAACCGTATCAATTTCTGCAAATCTATTACCGAACGCTTTCTATATTCCTTCGACTAAGTAGATTTATTGCGTGAACATTTATCGACGAGCCGAAATTTATTGTCGTCTGCATCTGTCGCGTCGAGCGAAAATACACATTTCTTTCTTATAAACCGTTAGAACACGCACCAAATGCTCCCAGAATAGATTACAATGGATTGAATTTCAGGGCCGGTGTTCTTCATCCGGCAGATGCTGAATTTTATACCCGCGCCTCGGGTTCGGACACACATCGAGAAAATAAGGTCCCACATGTAATCACCCCAATTATTTACAAAAAAAAAACTTTTTTTCGCAGAAATACAGATGGACAACATTTAAAATAAACATGTAAACTTGACAGACAAAAGTAAAAACTTGTAATATCTCAGGGTACTATAATAGGGCCTTGAATAATTAGGTCAAATTACATCAAATAAACAAAATTACACATTTGAAAGACATTTTTTTAATAAAACAAAAACATTATCAAATATTGAGATAGGTTAGTTTTGTTGTGCATGTCCAAATATAGATAATCTAGTTTAAATTACGTGGATACTAATATTTAGACAATTCATTTATATCTTTTTTTTGGTTTCAGAAAAACTAACACCTGCTAGCATGCACGCTGAGTCTAACGACTGATTGGTATACTAATTGGATCGGAAATGGATGTCACACTGTTTGGCTTCCGGGATCTTAAGACAAGTTTCCTCAAATTAAAGCCTCATTAAATAAGAAAACAATCTATAAAACAGGATACAATAGTTTCTTGATCTATTAATCTTTATTTTTAAACCAATGAGTATTTTAGGTGGTCAGGTTAGATTTGCTTTCAAAATTATGTTTATTCAACAAAATATTGTTGCATAATGTCTTTTATCTAATTTGATTAGTTTTAACTAAACTTGATCCAAAATCTGAACATTTTAATTCACTATGAAAATTTAGAAGAAAACTAGTTTTATAGACAATATAGTCTTATCTTTTCAACTAGTCTACCCTTAATATATTCTATAACTATATTAGTTTCTGTGTAAATAATATTTTTCTTGTAAGCTATTACAATACTAATAATACAGTTTTAGTGATTCGCTTGACATAGTAGACTAGGAAATAGTAAATGGTATTAAATTATTTAACGATATCGTGTAACGTATCGATGAGTGCGCCGAGGGCAACAACCTTAAATTGTAATTAAAATTGTTCTTGAAGAGAAATTTTCAGTTTTATTTTCTCTTCCTTTATGTAGAAAATAATGAAATTATAAATAATAGATCAATTAGTTTTTATTGCTACGCATGTAAATGTTCACGGTCTGGTGGGTATCAATAATGGGATGTTTTTTTTTATTGTTGTTAGATGTGGATGTAATGGTTTAGGTTGGGTTATGATAATGTAAACAGTAATTGGTATTAAAACAAAAATTGGATTCAATTTTGAAAACACAAATTTTAATTTTTGGTTCAATTTCTGGGTTGTGCAAGATTCTGAGATTTTATAAGAATTTCAAGAAGTTTACATTTGATTGCAATAAAAAATGCAAAATTATTAACAAAGGAAAAAATAGATGATTTCATAGAGTTTCTATTCAAGGTAAAATATCAAGATAAAGTCTTCAAGATTGTATGTTAACATAAATAAAACTCGACGATATATTCACGAATTCGAAGAAATGTTTGCTCAAAATTGGAGATTTCATAATTTTAAGATATCATAAAATTTCCAATTTTTTTCTTAGACTTTCAAGAATTTTCTAGAAACAAAGTATCGCCAAAGTCTTGCTTGCTTTCTAATTTTGATTATTAAATCCTACCAATATACTATTAATAATAATTATCTGACCTTTTAGTTTATAAAATATCCAGACATCGTCGATAACTAGAAACAAATCCACAAACTAGACACACAGATCGCGAAAACTACTAAAGATCGACCGTTCACTACAAGTTACACACTAAAACTAATTGATTCCACTCGCGGCACCGATAATTCTCACTTGCCTCCGATATTTTTTGCCTTGTTGTTTGTTTACAAACAGAAACTTCTAATTCTATTCAAAATTTAAAACACAATAAATAGACAATGGCTTAGTAGTTAACTAAAAATAATGTTTTAGGATAAACAAAGGCGATGTTAGGATATGTTCAGTTATCTGTGGAAAAATGTGTAGATAAGGTGAAAGTGTTTGTTTAATTTACAAATTTGAATTAATTTTTTTGAATCAAAATAATTAAATAGTTAAATAATTTTAAAATCATATGGATTCGGTCTAATCTATTAAAAATGTCACAATCAAGTAAGCTCTATCGTAAATTTTGTTTCGCAACTAATTTCATTATCTAAAATCTAAATAATATTAGTTTATTTATTCGAACATAAATCTTGTTTCGTCACAAATTTCATCACCTAAATAATATAAAAGTATTAAACACAAATATTACTAACTATTGGTAGCACCATACTACATTATAGTTAATCATATAAACTTAATAAGTCGGAAAACAGCCTGAATATATAAATATGTATATTCAACCTTTCCGTAGCTCTATAATATTATTGAGTATTTTTATGACCAGTGGCGTTTTCAAGGGGGAGGTAATATACATTATTATACATTTTTATTGCTAAAAATGGCACTTACGTATTAACGCCACCACCGGTACATTTTTAAATGCCGCCAATCTACACCTAAAATTTTTATAATAAATCATAAAATGAAACATTTGATTTAAAATTTAAACATTTTTAAAACTCAAAATACTTTATTTTTTAACCCCGGTTAGATTAGGTTGCCCGCCGCGAAGCGGACAGATAAATCAAGACAACATACGCGCGGCAGCGCGAACTCTCGATGCAATATATAGCGGTGGTGACGTTAATACGTAAGTACCTTAAAAATTACCGATATTCAAACCTCCTATATTTTATCATATTTCCTATGATGTTTATCGACTGGCTTTTAGTTTAGAAAGTAGGTGTCAGCATCAAGCCATTTCTTCTACATTTTGTTTTCTTTTGTTATGAAAAATATATATTTTTTTAAATTACCACCCAAGGGGTCATCCACTCCCTAAAATGTTGCAATGTATTCGCAATTATCCTGATTTTTTGGTAACTTGAGGGACTCGAAGAAATTACTAGCGTAATGCGTAAAAATGTCACGTAATTATGCTAATTCTTTGCTAATGTGAAGTACTGGGAGAAATCATAAGCGTAATGCGTAATAATGTGAGATAATTTTTGAAATGCTTAGGTACTGCTAAGTAATGCCACGTAAAGGAAGGAAATTATTATAGGAAATATTTACTTTTAAATAATTAAATAATTTCTAATGCACTGAACGACTGAGTATATTTACTTGTTATTACTATGTGCAACCTGTAAGATAAGAGTGCTAGTAATGAAGAAGACATCACGTTAGTAGTATCGTCATTAAATAACAAGTGTGTAGAATTTCTATACATTTATTGAAATTGGATTGAAATACAACAAAATTACAATACTCTAAACTACTTTTTCACTTTTTTGTATTGCTTATCAATATTAAATCATATGTCACAGTCCTGTGAAGTTATCATATTTGCAAAAATATGATATTACATCGGAGTTCCTGGTAGATATGAAATAGTTCTAGAGTACTAAAAAATGGAAAATAACAAAAATGAGCTAACAACACTTTTGAGAAAAACTGTGCGTTTTTGACATTTTACTGTACCTCGACCATAGTTCTGGAGTACTTCGAGATCAATTTTGCAAAAAGTTCTGCAAAAATTGACATTTTGCAAAAAAAATATTTTAAAATTGCAAAAACAGTTCTTTTCGCGGATCTAAATAGCACCCTAAGAGGTCCATCGAAGATCCTTTTGACATTTTTTGATCAAAACCTTGGTTCAAAAGTTTTCAATAATAAGGGACCCATGGTTTTGAATGAAAAAAAAAAATCGCGCAACAGTTACTGATAGAGCTCCTAGAGTTCTATCGAAAATCCTTATAATATTTTTCTGCAAAGTTAAAAATTGAAAAGATATACAAAAAATAAACTTCACCGATACGGCGAAGTGAAGAAAAAAAAAACTCGAACTTCATTAATGAACTTTTTTTCGAATATCTTTCCAATATTTGACTTCACAGAAAAATGTTACAAGGATTTTCGATAGAACTCTAAGAGCCTACCAGGAACTTCAAACAGAACTATTGCACGTTTTTTTTTTCTTTTTTACTTCGTCGCATCGGTTAAGTTCAATTTTTCTAAAATCTTTTCAACTTTTTTAACTTTACAGTAAAATTGGGATTTTTACAATGATAAGGATTTTCGATAGAACTCTAAGAATTCTACCGAAAACTGCAAACAAAACTATTGCGCAAAATTTTGCACAAAGTACTCTAGAACTATTTGATATCTACCAGGAACTCCGATTTAAATGTTAAAATTTTATTATTAATATTATACTATCTAATTCTAAATTAATTTCACTTTGTTTCAAATGGCATCGGCTTCTTTCTATTATGGGGAGTTAAGTAGGAGCTCACTGTCCTACTGCAGCACTTCTGCAGCATGACGAGGCGCATGATGAGCTCATGCGGGTGTAGTGAGGAGGTAATGTGGACGTAATGCGGCCACAATACGAATATAATGTGAACGTAATTCAGGGAATGCAAGAGTACTTTGTGTACTGTGGTGTAATACTTACGTAATGCTAAGGAATGCAAAGTAATGTGCGGTAATGCATCTAAATATTAACATGTATTGCAAGAGTGGATGGCCCCTCGTTACCCTAGGCCAGTTGGCTATTACCTCCCCTAGACCAGTTTGCTGGAAACGCCCCTGTTTAGGACTACCAAAACAATTCTCATGTGAAATTTGTAATTTATTTACTAGCAATAAGTCCACTTTCGTGGCACTAAACAAGAACTAGAAAAATAACATTGTTTTTAGGTTCATATCTTTCTATTAACCTAAATGAGTTTCTGCCATCTGCAGACGCGTTTCGAGATTTATCTCTCATCAGTGCAGCTTTGCTGTTATGAATTATAACTTAAAAATCACTTACTTGAAAACCTCGTGAATGAATAGAGGTTAGATATTTTTAGTTTGACAATTCGTGAGAGAGACTTGTGCGAGAGACTAAATAACTTACAAACTTCACATAGTAAATTATTATTTAAATCAATAACCTGCTAAGTTCATGTCTCTCTTACGAATTGTCAAATTAAAAATATCTAACCTCTAGTCATCCACAAGGTTTTCAAGCAAGTGTTTTTAATGTAATCATTCATAACAGCAAAGCGGCACTGGGGAGAGATAAATCTCGAAACGCGTCTGCAGATGGCTATTGACTTAAGTTAATACAAATATTTGAACGTAAAAACAATTTTATTTTTCTAGTTCTTGTTTAGTGCCACGAAAGTGGACTGAGGGCTAGTAAATAACTTACATGATATTTGTTTTGGTAGTCCTAAAAAGACTCAATAATATTATAGAGCTACGGAAACGTTGAATATATTTATATTTTCAGAATGTGTTCCGACTTTATTACGTTTCCAAATATTACTTAGTTTCAATTTAATTTTAAAACGAAAAATTAATTGAAACTTTTACATCAAATTTCAATTTATCCTCACAGAAAATTAGTAAAAGTTTTAATTTTCAGACATTTTTATTCGAAACAAATAGAATTCAGTAATTGTAAATATTAATCTAATTTTTAGATGTAAAACTAGTTAAACGACAGTTTTGAATTTTAAAACTAGTTTTACTAGTTCTAGCCTTCATTCTTAGACAGTTTCATTTGTAATATTACGCATAAACTAAAACTTAACTCTGGTTGAAAACATTTCAGTTTGAAATAACATGTATACTAAATCGCGTGACAAGATTTACTCAATAAATGAATCAGTGGAATGTGGAAGAAGTATCCAAATATTTTCAACTAGAATCTGACTCAATTGTCAACATAGCCGAGAAGGTCTCAGATCTGTATATGAATTGAAACAGGATATTGAGTTCCTGTAGGTTTATAGTGAGAGACCTTTATATCCTTAAGAAATCCCTACCAAAGACGAATTTCAAGAAGCGGCAAACAAGAAACCCATGCATAACAAGTTCAAATATCTATTCAGATTGAGCTACCACCTTCAGCATAAGATTTAGATTCAACTTAACAAGTAAAAACTTCCTTATTGTGTCCTCTAATTATCAATTTTCATTTCTTTTAATTCTTTGTTCCTCTTCTGCCGTTGATTTACATCTACCACAGATTAAAAACCCGAAATCGATGTGTAATTGCATCGAGCAGTGCAATGAGGCCGACGAGATTACGCAACACGAGAGACCTACGGCCAAGTGCGCAAGGGTGGATCGCGTCGGAACTCGATTATGCAACACGAAATTACCTCGTAAATCATATTTACTCATAAAACCCGACAAACAATTGCAATTTATTACAAGAGAATTGAATAATATTTACAATATTAATGTAATAGAACGTAATAATCTTGTTTGTCCAAGATTGCTCAACAACTAACTAATATTGTCTAATCTAGTCTTTTTGGTAGACACTTATTTCGTCTAGTCTTGTCTGTTTAGTCTTGCCTGTCTAGTTTGTCCAGTCTTGTCTGCCTAGTCTTGTCTGTCTAATCTTGTGTGTCTAGTCTTGTTTGTCTAGTCTTCTCTGTCTAGTTTTGTCTGTCTAGTCTTCTCGGTCTAGTCTTGTCTGTCTAGTCTCTAGTCTTATCTGTCTAGTCTTGCATGTCCAGCCTAGTCTGGTCTATCAAATCTTTTCTGTCTGTCCTCTTCGGTAGTGTAGTTGACATCATACCCGCCTGGCAAAGCGGGAGACCCGGGTTTGATTCACTAACTGTCCGGGTAGCTCACCCTGAATGATGCATAATATGCGATACCTGGGTGGCGTATACTAAAAACTCATATTATCAATAGTAATCTATACTAAAAGTGTAATTGGGGGTTTCGTATTATCTGTCTAGTCTTGTAAGTCTTGCCTTGTTTGTCTAGACATACGTTTAGTGTTATCTGTTCAGTCTCGTCTGTCTAGTCTGCCTAGTCTGCCTAGTCTGTCTAGTCTGCCCAGTCTGTCCGGTCTGTCCGGTCTGTCCGGTCTGTCCGGTCTGTCCGGTCTGTCCGGTCTGTCCGGTCTGTCCGGTCTGTCCGGTCTGTCCGGTCTGTCCGGTCTGTCCGGTCTGTCCGGTCTGTCCGGTCTGTCCGGTCTGTCCGGTCTGTCCGGTCTGTCCGGTCTGTCCGGTCTGTCCGGTCTGTCCGGTCTGTCCGGTCTGTCCGGTCTGTCCGGTCTGTCCGGTCTGTCCGGTCTGTCCGGTCTGTCCGGTCTGTCCGGTCTGTCCGGTCTGTCCGGTCTGTCCGGTCTGTCCGGTCTGTCCGGTCTGTCCGGTCTGTCCGGTCTGTCCGGTCTGTCCGGTCTGTCCGGTCTGTCCGGTCTGTCCGGTCTGTCCGGTCTGTCCGGTCTGTCCGGTCTGTCCGGTCTGTCCGGTCTGTCCGGTCTGTCCGGTCTGTCCGGTCTGTCCGGTCTGTCCGGTCTGTCCGGTCTGTCCGGTCTGTCCGGTCTGTCCGGTCTGTCCGGTCTGTCCGGTCTGTCCGGTCTGTCCGGTCTGTCCGGTCTGTCCGGTCTGTCCGGTCTGTCCGGTCTGTCCGGTCTGTCCGGTCTGTCCGGTCTGTCCGGTCTGTCCGGTCTGTCCGGTCTGTCCGGTCTGTCCGGTCTGTCCGGTCTGTCCGGTCTGTCCGGTCTGTCCGGTCTGTCCGGTCTGTCCGGTCTGTCCGGTCTGTCCGGTCTGTCCGGTCTGTCCGGTCTGTCCGGTCTGTCCGGTCTGTCCGGTCTGTCCGGTCTGTCCGGTCTGTCCGGTCTGTCCGGTCTGTCCGGTCTGTCCGGTCTGTCCGGTCTGTCCGGTCTGTCCGGTCTGTCCGGTCTGTCCGGTCTGTCCGGTCTGTCCGGTCTGTCCGGTCTGTCCGGTCTGTCCGGTCTGTCCGGTCTGTCCGGTCTGTCCGGTCTGTCCGGTCTGTCCGGTCTGTCCGGTCTGTCCGGTCTGTCCGGTCTGTCCGGTCTGTCCGGTCTGTCCGGTCTGTCCGGTCTGTCCGGTCTGTCCGGTCTGTCCGGTCTGTCCGGTCTGTCCGGTCTGTCCGGTCTGTCCGGTCTGTCCGGTCTGTCCGGTCTGTCCGGTCTGTCCGGTCTGTCCGGTCTGTCCGGTCTGTCCGGTCTGTCCGGTCTGTCCGGTCTGTCCGGTCTGTCCGGTCTGTCCGGTCTGTCCGGTCTGTCCGGTCTGTCCGGTCTGTCCGGTCTGTCCGGTCTGTCCGGTCTGTCCGGTCTGTCCGGTCTGTCCGGTCTGTCCGGTCTGTCCGGTCTGTCCGGTCTGTCCGGTCTGTCCGGTCTGTCCGGTCTGTCCGGTCTGTCCGGTCTGTCCGGTCTGTCTGGTCTGTCTGGTCTGTCTGGTCTGTCTGGTCTGTCTGGTCTGTCTGGTCTGTCTGGTCTGTCTGCTCTGTCTGCTCTGTCTGCTCTGTCTGCTCTGTCTGGTCTGTCTGGTCTGTCTGGTCTGTCTGGTCTGTCTGGTCTGTCTGGTCTGTCTGGTCTGTCTGGTCTGTCTGGTCTGTCTGGTCTGTCTGGTCTGTCTGGTCTGTCTGGTCTGTCTGGTCTGTCTGGTCTGTCTGGTCTGTCTGGTCTGTCTCGTCTGTCTAGTCTGTCTAGTCTGTCTAGTCTTGTCTGTTTAGTCTTGTCTGTCTAGTCGTGTCTGTCTAGTCTTGTTTGTCTAGTCTTGTCTGTCTAGTCTTGTCTGTCTATTCTTGTCTGTCTAGTCTTGTCTGTCTAAACTTGTCTGTTAAGTCTTGTGTGTATAATCTTGTCTGTCTACTCTTGTCTGTCTATCTACTCTTGTCTGTCTATTTACTCTTGTCTGTCTATCTACTCTTGTCTGTCTATCTACTCTTGTCTGTCTAGTCTTGTCTTTATAGTCTTGTTAGTCTAGTCTTGTCTGTGTAGTCTTGTCTGTGTAGTCTTGTCTGGCCAGTCTTGACTCTCTAGTCCTATCTGTTCAGTATTGTTCATCTACTTTCGTATGCTTAGTTTTGTCCATCAGGATCTTGTCTTATCTGAGACTAATCCTATATATTTTAACTTGTCTGTCTACTCTAATGTATTAATAAATTAAATACACATGTTAATTTGAACCCCCTGAAGATCTATAAATTATCAATGAAATTGCTCCTAATTTCATTCTCCAGTTACAAACACACACAAACTGGTAGACACTTATTTTTTTCCTCCTGTCTGGCGGTTCGGTTTTTATTTCAATAATATTTTCTCGCTGTTCTGTGTTTCTGGCCAGAAATAGAATGTAATTGTAAGTTCGAGATAAAAATCGGCGGCACATGTCGTCTGGTTGGGTATCGAGTGAAATAAAATATATTTACACCACACACACATATACAAAGAGACAGGAGCGGCTTTTTTTCTCGCTTTTCATCAACAAAATGTTTACAATTTGCTTGGTGTGAAAACAGTGTTACAAATTGGATTGCTTTGTGTGGGCAATCGATGAAGTAAATTGCAGTTGTTGCAATCCAAAGTTTCCTTCTGCTGTTCGGTTTTCCCATTACATCAAAAGCTTTTGCGTAATCAAATTATACAACTGATAATTCTATTCTAGGGCATGTGTTGAGATTAAAATAATAAACCGAGAAATTTACTCTACAATTAGATTTTGTGTTGTCTGTCTGATCTTGTATTTCTAGCCTTGTATTTTCTGCTTAGATTTGTCTGTTTAATCTTGAGAGTAATCTTGTCTGTCGACTCTGTCTATGTAATACTGTTTATACAGTTCTTTCTATTTGGTTTGATATATCGCAACAACTTAAACTATTCTGTTCCAGTTGAACTTTTCCTCGTAAATAAAATATTTTCTTTGCAAAAGTTTTTTAGGGAGGAAAAAGAAAAACCATATTTTCTCTGTAAATATTTCTGTCTTATTATTATTCTCTGCGAGAAACCGGGGGAAATTTCGAATCCTTTTATAATGAAAATCTGGTCGCACGCGATAAAAAATTCCGACGAAACGTAATAATCGTTAAACCGGGATTTTCTTTAAGATTTTCTCTTCCTGACAGTGGACGCGTCTTCATTATTTTTATAATATTCAATTTCCACAAGAAAAAATCAGAAACATTGGTGACACACAAATAATACAAGTCAGAAGAAATGGGGAAATAAACTAGGTTTGATTAAATCAGAGGATTGGAACGTCAAAACTGAAGGAAATTTAATATTAGATTTATATTTTGTAAGAAAACATCAAACATTTGAAGACTTGGTACAGAATTGGACAAGAATAGATATGAATCATATTTTACAAACATACAATTTCTTAACATGTAATCGAACTGTTCAATTATTGAATTGAATAGAATCCTAAAGTTGGTTCAAATATCAATAATAATAATAATAACATAAACTAATTGGACGAGTTTCACAATTTAATAAAAAATTATCAAAAATAATGAAATGTAGACAAGCAAAATAAAAACAAATTAAATAGTTATTTTTAAATCGAATATTTTTGGTAAAAAACTCATCAGTTACTTCCAACACGCACATACACCATCACGCACACACACACACACACAAATCCAAACCTGTAAATTCTTCTTGGAATCTGTCCCGGATCTAGTTTTACTAACGGCTAATACTTTCACCTACATCATCCACTGACCACAAAACCATTCACACAATAAGCCGTAACATTCTACACAATGGAAACTTTATAGACTCCAAGACCGCCAGTTCCGTTATTTCAACGACTTCAAGTACGAAATTATTAAGTAAGAATTGCCGTAAATTCTGCAAGGATTTATTTGCCGTTTGTCTGTAATGGTTGGTATAGTGTTTCCGATTGTTGCTAGAAAGCCGGTGTTTATTGGGTGACGCAGGAGGAGGTTTAAGTTGAATTGCGTTGGTATAGGTCGAGGAGTCAGCAAGTTTTTTTTCCTTAGTTTGCGCTTAATACAAAAATCTTAGATTTTTATGATGAAAGTATTTTTAAAACAAACAAAAGTGGTAAACTGTTTCTGATTTTCTAATTTTTTCTTGTGGAAATTGAATATTATAAAAATAATGAAGACGCGTCCACTATCAGGAAGAGAAAATCTTGAAGAAAATCCCGGTTTAACGATTATTACGTTTCGTCGGAATTTTTCATCGCGTGCGACCAGATTTTCATTATAAAAGGATTCGAAATTTTCCCCGGTTTCGCGCAGAGAATAATAATAAGACAGAAATATTTACAGAGAAAATATGGTTTTTCTTTTTCCTCCCTAAAAAACTTTTGCAAAGAAAATATTTTATTTACGAGGAAAAGATTTATTTAAATATCTATATATTAATTGAACATAAAATAGAGACGAATTGCGAAATACAACAAATCGTATTATAAGAAATATTTGCATATATTTTTGCTTGGGCTTAAGAAGAATATTACCTATAACAAAAAAAAAGAGTTGCCTCTGCCCAAATAAATACTTGTGTTGAATATGCAAATTAATTAAAAAATATAACATCCTATACGTTTTTTTTATAACCAGAAACCATTAAAACCATTAAAATTCATCAAAATTTGCAGAATTAGAACCATTTGAGCATTTTTAATTTTGCAAAATTTATTTGCAAAAATATTGAACAAGGAGAATAATTTCCTTTCTCTAGGAACAATAACTGCATGTGCATTCGAAGAATATTGCCTTAGCTTTAGAAGAATATTACCGGTAACCAAGAATAATGTTCTAACCTAAGAAGATTGTGTGAGAAGACCCTGCCTGAAACAGTTTCAGAAAAAGTATTGCCTCTGTCTAAGAATAATTGCCTGTACACAAGTTTAATAATTGCCATGTCTAAAACAAGAAATAATAGCAATTATTAGTGCCTAACCGATTATTCTTGTTATAGTCTGCACGTAAAAGGAATAATTGCATGTTACCAAGGAAAATAATTGTCCATACTCATGGAGAATAATTAGCAATGCCCAAGAAGAATAATTAATTGGCTGTGTCTAAGAAGAACAAGTGTCTCTTTACAAGAATTGGCACAATAAACACTTGCCTGTGTTTAAGAGGAATAACTGTTTTTGACAAACCTTTTTAAAAAGAATTTCTTGTGTCTAAAAAGAAGAACCGAAGAATTGGAAGAACCGAATAACCCAAAAAATTGCCTGGGCATACTGAGATTAATTTTTGAAATTTTGGTCACAATGTAAAAAACATAATACATATGTTTATGGTCACAATTTAGAATACTTTATAAAATAAGTTGTTTTTTCTTTACCAAAACCATAATTTAAATAAATAATATTTCCTGGAATAGGATCGCTAGAAAAAACATGTTTATTCGGTACTCGATTTTGTTTTCTTGTAATTTTCTTGTTTTGTAGCTCCTTGAGAAAAATATTTGTTGTTTATAAGAATTCGTTACGCGGAAAATAAATTTGAATTTTAAAATCTTCCACAAAACAATAATATAACAAATTACAATAATATAAGCAAGATTTTTAAGAAAACTGAATGGAGCAACAAGGGCATCAACATCATTGAAACTCGACTAACCAATCTAAGATATGCTAGCGATAATATTATCATGGCACATTGGAGAGAAGATCTAATAACAATGCTTGCAGACTTACATAGAGAATTTAAAAAATAGGGTTGAAAAAGAACAGGGATTTATAGGGCTTCACACGAGAGTCTCCTTTCTGATCTCGTCTTCAATCTTTGACTCTGACACGGGCAGCCGTAATATTTTGTTCATAAATTTGAACTGCTCGTTCTGGGCTCGGGCAAGTTCAGGTGGCCCGGGTTCAAATTTATGAAGAATATATTATGCACGTTCAGGGCTCGGGCAAGTTTGGGTTGCTCCGGTTCAAATTTATGAAGAAAATGTTACGGCTGCCCGGAACGATATCAGAAGCGAGACTCTCGTGTGAAGCCTTCACAGGGAATCAAAAAGATGGAAGAATACATATACCTAGTGCAGAAACTTACTATCGACCGAATCAATCAGACAGAAGAAATTAGAAAGAGTATAAAGCTAGGATGGGTGGCCTTCGCCAAACTACCATTCATCCTGCGAATTAAGAAAGCAGCTCTAACACATAAAATCAAGAGATTTAGTTTTACCTGTGATGATATAAGCCGCAGAGAACTGGACTGCAACTAAACAAAATATCGACGCACTATAAACTGCACAAAGAGTAATGGAGAGAGATCAATGATGGGAATTACAAAATGGAACAGATATGGATACGAAATAATACTAGCAATAACTAAAGACCGATATTGGAGAGAAAATTGTAATCTTTATATAAAGATTCGCAGGTCACGTTGCAAGAGTGATAAAAAGAGGAAGAAGAAGACCACCTATGAGATGGTATGATGATCTCAAAGGAATATCTGGACTAGCATGGATGCAAATAGCACAGTATATGGAAAGATTGAAACAATTGGGAAAGGCCTATCTCCAAGGATGAACCTAATGGCTATAGAAGAAGAAGCAGAATTAACAAACACCTCAAAGCTTGAAATTCGAGAAATGTGGATAACATGTGTAAAATAATTACAAAATCATCAAATATTATTTGTTAAAATTAGTTGATTCGATTTGTAAAAATACTTCTTCTAAAAGTTTATTTATTTTACAAAAAGAATTTGAAAATTTATTAAAAAGCCAAAAAGCTTATATTCTCCACCAAAATAAACAAAATTCATAAACTCGTGTGTGAGTTATTTGAAGTATTTTATCTATCAAAATCACAATTTTTCAATATTATCGGTAAGAAACAATTATTTTCTCGTAGATTCAACTGAATTTTAACTGCTTGGTAGATAAAATAATTTATGATATACGTGTGTGAAAGGTTTTTGTGCACACTTGTATCATAAACTACTATCTTGTTTATAAAACTTACTTTCTGTAAAAAGGGCCATTCTTTTTGCAGAAAGTAAGAAAAAATTTATTGTTAATATATTTTTGTTGGCAAATATTTTATTCCTAACAATTTATGTCTTGTCTGGAAAAAAAACTCTTTCCAAACTTTAAAGTATAAAATTTTTTAAATTTGTGAACTTCAAAATTGAAAGGTTGATAACTCGAAACATGACACCTCAAAAATTCGCAAAACTTGTAAACGTTAAAATGTAAAAAACATGTTTTTTTTTTTTGGAACAAAAACCGAAAAGAATAAGGATGGCAATACAATTACCTGCCTACAACAAAATATATCCATGTCTATAAAACATGTTTGTTTGAATTTTGCATCTATTTCTATTGAAATTTGCATGTTTTGTCGGATTCTTAAAAAAATATTTATTGTTTATAAAAATGGTCCGTTTCAAAGAAAGAAAGAAAAAAATATATTTATTGTTTAAAAATTTTTCTTGGCAAATATGTTATTCCCCGCGATTTACGTCTTGTCTACAAAAATCTATTTTTAGATTTATGATATTTATATTACAAGCTTGAGTTAAATTAATTTAAGTAAAATTTTTACAATAGATTGCAAAATTATAACTCGATGGAATATCCGAAATTAAAATTCATGGTAAACTTTCATATTACAAACCAAATTATACCTCAGGGAAAAAACAGTCTAGGAATTTGTCTATAAATTTCATAAAATATTTAAAACAAAAACAGCTTTTTAACAAAGTAATAAAGTATTCATGGAATTTTTTAACATATCATTATGTTTTTTTTCCAATGTTTTTATTTTTTTCTTATAGATACTATTTATAATATTTTTTTCTGGTGTAAAAATAGATTGCGAAAACTGACCTTTCCGCTGGCATGTAGTCAAACTACATATTATATTTCGCGATAATGACTGAATTTTCGACCTTCTGGTCGACAATGGGGCGTGATTTTATCTTAAAGGTCAGATTTTTCTTATTATTATATTTTGTTTGCAATAACAAAAATATTTTTTTGCGACAAACATTTCTATATGCCAAAATAGAACAAACGAAAAAAATAATCTTTAATTTCATTCATAATTTTGTTAAAACAGATTTATAGTTTTTAAATTAAGTTTTAAATTCTTTATTAAGTTTATAAAGGGTGACAAATTAAGAGTGTCCTGCTTCTAAAAAAGTCATTTTATCTTTCTAATATTCGGTGAACCTTCAAGTTCCTTTGAAAATGGAGCGGTGGCCGATTGAACAAAGGATTGCTTGTGTCGAGCATTTTATTACAACGAACTACATTTTTCAAACTCAGAGCTGGTTCTGACAAAAGTTTAATTTTTCAGCGCTCAAAAAGAATCGAAAAATATCATCGAACACGTCCTCCTAAGGGTACTAACTTGCAGAGAGGAAAAAAAAACAGCAAGAACAGAAGTGAATACTGCGCAAGTTAGTAACAGAATTGAAGAAAATTCCATGTAATCCGTGCAACGTTTATCGTAGCAAGTACGAATTTCACGTGAGTCGGTAAGAAAAGAACAATTTTAAAGACAGATTTACTCTGCGGCCATACAAATGGCAAAAAGAACAAAAACTATTTCCAATAGACCGAAACTCCTGTTTAGATTTCAGACCATGGATTTTGGGCAGAGGGGATAATTTTGTCAACAAAATAGCCTCCTCGCTCTCAGTCGTTGTCGGCTTGGGATTATTTCTTATGGGGCATGTTAAATCTAAAATTTATCAGTCCCCCAGAAAGGTACCAGTGACCCCTGAAAACTTAAAACAAAACGTTCGATAAGCTATTGGTAAGATTTCGCCAGAAATGTGCCAGCGTGCAATGCGTTTATTGTTGCATCGATCTCAGGCATTGATGGAAGCATACGGAGGTCATGTAATCGATGTAATTTTGAAGTATTAATTGTTAATTTAGGATTAAACATTTAATTTGTTATTAAACTTTAGATTTCATTCTGCAATGTTCAGCAAAAAATTTAGTGTCCAACTTATCATGCTTTTGATAATTGCTGTTTAAAATCAGGATACTCTTAATCTGTCACCCTTTATTAAAATTGATAAAATAAAAAATTTTATGATTAATAAGTCGATTAAATGATTATTTGATGAATAAAATCATGAAAATAAAATGTATAAAAAAACTAAATGTATGAATAGGATGGTTGCGACTGTTACTACGTGGTAATTCATAATTACTAAACTAAAATTAAATTAGTAAACAAAATTTATTTTAACTTCATTGATAGATTTGTAAAATATATTTATTTAGATCTTTTGAGGTCAAACACACGGAAAGTTTTAGTCTGTGAGTTTGTCAGTTATGTTTTGGTGTTTTTTAATTTGTTTTTATATTGAAATTTCATGAATTCAAGCAAATTTGGGGATTAAAATAAATTTCATAAAAATGTAATCAATTCAAAATTTTCTAGATTTTAATAAAATTTCAATAAACTTCAATTTTCGAAATTTATTAAAATCTTAAAATAGTTTTAAAGAATAATAATAATAATCTATGGATGAAATAAGGGATGAAAGAAAGCGAAGGAAGGAAAAGAGAAGAAATGTTGAATGAAGATTGAAGAGAGGTACAGTGGATGAATGAAGTATGGAAGAGGAGGGTAGGGTTGGATAGGGAACTCCTTCTTTTCCCTTCTAGAACAAGAGAAGCTTTTTTCAGTAAATTTATAAATTTCTTATGAAATATTGTAGAAAATATTTTGAGTTTTATTTTTTATACTATTTTTAAATGTCAAATTATGTTTATTTAAATTGGGACTGACTGTACAGAAACGGATCCAGCAACCCCGTAGGAGAAATAAAGATTATTATTATTAATAATAATCTTTATTGTAACCAACAGTAACAAATGGCTATCGACAACAATGTCTTTCTGCCAGGGAGTACAATCTGTTGATGTCATACATAATTTGAAAAAAATATATATGGGTTCGTATGGTATGATTAATCTTCATTTTCGTTAAGGATATGGTCGTCATATAGTATTTGAAGGATGTCTGCGAGTGGGGTGTCTTAGGTCGCGTTTTATACAATGTAAGTCGTCAATGCTTGTCCGATGAAGCTTTCTGTCTTTAAATTTGGTTAATAGTTGTTTATGTCTTTCTGAGATTTTATATTTGGAATTTGATTTTTGGTGGGTTATGAAGGATGCCATTAATATATTCATTTATTATTAGGATGTCTTAATGTAGTTATTACGATGTTATTTCATATTTCGATATTAACGATGTAGTTTCAGCTACTTTGAGTATGCCGGTTATTGTTTTACATGCGTTAGTCATAACTATATGTTCAAAATCTGGGATAGGTCTACATATAGTTTTATATATTTTCGTGGCAGTTTGTATGAAGATTCCATTATTACCAGAAGACAAACATCGGAAATATTTGCTTCTTTGCACTGCCTTTTCTCGTAGTGTAACGTCGGTCTTGGAAGTAAAGGTACAGACACACTGGTCCCACGTGCGCAACGTATGCAACCCATTACGATATCTGGACTCTTGATTGAAACACACTTATCGTATGCAATGCAATCACACGCCTCACACGCAACGTCGATCTGGGATGTCCAGTTGCGCGTGGGAAGGTGTAGGGGATGTTCGTACGCTATCCACGCGTGTGATCAGTGTATTTCTAGAACTTATGCGTAGCACGTCATACACAAATAGAGCTTTGATGCAAGCGTTCTCCTCAAACTGTATTTTAGAATTGCGAAAGTACATAAAGAATCGTTCTTCATCAGATTCCAGTTTCTGCATTAATGTATGGTATTCTCCAACTTCTCTCTGTTTATTTATCTCATGAACCCAATATCTTCTCTTCTTAACTTTAGTTTTTATTTGTGTGGCGCGGAAATATTCATTTAAAAATAGTAAACTCAATAAATAGTCCTCAAACTCGCAATCAGAATCAGAAAACATGACTTATAGCGCACTAGTGCACCTTCTGAGAAATTACAACACGCGGGGACGAGTGTGCACACCAATTCTCCCACGTTGCATCGCATACGTTGCGTACGTGGGACCAATGTGTCTCTATCTTTAGTCTATAGTCGAGAGTCAGTTCTCAGTATTTAGGGTAAGGTAGGGGAAAGGCGGTCACTTAAGCAGTAATCGAAATATTTTCTTATTTTAAAGACTTACGGTAAAACTAACTGACTTTTTACATAGCTTATTTAGTGGACTTAAGATAAATACGATACACATTATCAATCTAGTAAGCATTTGTTATTTTATAATCATTTTTAAAAACACTGAACTGAAAATCCATGAACTCATTCCTTAATACTTGCATTCCATAATGTTAGATATGTTTATTTAGTAAATTTTCAAATCTAAAATGAACCTATTTTTGTTCTAACAATAATCGCCTAGATAGTTCTCAGGGGAATCGGCACGACTGCATACTTCATGAGCCCAACGCCCCAAACCCCGACAATTATACCATACTTCGTTCTTTCCGAACCCTTTACAGATTGATCGTGTTTTTTCTTTCTTTTCTGTTTTCCACATCCTTTTCCTCTGTTGTGCTTGATGCAGCAGACTTTAATGGGATCTCTTTCTCTTGGAAGACAAAACTTGACTTCTCTAGACAAATCTGAAGACGAAAAATCTTCTTTTCGGGGCTTTGAAGCTAATACAAATCTTTTTCTTTTGATTTGTCTTGTTAGCTTTTTTGTTTAATTTTAACCGGCTTTACTCCCTCTTAGCTTATTTTCTAGTATTTCTTTGATATGTATTACTGTTAAGATGTCTTCCATGCTCTTTGTTGTTTGCACATTTAGTGGTTGCTTTTGGAAGTGCTACTGGAGCTAATATAGTTGTAATTTCAGATATATTTACGGTGCCTGAACTGTAGCACTAGTTCCAGGCACACTATTGACTCAGGTGCAGTTACTGCATGATCTGTTTGATCTTGGTCCATAGTGTCATTTCGGCCCAAGGGGTTCAGTGAGGTAGCAGTAAGGGGTCGTCCATTAATCACGTGAAGTTTTTAAGCAACTTTTTAAATTCAGCTAACAGTTTCAAAGTCATACAATAATTTCCGTTACTAGGATCACTGAACTTTTCATTTTTCCCTCTATAGCATACAACAACTTATGTATGTATTAATACATATATAAGAAATTGCATGACTCAATCAACAGAGGCGGCTTTTTCGTTTGTATCGCCGCTCTATATATGTCTCTCTCAGACTCAATGCCACTACGCGGTGTATGCTCCTAACAGTTCGGCCCCGTCGATCCTGCTTCGGACCAACCACTACTACGCAAATTGTAGAAAAAATAAATTTAACATTATGTGTTTAACATATTACATACATATGTTGAATTGTTTGTGTGGACCTAATAACATTTACATTAAGGTATATAAAAATGAATCTTTTTTATTTCTGTATCACAAAAAATGCTGGCCCCAACATTGCCGCCCCTAAAATCTGCCGCCCTAGGTTCCAGCCTACTCAGCCTGCTGGAAATCCAGCACTGTCTCCTAGTTTAGACATTGTTTTGTGACAAAACATACGCGGCAACGATTTAAGCATGTATTCGGCGTCAAAATCACAGACTTCTACTGGGACTGGCAGCGCCAGGAGCGTTCTATTGGGAGTCGCGCGCCGCTTTTCGGTGTAAAAATCGCGCGTTCAACGAAAAAATACCCGTGATATCTCACTACACACACCATGCCGCCCCCTACCCCACCGTGATGTTTCGTGATTTTTCACAAACCCCCTCCACTCCCCTTTCGAGCCACACGTGATTAATGGACGATCCCTAATGAGATATTATTTCAACAAACAAAATAATTATAAATTCTCTTATAATTTCATACTGGAAAATACCGGTATGTGACCGGTATTACCCGCTTAGAATGAGTGCCATAACCTCATTCGGAAATCGTTTCTTTGATTGATTATTAAAAACGTAAATAACTTTCATAAAATCCAACAAACCTATAGGATACACTAACATATGTGTAAAGATTGACTTTTAGAAGGATATTGATTAAGTATATTATATATTGATTAAGTATTGATTAGGTATAAGTCACTTTAAGTTTACCTTTCATCGAATTTTTAATTTTTTTATAGCAAAACACGTCCTAACTTTTACATAGCCCTAAAACTCACTACGTGCGATGTAAACTAACGGTGCTTGGTAAATAAGTACTCAGGCGTATACTAAATGGCGGCACTTGCAGCGATAGCGAAATGTTTTTGGAAGTTTCAAATATCGAAGTGACCGGTATTGCCCGCTGACCGCCATTCCCCATCTTACCCTGACGAAATGTAATGACGGTGTTGTGTCCATGGTGCCTAGGTAGAGTTGAGGAGAGTTAGAAGATAAGGAATTGGCATTTGGAAGGTTTGGCAGAAAGTCCCCATCGATTAAATCTTGAGAGAGTTTTGTCTGTGAGGGTTTGTAGTTGGTCTATGGTCTTTTTGAGGTTACTGTGGTAGGATATTAATGCGGCGTCGTCGGCGTATTGTAGAACATATGAGGAAAGGTTAATTTGGGTTTTGTCGTCAAGTTTGAAATTATAGATGTCATAGCAAAACATGTTATATTGTAAAGGAGAGAAGGGAGAACCTTGTAGGAGACCCTGAAGAGGAATGGATTCAGGGGAAAAAGATTGGTTATTTAACCATTCCTTTTCCCCTGAATTTATTACCCCCTAATAAGAAGGGTTCTCAGCAAAAGATACTCCGTACAAATAACACAAGTATACGTGTTCGCAGCGTTGGAGACTTTCTGCCAAACCTTCCAAATGCCAATTCCTTATCTTCTAGCTCTCCTCACCTCTACCTAGGCACCATGGACACAACACCGTCACTACATCTTAGGGTATATGGGGGAATGGCGGTCAGCGGGCAAAACCGGTCACTTCGATATTTGAAACTTCCAAAAACATTTCGCTAACGCTGCGAGTGCCGCCATTTAGTATACGCCTGAGTATACTTATTTACCAAGCACCGTTAGTTTGCATCGCATGTAGTGAGTTTTAGACGGGGTTGCCTAAAAGTTCATCCGAAGACCAGGAAATCGAGAACCTGTATGAAGACATAACAAAGGCGCAGAACTCAGGAAACGCCATATTCCAAATAGTAACAGGTGATTTCAACGCCAAAATTGGGGGGGAAAGAACGACGATTCCAAAAATATAGGGACTCACGAACTAGGAAATAGAAATGCAAGAGGTGAAATGCTCGTAGATTACTTGCAACAGCAGGAAATGTACTTCCACAACACCTTCTTTCAAAAAAGCCAGCAGAGGAAATGAACATGGAGAAGCCCAGATGGCCGTAGTAAAAACGAGATCGACTACATAATCTCGAACAGGCGAGAAGTATGCAGCGACGTAACGGTGCTAAATAAATTCAACACAGGGAGTAACCACAGACTCGTGCGAGCTACTATTAACTATAAACTTTTAACAATAAGCTAGAGAAAAACAAAATGATTCAGATCAAGAAATACCCAACAACCGAAACCCTAAAGGAAAATCAAGATGTATATCAAGACCAGATTGAGAAATGCCTAGGAACCATAAGAAACCTAGAAAAATTCGATATTAACCAAATATCAAAAACAATAACTCATAAGCATAAAAACGGCAACCAAAAAAATAGCTACAATAAAGCTCCAAAAACGGGAAAACTAAACCCCACCACCTTGAAATTGCTAGAGCATAGGAAGAACAAAAACAGAGAAAGCAAAGCAGCATGTATAAGGAGCTATGTAAAACAATTAGCACGGAATCTCGAAAAGACCTGAGAACACATAACAGTCACCTAATACAGAAAGTCATAGAGGATAACGCAAATATGAAAATACTAAGAAGAAACATGACGAAAGGAAAGAAGAGATTGTACTCGATTAAGAACAAGAAAGAAGAAGTAATTACAGACAAGCAAGGAATTACAGATACAATGCAAAATTTCTACCAACATCTATATAAATCAGACATACCGAAACCAGACAGAGACAGCAGCAAATTCCAAAACGTCGGCTCGGAAGACATTCCAGAAATTTCGAGGGCAGAATTACAGAACGCGCTAAAGCAAATGAAAAACATGAGAGCACCGGGAGAGGACAAAATTACCACAGAAATGATAAAAATGGGAGGGGAAACCCTCGAAGAAGCTTTCTGCACCCTATTCAACAAATGCATAAGTGAAGGAAAAATCCCCGAATCTTGGCTAAACCCAGGAGTAGTTCTGATTTTCAAGAAAGGGGATATCAACGACATCGGTAACTATAGACGATCAGCCTCCAGACTCACACCGACAAGATTTTATCCAAGATTATAACCAATCGCCTAACCAGCAAACTAGACTACTATCAACCTGCCGAACAAGCTGGCTTTAAGAAAGGATTCGGCACAAACGACCACCTCCAGGCGATACGTAGATTGAAATATGCACAGAATACAATGTTCCTGTAAATTTAGCATTTGTGGACTATTCGAAGGCATTCGACTCGGTTGAAATGTGGGCGATTCTTAAGGCACTGGATGGTGCAAGAATAGACACACTATACTCAAAGATCATAGAACACATATATACATATGCTACAATACAAATAGTCCATAGACGAGGACATGTTAACAGAAAAAATCAAATTAGAGAAAGGAGTTAGACAGGGTGACACCATATCCCCGAAGCTTTTCACCGCTGCTCTCGAGGATGTATTTAAAAGTATGGCTTGGGAAAACAAAGGCATCAAGATAAACGGAACCTGTCTAAATAACCTCCGTTTCGCGGACGACATCGTGCTGATCAGTAGCGACGGCAACGAACTAAAATCAATGCTTGAAGAATTGAAAGCAAAGTCAGAACAGATCGGACTGAAGATGAACATAAACAAGACGAAAATAATGACCATATAAAACATCAGAATAAACATAGATGAAGAACTCCTTGAGGTGGTAGAAGAGGACACATACCTGGGCCATAATACCAAGATGGGCAAATCAAACCAAACTGCAGAAATATCTAGAAGGATAAAGATGAGCTGGGAGGCATTCGCCAAGCTAAATTATATTCTAAAATCAACAACCATCCCCATTTACCTAAAAAGAAAAGTTTATGATACCTGCATATTACCAGTAACAACATACGTCATGGAGACTACAACCCTGACTAGAGGAAGTGCGGAAAGACTCATCATAACTCAAAGAGCAATTGAAAGAAGAATGCTAGGTATCAGTCTCAGAAATCACGTCAGAAATGAGGAAATCGGGAGCAGCACCAAGGTCCAAGATGTCATCATAAGAATAGCGAAATTAAAATGGAGATGGGCGGGCCACGTGGCAAGGCAAGACGGATCCAAATGGACCAAGAGAATCGTATAATGGAGACTAAGAATAACGAGATGACATCCAGAAAACAGCAGGCAAAAACAGATGCAAGACTGCATAATGCAGGAAATCTTGGAAAACGTTAGATGAGGTCTACATCTACAGGAGTGGATTAACACGGGCTGAGGAAGAAGAAGAATAAGAAGGGTTGTACCTTGGAGAAAATTCTTGATTATATAGGGTAGGATAGGACAGATAAATTATATAGAGTAAAATATACCTCTTAGAAATCCCGAGGTATGTTTTATAAAGTAGTCCGGTGTGCCTAATTTTAACTTAACAGATTTACACAATTTACTAAAATCTAACAAAATAGAAGGACTTCACGGTTGGTAGTCTTTTATGTACCATGTACACAATAAATATATATTTCTCTATTCTCTATCTCTACCTAATAAAATATTAGAATAAGAGAACTAAAACTTGATAAATTTGTTCACTTAGTTCATCATTATTTTTAATTGGTCCCTAATTTCACCTTTGATTATAAATGTAAAATTGAAGAATTTGAGAAAATATGTTTAAAAATTGAGAAATTGACTTACAAGAAGCAAAATTACAAGAACGATTAAATAGGACTAGTAATATAAATATTTTATCTAAAGCAAACTTACCAAATTTCTTAAATTACTTGAACATCAACTTACCTGAAAAATAAAATAAAATCTAATTAATTAAAAAAAAACTTAATTACAAAAATTGAAATGTTTTAATTAAAAAAAAAATATATTAATCAATTTTTATTCAAATATAATTATTCTCCATGTTCCATTCATTAAAATTTCCTTTTATACAAAAAGAACAAAAAATCCTTGTCCTCATTCTCCCTTTACCTTCATTTCCCTTTTCCATTTCTCGCTTGAGCTCAAGCGATGTTCACCCTTTGTTGAGATAGTTAGTTATCATGCAAGTCCTTGAAGGGAAATAAGGCCACTTGCATTAAGGTTAACGCTTACCAACTAAGCACATTAAACTACCTAATTACCCCTAAACTTTCCACCAGCAATTTCACACAAGAACAAAATTACGGTCTAGTTATAATTATTGCTAGGTCAACTAAATAAGTAATTAGTAAATTAGTGAGATTAATTTTTATTGAAAGTAAGATAAATAAAATTGCAAATTTACTTAGTTAACGAAAGTAAGACAAAATGCGACAGTAGGAAATAATTTTTCTTTTAAGGCGGAAAATTTATACAAATTTATACAGAAAATCTGTAATTTTAATAATTCAATGTTTCACGCTCACCTGTGTGAAATTCTAATTGCGAATTTTCTAATTATAACTTTGTTGCCACAATAACAATTTCAAATGTCACATATGTAAGGCAGAACGTAATTTATTTATTTATTAAAAGAAAAAAATCGCTGAAAAAAACGGTAGTAGATAAGAGAAGACAATTATTAATCGTATAAAATCTACATATCTACATATATTTAGATCCTAAAAAACAAAAGAACTAACCTTTTTGTGTTACATAAATCTTGTTATCTATGTACCCTAGTATTCATAGTTTTTTCTAAAATTTCTAGAACTCCTAGGATTCTAGAAATACTAGATGGAAACAATTAATACATCAGATTTGATAAGTCTAGGCAGTCAAACGTCTGGTAAGTAAACGATACAGATTGAGATAATATAGATAAACCTACTTGTTTTGTTACTGTATATCAAACTAGGTAATCTTGTCTATCTCGTTAATTCTTTGATATTTTCTTGTTGATACTACACAGACAAATCCAGACAAGTTTAGACGGATGACACTAGACAGACAAGACAAGACAAAACACAATTAAAATGAAATGAAATGGATTACCACACAATAGACTAATTAGTTCAACTTGTTATTGTATATTCTGTTTGTTTATAAATTAAGTAAATACTTTACTTAGCTAGTCTTAAATTAACTAAATATTGTAGATTTAAGAAATTACCTCAATTAGTCACCAAAAGGGAAAAAAATCTCCATTCAAAATCTTTCAAGAGTTCGTACTTGTTCACTGACTTATTTGTTTACTGCACTGATCAAAATAAGTTAGTCGACTGACCGTGTTTTGTGAGTGGAGTGACAAAAATCACATTATTAAGCCTAATAAAAAAATACTCTACATAGTTCGACGTAGTATATGTGTGTTATCTTGTAAATAGATTTTCCTTTCGTGGGCGCCTGCTCCTCGAAAATTAATTCAGGATATATTATGTAGTTTTTTGCGCGTGTTACAAATCTAGGCCGATTGATAAAATCTCGGCTAGTTCGACGTTACGGAGTGAGGGGGGGGAATGGGGGATGTGGTGAGGAGTCCCATTTGCATTCGGATTATGTAAATGTGTGTTTGTTTACTTGGAAAAAACTTGTTTTTTTGTTGCATTTCTAACTTCGATTTGTTTGGATAGAAAATTTACGGTATTTCTGGAAAATCTATTTGTTAATTTTAAGTGAAGCAATTTTAGAATTTTCGAGAAAGCTAGTTGGGAAATTTTTTATTGCTCAGAAAAAAACAATTTATTTGTTTCTATAAATATTAATAAACGTATGACTCATCGAAAGCAAAAGAAAGTTTTTTGATTTTGAAATTAATTAATATCTGGACTGATATTTGTTTTTAAAAGTTTCGTTTTGTACACCCAAAACGTGTGAATTATAATTACTTACAATTTTATAATTTCGCAATAAACAATAATTTAAAGTAATAATAAATTTCAACAAATTAGAACATTTTGAATTTTGAATAGTAAATTTTGACGTTTGTCTAACAATTTGGCAAGTTCATATTAATTAAATAAATAAACAGTATATTACAAGAACTTTTTCTTTCGTTTTTATAATTTTTTGCGAAAATTCAAATTCAAATTTTCTAATCCTAGATCTGTCTTCATCAATCAAAATTGCATCAGAAACGTTAAATCTATGTCAAAAAACTTTCTTAAATTAGCACGAGCATGAGGCAATACTAAAATTTATTGGCGCAAGCAAACTTTTTTTCACACTGTGGGGGCGAAATCGCAATTTGCATTTATTTTAAATTTCTTTCAACAAGTCGTTTTATCAACGAGTTAAGAATCCTCTCCCTCCAACCAAAACTAACAGAAAATACAAATTTTCCAAAATATTAAATCAAAGTACCTAACTAATAAAAACTGTATGATAACAGAATATTGGTTATTCTTTTCTAACTTGTGTCTAGACAAATTAAAAGTAATAAGCTATATAAATTCTTAGTCAAATCACGTAGAAAATAAAGCGAACTATTAAAATCAATTATGAATAAATTATCCAATAAAATTGTTTTCGCTTCAGTCCACAGAAATTCCCTGTGTTATTGGTGCGAACAATATTTTCTCCGTTTTATTACAGTTTATAATTTGACCTCCTATAAAACAACAACAACTGATTCGGTCAATTGGCCACAGAGTTTCAAATGCAAACAATATCTATGGACATACAATTTATATTCATTGATCGTTTAACTGCGTGTTATGTCATGACCGATGCGACCGAATCATATGGAATCTATTTTCATACCATTATTTGTTTGTCTTTGTATTACCTACGTACAAAGTTATTGGGTTAATTTTTCTTTAATAGATTCGGTTTATTGATTTGTTGATTCAGATTTCTCTGAAGAATATTCAAATTGAGTGTTGATTTAGTCCAGATTGAAGTTTTAAGGCTGGAACATGTAATTTTTAGTTGAGTAACTGTTTGGTTGCATATTTGTGTCGTATGGAGATGCTATGGAGTTGCAGTTGCATGTGTACGCAGGTCCATAGCACTCCATACGATACAGATATGCAACCAAACAGTTGCTCAACTGAAAATTGCCATTGAGTTCCAGGCGTTAGCCTAGAGAATTTTGTCTACTAATTTCGAAAAATAGTAGACAATTTTTTTTTTCTAATATAATAATAAGTTTACTTGAGACGTGCAAATCTTGATTCTGGTTGTTCCAACGATCAAAGTGAAACTCTTAGATCAAAGGAATGAGTAAGATCAAAGTGAAACTCATTCCTAGACGTACCAGAAAGGTTTAACTAAAAAAGATCAGGAGGTTTGATACAGAAAAGCTAAGATCAAAGCAATAGTTCCCTGAGAAGCTGGAGTGCTTGAACCCATAGACTTGGGAGTAACTACAACAGGCCAAAATCGAAACAGCATAGGAGCCAGTCCCACTAACAAAACGAAGCAAACATGCATGGTGGACGAGTGAATCTGATGTAGCCATAAGGCAAAGACAACTTGCCTGGTAAAGATGGAACTCACATAAGAATGAAGATAACTGGATCACATTCCTAAATGCAAGAAAACACGCTGCGAAATCCATCCGTGGCGTAAAACGGGCCTTCGACAAAAATATAGCTCAAGTTGAGCAAGACTTACAGAAGAACAACATACGGAACTATTACTGAACATTCAAACAGCTTTTGAGCAAGTACTCTCCACTGAGTCTACACTTTAAGAATCCTGATGGTAAAACTGGCTTCAATGGCAAAGACGACTTGTGAAGAAACCACGGTGATACCATTTACTAGAAGGAGAAAACTAAACTGCCTACATCCCATACTCATAGATGGGAAGGCAGTAGAATACCAACAGGAGATAAGGTATCTGGGTATCACACTAGATAACAAACTCCTATGGAATAGACACGCTGAGGCAGCGGTAGGTTAACTAAAGCCAAACGCGTCCTAATGGTGGCCGAAATCTGGCAGGAAAAACGTGGGGTTGTAACCCCACTATCCTGCGATGGATGTACATCATGATAGTGAGACCTGCAATCACTTATGGGGCAGTTGCGTGGGGAAGTAGAATCAAGCTGGCCTCTATGAGGAAACAGCTTGAGAAGATTCAAATACTGGCGTGTGTCTGCATCACTGGGGCGATGGGGTCGGGTCAGACAGCAGCATTGGAACTGCTGCTGGATCTGACTTGTGCTGCTGGATCTGACGCTGCACCTTGTGGTAGAAAGAACCGCCAGATCGGCGATCATAAGGTTCAGCAAGGAAGGAATGGGCAGAGGTAAAATAATCGGGAGCAGAGAGCGAAACAGCCTCGCTGAAGTACCAAAAGATGAAATGGTATGCAAATATATAGCTCAACAGGAGAGTGTGTCCGTGTGTTGTTCTTCTGTAAGTCTTGCTCAACTTGAGCTATATTTTTGTCGAAGGCCCGTTTTACCCCACGGATGGATTTCTCAGCGTGTTTTTTTGCATTTAGGAATGGTATGCAAATACCACTTCGAGAAAAACTACACAGCAATGTGCAGTAGTAAAGCTGATTGGAGCGACGAATCCTCAGCATACCACATAGAGCAAAATGCCATCAAGTGGTATACAGATGGTTCGAAGACAAAGGAAGGTACTGGTGCAGGAGTATTTGGACCTCCTACCAGGTACTTCGAATCCATGGGAACATCCCCAAGTATCTTCCAAGCAGAGGTACACGCAATCGAAAGATGTGCACAGTTTAACCTCGACAGGAATTATCGCAAAACACGAATTGCTATCCTGTGAGACAGCCAAGCAGCCATTAAGGCCATTAGTTCATACACCATCAGATCCAAACTGGTATGGGACTGTGTGGGGAAGCTGAACAAGCTTGGCAGGGATAATAAAGTAACGCTATACTGGGTACCAGGACACACTGGTATAGACGGAAACGAAGAAGCCGATCACCTAGCAAACAAGGGATCCAGTATCCTCTTTATAGGTCCGGAACCCTTTTGCGGCATGAGTGTCAACACCATCCACAAAAGTTTAGATAAAGAAACAAGAGGAAAATGGGTAAAAACCTGGAAAGAACTTCCAGGGCTAAGGCAATCCAAAGTGATGCTGGGATCTTTTAACCAGAAGAGATCAAAAGCTTGCCTGAAAATAAGCAGGAACAAGCTTAGAATTCTGACAGGAGTCCTGACGGGACACTGCAGACTTAGGAAACATCTCAAGGCCCTAGGCCTAGAGGAGGATGACGGATGCAGATTCTGTGGTTCAGCAGAGGAAACCCCCATACATCTGTTCAAAGACTGCGGAGCATTACTCCGCAAGAGACAGATGTACTGCAAACCTCCAGAATCTGCGTTCACGTTTGAAGACAGTGTATAAAGACATACAATGTAAGACAGACTCATCAATTCAGACTCATCCCTACCTACAACGGAAGAAATCACACAGATCATCCAGGCACTTGAAAACAACAAGGCACCAGGTGAGGATTCAATTATTGCAGAACTATGGAAACAAGCTGGGAACAAGGCAGTTGAAGAGATTACAGAGATAATCTACGAGATATGGGAAACCAAGAAACTTCCAGGAGACTGGACCTCAGCTTTGATTCATTTTCTTCATAAGGAAGGGACAGAACGAACGTGACAATTACCGTGGAATCTTTCTTGTCATACAAGATCCTCTCTAAGGCTCTACAAAATCGGGCCGAAGAGCAACTAGATCCACAGTTGGGAGAATACCAAGGTGGTTTAGGAAAGGACATTCATGTTCTGAACAGATTATGAACTTATAAATGTATCCTTTTATATCTCAAGCCCACGAACAAATAGTTTGTGGTAATCTTTGTCGATTTCAAAGTATGTACCAGAATACAAAGAAAGAACTGGGCTTGGACAACAAAACAAGATCCATAATCCAGCATACCTTAAGTAGCACAAAATTCAGATTGAAATTTAGAGGAGAGATTTCAGATGCCTACGAAATCAGGACAGGCGTAAGGCAGGGAGATGGGTTCTCACTCTGCCTTTCAGCTGCGTACTCGAGAAAGTCATCCGTGAGTGGCGCAGGGAAATAAATAACGAAGGAGTGGAAAATGGGGTCGGATTGGGATACAGAAACATGGAGCTAACAGTAGACTGCCTAGCCTTCCCAGACGATCTCGTGATATTTTCAGATTTCTTGGATAGAGCTGTGGAGCAAATCAACGTACTACAAACACAAGCGGCTAAGGCAGGCCTTCAGAGTACATGTCATGGAATCAGGAAAAATTAAGCGAGCCGACAAATTCATATATCTAGGCGAATGGATAGAGCCCAACACATCGGAGAAAAAAGCCTTCACTTCACGCATCAGGAAAATGGAAACTGAATATCAACTGACCAAGAGCATCAAGAAGTACAACAAGCCAGTATCTCTGAATGCCAAGCTCAAACACTATCAAACAGTTATTCGGCCGGAAGCCCTATATGCTGAAGAATGACCTACAATGAACAGGAAAGGAGCAGTAAAAATATTCGAAATATTATTTGGAAGAGAAGGATCACATTTTATGGTCACATGGCACGAATGAACCCAACGAGATTGACAAACAGAATCTTTACTTATTTCCTAGAAAAGAAGATCAAGGGAGCATGGCTCACAGAACTGGACCTAGACTTGAACGAAATGGGGATCACATGAGCAGATATTCAAGAAGTAGACCTTTTAATAAGAAGCTGAAATTGTTCCAGAGTGTCAGGGAAAAGCCCAAGCTCAAAACAGGCAAGATCTGGACTGAAGAACGGAAGCAGAAACATCGAGAACGAATGCGACAGTACTGGGTTAACATTAAAGTCCAAGGAAGGAAACAGTTGAAATAACGTGGTCCTAAGCTGGTCGTAATGAAAAAAAAAGTTTATTTGTTATCAAATTGTTACAAGTCAGAGACAGGGTAAAACACATATTAACTTATAAACGAAACAGCACATATGCAAATAAAATAATTTGTGGAAGTCCTGTATACTGTAAGAGACACGTTCTGTCACGAGTGCTTTCAGTCTTCTTCTGAATAATTTCGAGTTGTCTACCTTGAAATCGGCCGGTAGCACGTTGTAGGCTTTCACGCCAATAAAGTTGTAACATTTCTGCGTCTTTGAGAGTCTGTATTTTGGTAGGATAAGATAAAATGTTCCTTTCCGCGAGTCTGATGATTAAGAACCTTCGAGTATGGAACCCTAATTGATCATTATTTTTTTGACAGATCCCCATGTTGATGATAATAAAAGTGAATATATAGCTTGTTAGATTAAATATTGTGCATCGGCTAACTTCGTATTTCCGGACTTACAATTTGTTGCATTGACATTTATTTGTTTGTGCTAAGTTGAAAAGCGTTTAGAAATTGTCTTTTTGTTACCAAACTATGTAATTTGTTTTTGTATGGATTCCGATGTCCGCCGATCTACAATATTTATTCTGAAAATCTGAACCTTGTAGTTTGAATATTTTCATGTTTGAGTTGAAAAGAAAGAACAAATTATAAATGAAATTTATAAGTATTATAAATAGGACGTTAGGGGAAAAGGGGGTCAATTGCACCACGGGGCAATTGAACCAGTCGGCTTAAAAAATTAAAAAAAAACAGTAAAATGGTTTGTGCAAACTTTTGAATAATTGTGATAATTTAATTTTAAAACATTTCTGTTTTTAGATATGTAAATTTTTTTGTTTAAAATTTGATAATGTTATTTATATCTTCATACACGTATATTATTAAATTTCCAAATTGATTCTTCGCGAAATAGTCCTTTAATAATTTATTTTACACTTATTACTACAATAAAATCAAAATTGAGCCATCAATCTCAGGGACGGTTGAGCCACTGTGAAGTCAATTTAAACGCCGTTTTAATAGTGAATCTGATCATTGGTGCAGGTTACATCCCGGAGTCCGCATGACAATTTATGATATTCTATCAATAACTGCAGCAGCCAGATAACCAATCAGTTAATTAATCAACAAAAGATTCTGCTTCCATCCTAGATAAAAATCTTCCGCTGCAAATACTTCCTCCAAATGATAAAAACGATGGTATATTACGAGATAAAACTAATCAAATACAAGATGTAGTTATCCGTACTCCCTCACAAATACATCGTTTATCCAAAGCTACACCTAGTCAAAATATTAGAACGGGTCGTGTACGAGGCACAACTGCTATTTACACTGATTAATTAGGAAAAGAAAGTTAGGGTAACTATAAAAAAATAATTTTTACTATTTCTGGCTATTTTACTATTTAAAATTATTTCCGGTACTGTTGGTTCATTTCAGCCCGACTAATGGTTCAAATACCCCTGCACGTGGGACGGTTGAACCTTTGTTACCTTTCGGTTGAATTAATTTTTTTTTATTACTTAAGCGAGAAAAGTACTTCTTGACGCACGTTTTTTAATACAAGAAATGCCACTTATCGTTGTATTTCCACATAACCTGTGTAACGCACGCAAATATTCAATATCGCTAGGTTACATTTAAAAACAAAACAAATAAATAAAAACTATTGTTTCGTGATTTTTTTTTAATTATTTTGTTTTTATTCAACTAAATAAAAATTCAACTATTTCAATTAACCCTCTTCTCCCCTACTATTTAACGTGATGAATTAATTTTGTTCACATATTTACTTATACTAAATATGATGCACTAAAATTAGACTTAATGTCTGATAATTGAACGCGAAGATCTAGAGCTGCATCCAGTTGGTTTCTGCACTTTTTTTGGTATAAGCGTAAGCTGAAAAACCAGTCTCGCATCGGTAAGTCTAGCCTTCTCAACGATTGCAACGACTCTCATTCATCTTTAAGCCCAATCCAAAAGTCATTCAAATAAAATTAAAATTTTCTGATTCGATGTTTTGTTTTAGATGGGAAGAACACTTAATATTGATCAAATTCTCATACTGTGACACAGTTAAAATTGATGCTTTGGTATGATTTGTGAGTGGATTCTGTACCCAATCGATGTCCTGTAACTTCTCCGGGAAATACTCTTTCAAGATTTTAAAAAAAAATGTTATTATAATTAATCAAATGTTTATGTAAATATTTTCCACATCTGAGATTATTTGAAACTCATTTTCATCTAGAAAGCCATTTAAAAGAGTAAAACATCCGTTATATTCTTGTTCAACACATTCCATCCAGAAGCGAAGTTTGTTTTTAAGTGACGATATTTTGTCTCTTGCTGTAAACGTGGTTGTGGTTCTTCCCTGTAAGCACATGCAGACTTCGTTGAGTTTCAACAAGTGTACTAACAGATGTACAAATGGGTTGTTCAGCCAAGAATAACTGAAGCTCATTGCCCAATTTAACAGCCTTCATAGAACTTTTCCTCTTGAAAGTCACCTCATTTGTTGAACTATTCCTTCGTATGTCCATTTTTTTAAATGTTAAACAATAAGAAAAATGTAACATTTAATACATAAAATATATAAATAGCATTTTTAAATTATAATATTAAAAAAACCCAACAGGGTTAATGTTTTTACAACACTATTAGAAGCAAAAATAGCTTCATTATCTCTAATCCTATATTACTCCTAATCCCATCGTAATTCGTGTAAGGTATTATATCAAATGTCTATTTTTTTCGAAAAAATTTTCATTCCAACAAATTTCCATTTGAACAAAAATTCCATTCGAACAAAATTCCACTCGAACATTTTTACAACAAAATTCTTTCAAATAAATTAATGTCGAACAAATTGCTTTCGAACAACTTTCCGGACACCCTCACTTACGTGTGTAGATGTGATAGACTTCCTTCACGCACGTTTTAGGGTTCCGTACCGTAAACGGAACCCTTATAGGATCACTTTGTTGTCCGTCAGTCTGTCTCTCAGTCTGTCAGTCTGTCCGACCGTCAGTCTGTCTGTCTGTCAAGACCATTTTTCTCAGGAACGCGTAGAGGTAACAAGTTGAAATTTCTAACAAATACTATGGTCTGCGGTCTCTTTCAGCTGTGAAAAAATCAACGCGATCAAAAGATATGACCGTTTATGTCTCATATTTTGCGATTTCACAAGGGAATCAAAACCTATAGGGAACTTCCCGTTGACCTAGAATCATGAAATTTGGCAAGAAGCGGTGTCTTACAGCACATGTAAAGGAAAAAATCTGAAAACCGCAAATATGTAGTTTAATTACAAGAAAAATGCGAAGTTACTATTAGAAACTTGAAAATACACTAAAGTGTTGCGTGGTATTGTCAGGCACCAGAAGCATATGGGTTGCATACAGTTATGTCCTCCTAAAGATACCTTACGTACAAGTTTGTACGGAACCCTCGGTGCGCGAGTCAGAACTCGCACTTGGCCGGTTTTTTTAAAAGCCTTGACTGGAGTGGACGTGATTTTACATAATTCACACGTCAAATAATAATAGTAACGACACACGTCAAATAATAATAGTAACCAAATATTGAAAGTCCAGTTTAATCAGGGATGTGTGATCTTTATCAAGGGAAAAAATACGAAACAATATTAAAATCCACGCGCGCTAGCTCTCCGATTAGCATGCAGCGCAGCTGACACACTTTTACGGTACAAATTGTTTTTAGGCAGAATTTCAACGAACTTTAATCAATATCTCATAAATGGTGTAGTCATTCACAAGGAGGCATCGCAACAGTTATTGCGAATATTTAAGCTACTCATCAGATTTTTGGCAATTTTCCACGGATTTTTATTTACATTTTTAAACTCTTTATGCTGAGAATGTAGTGTGCTCATAAGACGCCCTGTAAAAACTTTTGAAATTCGAATTGCCATAAATGTTAAACGGTTCAGTGAATTGACCTGAATTTTTTTCTATTCTTTCCTAAATTTTTAACATCCTTACAACTATCTGTAGAAGTTTCATAACTTTGTCACTGTTTTGATCAACCTCCATAACATCCTTAACTCTTGGATGGAACTTCTGTGACTCTTCTGTCGATGGAACCCCACTTTCCGCGGACCACCTTTTGTATATAGCTGGACTGTATAATTATCTCCATTTGCCTAGACATGGTATAGACAGACAAGTTTGAAACAAGAGGGAATAGTCAGTAGCATAAACCGCTTGAAAAGTTCTCTGCAGTTTTATAGCTGTGTAGCTTTGTTTGTAGCTGCCACATCCCAGCAATTGCTCGTTGTTGGATGAAGATTATATCATGTCTGGTAGGTTCTGACCTTTTTTGTTGTAGGAAGATTATGTTTGTTTCAGGAGCTGAGAACCCTACAGCATAATTCCATAAGAAGCTATACTGTGGAAATGCGCATAATAGGTGAGTATAGCAGCTTCTTCATTTACTATGGATTTAATTCGAAGTAACCTATATATGGCAGACAAAAGCTTCTTAAACATCATATTTATATGGTTCACCCAGGATGTCAAAGAGCTATCTACTGTGAATCCGAGCAGATTTATAGTGATTTCATCTACAGACATGCTTCTTGTTGCCGTGATCAATCTATGCATTTTATCCACATTTACTACAAGTCTGTTACTAAACCATTTTTGAGTCTCGTTTAGGGACTGGTTGAGAGTTGAGCGAGTGTTTCTTGGGAAGCGGCTTTATTAAGAAGAGTTACGACGTCTGCATAAAGACACTTTTCTTCAGGTATGTTGTTCGAAGGTAGGTCGTTTATATACAGGATAAATAAAATGGGACCCAGTATCGACCCTTGAGGTAAAACAGTCTCATTATTTTCTTGCTTCGACATTATACGCTTCCACTTCGTGAGTTGATAACTAAGATCTTTTAGGTGTTTTTTAGTATTTCTCCAAAAATATTTCCATGTCGACACAGTCAAACGCTTTGGCAAGTTCGCGGCAGATAATTTCTGTGTGATTCTTGGTGTCCAGGTCTTCCAGAAGGTACTTACTACATCACTACAATCATTGCCGATACGGTCGACTTGCATCTTCAAAATCCGTTTTGAAGTGCACTTAATATAGATTTTCCATCGATAATAATACTAATGATTATTTTTTTTAGAATTGCCTCCAAAACTTCTTCTTTTTCTTTCTCTCATTATAGGCAGGCCTGCCTGTTCATCCATCACTGTGGTCGGTCAAAGTAGAACCTATTGTCGCTCCACCGCTTTCTGGGTCTCCCTGGGCTTTTATTCCCTCTTGGCGAATTATCCCGTGCTATTCAGAGCCTAGTGTTGTCCATCCGGTCCACGTGGCTGCGCCACATCTCTTTTCGTTTTTCTACCCAGTCGTTTATGGGTTGTACGTCGGGAATTTGCCTTAGCTCCGTGCTCCTCATCCTGTTCATTAAGGTTTTATTGTTGATGTTTAGTATCACCGACATTTCCACGCTCTACCGTATTATTTTTGTTGATGTTGTCACAGGGCGAGTTTCTGCTGTATGTGGCTATTGGTATGTGGCTTATGTATGTGGCTATTGGTATAATTGCAGTCTTGTAGATGCGTGATGTCGTGTGAGTGTTTAGATATTTGTTTTTAAAAATTACCCCGTTCAGGCATCCAGCAATTCTTGATGCTCTCATGGCTTGCAGCCTAACGCCTGCTTCTATATCCCCAAAAGCCGATATCTTGACCACTGGGTAGATGAATTTCATTACTTGTTGAATGATTTGGCGATCTACCTCTAATTTACATGGTATTTTGGGTATGGTATTCCAAAACTTTATAATAAAAATTAAAAAATAAAGTTAGTCATTTTTTTTTCTTAAATAGATAATTCTCCTTAGTGGGGTTCGTTGTGAACTCGAGTTTATTAAAAATTTTCGTTTTTTTTTTCTACTTAATTAAACATGATGATATAAATGTAAATGGAAAGTTTTCGTGATTATACTGCCTACACGTGAACAGACATCGGGAACACGTGACTGCAACTACTTAATTGACATTTCAAGAGATTACAGGTTTTATTGGTGTAATAATTGCCGAGGTGGGAAAGACTGACGGCAAAAAAAAATGTTTGCAAGTAAAACTGTTGCGGCCACAATGTGTTTATTTAACTAAGGAAATAATTGCATAGATTATAAACGCATTAAGGTTAATAAAAACTATGAGAAAATTGTCAGCAAAAAATAAATTAAAAACCGATAAAAGGTAGATATCAGAAAATTTAGTGAATGGAACATTAAATTAATTTTAACGTTCCATGTTCCAATCACATTGGAGTATTAATAAATTTGTTACCTTCCAAACAGTATATGTCCTTACCGTTTTATAAAAAAACTTGTCCACCTAGTGAAACTAATTTAATTCGACCTATAATTTATCGAATTATATATTTATATATAATAATATTATTAATATAAAATTTCTTTCAACACGTTCTATACAGGAAGCTAAAATTGCAATACATATGACTTGGTTAAATCAATAAGTAAATATTTTCATTATTTTGCTCCAGTTTAGGATTAGTCTACTGGTTTTGTTTTCGTAAATTTTAGATCATCAGAAATTTCTCGAAATTTAAGGTTCCAAAACTCAAAAGACAAAGTTTGATTGGTCGCAAATATTTTGGTTTAGTATAAGTTTTGGTACAACGAAAATTAGCTAAAATATTCTAGATTAAATCATATTTACTATAACTATATTAACTATAATTTAGTAAGAGCTACAATCTTCTACCGATTCTAGATTGTGTTTTTTAGATCTACCAAAATGTACAAAAAACTGAAATATGTCTTGTAGCAGAATTATTCAAATTGTAAGTTTAATACAAATAAAAATATATACAATGTATAAAATGTATACAAAACAGATACTTCAAAATATGTAGAAATATATGTACATACACACTTAAATATACACACTTAAATATACACACTTAAATATCACTTAAGAATAAATACACACTTGTACACATAGCCACATATCCACATAAAACTGAGAACAACAGGACTCGTTTAGGTATTATAGGATTATAATGTCTAGTCTTCCACGAACCCTAACAGGCTTCCACGAGCCCACGAAAACAAACAAAAATATTCTAGATTCAATTATCTATACAAGGACTTAGAGCAGAGGGAATACTATTTTACCCAAATTATTTACCTTGGCCCTCGAAGATGTATTTAATAGGTTGCATTAGGAAGCAAGAAGCATACATGTAGACAGAGTATATTTAAATATGATATTGTGTTAATAAGCAGTAATCCCAATGCACTAGAGCGTATGATGGCAGAACTCCATGAAGCATCCCTGCAGGTAGGACTAAAAATGAATTTGAACAAGACCAAGATTATGAGTAGAGACGAGTCACATATAACAATAGACAACCACGTGTTTGATACCGTAGAAGAATACTTGGAGCTAGGCCCCTTAAATTAAAAGGATAATCCTACCAGAGATAATACCTCAGGACTGGAACCTTCCCCGAATTGTGGAAGAAAGAAGCGTTAGTGCTGCCAAAAAAAGGGGACAAGCAAACACAACAGCCATGATCTTACAGACAAATATAACAAGAGGAAAATGGATGAAAACTTGGAAAGAACTTCCAGGACTAAGGCAGTCCAAAGTGATGCTGGGATCTTTTAACCAGAAGAGAACAAAAGCTTGCCTGAAATTCAGCAGAAACAAGCTTAGAATTATGACAGGAGTCCTGACGGGACACTGCAGACTTAGGAAACATCTCAAGGCCCTAGGCCCTAGGAGGATGACGGATGCAGATTCTGTGGCTCAGCAGAAGAAACCCCCATACATCTGCTCAAAGACTGCAGTGCATTACTCCGCAAGAGACAGATGTACCTTGGGGCTCACTGCTTGAACACAGAGGAGCTGCAGACCTTGAATCCCACACAGATCGTGAAATTAATAATGGAATCAGGATTAGAGGAGGCGCTCTAAATGGGTAAGTACACCAACGCTTGGAGGAGGAGGGTGGGGTACAATAGATCTATAAAGGTCGCAGTACAAGTCGTCACCACCATATCTACAATCTACAGGCAAATATGCCTTCTAAATATTGGGATAATGGGAAAACTATTAGAGCATATGATACTGGGCCGAATAAAGAAGCAGTTAAATATAGCCGGCAAGAAACTATCTCAACGGCAATTCGGGTTCAGTCAAGGTAGGTAGGTAGGCAGTTATAGATATAGCAGAGCAGGCAAGAAACGGCATACGACGAATTCGGCGAATGTGTGTTCTTATAAGACTGGGCGTTCGAAACGCATTCAATTCTGCATCTTGACAACACATCATAGATGAAATGACAAAAGAAGACTTGCCACTTGTATTATGAGGAGCTATCTTAGTGACCGTAAAATCATCTATGTTTTAAAAGGAGAGCTTAAGGAGAACAGTTGTGTCCCACAGGGCTTTGTACCAGGACCCGCACTCTGGAACATCGTGGTGTAACTACGATAGGTTTTATGGACGATCTGGCGCTAGTTGTTACAGCGAAATCTGAACAGCCTTTAATGGAAAAATCGAACGCAGCCATAAATCGCATAAACAACTAGATGTCCAGCAAAGATCTGCTACTGGCACTGGAAAAATCGCAAGCCGTTCTCTTGACTGAAAGAAGAAAATTGCTACCTATGTGCTTCAAAATATAAAATGTGGTAATTAAACCCAATATACGATAAACCCGAAAAACAAACAAATTTGGAGGCATATATTACGAGAGCTGAGGAAAAAGGATTAGAAACAGTAGTTGCACTGGGAAAAATAATGCCTAATGTCAAATTGCTCAGCTCGGTAGCCCACTCAGATTTGCTATACAACTCCTGTGTGGACAAACGCACTGCTCCTCACAAAAAACAAACAGGTTCTTGAAAGCGTCCAAAGGAAAGCGGCTATAAGAATATGCAGTGCATATAGGACTGTATCAAGGGAAGGGGCCTTGATAATTGCTTGAATCCCTCTAATAGAATACACAGCTAGTGAAAGGAAAACATACTACAAAGCACCTTCAAGAGAACATAGACAAATTACAAAACAAAAAAGTGTACTGGCAGGACTGGCAAAGAAATTGGCAGAATACGGAAAAAGGGCTATGGACGAGACTGTTAATTCCGGTCATATCTAAATGAAAAAACAGAAAACATTGGGAATTAACCAACCACTTGACGCAAGTTTTGACAGAACACGGATACTTCAAAGACTTTCTACATAATATTAGAAGAGCATCAGACGGACAGTGCGACTACTGCGGACAGGACGACAATGTTGTACACTTTACTTACTTACATAACCTTATTGTCATAATTCTAAAAAAAAAAAATTACAAAACATACTGATTAAGCAAACAAAAGTACGAAACTAACACTAAAACCCCAAACAAGAACAAAGAAATTGTACCACCCTCTAAACATGTACATAAACACCTGTAGATCGCTCATCTACCTACTCTTCAAATACTCAATAATCTTAACAATTTATTTATTGTATGGCGTGGCGTACACATGGTTTAAAACTAAAACAAACATGAATCAATATAAATATAGATCGGCAATTTAAGAGATATCACAGTGCAAGTGTCACATGTCCAAGCCCTCAATCCAGTCGGTTGCATCCGGTGACAACGTCAGCATGTCCACTATGTCCCCTCCATATGCCCTCTGCTCGCACTCTTGCACTAAATGGGAAACAGTTTGGCGTGGGGCCCCGCAATCGCATTTAGCAGACGGCGGCTTTCCCCATTTGTGCAGCGTGTCAGCACATCTGCCATGGCCGGTTCGTATTCGGTGCGCAATCTTCCAAGTTTGTCGGGGTACGTGAAATCCATTAGGCTCTTTGTTGGGTGGTAGATTCCTATGAATGTCCGGGGGTGTTGAGTTCTTCTGCCGTCCTAATCGCTGGTTGGCGGGATCTCAGTCTACGGGAGGTTGCGCTGGTAACGTCGTCGTGTATAGACAGTTGTACGTTTCTAGCAATCTTCTTTTATTGGCGAATTAATGTTTCCTGTCGTCGGAGGCTTGGGGGAGGGATGTTGCTGAGTGTTGGAAGCCAGTATGTTGGTGACCTAACGTATCCCGTGACAATTCGCATTGTATTATTAAGTTGGGTGTCAATTTTAGCGATGTGGTGGCTATTCAGCCACACAGGGGCTCCGTACTCTGCCGCACCATAGACGAGACCCAAAGCCGAACCTCGAAGGGTAGTAGCCGACGCACCCCACGTCGTGCCACAGAGCTTCTGTAAGATATTATTTCATGTCTGGATTTCGTATTGAGATTTCGAATTCGAATGTTCAGATTTAGGCTGCCATATGATCTAGGTGTTTCTTGTATGTCAAAGTTCTATCGATGGTAATTCCCAGGTACTTTGGCGTGGGTTTATGTGTAATCTGCACATCATTAAAGTGTATCGTAAGTTGTTGGTTAGCGAGTTTGTTGTTCAAGTGGAAGCAAGCGCATTCGGTTTTACTTGGGTTAGGTGTTAGCCCTCATCTTCGGTAGTATTATCCAAGGACTTTGAGGTGGTTGGTTAAAATTTGTTCTGTGCTTTCTATTGTCTTCCGTGTTACTGCTAATGCCAGGTCGTCTGCGTATAGGAACTTTGATATTGTTTCTGGCATATCAGATGTGTATAGGTTAAACAGCACAGGAGGCAGTACAGATCCCTGCGGTAGGACATTTTGCAGTCTTCCCACCTTACTGGAAAAGTCACCCATTTCCACCCGTAGTGATCTGTCACACAGCATGTTATTCAGGAGCCGGCCCAGCCTTTTATCGAGGATCACTCGGAGGAATTTATAAAGTAGGCCATCTCTCCAGACTGTGTCATAGGCCGCGGTGAGGTCAATAAATACCGCGGGCGTCTTAATGCACGTCTAATCTTTACAAATTAAACCGCAACACTCAAAAAACTACCACCGCACACCTGCTCTTTCCACTCTGTTTAAAAACGACAGTGCCTTCCCGCTCTCGCCCATGCACTCACTCCAAACCTTCCCTCGGCTTCTATTCTGTTCATTTCACTCCGCCATCGAACATTTCTCCAACCAATGACTCCATATATCCTCCTTCATCCCACACACAATACTCTTTCTACTTTCCTCATTCATTCAATGACGCATGCCACTCTTCATTACCATCCCTAGATCTTGCCAACACTAACTGGTCCTCCGACCCTTTACTTGTGCTCAAATAACCAGGAAGACGGACGTACATTTGTAACTGACTGTAGCCTTTGTGATATTTGTTAGCCTCTATTTTGGAGTGGAGCTCTTGGCAGTCCACTTCTAATAACCTGTCTCTTGGCATCATTTTCCACTGAACACCATCACTTTTCGGATGAAAACCCGCCTCTCTCATACAGTTTCCTTTTATTCAGCCCCATCTATTCACTCTTCTACGATTTCCCCTCTTTATTCACTACACGAAAGATTCCCTTTATTATCCTTTCATCTCCTAACCCATCCACCTTATATTCGAACTTGATCACTCTTTCCGCAGCCACCTTTCGCAATGTGTTGTACACACCATACTAGAATGTGACATATGGGAAAAAGGAAAGAACTACAGCTCTGAAAGATGCTACTATGAAACCCAGAAAACTAGTAGATTTCATACTAGGAAACGAAAATAACTGGGATACTCTAAACAAAATGTTTTCGGATATTCTGGCACAAACAAAAAAAGACGAGAGACATGTTGCAGAGTGAAGAAAACACCGAGAGGCGCACTTACAAAAATGATAAAATATATCTATACCATACACCCTGAGGTAATGCATATAGCGGTCCCACGGTGTATGTGTTCAATATTCCACCGTTTCCAGGGAAGTCACTTGACTGCGCAGTGGCTCGCTGGCAGCTCCCCCGCCAAAAAAGGCCATTGAATAAATTGTACAAGGAAAATCAAACGTCTGAGATAACCAGAAGGCCGAGCTGGGCGGCGTATGGGAATTTGGGATATATTTTAAAAGATCGAAATGTCCCTAGGTCTCAAAAAAAGTTTATGTTGTCCGTATCCACATATGGACAAGAATCTAAAACCTTTACAGAGAAAAATGCAGAACGCCTTAGAACAATAGAAAGAGCTTAAACTTAAGTCGCGATGGCTTGGACATGTGACACGGCAGGATACCAATAAGAGGACAATACGTCTAGTAATGGCGGCCAAAATGAACAAAAAAAGAATAAAAAAGAACAATTAACAAAACGATTATCAAAAAAGAACATCGGCAGACCCCAAAAGAGATGGCTTGATGAGTGCCAGAACTGGCACCAACTTGGCTTGACCAACTGGCTTATGGAAAAATTTGGAAGAGACTTACATCTAGCAGTGTATGAATAAAGACTAGTAAAGAAGAAAAATAAATTATCTACAATGTAGTCGAAACTACAATATTCAAACTATTATAGATTATTCTCGATGAATGTTTAAAATCTAGGGTATATTTTTATATAAAAACTTGAGATAAGAGCTAAATTTGTCATGCAGCTTTTTTTTTAATTGTAAGTATAAAACGAAATGTATTCAATCGAAAATGTCTAGTTAATATTATCTAGATTATATTACTAGATTATATATAATTTTCTAGATTAAATTATCTATAATCTAGTAAAAACGTTTCTAAGGAATGAATTGAAAAATTACTAGAGAGAAGTGACAAACAAGTCCAATTTGTAATTGAATTAAAAATAATAATAAAAATTCAATAATATTTATGTTCAACTTAAATGATTTCGGATATTCTGGCACAAACAAAAAAAGACGAGAGACATGTTGCAGAGTGAAGAAAACACCGAGAGGCGCACTTACAAAAATGATAAAATATATCTATACCATACACCCTGAGGTAATGCATATAGCGGTCCCACGGTGTATGTGTTCAATATTCCACCGTTTCCAGGGAAGTCACTTGACTGCGCAGTGGCTCGCTGGCAGCTCCCCCGCCAAAAAAGGCCATTGAATAAATTGTACAAGGAAAATCAAACGTCTGAGATAACCAGAAGGCCGAGCTGGGCGGCGTATGGGAATTTGGGATATATTTTAAAAGATCGAAATGTCCCTAGGTCTCAAAAAAAGTTTATGTTGTCCGTATCCACATATGGCACCCATAAATTATTACTAGTGCTATGTCATCCACTTAAAATGACAAAGAAATTACATTTTTACATTCTATAAAAACTCAATTACTTCACTATATAATTAAAATTTTCCTTTAAGAGATTTTCCGACAAAAAATCTCATTTTCTGCGTAAATTTCCACACAAGAAAAGTTTTCCTTTCATAATGCTCAATATTACGAAATCAAAAGCGACACCAATTAAAACCCGCGATTTCGGAATTTCCTCCACAAATAAATTTTATTCCAACTCGTAAACTAACAAAAAGAAGACAAAGGGAAAATAAAACGGCAGATGAAAGGAAAATTTCAACGACAAAGATAATAAAAAAAAGACGAAACACTTTGTGCGTTTTTTTACGTTACAGGAGGAAATTACTACAACGATAAATTTCAAAAACGAATAAATTTCTAATATATTTTCTTTTTCTGCGTGATTTATCTTCGTGTTTTTTTTGTTGCTCTGCAGCTTGGAATTACAATCATAATCTTCAAAACGAAGAAAAAGGCATAAAATTTATACTTTCACTAAAAATAAACCCCGAAAATCGTAAATTTTATTTAGTTTAATTTACACACTTAATAAACCACAACTTATTAAATGCGATAGACAGTCAACATTGAAAGCAATAAGATACATGTTGAAATTAAAACTAACCAAATAGAATAAATTTCTATGTATAATGAGTTCTAGGCCAAGAATCTTCATAGCCTTTTTTTTACAAAAATTATATTTAGTGGGATTTTTGTTTCTGATTCAATTCCGTAAATTTCTTTACAGATTTATAAAATATTAGAGAGGGAGCGATATTACTTACCAATACAAATATCTAGACAAGCGATTTTTTAACCCAAGTGATCCGAGTACCTCCCTCGGAACAATATTTTTTTAACTTTTTTTGCGGACCCCACTCAACCCTCAAGGCATTTTACGTCGAGACATCATTTCAGGCTTAATAATCTCATAGACTCTACGTTTTAATAAATATTGATAAAAATGCATCGCTGATTATTTTAATAGTCTTGCGCATTTATAGAGATGAACATTTATATTAGGATATATAATAAAAAATATACGAGGGCGGACCAATAAGGAGCCTGAGAGGGATAGAAAAAGAAACAAAAAAACCTCTACTACTTTTCAACATAATCTCCTTCAATTGTTATGCACTTTTCATTGACAATTCTAATTCCCTTCTAAAGTACTCTGAAGATTTGCCCCCAAAATGCTCGAAAACCGGTGACTGCAAGTCATCATCGGTCATAAATATGTCGCAAGGAGCCAGATCTGTGAACCCATAGTCCCTCACAGTAGCCTTTGCAATTGACTCAGTTAGAACCGGTGCATTGTCTTACAATAGCGGCATACCTCGAGCAAGCTTTCCTCGTCGCTTTTCTTTAATTGCATGTCGCAGTCTATGTAGTAAGCTAGCGTAATAAGTAGGGGGTTCAATAGATCTATGAAGTACAAGTCACCACCGAAATCTACAATCTAACGTAAGTTAGCCATTTGTGCTATAAAGTGCCATTTACAGTAATATTCTGTTCTTTAAAATCGACCAAAAGGACACCCACACAATCCCAGAAGATTGTTGCCATGATTTTTTTGGTCTATTTTGACACGTTTGTCTTTCTTGGGGGTGCTTCACCCTTATAACGCCATTCCATTGACTCCCTCGAGCCATTTTTTAATTTCAGCTGGGGTTTGACCCTCTTTCCATAAAAACTTAATCACACTGCGGTATTCAATTTATAACATTTTGGGAAACGAAAGGACTACGTGTCGTTTCATTTTTTTAATGTTACAACTATGTCAATTAGAAACTTAAAATGTTGACGCTAGACAAATGAAAGCATAAGGCATAGGCCAATGTCAAAAATTTAACAGTAACCAGATTGTAAATAGGTCAGGCTACGTCCATGAAGAGCCGAGCTAGGAGCAATCCAACCTGACGATGAATTGAAATTTTGCTAAGAGCCAGCTAACGTATTCATAATGGTAGAGCGACAGAACTAGATGGACTCCCACCTGAGGCTCTAAGAGCCGTGGTGGATAAGTTCCCAACATATGCCCTCAATGTAATGAATCATATAGCCAGTGATGGCATCTTTCCCGACGACTGGAAAAAAGCAAAACTGGTGCTAATTAATAAAGGTGATAAATCACCACAGGAACCTTCCTCATATTGGTCCCTCTGCCTCTTAGATGTTCTTCTGCCTAGGGCAAACTTTGGAACACCTGATACTCTGCAGATTAAAAACTAGAACTTAGGTCAGGTAAACAACTATCAGGAAAACAACTATCAGGAAAACAATATGGCTTCCGAAAGGGAAAATCAACAGTAGACGCTATAGCAAAAATGTGCAGCAGCGTTACCAAACCAATTGGTTACGTAAACCAATGCCCAAAGTTGGAGGACCCCGCAGTAGTAAGCGAAAACTTCTTTGCTCAGTGGTTCATTTCACAATGCTCTATGCAGTCCCGATTAGACAAATGACTTGAGAAAACAGGTGATTGGACAAAAGCTGGTAACCGTTCAAAGGAAAATGGCGCTAAGAGTATGGAGTGCTTACCGAACTGTGTCTAGGGATGCTGCCCTAGTGTAAGCCGGCTAACCACCCATAGAACTTATGGTAGAAGAGAGTGTAGAAGTCTACAATGGAAGACATGCGATGACACACACGCCGATACAACGGCGATGACACACACGCCGTTAAAAAGGCACTAGCGAAGGTCCAAATGTACCAGGCCTGGCAAAACCAGTGGCGTCTATCCACTAAGAGCCACTGGACCAGAATACAAATCCCTGATGTGGAGCGTAAATTTTTATTTGTAGAATGGCTGTTTCGGGAACTTCTCCATAGCATATATAGGGCCACATATTGCCTTTGTATTTACTGTGGACTCACAGACAGCGCGGCGCATACCGTATTTGAGTGTGACAGGTGAATATCCGAACGGGATAAATGGAAAAATGAGATCGGACAGACACCAATCAACCACGGTTGAACAAATGATCTCGTAGGAGGACTTACGGTCAGATACATGAAGGATGATCCACGACATCATGACAATAAAAATGCTATACGAGCAGAAAGGGAAAGAAGCCGAAAGGATGAAAAAATGTTAGTACGTGGACCCCTAATCACTGCAATTGGAAGGAGGATCTAAGGTAAAGTGACCACATTTTCCTTGAGACAAAGCGGGACAAATGGCATGAAATGAGAATTATAATTGAGTTATGAAAGCAGACCAATAATTCAAAAATAGTATATTTTGTAACTAAGGCGGAATCTAGGGCTCTTGTCAATTTGACGCGAGAGTGAAATTAGGTACATTCGGTCGAGAAGGCTATTGTCATTACCACCCGTGCTACAAACAATATTTTTTATTACTCATGCGAGGGGATGTATCTTACAAGTTTGGGATCCAGGAGCAATCTATAATAAATGGAATTAAAAATGCAGAATTTGATTTTTCAATTGCTCGGTGGTGTGGATTCGTCATAAGAACATTCCTCAGTCTGAGGTATCACCATAGAATTTACACTCATTTTAAAACATTTTCTTTCATTATTTCGTAATGAAAAAAATTTCTGACACTTTCACGTTTTCACTTTTCACTTTTTTAATATCGAGGTCTTGATTGTGTTTATTTTATTTATATATTTGTTTTTTTTAATGTAACCTAGCGATATTGAATATTTGCGTGCGTTACCCAGGTTATGTGGAAGTACAACGAAAGGTGACTCGTAATAAAAAATGTGCGTCAATTAGTACTTTTCTCGAATGAGTAATAAAAAATATATTTAATTGTTTATACATTCATATACTTTGTCATAAATAAACAAAAATGAATTTATTATTAATTATTGGTAATTATAAAAATATTTGTTAAAAACAATAATTTGAACATTTTAACAAAAAAAAATGATTTTCTTTCAGGGTCATATTTTAGATCCCAGTGATAACTTTGTAATAGATTCGGATCATTTATTAAAATGTCGTGAAATTGCTCACATGAATTGGTAAATTTTTATTTTACGCTTAATAAAGATTTTAAAATTTTAATGTTCAACCTATTTTTTTCTGAAGTCCATGTTCTGCATTTGTTCCTGGAAGAGAGAACGCGTATTTTACAATTTTCAAAATATTCTGATAAGGAATATTATTCTGTTTAAAGTGAAGGAATAACTCCGTCCATTTTTTGTCTGGTTCCACATTTGCAAACAACGAACATTTAATTTTTTTTCATCAGTAACGTATCTTTTTACCAATGACACCTCATCAAAAATATCATTTTCGTAAATATTATTTTTCGGAAAATGGTTACTAATATATTTATTTCTTTATATTCACTATAATAATTAATAAATAAATAATATAAATAAATAAAGCGGGACATTTTAAAAAATCGGCAGGAAGCGGGACTTTCCTCCAAAAAGCGAGACTGTCTCGCCAAAATCGGGACGTGTGGTCACTTTAATCTAAGGGCGACACTACGCATCTTGAAAGTTATTCAAAAGCAATTCCAAGATGTTTGCGATATTCAGGGTCCGTTTGTTAAGTTAATCGTGAGGTGCTTACTAAGTCCCCAACAAAAAAAAGTTTGTCATTATGGGACCGCCCTCGTAAAATGAATAAAAATAGTAGTAGTAAAAAGAACTAAAAAGTTACAATATATCATCCGTATTCTTGAATTGTTAGCTACCATTTCTTATATTTTTATTTTCTCGTGGTCCTAGGTAATGGATACGCGGACCCCCAGGGCTCCGCGTAAATTTGTTGAACACCAGTTTAAAAATCGATGATCTAGACAATTTAGAAATTATCATTTTGAAAGAAACTTATCAATTTCATAATAAATGTTGCTAATGTTAAATTCGTCTAGTTTCCTTCTAGGGAAAATCAACATTTAATATGAGGAGAATTTGAATTACAAATAATTCGAGACTGTAAATATTTTGTGTTATCCATGTTTTGCCAACTCGAATCAAAATATGATTTGGTTGATTAATTCCTGAGAAAACAATGTGACAATATTCTCACAAGTTTCTCACTTTTAAATTTATCTTGATGACAAATTTCCGAATATTTTTACGAAAATATCTACGGCGCCAAACAGGCAAGAAAATGTTGATTCAATAATGCTTTGACGACTTGGATTCTCGTCATTTTTCGTTTAGCAAATTAGCGCGTGCAGATTCTCCCGTTTTGTGTCACAGAAGAAATTTGTTGGCTCTAGTTTACTGCTCTAAGCAAGAGCCAAGAATTCTGTTTATAATTTACACAAATTGTGTTACTTTGTTTACCTTCATCTAAATTTGATATAGTAAATTGTTACATTGTAAACTAGTTTAATATCCAATTTCAGACAAGAATACAAAGCAATTACAAATATACCTTCCTTCTCAACTAATTTCTGAACTGAAAACACAGTGAAATTTATATCCCAAATAATTACACAAAATAAAAACAACAACGATCAATACAAACAAACTTGTCCAAACTTTTATGTCTAATTCACGCTAGACTGTCTATTGAATTACAAATATTTGATCTACGTAATTTACTTATTGATTTCGAATATTTCCAGTTTTGCTTTTCTTGTGTTATAATGGAAACTACGCAATTATTTACATTATTAAGGAATTTATCGCTATGGAAATCCACTTAATACTGTATACTAGACTAAAAATATTGCAGTAATTATGTACACAAAAAGTTACAATACTTCATAATCTAATCGAATTTTGTCTTCATCCTTGTCTGTCCCTTGTCTAGTGTAGACTTATTTGTCTGGTCCTGTCAGTCTATTTTCTGGGCAAATAAACCAGACTAGTTTTTTTTTTGTTTGAACTTAATCTAAATCTATTGTCTCATTTTCCTGATTGTTTAATAAATTAGATTTATTTGATGGAACAATGTTTCTGGAGAATTAGTAGACGTCGTGGCGCCAAAGTTATTGCTAAATATTGCGACAGAATCAGGACAACTCGTAAATTTTGTGAAGGTTAAACCCCTTTACTTCCTTTATTTATTCAAGCAGAAGAAAAAAGCAAGACGAGGGTTAGGGAAAAAAGTTGCGGACAAGGGAGACAAAATTAAGATGGATCGGGATTACGGCTTGGAAGAAACGCATTAAATTTTGAATTGGGGGAAGATATTCGCGTGGTCTATAAATATTAAAACGAGATGATTTAGTACAGATTTCTTGTTTGGTATTACATTGAGATTAAGAGAGTACCACTATAAAAGACTTTATGAAAACCAAAATTACTAGAAACTAACGAACATGGTTTCATCCAGAGTAGACTTTTAATAATTTAGCCTGAATGTGTACACTAGGGTGGGTCAATTTTATTTTTTTTTCAAAAACGCTCAGCGCTAAAAAGGTGCCAAATGGTGCCGTTAATTGGTATGTAAAGTTTTATTTAGTTTTATTAAGTTTAGTTTTAAAACGGACTATTATAGAACGATAACTAAAGTAGTGTTTTGATGTCACTTTACTAATACTTCACTCAAGTAATTGATATCAGATTCCATACTTAATAGTCTTTAGTAATGATAAGTACGAAATTGTTTGGTTAATTTAAAAGACGAAGTAGGAAAGAGGGGTGGGGTGCGGGGGAAGTTGCGGACTTCAAGTACTGAATCTGTGCGTGATACTAAAAATTCAGTTTTTTATACTTTGCTATCGAAAACATGCGATAGATTTGGATTGCCAGACAGGGCAGGAGCTGGGCTATTGCATCAGCAGTTCTACATGCATAAAGTTCTCTAGTAATAGACAAAAGTAAGCTTCGCCGAGAACCAAAAAGCTAGAGAAAATGTAATTTCACAAAAAAACTGTTTCACAAATACCAACATTACACTTTGATGGGAGAAAGAATCAAACTTTGATTGTGTCTGAAAAAGATGGGAAAAAATAGGCGACGCATACTTGAAGAGCATATTTCTTTAATAAAAGAAGTCGAAGCTTTTAGGTTACAGTACACGTGTATAATGTGTATAAATCAAGAAATATTCTACTTTTTTTGAATGCGGATATGTTAATGGATCATTTGATTGCAATAGGATGTGATGGGACAAATGTAAATGTTGGCAAATACGGCGGTATTATACGGATGCTAGAAAGAAGATTATTTGTTTATTGCACATGAATGGACTGCCATTTAGATTGGCAATCTGATTCAACACATTGATGGCAGTACGTCTGGGCCAAAAACATTCGCAGGGATAATTGGTTAAGAACTTGAGAACTGTGAGAAAGGACCTATAAACATTTTTTAAACAGTTTCAACCTATTCCGGCGAACATACCGGAGCTTTCTGCTAAAGATATTAGTAAAGACCAAAAATACTTTTAACAGGCAATTTCAACAGGCATTTCCTAGCGATTTAGCTAACAAAATCATCAGGCAAAATGTCGTTTGCTGAATGTCCAACTCGAGCCAATAGAATTCTCCGTCTGTATGTTTCTGTAGAAACTACAGGTGAAAATCTAATAACTCTTATGTTGTCAAGGTTTGTTTAACGTATGTTGTCAAGTTTATGCTCCGATATGGTTTTCTATAAAAATTCACTCTAGCTACAAAGATGGATTTCTAACTAGATATTTACCAACAACTTAACAACCGTTATCGACCCAGTAATTCAAATAAACAGCTTTTTCGCACACCCGGAGAAATTATTGCCTGCAATATTGACAGATCCCCAGCCGCACGTTCGTTAATTAGATGTACGTCCAATTTTGAAAGCTAGATCAGAAACTCAAAAAAAAATGCATCTATTTCAGTTACCAAAGATAAACTTTAACGCATCATTACGACCTTTTGAATTGGCAAGAAAATTTCACTGACCCTTCCGTGTCAAACACAAGCAGTAGAAACAGCACTTGAATCCAAAGCCCAGATAGACTCGAGAAAAACAATGCCGAAATTCGACAGCAAAAAGATTTGGCCACCAACTAAACCCACTTACTTATAATTATTCTTTATTATTTTGGTTGTAAAAATTGTTTCCTCTTTAATAAACCTATCATAACTATTGATTTAAGACTTTTATTTATAAATAGTGTTCATTAGTGCAACTTTGTGTGTCACGCTCTTAGGCCTCTTTTAGCCATATTTCTGACTCCAGAGGCAGAACATTATTTTCGATTTCAATGAAACTTCATAATCTTTTTACACTCATAATTTAGCACCGTTTTGTCACTGTGCCCGTATAAAAACGAAACTTTTTTTTCTCTCCATATATAAGTGACTCACCCTAGTGTACACTAGACTTGGTTTTCAAGGTTTCATCTAAACTAGACTTTTAATGGTCTTATCTGATTGTGTAGACAAGACTTCGTCTAGTTTCATCCAGTCTAAATAATCTATTCAGGTTATCTATTTCTTTTCCATAATCTATTCAGGTTATGTAGACTAGACTTGATCTTCAAAGCGTCATCTCCACTATACTTTTAATAATCTAGTCCGAATGTGTAGACTAAACTTGGTAACTCAAGGCTTCATCTAAACTAGACCTTTAATAACCTAATTCGATTGTCTAGACTTGGTCTTCAAGGTTTCATCTAGACTAGACTTATGATAATCTAAACTGAGTGCGTAGACTAGATTTGGGAGAAGGTAAATGGATTCTCTACCGATGGTGTTGTTACTGCTACAGTTGGAACAAATTTATGTTTTGTCGGTAGAATCAAATTGAAACTATGTAGTAAGAACAGACATACTGAAAATTGAATCAATACACTTTATTTGCAAAAACCAAACAAAAAACGCATTTAATGAACACGGTAGTTTCTTTATTTTCATTAAAGGAAGAGCACTAAATCACCACCTATTCTAAAAAAATGTGTAAGATGTTGAATTAGATTAAAAAGATTTTACGTTTTGTCGTGAGCTGCGTTGCCTATGTAAGATGTTGAAACGATTTTATGATTTGAAAGATGAAGCATCTGTTATTATGGACATGAAAGGAAAATCTGAATAAGAGCTAAAAAACACAAATTGGCTCTGTGATATTGCATGTGTTGTTGATATTACAATTCATCTGAATGCATAAAATGTTACAAATCCAAGAACAACTAGTTTATGAACATATTAGACACCTTAAGACATTCCAAAATAAGTTACGGCTTTTGGAGAATAAAACAGGACAAATTTTCAGCAATCCTAACCAAATACAAGAAACCTGGAAGAAACGCTTCGAGGTTCTGCAAGGATTCACAGGAGGGCGAGGACTACGAGGTCTCTGAACAACAAACACTAGTAGTCATACAAGCATTCTCTGACAACGAACTCACATCAAACTTGAGACCGGGCATCGATATCATACACGTAGAAGTGATTAAACACGACGGGGAATATCTAACCACCAATGTCGTAGTCAGGGCCGTCCCTAGCAAGTGAGGAGCCCAGGGCAAAACATAATTTTGGGGCCCCTCAGACGTTTTTTTTATAATTTAAAATCTACAAAATCTTCTACAAATCTTCTGTGGTTCCAGATCTAGTAGCCGCACATTGTAGATTTCACGACTCTTTTTCATTTTCAGTGACAGCATCGGTCTTTAGAAATTTGAGCATGCCTCCACGTTGAAGATTTTGTATTTCTGTCTGTTTCTTCCCTTTTTTTCTTTTCTGCGAGCCACTCTTTTTCTTTTAAAAAACTACAACAAAATTTCCAAGTTGGAAAATGCATTTTGCAAGCTTTTCTGAGCCACCGATAAAACTAGAGTCAGAAAAGCTTGCAAAACTCATTTTCCAACTTTGCAATTTTCATTTAAAAATGTTTAATTAGTTTATGCAGATAAAATTTCTGTAGCGATAAATTATCGCATACGAAAATTTCTATTTACAGTTCTGCAATAAATACATGATTTGTCGTGGTTTGTCAGAAAAGTATCCGACCTTTAGCCGGTAAAAAAAACTGGCATACTTGGAGCGTAGGAAACCTAATCAGCCTCAAAGTAGTCTCCTTGGAACTCCACACACTTCTCCCAGCGGTGCCGCCAATGTTGGAAGCATTCCGAAAAAGCCTCTTTCGGAATCGACTTAGCTGGGCTGTCGTTGCAGCCATAATGTCCTCTCTTGTCTGAAATCGCGTTTCTTTCAATGGCCTCTTGACTTTGGGGAATAGCCAGAAGTCGCAGGGGGGCATATCAGGAGAGTAAGGGGCCTGTCCAACCAGAGGAATCTGGTTTTTCCCAAAAAAAATGTGAACCAAGTGCGAAGTATTTACTGGAGCATTGTCGTGATGGAGTCGCAAATTTCCTGATGACAACTCCAGTCGCTTGCTAGCATCACGTAGGTGACGTAGGACATCCCTACTACTCTTTGGTAATCTTTTAGTACTCTTTGGTGATTGTTATAAAATTATATTGTTGTCGAAAAACCGACGAGAGCACTACACACAACGTCACTCGAACACTGCTCGACAGCAACTGACGCTATCTACAGGCGGGAAAAAATTCACGCATGTGCACGAAGGTTCAAGGTCGGCTCATGTAAGCGCGCTTGATTTAAATCCATCAGGTTTTCAAAATAAAAAATAAGGTCGGATACGTTTCTAACACACCACGTACATGTGAGAAATTGATAGTTTATTTGTTTAAGAGCATTAGTTAAATAAATCGATGTTTTCATAGGCACTGTATAGTGGATACTACCACTCACTACTAACACTAACTTTGCGTGTGCAGGCAGTGTTTTTAATACCGCGCAACTCTAGTGAATCCTTTGTTTTGCCACATGTCCTTTAACTAGAGCAAAAAAAAAAAAAAAAAAAACGGAGCGCAGCCTAAATGTGCAGGCTCACGTTCGTACCTGTCGGTTCGCATAAGGTTGCGGGGCCCCCAAAGCGCGGGGCCCAGGGCCTGGGCCCCGCTCGCCCCGGTCTAAGGACGGCTCTGGCCGTAGTACACTAATCCCCAAAATATGGAATGAAGATTACATGCTCGAAGAATGAGGGAAGAGCCATAATATGCACAGTATATAAGAAAGGAGATAAGTTACCCTGTAGTAGCTATCGTGAAATATTCTTACTGAGCAACGCATACAGAATATTCACGAGCATCATAAATAGGCTGAAACCAATTACAAAAAAACATAATAGGGGAGTACCAAGCCGGATTTCGTCAGGGAAGATCTACAATAGACCATCTTTTCATGGTAAAACAGATGCTACAGAAAGCCGGGTAGCACAAAACTGATATATACAATATTTTCAAACAGACTTACTAGATAAACCGAAAGAAACTTTATGTAGTCTTAGGTAACCTAGGCATATTAGGAAAACTGGTAAGAATGATAAAAATTACGATGACTGCACAGCACAGATCCATGTATATGGCGAACTAACAGAACCGTTTACATACAACATGTGTTAAAACAGGAAGACAGACTGGCACCGACAATTTTCAACCTAGCCCTCGAATATATAGTTAGGTGGGTACAGCAAACATGCTTACAAATAAATCCACGCAACTAGTGGCCCATTTTTGTTAAAGCTTGGTCCAATGTTGACTAACCCTTTAAACACTGTGGCAAAATTTTGCCCACACTTTTTACCACTATTTACATTAGCGTTAATTAATTACACCTTTTTTCTTCTGGTACAAATGCGGCCGATAATAGCTCCCGGAATCGATCCCGGGACCTCCCGATTTGTAGTTAACGCTCTAACTCTGTAGACTACTAGGTCGACGAGTCGCCTATAAGGACGACATATAATGTGCCGAACGAAACTTGCGGCGGAAGAAATCTATGAACTATTAGCAAAAGGCCGCCGTCCCAATAGGACTCTATACAACATACTAAAGTATGGGTGTACAAAACCATAATCCGACCCATCCTCACATATGGTGTAAAACCTGGATCCTGTCACAGAACGACCAAGCAAAAGTTTGAAAGGAAGACCTTTGAAAGAAAAATAATGCGCATAATCCTGGGCCCAGTGTATGACAATAAAATTGAATGAATGAAGCAATGAATTTAGAATTCGTTAGAACAGGGAAATTTACCGGGCACTCGAAGAACTGCCAGTATGTAGGTATCTACATTAAATTACAGAGGCTGCATGGTCAGGGCATGCCACACGAATGGCCGAAGACAGAATGCCAAAAAGAGTTCCTAAAAAATTCCAAGAAATCTGGAAGAATCGCTTCGAGGATCTGCTAAGCACAGCGGACCACGAGGTCTCCAAACAAGAAACACAAGTAGTCAGGGAAGGATTGTCTGAAGAAAACGAAGAAGACAAGGAACTCACATCAAACCGACAATCACAGAAGTCAAGGCGGCGATTGAACGAGTAAAAAACAACAAGAAATCGGACATCGACAGCATACACGGGGAAGTCATTAAACACAGCGGGGAATATCTAGATACAATAGTCAACTTTCTAGTGTTAAACAGATACTACAGAAAGCCTCGATGCTCAACACGGATATTTACAATATTTTTCTTGACTTCAAACAGGCGTAAGACTCGATAAACCGAGAGAAACTTTCTGTAGTCCTAAGGGGCTTAGTCATATCAGAAAAATTGGTAAGAACGATACAAATTACGATGAGGGACTGCCCAGCACAGGTCCAAGTACAAGGCGAACTAACAGAATCGTTTACATTCCAACAGGGAGACGGACTGGCACCGACCCTTTTCGACCCGAATGTGGGAATAGCAACAGAAATCATGCTTACAAATAAATCAACGCAACTAGTGGGCTATGCAGACGACATCAATATAATGTGCCGAACGGAACTTGCGGCGGAAGAAATCTATCTAACTACTAACAGAAGCCGTCGTGTCAATAGCACTAAAGGTAAACGTTAACACAGACAAAATACTTGATACAAACAAGAAAAAGAGCAACCCATATTGCCACCCAGGATATCATAGGACAAGCGAACGACTGGGGCTCAACCTCAACAACACCGGGAGAGAAGATGCAGAAATTAAAACATGAATAATGCAAGCAAACAAGGCCTATTTTGCGTTGAGACCGGTTTTCAAATCGAAAACATACACAAGAATACCAAAGTACGGGTGTACAAAACCATAATCAGACCTATCCTCACATAAGATGAGAAACCATGATCCACACACAGTACAACAACCCAAGAGTTTGAGAGAAAGACATTTGTAAGAAAAATAATGCGTAGAATCCTGGGACCAGTGTATGAAAACAATGAATTTAGAAATGGGAATAGAATGGAAATTTACCGGGCATTCGAGGAACTACCAGTATGTACAGGTACACATATAGCTATAAATAGATATAAATTGCAAAGGCTGCAGTGGTCAGGGCATGTCACACGAATGACTGAAGACAGAATGCCAAAAAGGGTTCCTAACCAAATACGAGAAACTTGGAAGAATCAATTCGAGGATCTGCTAAGCACCACGAGGTCTCCGAACAAGAAAGACAAGTAATCAGAGAATGTTTCTCTGAAGAGAACGAAGAAGACAACGAACTCACATCAAACCCGACGATCACAGAAGTCAAGTCACAAGACATCGGGCATCGATTTCAAATACGCGGAAGTCATTAAACACAGCGGGGATATCTAGATACAATAGCTAACAGCGAAATAACAGAACCGTTTCATGCCAACAGGGAGACGAACTGGCAGCGACCCTTTTCAACCTAGCACTCAAATATGTAGTTACGAAACGGGAGTGGCAACAGCAAACATGCTTACAAATAAATCCACGCAACTAGTCCCCTATAGCTAGGCGTCCACAGTTCCGCATCGTACGCACCGGACGCATCGCATCAAATGGATTATTTTTGTACAGCGTGTCCACAGCATCGGCTGCGATCGGATTTTGCCTACGCAACTACTAGCAAATACCATATTCCATATGATGTCATCGGCACGCATCGGATTTCATTAACATAACCTTAATGTAATTTAATATTAGCTACCTCCAGAAACACACTTAACAAAGAAAAATGGTTTTAAGACCAAATAAAAATAAAATTGTTGGGTCTTAACAACTGTACAAAAAAAGGTTGATCCATCCAAAATTGGATTGCTCTTTACAAACAATTTTTTTTATACAAAATGCAATTATTTCTTACAAATAAACGAATTTTACAACGACTTGATTCCTTCAAATTTAATTTCAAACTAACGAAATAATTTCGTTATACGAAATATAACGAAAGAGAGAGATCCAAATTTTGGATGAAACAACCTTTTTATGTACACGTAAATCTTTTTTGGGTGAATTGATTTTATGTTCTACGATTCAATCATTTATTGTAAGAAAAAATATAGTTTCTACGAAAAAAACAATTATTGGATGATTACATTTTATTTTGGATGAATTAACCTTTTTTTGGATTAAATAATTTATTTTGTACGAAGTAAGCGAATTTTGGATTGATTAATTTGTTTTGTATTTATCCAGCTATTTATTGTAGATCTTCTTCCACTTATTGTATGTTGAGTTTTGTATACTTGTAATCGAATATTTGATGAATTCATTTCAAGCGGAATCAAACACGTGTGAACTGGCGGAGGAGGCGGTAGCGAGCGAGCGCGCGGAGTCCGTCCACTGATCGGTATTCCGTATGACGTCATCGGCACGCATCGGGAAAAGTGGCCCCTCGGAGCAACGGCATCGGCATTGCCGACGGTCCGATCCGTACGATGCGGAACAGTGGACGCACTTGTATTAGTTTCTATAGAAAGAATACTGCGATCCGTTTAATGCGATGCGTCCGATACGTACGATGCGGAACAGTGGACGCACTTAGTTTCTATAGAAAGAATACTGCGATCCGTTTAATGCGATGCGTCCGATACGTACGATGCGGAACTGTGGACGCCTACCTTATGCCCGCCATACACGCTACGGTCTACCGTACAGGTGACATGCGCAGGTTTGCCTGCGCAGGTCAACCGTACGCAAGAAACTGCACAGGTCTATTCACACACACGCTCCGGTCTACCTGCGCAGGCAAACCTGCACAGGTAGACCTGTTATGTGGACCGTTGTGTGTATGGCGGGCTTAATACAGACGACATCAATGTAATGTGCCGACCGAAACTTGCGGCGAAAGAAGCCTATCAACTATTAAAAGAAGCCGCCGTTTCAGTAGGACTGAAGGTAAACATAACCCAGATAAAATACCTCATACGAACAAGAAAAAGAGCAACACGCAGGACAACATAGAACAAGTAAACGACTTTAAATACCTGTGGGTCAACCTCAACAATACCGGGAGAGAAGACTTGGAAATTAAAACAAGAATAATGCAAACAAACAATTCATTTTGCGTTGACACCGGTTTTCAAATCGAAAACATACACAAGAATACTAAAGTACGGGTGTACAAAACCATCATCAGACCCATCCTCACATATGGATGTGAAACCTGGATCCTCACACAGAGCAACAAAGCAGGAGTAGACCTTTGAAAGAAAAATAATGCGTAGAATCCTGGGACCAGTGTATGAAAACAGTGAATTTAGAATTCGGTATTCGCTAGGTGCATAACCGCGCTCAGCCCCACCCGTGGCCAAAAAGACAGCTTCGTCTCCTATTCACTATTTTTTTTACCGGTCACTGAAGATTCTAATCTTTGCAATTTTCTTGCTGAATTGTCAAATAAAGTCGGATTATAACTTGGGCTTTCTGGATTTTCGGACTTTTTATTGCCAGAAAAATGAAAGCCACAACTTCTACTCAGCTTATTCAGAACCCAAACGCGGCTACCAAGATGCTATTTGTATATTTGCAACCAGCAGCGAAAACACTTTCAGACACACTTTGAAATTTTCAAAATATAATGGTATATCATAATATAATCATATATAATCATATAATGGTATATGGATATAATGGTAATGATGGATATAATGGTCATAACTTTTGAACGGTTTGTCACAGCGACTTCTAGTTGGCACCAATCGATTCAGCAGCTCAAAATTGGTTGGAAAACGTATATCATATTCAGAGGGGGCTTTTAATTAAAAAATACCATCGAACCGGGAAGTCAAGATTGCGAAAACGATAGAATGCAAGAAAATCGATTTTGCTAAAATCGATATTTTTTGAGTTACGGCAAGATATAAAAACGTTTCGGAACGCAATTTTGCTGATGATTACAAATATGCAAATTACATTTCGCTAGCTCCCTCCCTTCACGATGGCCTATTAAAATTGAGAAAAATTTTATCGACTTATAAAATCGACAATCGTAAAATTTCAGTTTCAATTTTCTTAATGAAAAATTAAATCTTTACGAACAATTTACACATCGATTTGTTCGTCTTGTCAGGTAGTTTCAATGTGCCAAAAATCATTTCGTTGCGGTTTATTGTTTTTGAGAAAATTGAAAAAATCCGAAAAAGCACATTTTTTTCGACCGAAATGATGAAAAAAAAATGGGAAGAATTTTTTTCAAAATTTGGTAGTGATTTTTCTTTGGGTTGCCCGAAGGACATCGAAGTGCTGAAAACGATTTTCGAGTTTATTTCGCTCTAAAGTAACAAATAAACATTTCAACATTTTCGCCGTCTGGTTTTTTCAAACCTCTCTGAAACTACAAATTCCAACGAAAATATTTTCGGCACGCTGAAACTAGACTACAAGACGAGCAAAACGATGTGTATATTGTTTGGAAAGATTCAATTTTTTACAACGAATTTCTGAATTAAAATTTTCGCGAATTTAGACTTCACTGTCCATAACTCGAGAACGATTGCAGATAATTAAAACGGATTGCGGCATCGTTTTCAGAAGGTCATTTCCCTGCTGCTGCACCCTGATTCCCTTGAAAATATTAATTAGTTTGCAAGGCGACCAAAATTCGCTCGATTTTGCAAATTTTAGCAAGTCATATATCGCGAACGGAAGCTGTTAGCAAAATGCAATTTATATATTTACAACCAACAGGGAAAATAATTTCATACACACTTTGAAATTTTACATTCACTTGATAAATAATGATTTTTAGGAAATATATTGTCTTGTATTTCGGTCATGAATTTCCTAAAAGTGTCACCTTTGGCGCTAGTGCTGTTGCGCTCGGAGCAAATAACAGGGAAATTTACTGGGCACTCGAAAAACTCCCAGTATGTAGGTACACTAAATTGCAAAGGCTGCAATGATCAGGGCATGTCACACGAATGACTGACGACAGAATGCCAAAAAGGCTTCTCCATTGAAAAATACAAGGCAGAAGGCCAGTAGACCGACCCCGAAAATCGTGGGACGGCACAATCAAGGAAGACGCCGGAAATCTGCTAAATACTAGAGATTGTAGAAGAGCAACGATGAACAGGGAAGAGTGGAGGAAGAATGTGAGGGAGAGCAGGGCTCAACCAAAGCTGTAGTGCCAGTGAAGAGAGAGAGAGAGAGAGAGAGAGAGAGAATTTTGGAGAATAAACTAAGGACAGGAAATACCTTATCATTTTCCTAATCTTCCAAAACATATAAAAATCTTACTACCCATTCCCTTCGCCCATCTTTACTTCACCACTCAATTTCATATAGAATCTGAAAATGAGAATTTTTTCACCGGATTTCAAGATATTAGCTGCCAAGAAAGAACATTCTTTTCATCCACATTTGAAATCGACATGGAATAGACTTCGATCTTAAATCGATCTTTAGAGACGTTTAGTGCCGTTAACTGTATTTTTATAGGAAATATTTTCTAACCAATACATTTCCAAAACTCGCACAACCAAATGCTTTTGAACTATTTTTGAGAATGAAATTTGTTAAATCAAAAATACGTAAAAGAATAACCGACTCACAGTTGTAGAACACATGTAGCGCGTAGCGACATCTGATATATCTCTAAATATTGTTTCGCCTTATAAAATACTATAAATTCAAATTATGCGGTTTGATGTGATTTGTGTTCCAGCCTGCGGTCTTGACAAGGTTGCACATGTCTGATCTATATAAATGTTCTTTTGATCATTGTAATCTTCTCCCCCCAAGGAGAAAAAAATATTTTCTTTTCCTCGGAAGATATTTTATGGTATAAAAATTGTGGCAACAATATCGCATTAAATGTGCGTCAAGATAACGTACGCTTTCAGTAGGGGCGTTGAATTTAATACGTTTTTCAGACGGCGATGGGCGGTAGGAAAACTTCTGATCTGAAGACTTAGCGGAGGGGTCGCGTTGTCGCAGTATCTGAAGATGATATTTTGTACGCTAGTAGAATGGGAAATGAGGTATATTATTACTATGCCTTAAGTGTTTCGCCTATATATTTTCAGCTCTTCTAGAAATGAGATTTTCTCCGGTAATTTATGCTAAGAGAATTTGAATTTTCTCATATATTTTTTTAGTTTTTGATTGATTATACAGAGAGATTAAACTGACAAGACAAAACATAACATAATACAACCTTACAGTATAATCTAATATACGCAAGCGAGATTTATTCTCTCGTAACCTAACCTGGCATAATCTACTGCAACAAAAGTTTATTTCAAGTTATCATTGAGCAATTGAGTCTATGATACAAATATGTTTTATATTTGTTTATTGCAAGAAAACATGAAAAAATTAGCATAACAAATGTATTTAAATTGTTGTCAACAAAAACAAAATAATTATGTTTAATCCAATTTGCATTTGTGATAAGAAAATTAGTTTATTTTATAATAAAAATAATGAAAATATCAAACTTATAATCCCTTTGAACTGCCGCTAGCTAGCAAACCGAGTAAAAATAAACATGTCGATATAATTGATACACGCATATCTAAAAGCTACACTGTAAAAATCGGTAGCTATCTTATCGCAGCGACAAAATAGGCATGATTGCATTCACTAGGAATTTTAATATTCATTTAAACTTATGACTTAATTATACCTTCATAAAATCTCAATTGAATTATTATTGAGCAAATTGTTTGTCACATTTTAAAAGCACATGATTTTTATAGGACAATAAATTTCTTTATAAACCATAAAACTACACAAACATACAAGACAGATATATACAAAACTAGACGAGTCAAGACTAGATAAGCAAAAATATCTAAGCTCTCCTGTATCTTCTTGTTTCTGAACTGAAGTCTTACGTATGTCGTGTAAGACTTCAGTTTAGAAACAAGAAGATACAGGAGAGCTTAGATAAGCTAGACTAGATGTACCCAACTAGACAGACAAGACTATGTGTAATCTCGCCGGCGCGAGTGGTGTAGTGGTGACGCTCGTGGCCTCATGTTAGAGCGCTAACTGACAAGTATAGAGGGCCCGAGTTCTATCCCCAGTGCCGGCCGTATATGTACCAAAAGACAAATGTGAAAAATATTAATTAGTGCAATTTACAATAATAACTAGGTTTCTGGGCCTATAAGTGAATGTGAATGCAAAATACAATAGGCCACAAGTAGGCCGCAGTGGTTTGAAGGGTTAATACCCGGCATCCACATCGGACTAAACTTCGGACAAACATCGGACCAAAAAAACTTCTACTTTTTGAAAAGTTCAAACAATCGGACCAAAAAAAAGTAATTTGGCCTACTTCGTCTAATTCTTTATTTGTGGAAAAAAAAGAAATCTGGATTAGTAATTTCTAATGTCTTCTAATCTGTAGTCAAACTAATAGATACTAGAACTAGTTTTCATAACTTCTATTGATAAAGCTAGTATAGCTTTACTAATACTAAATTTATATGTCTATAAATTACGTTAGTTTGTCAACTAACGCACATTGGTAGATATGGATTAGAATAATTATGGAACATAACAAACATTGAGCAATCTGAACTAGTGGCACTAATTCTTCACGTATAAACAATACACAAATATACATAAAAAAATCTAAACCAGTAAAATAAACTGTTAATTAATAGACAAACTAACATACAGGAAATCTGGAATAGTAGCAATAATTGCTCATGTATAAACACAGGGCCGGATTAATCATGTGGGGATCATAGGCAATGTTCCCAGTTAGTTGCACGGGTGCGCGGATACGCGGTGGTTTTCGTTACATTTTAAAATTTGCGCAGATAAATTAATTTTACGTTGAAAAAAAAAAGATAAAGTTGATTTCGTCTTCGAGTTGGGAATATTAAATTATTATATTATCGTAACCAGCAACATATTACTATGATCAACAAAAAGACCTGCAGCGCGATACAACGTCGCGCCGGGTGAGTTCTGTCGAACATCCCTTTGGGCATGCCGATGTACATGCGACTCTTAAGAGAAAGAAACCTATGCACACCTCGGTGATCTTATGAGAATAAAATTTTATAAATTCATCAAATGGGCAAACAATTAACACCGAAGAAGTTTATAAAGAGTGGGTTGTACAGTTTCATTGCAAATATCCAAAACTATTCTATTGCTATTTGATACTATCTTCTTCTTCTTAGAGTGCCCTATCCGATGTGGATGCTGGTGATTTGCCTGGCAATCTTGCCTTTATCAACCGCTTAACGAGACAGTTGAATTGCTGTAAGGCCGAACCCCTGGCGTAAGTTCTTAAGCCAGGTGTCACGTCATCTGCCCGTTCCTCTTCTTCCATCTATTCTTCCTTGCATGACTAATTGTAATATGCGATATTTGTTATTTCGCATTATATGCCCTAAGTATTGCAGCTTTCTTTCTTTGACGATGTTGAGCAGTTCTTTATTTTTACCGATTTATTGGAGTACTTCTTCATTTGTGATATGATGGATAGATGATATGCGTAAGATGCGTCAATATATCTAAAACTCGAAAGCCTCCAGCCTATTTTGCGTCGCCTCCGTCAATGTCCAGGTCTCCACTCCATATAGGAGAACAGGCATAATATAGCACCTTACCATTCGGATTTTAGCGGGAAGTGACAAGTCGCTGGAGAAGAACATTTTCTTTAGTTTGTAGAAAGATGATCTGGCCTATTCTATTTTTGCACGAATTCCCTAGGAGTAATCCCAGTCGTCATTTATGAGGGTACCAAGTTAGACATTGCCAAGTATTAGTGTATCTGGGTGTGGGCCCTTTGTTTTTAGATATCACCATGTATTTTGTCTTTGATGTGTTTAATCTTAGTCCATACTGTTCGCTTGTTGTTTTGACCTTGTTCATTATACTCTGTAGGCTCCCCAAGGTGTTAGCTACTACGATGGTAGCGATCAGCGTGATGGTATCATCATATCGTATGTTATTAATGTTTTCGCCATTCATCATAATACCTTCGTTTGCTTTTAATGCTACTTGGAAAATTTTCTCAGAGTATATGTTGAAGAAGATTGGAGATACTCTAGCTTGCCTCACACCTCTCCGGACGCATACTTCTTGTGAGATGCTATTGTCCACTTTTATAGCAGCTGTCTGGTGTCAATACAGGTTTGCGATAATTCTTGTCTATGCTGGTTTGCTGTAATACCTGGATCAATGTATCATGTTGTACGGTGTCAAACTCCTTCGTGCAGTCAATCAAACAAACGTGTACATCTCGCTACACCTCGGTATCATGACTTGGACTGTGAAGATGGCTTCATTCGTTTCAAGCGCATTCCGAAAGCCAAACTGCGTCTCGCACACGTACGATAGATCCTGGAATGTATGATCTTTAAAATTATCTTGACAATGTGGTTCATTAAGCTGATCAGTCTATATTCGTCGCATCTATTCTCAGACATGACATGACATAGAGGTCATCCACTCTGCTGGCATTTGTCCCGTATTGTAGATTTGATTAAATAAGTCAGTGATAATATTCAGGAATTTTGGGTGCGAGTTGCAACATAATTGAATCATTTCAGAGTGGATGTTATTTGGGCCGGCTACTTTCGCATTCTTCATTGATGTTATGGCTTTTTGAACTTCGTCTTTGTAATGGTGGGTCCGTCGTTATTAGCAGCGGTAAGTATGGTGGTCTGATCCCATGTCATTGAAAAACTCTTGTACATTCCTTTCCCATACCTCCGCTTTGTTTTTACTTCGGTTACAAGTCTGCCATCATCATCAGTTCAACTTGATGGCGTTTTTTTCCTTTGCGGTGCATATTAAAGTTATCATGTATGGAATCCAGTTGTTCAATTTCATCACATTTAGTTAACCATCTTTCCTTAATCAGTCTTATCTTTTTATGGATCTATTTATATCTGGTGGTATTTAGCTGTTTAGCGTGTTTTCTGAGTTCCATTAGCTGAAGAATTTCTTTCGTCATTCATTCTTTCTGTGTTGTCTTTTGGTGCTTCTAGTACTTTTGGCTCGTATTTTAGATAAGATGTTCCACTTATCTTCTGTTTGTGTGACCGATGTGGTGTTATTTATACCATCGCTTAAAGATTTGCACACCTGTTCATTAATCTTTGTGTGGTTCAACCTTCTCATGTCTAGTATCGGAGCGTGGGCTTTTCGTGCTACTTTGATATTATGGTTTGAATAAATAAGTATAAAAAAATTGTGCAATTTGTTTTTAATTTTATTTTTTTTTTTGGCTCACCCTAGACTTAGGACCGCCCAGCACTATAAAAATTAGAGGGAACACTGGTCATAGGCAGTGAAATTCTCGGGGACCCTTTACCCTTTCCCAACTTTCTAAAATACATTTTATCTACCACTCTGTAATTAATTACATTTATAAATTTGTTATTTTTATTAAGCTATTTATAATTGCGCAATTTACTACATTATGAAGGTATGCGGTTTTTTTTAATTGAATATTAAACAATAAACTACAAAACAATTTCAGGTGACTGGTGTTTTTAAAACGAAAACGGTTTTGTAAAGTACAAAACCGTTTCACCTTGAAAGCTGACCTTTTACAATATATCATTTTCAATCACCATTATCGCAAATGAATTTAAACGGTTCTGAGACATTGACGAACGAAGACACTTTTTTATAAATTTTAATTTCGAAAAGTTTCATTCAGCCGTGGCGTCTGATACCATAAGACTTATTTGCAATGCTATCATTACAGTCGGGAAAGTTGATTGTGCCATATTATCAAAAATAAATTTATACGATTCCTCGGCAGATACAATTTTATCTTTCCACGCATTCACTAATTGTAAGCTAAAGTACAGTATAATCTCGATAATCCGACACATATTTACTTGGCTTCAAGACACAAGCGAGGGAAATATGCAGTCCCTTTCTGACGAAGAAATCCTCAGGAAAATTTGTTCCACGGATGACGACGAAGCTAACGATGACTTTAATGTTTCAACTCAGCGAACTGTAACGAACGGTCACGCATTCAACGCACTCAATGTTTGTACGGAATGGGCAGTAGAAAACGCCATAGCAAGTGCTGATGTGTTAGTACATATGTAAGATTTTCTGGAGAGCAAATCACATTCACTTCACATTTGATGGAAAGCTCTTGTAAAGAAATTGAATACAATTGTATAGTGCATTTAGCTTTCTCAGAATTGTTGATCAGGTTTTCAGAGTTAAAAGCAGGGTGTGTTGGCAAGACCTTTTTCCAAGAACACTGAATTGTGTCGCTTTTGACTTTAATCTAGCTGTTCGCGAGATTAAAAACGACGTCTTTTATGTTTGTTTTTTTCAAAAAAATTATTGATCCCATCAGTTTGTTTGATTATATCTGTAAGTAGAGATCTTTTGTAATTTATTTTTATTTGCTGAATTACATTTTGATCCATGGGCTGCATTAGTGGTGTCGTATTTGGAGGCATGTAGAGGACTTGAATTTGTTGGTCTTTAGAGTGAAGTTCCTCTTCTTTAGGATGTCCAGGAGCGTTATCCAGAAGAAACAAAGCTTTAGCAGGCAAGTTGTGAACTTTTGAAGAAACTTTTACCGCCGGAATAAAATCTTGCTTCAGCCGTTCTTTAACCCTTTCGCTGCGAATAACTTTTTTGAACTTATGTGATTGTGTGCTCAATATTCTGAACATTACATTACAGCCCGTGCGGAATACTTTTATGACTGACATATTTGCAATAATTTGCAAATATTGCGAAATTTCTCTAAAAATCTCTATTCGAAGCAAATTTCGTTTTTTTGTTGATTTGAATGGACAAACCTAGCAAAATTCTTTTGTTTTATGTCAAAATTGGACGAAAATTTTGCCAAATTTTCAAAAACCAAAAACTCTATTCAAAGCAAAATTTGTTTTTTTTTTGATGATTTGAATGAAGGAACCAACCTGCAAAATTATTTTGTTGTATGTGTAAATTGGACGAAATAATTTGCAAATATATATTACCAAATTTTCAAAAACCAAAATTTTTATTATAATCAAATTTTTTTTTTTATTTGAGTGGACAAACTTTGCCAAATACTTTTGGTTTATGTAAAAATTGGACGAAAACGTCAAAATAATTTACAAAAATTGGCAAAGGGTGAAACACATCTCAACTGAAAAGTGAGTTACGTTTTAAAATCCCGCGGATGCTTTGCTTTTCCTACAACCGATAAGGAAAGTTTGTGTGAAAGTTGGTTATTTTTTCGTAAAATTGTTTTGCCTTTTCACGGAGGATATCTCCCGATATTAGCGTATGCTGGGCACGCTCTTGCATAAACCAAGTAAATAAAGCATTATCCATTTCAGGACAATCACCTGTTTTAACTGTCTTTCTTTCCTTCAAGTCCCCCTCAGCAGTCCTGACGAATTGGGGGATTTTCTCGCGATTGACTTTGATGCCGTAGATCGTTGATCTTCCAACGCCATAAGTGCGTGTGTGGTTTGCCGTGGTTTCTCCTTTATTAAGATTATTGGTGATCTCCAGTTTTTGATACAAACTTAAACTGACGTGTTTCCGTTTGGTTGACATTGTATACTAAATAACTACATACACTAAATACACTCGATAAACGACAAACCAATAAAAAAACAAGATGTAATTGAGCGGCGAACAGAATGAGTAGATAGAGAAAGAGAGCTGGGAGGAAAGAGCGCAAGCGGGCATGTTTGCTTATATTTATCCGATGCGGCGTGACGACAAGAAAAAAACAAGTATTTCTCCAGACCGCCGGATTACTGAACGTGTCCGATTAACCAACGGCCGAATTACCAAGATTATACTGTAGTTGTTTTTTGTAAAGATAAACTGACACCATTGATTCGATCTATTATAGCAGCTCACAATATTGCTATTACGGCATGTTTTCCAAATTTTTTAATGTATTTTTTTCCAAATCCTTTAATAGACACACTAATATAAATATATTAAAAGATCAACTAATTAGTGATTTATAAACAAACTAACAAACAATGGAAAATCTGGATTAGTAGGACTAATTCTTCATGTAAATAAACAAATTGTATGAACAAACTAATATATTTCAAAAAATCTATAATAGACTAATTCTTGATATATAAAAAAGCTAGCAGACATTGAGCAATCTGGAGTAGTGGAACTAATCTATTTAAAAATATTTGGAATAGACTAATTCTTGACTTATAAACAAACTAGCAGACTTCGAGCAACCTGAACTAGTGGCACCAATTTTTTTGTGTATAAACAAACGTTTGTATTTTTTTTTTCTTGTGATCTGCAGTTTAAGATTGTCTAATAATTGCCTGAATGTGATTCATATACTAGACATATTAAGACAGATATGAGAAAAGACAAACTTTCTTTAAGCTCACCTCATTAGTTTAATATTGTCTGATAAATTCCTGAATATGATTCATATATTGGGTTTTTCATTAAGAGCGACGCATTTTGTTCTTTCAATTAAAAGACTTGTGGGTTAGTTATGGAAATGATTTTTATTTCAAATGTCCGCCGCGGAAGCGTTGGCACGTATGAATACGCTGGATACAATTTTACGTTACTCGAGTACACAAATCGTCCGAAAATACCAGGAATTTCGCGTTCGATGTAGGCCTGCAGCTCCTCTGACGTTGTTGGCTTGTTGGCATAGACCAGCGATTTTATGTAACCCCAAAGTCCAAAAGGGTTAAATCGCATGAAGCCGGTCATTCGCGGGGACCGCTGCGTGAGATAACTCGTTTGCCGAACTTGGTCATCAATAATTCGATTGTCTCGTACGTTGTATGGCACATTCCGTCCCTCTTGGAACCACATATCGTCCAAGTCCACAGGGTTGAGCTGTTCCCTAAAATACTCCGATACCATGGCCCTGTAGCGATCCCCGTTGACGGTGGTTTTCATAAAAAAAAATGGACCTATGACGCCGCCGCGCCGGCGCCGGCATGAAAAGCGTACCAAACACTTAATTTTTTCGGAGAAAAGTTGTATCCTGTGCATTACTTCAGGCTGCTCACTCGACCGAATGCGGCAATTTTGCTTGTTGACAAAACCATCGAGCCAGAAGTGAGCTTCATCCGAAAACATGTTTTTCTAGTGAAAGTTGCCGTCAGTTTTCATCTGGTCCAGAGCCCAATTAGCGAATGTGCGACGCTTACAATTGACGGTTGGTTTCAGTTCTTGAGGCAACGGGCGGAGAGCCAAATCCTTCCGCAAAATTCGCCATTAACTGGTCACACTGATGTTCAACAACTGCGATCGGCGTGGAATCTGACTGCTCACGCACACTCTCTCGAACGGCCACGATATTTTCTTCACTTCGAGCATTACGTTATCGCACAGGCACTGGGACATTATGCAATGCATAAGTTGTTTCGGATTTTGCACCAAACGTTCAATAGTCCGTCTTGTTGGGCGGTTTCGTCGACCGAAAATTGGCGTAAGTGCGCCACGTAGTCGCGATAGAATGTGAACGTTGATAAAAAGTTTAATAATTTTCAGAATTTGTTGAAGCGTGTATCTCTCCATGATTAATCATAGATTAATCATCAGCGTCAGTCATAGACTGACGCTATACTGAAAATATGAAAGAATTGCGAAGCCAACTTCACTAATATTCGAGAAATGCCAAAAACAAAATGCGTGGTCACTATTGAAAAACCCGAAACAAGGCAAGTCCAGATAAATATGAGAATAGACAAACTTTGTTTAAGCTTAATATTTAGTCTTCCTTAGTTGAATATTGTCAAATCATTTCCTGAATTTGAATCAGAGACAAACTTTGTTTAAACTTATCTTTTAATTACTGAAACTTATATTTACAACATAATCCTCAATATTAAATCTGGGCCTATGGAATAAATCTAACATGATAAAAATTTGCTTGACTCAGATGCCTTAAAAAAGAGGTATATAAAGCTGGCACCCCACCTCTTTAAAATTCAAATTTGAAAAGACCAGAATATGTGCTCTTAATGTACTAACTATGTGCCGGAATCGCGATTTTTGTGCTCGAAGCGTTCAATGAAAAAATCAAATTTTACTAATGGGGGTGCTAACTTACAGTCAAGCTAGCACCCACCCATCTTTTCAAGTAGCCCGGAGCGAATTCGCTAACTCAACTTCTTGTGCGAAAAACTCACCCTGAACGGAATGAGTCACAAGAGGTAAAATCGTTAATGACAAAGTACAAAAATTTTAACCGAAGCGAATACGTTGCAATAATTATGTACTCTTAAGATATTCTATTCGCTATTTATGTGCTCGCACAATTCATCTCTTGTACCTCATTCCGATCGTAGTGAGTTTTTCGTAGGGGTTGAGTTAGCGAATTCGTTCCAGGGTACTTGAAAAGCACATAAATAACACATAATTCTAGTGCTTATTTGGTATCGGTATCCCAATTTTTCAGATGGGTGGGTGCTAGCTTGACTGTAAGTTAGCACCCCCACTAGTAAAAATTGATTTTTTCATTGAACACTTCGAGCACAAAAATCGCGATTGCGGGACATAATTAGCACATAACGAGCACATAATTCGGGTCTTATTAAATTTGAATTTTGTAGAGGTGGGGATGCCAGCTTTATAGACCTTTAAAAAAGCCAATGTTACTGTTGATGTATGGCAAGTTGCCCCATGTTGTTGAAACCAAAATATGTCGAGGTTGATGCGTCGCCTTCTTACTTCTGGTTGGATATAATCACGCAACATGGTAAGGTAGCGATCTGTATAACAGTCACTGTTCGTCCGTTTTCACGAAAAATATAAGATCCAATAATGCAAGTTCGTGATATGCCACACCAAACAGTTACTTTCTCGCTGTGCAGATGATTCTGATGCAGCTGTTGCAGGTTTTCACTTGTCTAGTACCGAAAGTTTTGTCTGCCTAACATCCCCGATAAATGAAAGTGGGTCTCGTCACTCGTGAACAAAACGATATCTTCCGTGAGCAATTCCAACATCGCATTTGTGAACCTGTGTCGTCTCATGGATTCGTTTTGCAGCAGTTTTTTGCACAATCATATTCTTATACGGATGGAAATGAAAGTCCAATTATAAGATTCTACGAACTAACCTGCCTGACATCTGAAGAGGGCGTGCGTGACGTACCGCCGAACGACCAGGGCTGCTTTCCACTGACGCACTCTTTCAATGTTTTCTGGGATCCGTATAGTTCGATGACATCCCCGTGCAGTCCCTGGTCTCAAAGATCCTAATCTATGAAAACTATTCACCCACTTCATAATGGTATTCTATTTTGGAACACGACCATGATTGTCAACATTAAAATGGTTTGGAAACCGTCGATATGTGACATCAAAATTAATCGAAATGAAATCGAAATTAATTAATGACAATCGATTTAATACGTCACAGAACGACCCGTTTCAATGATGGTATTGTAAATAAACACACGAGGTGTCATAGGACCGTAGAATAGACCGTAGACCGTAGAAGGAAAAAAACATTCAGAAAACAGTGTGACTACCCAAGCACGCGTAACAGTTATTTCAAAAATATCATATCTCTCTGCCGAACCCTGTATATAAGCTAATCATTTGCGGAATGTAATATACAAATGAGGTAACATTAAGCAATTTATAGTCTGGGCAATTTATAGTGGTGCAAATTTATAATATAGGCGAATTCATTTCTAGGCAATAGAAGGTCATCTTGACCAACTGATTGGGGAATATCAAGCTGGTTTCCGAAAGGGCCGTTCTTGTCAAGAACAGATCTTTAACTTAAAGAACATCATCAGGTTTAAAAAAAACTGGAGGTAATAACTACGTGGTCGAGTTTGTTGATTTTCACAAGACATATCACTCCATCAATCGAGAGTCATTAATCAATATTTTAGAAGAGTTTGGGGTGGATGATACATCAAAACAGCTAATCGAACGAACAAACTCTCACTAACACAGTGTCAAAAATAAAATTTATGGGTGAGACCTCGAACCCTTTACAATCAGAACGGGCGTAAAACAAATAGATGGATTGTCCCCAATCCTTTTCAACTGTTTTTTGAAAATACAATTCGAGAGTGGAGAAAGCTGTTAGCGCAAGAAGAAATAAATGAGGAGCGATTCAGTCCTAAGAACAAAGGGATATAAGGGATAAGGGTATATATTGACTGCTTGGCCTTTTCACATGACCTGGCTATTTTTGCTAACAACATAACGTCAGCAGTCAACAAGATCAATAGGCTGTCAGAAATGTCTGAAAAGGTTGGACTCCAGATTTCTATTAAAAAGACAAAATATAATGACGAACAACTACGATGGACCTGAATGGATGATAACCAATCCGGCAAAAATTGGACGAGTCAATTTCAGGTATCTCAGTGAAGTCATCTAGGAGAATGGATTAGAAGAAGAAGCAATGAATGTCAGGATAAGGAAGTTTGAATGACAAAAAATACCTAAAACAAAAACTCTATGAGTATAGGAGCCAATTTTGACATTATAATACAGTTTTAAAGTCTGATGGCTTATATGCGTTCGAAAATTTGTCCATGAATAGGCAAGGTCAAGCTGAGCGGCTGGAAAAACGAGAACTTAGGATATTCAGGAAAATCCTAGGTAACAGATGGGTTGATGGACAATGGCGAATAAAAGCTAATGAGGACTTGTACAGAAAGGCAGCAACTATTACAGCATCCATTAAAAAGAGACGATTGTTATTTTAAGGTAATCTCAAGAGGATGGACGGTGACCGACTAACAAAAAGAATATGGAGTTTCATCCAATCTAAAAAAAAATGATCTTAGGCAGATTGGTATTTCAGAGAGAAATGTTCATGTCAGGAACAAATTTAAAAGATTGGTGAACAGCTAATGTTTTAAAGCGGCATCAATCTCCAAAAGACGAAGAGGACCTTTGTCCGAAGAGCTTAAACAAACACTTCTTGGTGGGCTCAGAAGTTACTGGCAGGAAGTCAAAGCTGGAATAAGAACAAGACCTAGACATTAAAATGAAATTGGTTGTTACCACGCAGTCCATAGAGGCTCAATTCGAAGTATAAAAAAAGTCTAGGGAAATTAGACAAATATTTAGAATAGACAAACTTTGTTAATTAAACTGTTAAAAACAGATTTTTTTGGCATAATATTGTCTTATGATGAAATTATGAATATACCTTATACACAAATAGATACATTTATAAAATTTATAACATGTATTCATAAAGTTAATACAACAGATTAGACAAACTTATATTCGTATTAAAAAAAAACTTGTTTAAATATTATTGATACCAGGAAATAAATTTGTACCAATTTAGAAGAAAAGAAAAAACAGATAAAAATGGACAGAAAGTGTTTAATCTCGTCTTCTCCTCTTGCTTAACAATATGTCGCAACTTGATTTATCTAAACAATATTAAACTCCGTCTAAAATTTACGATCTTTTTTTGTGGGTGTAAAGTTTGTGAATTATTTAGCAATTAAGCGTGTCGATGTAACTTCGGCTGCTTTAGAAAGCCATTTTTGGGGCCTGAGTGATCGATGACAGCAATATTATTAACCAAGAAAAGTCACTTCGAAGAAAGTTACACGTGATAAATTTTCAACAGCCAGTATTTAGGACAATAGCCTATTTAATTATCCAGTTTTTTATTTCCATATCTTAATTAACAAGCAATAAACTTGTTTAACTGTGATAGTTTAATCTTGATTATTTTGCACAGTTTTATGTTGTGTTAATTTCTCGAATATACTGTTTATCTATGAACTATTCTTAATTATGTCTTATTTATTAGTCAATTTAGACTAGTTTATTATCAAAAAATTACACATAAATATTGTGATTTAGACAAGTAAAATATTAAGCTAAACATGTAAATCTTATCTTAATTTGTAAACTAATTGTGTGTTTTAATAACTCGTAGTGCATAAACAGTATAAATAGAACAAGGTTTGTACCGACAGACGGACAGAGACGTTCACAGACGCTCGCTATATTTCTTAATAATTCAATCTACTGTGCAGTTAGCGCACTAAATCCATGAATATTCATTAAAAAACTCGATTAAAATAAGTTTATTAAGGATTTTAATAAAAACGGAAATCCACATAAATATTTATAAATAGTTTTACTTGCCTTACATAATTAGACTTCCATTCCTAGCAATAAGTCTAATTACACTCGCTTATCTGATAAGTTTTAACTTAACGCGTTTTATTTAGTCCTTCCATAATTTAATTTGTTTTACTGCATTCTGTCTGATTTTCCTCGCTTTTAAAAGCAAATTAATACTTGTCAGATTGTAAGGTATGATAAGAATGCCGATAACAAAATTATATTGTTTCTAATAAAAATTTGTTTGTTATTATATGGAATTAATTTATTAGAAAGTTTGTAATTTCAATTTGTGGTTAACGTTCACATTTACACCTCGACTGCTCCTTTGTGAAACTGGATTTGATTAAATTTCAGATGAATTCTTGATATAATGTTTATAGTTTTCCCCATTGGATTGAAGATCCCAAAATATATTGAGAAATATATAACATTTAGCTAGAAAGCGTTAAACTTCAGAAATCTTTTCGATCATGCCAAATAATTTTAAAATATTTTTTTTAGAAATTTCAGAGTTTACAAGAGTTATAAAATACAAGGGATTATAAAAAAAACTAGAGGTAAAACTAAGTGAAATAATTCTACCCTCGCTAGAATTTAATTAAATGGAAAACAAATAATTTGTATTGGTAACATCTGTTCAAACTTTCATTTTTTTTTTGGTGGGAAATTAGGGTAGTTTTGTCTAGTTTGGTGATTTTTTCTTCTTCTTCTGCTTTGTCGAATTTGATAGTTTTGTTTCCTTAGAGGGTTGAAAGTTCGTATCAAGTTTCACCCTTCCCAATTGGCTAATTGCCGATCAAAACAAGCTTTGTAGAAAAGCCATAAAACAAACTTTGTTCAAGAACAAAACTAGAATCGTTGATTATAGAACACCTTTTAACAAAATTGTTTTACAATATTACTAATAAAACACGACATTTCAGGAAACTCTATATATCCATAAATCAAATATGGAAATGTTACAAATTTAATTGAAATTTTTGTTAGAAATATTTTCAGCAAACTCTGAATTTACTTTATCGGTAAAAACAAACTCGCAAAGCTTTGCAGAAAAGCCATAAAAGAAACTTTGCTCAAGAATAAAACTAAAATTGTTGATTATAGAACACCTTTAAACAAAATTGTTCTACAACATTTCTAATAAAACACAACATTTAAGGAAATTCTAAATATCCACAAATCAAATATGGAAATGTTACAAATTGAATTGTAAATTTTATTAGAAATATTTGCAGCAAACTCTTGAGTTTACTTATCGTTTTTTTCTTTGTTATAAAATGAATTACTTACATGATTTAAAACTTTTTTAAAATACGAAATGTAAATTCCAATCACGTAATGTTCAGACGGAAACCATCTGCATGTGACATCTCCAACGTCCTGAAAATAAAGAAAATTCCATTAATTTCCTCAATATGAAATCAGGACAAAACAAACATGAAATTGAATTATAAGAAAAAGATTTCAACACAAATTCCTCGATCTGTCCTTGTAATTGTAAATGTTTCTGCGGCTTTTATTAAAACAGCAATAAAACAATTCCGGAATAGACAAAATAAAACTGTTAATTCAAATATAAATCTCCCTTTCGTCTCGTTTATTTTGATGATTTTCTTTCTGTTTATTTCAGTCAAATGGCAGAGACTAAATTAGAAAACTTTTTTTATGCAAGACTACATTTCTACTCTGTTTATTTAAACTTACTGTTAGACTATCTAGTTTATTTCGGTGCCTCAAAATGACAAATATAAACAGTCCGTTTGAATTATTGCACACCGATAAACTTACATCCAACATTTGTACTACAACTTACAACTTTATTACTCGGACATATTAAAAGCCTATTCAATATTTGTTTCCTCTCAAAATTAATACATTCAGTAATTATTTTCTGGAAATACTGCAGAACTTCTTCTTGATCTATACAAAGTTTGAACTTCAAAGTTTGCAAATGAATTAATATCAAAGTATTAGGAGTAGATTCCTGAATATTACAATCGAAATCTTATTTGTCTAATCTTGTCTGCCTAGTCCTGCCTAGTTTCGTCCTTCTAGTTTGGTTAGTCTATGATATTAGTTTAAACTTATTTTGCTGGTCTAGTCCGTTTTAATATTATATTTGTAATTAAAAATGTTTTTAGAAAGTCTTATAATTAACATTTAATAAATTGTAAGAAACTATGAAATTAAAGTGTTTCTAAACCAAAGCTTGTTTAGTTTGTCTTGTGTACAAATTAGTGCTTGAAAATATTTTCACAAATTTTAATTTTTTAACAAAAATTGAGCTTAGTTTTGATTGAATTTCATCGTTTCATTTCATCGTTTGTGGAAAATTGCAAATGAAAAGTTGATTTTCTTAATAGGAAAGTCCAATTATCACCCGCCAAGTACAAATTCGTGAAATAAAAGGACTTGACATTCAAACGCCGAACGCGTGTCGTGTAAAATTAATTATCGCCGCCGCACAAATTGAAAACATCAATTATTACACAACCGTTAACCAACACCGATCAATTATTCGACAGCAACACAATATTTTCCATTTTCCGAGTTTTCTGGAAAACAAAAATCAACAAAACGAGTTATGCTCTTCTGTCGTTGGAATTTTCAGCGACAAAGGATTAGATTATCGCGAATAAAAATCTACACGTGTTTTCGTTGAAAATTGATAACATTTTTCAGTCTATTTATCGAGCCAGAGATAGAAAAAGTTTATTTATTTACTGCATGTCGATTCGAAATTCAAGGTTTTGTGCCTCAACGAATGTTCCTTACTAGTTTCAAAAACTAATAGATAATCTATCAGAGCTTTGCAAGGGCCATTTCTGTAAGAGAAACATTAAAAGTTACTTGAAAAGATGGCGTTAACATTTTTCTATTTCAGCCATTAATAATAAATAAATAACATAATAAATATAGATATTAGTAAACACTAGTAACTCTATTATTTTATTAATTTATTTTAAATATTTTTATTAAATTAGCAAAAACAAACAAAAATTAACGGCATTTTTTCAAATAAATTTTATCGTTTCTCTTGCAAAATCGGCCTGAAACTAGGCTTTACTAAAAGTAGTTCAAATTATAAGACTTTACAGAAAATATTAAGCTATTGATTTGCGTTATAGTCATTATTTGAATTTTAACATTACTTTAATAAATAGGATGGTTTCTACTGTTTGTGACTGATGGTTCTGTAATTCATACTTACATTGAATTGAAAAATTCACTATGTATTTTATCACTCCTGAAGAGTGGTAAAAATATAGTTAAATATATAATTTTCCAATTCAATGTAATTATTTTAATATCATAAGTTTAATTTAAACTTGTTAATATATTTAATACATTCTTTATAAGGGATTCTAGAAGACTAACTATTAGTGCATTTACATATTAATAATTTGAAATTTGTGAATATTTTAATGTACGTGGTGAATTTCTCAACAAATTTTCAAAAATTATCTTCTTTTTTAAGAAAAACTTACATAATTACATAAATTGCCGATTCAGTCGACATCTTCAAAATTATTTTAACTAAAACAAATGGAACCATACACTTTTAATGAACCTAAAGATTCTTGCAAATAATTTCGCAACTAATCAACCTTTGCGAAAATTCCAGCGATTTGAATTCGAGAATTTTTTCGAAATAATTAATAAATTAATAAATTGAACATAGAAACTACCTACTAAATCTGAGCAGACCAGTAATCTGTAAACTTAGCCACCTTATTTTTGTTATATGAGTTAGTAGAAATTTACAAATATTACATTTTATTGAATTTTGTTACTTACAACTTCAAATTTTTTGGAAATATGGCAGTTAAAGATAAACTTAGAATTGGTAAAACCATACTACGTTATAGATAATCATACAAACTAAATACAGTCGGAATACAGCCTGAATATATAAATATATTCAACCTTTCCGGAGCTCTGTAACAATTACTCTTTAGGTCTTTTTAGGACTACCAAAACAAATCTCATGTGAAATTTGTCAGTTATTGCCAGTTATTTCCCTTGTTATAGAGCTCCGGAAAGGTTGATTATATTTATATAATCAGGCTGTGCTCCGACTGTAGTAAGTTTGAAAGACGAACTTGTTAATTCAAATATTCGGCTTAACAAACAAAATGTATCTAGTTATTGTAATTTGCAAAGTTTGGTTAGTCTATTTAGGTTAGCTAGACTGTATAGACCTATTTAATCTAACAGTAAGCCTCATAACAAAAACTGGCTGATAATTATAAACTAATTTTAAGTTAAACTAGCTAAGTGAATTTTATATGACCTACTTAGCTTCAATAAACTAATAATATGTGTTTTGTGTATTTTTGAAAAATATTTGGCTATAATTTAATTTTAATCATGAATTATACGTTGCGAATTTGTAAATTTTGTCGTTCAATCTTGTCTGCCCAGCCAGCCTTGTTTGTCCGGTCTTGCCTGCCGTCTTCTCTTGTCAGCTCCTATATCTTCGGTCTTATCTGTCCAGCCAGTCCAGTCAGTGAAGCCACTCAGGCCTGTCTAACCAGTCTACTCTGTCCAACCAGTCTTATCTGTCCAACTAGTCTTGTCTGTATAACCAATTTTGTCCGTCCTGTCTTATCTAGTCCTGTTTGTCCGGTCTGTTTTGCCTAGTAGACAGAACAAATCCAGTCTTGTCTGTTTGGTCTTATCTGTCCGGTCTTGTCAGTATAGAGTTGTCTGTCTACTCTAGTTTATCTCTAGTGTTGTTTGTCTAGTCCTGTCTGTCTAGTTTTGTCCTATATGTCTAGTCTAATCTGCCTGGTCTATCAAGTCTTAACTCTATCTAGTTTTAACTGTCTATACTGTCTATCTGCAACCATCAAGATCGGATATTGTCCTAGTCTTAACTGTCTAGCCTGTCTGTTAAATCCTATCTGTCTAGACTTGTCTGTCAAATCTTATCTGTCTAGACTTGTCTGTCAAATCCTATCTACTTAGTCTTGTTTTAGATACAATCGAGCTAGAATCTTCTAATTATTCTCATGTTATTGGTTAACAGATTTAAAAAGTTAGTTTTAGTATGCGACTAGATGGATTCTACTTAGTCTCAATAAACTAATAATTTGTGATTTGTGTTTGTAAGATTGTGCAAAATATATACTTGGCAATAATTATAGTTAAATGATGAATTCCTCGTTGAGCATTAAAATGAATTGCACATTTATAAATTTTATCACATCGCTCGGTGTTGTCTGTCCAGTCAGTCTTGTCTGTCCGGTCTTGTCTGTCCAGACTTGTCTTGTCTGTTCCTGTCTGCCGGGTCTTGCTAATCCAGTCTTCTTTGTCCAGCCAGTCTAGTCTGTACAACCAGTCTAGTCTGTCCAACAAGTCTAGTTTGTCCAACCAGTCTTGTCTATCCTACCAATTTTGGCTGTCTAATCAGTTTCTGTCCAGCCAGTCTTGCCTGACCAGGCAGTCTTTTCTGTGCAAATAGTCTTATTCGTCCGATCTAGTCTTATTCGTCCGATCTTCTCGGTCCAGCTAGTCAAGTATGTCCAACCAGTCTTGTCTGTCAGTTTCGGTCTCTCCGGCCTTGTTTCACCTGGTCCCGTTTTCCCGGTCGGTCCGGTCTTGTTTGTCTAGCCTTGCGTGCCTAGTCTTGTCTGTCTAGTCTAGCCGGTCTAGTCTTGTCTGCATTGCCTTGTCTATCGAGACTCGTCTGTCTTGTCTAGTCTGTCTTGTCAAGTCTGTTTAGTCAAATCAAATCAAAGCATCTTTGTTAATTCGGAGAGGTACATTTGCACCTATAGAACATATGATATAACTAGAACAAAAGGAAAAAAATGGTAATTTCAACAATAAGAGCAAAGAAAAAAACAATATCACTAATGCCAAAATACAACACTAATAGCATCACCAGTAATATCTTCAGCGTTGACCATTGTCCTCCAAATATTCTTACTTTTTCAGTCAGCGACTTTCTTATTTTTTTTTCTAAAACCTCCGAATGAAGGTTCTGATTTTAATAGGGTTTCTGGTTCGGATATATCTGAACCGCAAAACCGCGGTTTTCTGTGCAAAAACCGAAACCGCATAACCGTCATAAAAAACCGCGATTTCGCTTTTTTTCTAAAGATAAATAAAAATAAAATACATTGAATTATAATTGAATTATATAATATTCATGGAGAAAACAATTTTTATTGCTTTCTGCGAATTGAAGGAACTTGTTCTGCAAATAATATCGTAATAACTGTTGAAAAATATTTAGATTCATTTAGTATCAGTTTCAGAAATGATATAGTGGGTGACTTGGATTAGAAAGTTGAAGTTCGCGGTGACGTCGCGACGTCGTTGTAAAAAAATTCCCAATGCGGTTTTTAGTCACTCTTTATTACATGCTTTCCTTTTACCAAAACATCAAATTTTTTTTCGCTATCTGCAAAATTGCGAAAACTACAGCGAAAAAATCACCGCAATTCCCGAATCGGCGTCGCGACGCCGCTTTCAAAATTTTCGCAACTCGGTTTTCAGTCTCGCTTTCCGACCACGTTTTACTCTAACAAAACGTCGAATTTGTTGAGGCAGCTGCGAAATTTCGAAAAAACAAATGCAAGCATTCCTCGGTAGATCTAACTTTGACGGGCCGTTATTATTGGGTAAAACATGGTACAGATTGTCTTGCTGAACCAAAAATTTGCAATAACCATACAATTCATCTGTGTGCGACACTTTTTACAAGAAATCATCTCAACTAGAAAACAGCTGCAGCAGTAAAGATGAAGATTAATATCCTGAAGAATCGCATGGAAAAGATGTAGATAATGAGTATTACGTAGAAGAAGATGCTGTAATTTACAAATGGTAAGAAAAGTTGTAAATTATTTTCGTTTATCTCCGATAAAATCAGTTTCCTACAACGAAACGTAAAAACTCTTTTCGAAAATCAAGACAAGGTTGTCTTCTATTGAACCAATATACGAAGAATTTATTCTTCTAAAAGTCGTAATATTACGGATTCTAACAGATTTAAATTCAGTACATTTAATTGAAAATGTTAATTTTCAATTGTTATGAAACTTTATCTCCAGTAAGCGTAGCAGTAACAACATTAAGCAGCGATGATTCTTACTTATTTACGACACAAGATGTAATAGGATTCTTGGAAAAGAAATTAATTGGTTCTGATATAAGCAAAGCTTCAATGAAAAATATCATAGAACGTTTGAAGACCCGTGAAAATTTGGAATCAACAGAATTGGCTAGATGCTCACTAGATTCTTCGAAAGCTCCAACAAAGTATGTTTTAATATTGGCGGAAAATCATTTTGAACGACTTTATCCAGACAACAAAAAGGTTGAAGTCGAAGGTGAATGTTTGGCAAATTCAGAAGAATTAGAAGAAGTGACCAATACAAACTATTCCGTTCAAAAAGCTATTCAAGAAGAATTAAACAAAAATACTTATATGCAAATAAATCGCTATCCTAATTCTGTGAAAAAGGAGTTTTCAACGGAGATGGGAGTTTTCAAAGGAGATGAAAAAGGAGAAAAAGGAGAGAAAAAGGAACTAAATATAAAAGAACTTCTGAGAGAACAAAAAGATTAAATATATTATTTCAAGCACTCTCTACAATTAAAGTTACATCCACCTACTCCGAAAGATCATTTTCCGTAAGCGGCAACAAAACTAAGATCTCGTTTAAATATCAGACACTACTACCAAAAGTTCTTAAAAACCGAACCCGAAACCGAAACCGCGGTTTTTAATTTTCAGAAACCGAAACCCGCGGTTTTGAATTAGTGCGATAACACGGATATTCAGAAACCCTAGATTTTAAATTGTCTGGCATCCATTATAGATTCAAAGGCCAATTTTGACCAGAGCTTTACTACATATTGTTAGGTTAATTTTGTGTGAGTGTGTGTGAAGATTTTGTCGATTGTGTTGTGGGTGTGTCGATCTTTATTGGTGGAGAATTGGACAGTTCTATAAAGTGGGGTTTACAGGACTTTACATTAATGATACCCGTTAGACTTCTCAAGGATCTCTTTTGAGCTTTGAAAATTTCTTTAAAGAGCCCCACACGAGAAGTCCATAACTAATAACTGATTGTTTTTCAGAGTGGAAGATCTGTACTAGTTTCGGCTTACTTATTATAAGGTTTATATGTCTTAGCAGATTAGTTTACATGTAACGTTGTTCGCTGTGACGTTCCATGTAAGGTGCTCTTCTAGGTAAAGTCCAAGGAATTTGACATGCTTTGCTCTCGGAGCTTTGACGTGACCAATCTGTAGCTCTAGGTTGTCCGCGGTAGCTCTTCGTACGGTTTGGAATATCATATATGTGGTATTGTTCACATTAAGGCATATGTTGTTTACACTAAACCGCTTATAAATACACTTAAGAAGTTTGTTGGTCGCCTGTTCAGTATTTTTCCTGTTCTCTTCTGACACAATACCGATGGGCTCGTCGGCATAACACGCAATGATCTGTTTTCGTATATTTGAATAGATCAGCCGCATATAATGTTGGCGCCAGTACACTTCCTTGTGGGATCCCAATGTTTGTATTTAAAGGTCTAGAAGTCCCAATATTTTCCTTATTTGATTTTTACAAACTGTTTCCTGTGTTGTAAGAATGATTGAAACCATTTGCCAGTTTTCGCTCTTATCCCATATGGGTTCAATTTGTTTAAAAACTTAATTCTAGACTTGTATCTCTACCCTTATATGTTTTGTCTGTCTAGTTAATCTAATTTAGTCCAGTTTGTCTTGTTCTGTCTATCAGGCCACAGGTGGACACCAGAAAGAGACAAACAGACAAACATATACCAAGCAACACTAGAACCGAGATCACTTACGGACATAATGCTAAGGACGAAGCAGGACTGGGCTTCAACGATGACAATGCCTACCGACATACTACGAGAGAAAGAACACGACGAACAGGCCACACAAATACAAATAAATAAGTAGTAATACCTGAACCTCTAATCGCCTACGGTGGAAGGAGGATGTAAGGTTCCTCCAACCTAAACTAAATCGCAGACACTGTTTGAAATTGCTTACAAAGTTAACTTGAAACAAATGCCGCGACGCGTTATCAAGATGCTCGTTAGTTCTCCCCCTTCAGGGGGCCACTTGTCAAGTCAACTTAATGTACTTGGTACGTCCCATTTATAAAAAAAGTCTTTCTATTGTGTGTCTACTCTTGTCTGTCTACTTTTGTCTGTCTAGTCTTGTCTGTGTAGTCTTATCTGTCTAGCCTTATCTATCTAGTCTTGTCTGTCTAGTCTTGTCTATCTAATCTTGCCTGTGTAGTCTTGTCTGTCTAGTCTTGCCTGTCTAGTCTGGCCTATCTAGTCTCGCCTGTCTAGGTTTATCTGTCTAGTCTTGTCAGTCTAGTCTTGACTATCTAGTCAAAATTCAATTCAAATTCAAAACAGTTTATTTCATAATTTAAGCACGTACATACATATACAATAAACATATATACATCCTACATAAAATGTGTCAAACAGATATGGTTTACATGAAATGCCGATATTTGCGTTATTAACCTTTGAATAAAACTGTTGTGCATTATAGGGTTCAATACTACTTAGCAGTTTAAATTACTGCATTTTAAATTGTTTGCTACTGTTCAAATGGTTAATATTCCTTGGTAAACTGTTAAATAGTTGCATGGTATAATGTGGGGAATTTCTCTCCGTAAGTGTTAAGGCATGCTTTGGTAGCTGAAACAGTTCTTTATTAAATCTCGTTCGCCCTTCGGTAGGTTTGCAGAAATTACTGAAAAAGTGATTATGTTTTCGAAGAAATACGATGTTTTCAAAAATAAAGACGCCCGTTACTGTCAAGATATTGGCCCTTCTAAAGCATCCCCTGCAAGAATCGTGGTAGACAAAGTTACTTAGTATCCGGAGGGCTTGTTTTTGAATCCTGAATATAGTTTGGATGGTAGTTGAATTTCCCCAAAACAGTCTTGTCTGTCTAGTCTTGTCTATCTAGTATTGTCTGTCTAGTCTTGTTTGTCTAGACTTCTCTGTCTAGACTTGTCTGTCTAGTCTTTTCTGTCTATTCTTCTCTGTCTAGTCTTGCCTGACTAGTCATGCCTCTCTAGTCTTGTTCGTCTAGTCTTGTTCGACTAGGCTTGTCCGTCAAATCTGTGTAGTCTTGCACTGTCTAGTCTTGTATAATGAAGCTAGAATCCTCTAGTTTTCAATATCTAGACACATCTATTTAACTGTAAATACTTTTTTTAAAGAGAAATTAGTAGTTTTAAATTTTTATTAATCATCAAAGGGGTATATACATCATTTTATCCTAATGCTCAGACCTTAACCTTAAGGGTGCCAATATCTATTCATCCTCTCTCCCACTTCCTTCTTCTGTTCCTTCATGTAAGATCTTCTTTTTCTCACGGACAATTCCTCTGTCTGCTGGAAACCTGTAAACTCCTTAATTAGTCGTCTAAATCTCTCTCTGTCCATTATGTCTTCTTTTTTCAACCCCATCCGATTCCAATCTCACTTCCCGAAATCATTTCCGTTCCATCTTCCTCTTCATGAAGAATTGAAAAATCTTCTTTGCCAGTCTGATACTGTTCATCCTCATCGAGTACCCATAAAACTATATTCTCTTTTTTCTCATTAGGGCTACAATTGCTTGTGTCTCCAGGTATAGTACTTTGTTAGGTTTTAGTCTCCTCTCTCCATCCTTAATATTTGGGCCTACGATTTTTCGGAGCATTTCTTCGAGGCCACCCTTCCCAATTATGTTTAGTGTTTCTGCTGCATATATGCATGCAGGTCTGACAACAGTATTTTGGTGTTTAATTTAGGCGCAAAGAATATACCCTTTTTGTTGTATGTATCCTTCCTAAGTTGATAAGCCATTTCCATTCTTCTCGCCCGCTCTTTGATGGCATCCTTATCCGAGCCATTGTCCTGTAATTTTTCTCACAAGTACTTAAAACACTTACAAGGGGAACTTTCGACGTCTGGATCACGGATTCTCTTCAAACTTCGTACACTTTTAGAGTCCTTTAGGACGACATAATGTGCAAGTAGTAAGGCGTCCTATTTCGGCATTTTCGAGAAAATTGCAATTTTTTCTCTTCGAAATTTGCCGCGTCGAATATATAGATTTGCGTTGCATCAACGTTATAAGATGGCGTTGGCCGAGTGGTTAAGGCTTTAAAAGCTTCGTAATTGCTGGATCGGTGGATCTAGTCCTATACATCGCTTTCTTTTTTTCAACACTGCTCATATTTTTTCTTATAAATAGCAATTAAAGTTTTAATTTAAATAATAAAAAAAAATTAAAGGTATATAATATAATGAATAAATATGTGTATTTGAATGCGTTTTGATTGAATTTCCAATCACCCTGCCTCACCTGAAAGCCTCTTTATCCGAAATTCCCTTCGTCCATACTCGAATAACTTTTTCTAAGACGCAGTTGAATAATATTGGTGATAGCCCGTCGCCTTGTCGTACGCCAGTTTTGATTTCGAAAGGCTCTCACTTCAGACAACTCATCCCGGAACCTTATTTTGGAGAAAGTATTGCTAATCGTCTGTTGAATTAGATTCCTCGTCTTGTTGTCCACTAAGTTGGCCAATAAGTTTTTTCGGTCAATGGAGTCATAGGCCTTCCGGAAGTCCACAAAGACGGCGACATATTTATTCTGTCCCAACATCTTGTACTTATGTACTATAATATTCCGCAGGTTGAAGATTTGATCCGCGCAAGATCTCTCTTTCCGAAAGCCTGCCTGGTATTCACCCAATTCAGAATCCAATAACTCTTCTATTCTTGTTAGTAAAGCTATCGAGAAAATCTTGTAAGGAACTGAAACTATAGAGATGCCTTTATAATTATTAACGTCCATCTTGTCGCCCTTTTTATTAAGGTGATGGATCAAAGCCAGTCAGCAGGAATCCTCTCATCTCTCCCGTGGATCCCAGTTGTAGGAGTTCAGCGACGATACCATCTGTACCAGCAGCTTTGTTGGCCTTAAGTCCTTGAATAATCCGGAAAATTTCGTCTTCGTCAGGAGGCAATGAATTGGGACATGATACTTCTGGTGGTTCAATTTTCAGCTTCTCTTGCGGACCATCACAGTTATGCATTGTAGACTAGATATAAGCCCTGAAGAAAGTCAGAACAAAGGACCGAAATGTTGGTAAAATATCAATGTACTTTCGAATTAACGCCACCACCGCTACATTTTTAAATCGTAGCATTTAATCGTAGCATTTAGGTGTAGATTAAATCAATCTACACCTAAAATTATGATAAATCATAAAATAAAACATTTTATTTAAAATTAAAACATTTTTTAAACTTAAAATATGTACTTTATTTTTTAACCCCGGTTAGATTAGGTTGCCCGATGAGAAGCGGACAGATAAATGAAGACAACATACGCGCGGCATCGCGAACTCTCGATCCAATATATAGCGGTGGTGGCGTTAATACGTAAGTACCATTATCAGTTTAAGTTATCATTTTCCCAAGAAAATACTACGAGTTATAATACTTAAAAGGTTAAGATTTTGAGTTACATCAATGTAGATTTTTTTAGTTTTTATTATTTGTAAAATTAGATACACTTTAATAAATTTTACCGAAATTTTACCTAGTTTCAATATAATTAGGCAAACTATGTTAACTAAATCCGTTGAATAATTCAGTGTTCCATAATATTATATATATATATATATATATATACATTCAGCGTTTTAATTTGGTTTTTACCGAAAGACATAAAATATAATATTATAATAACATAGCAATAAAAATATAATAAAATAAAAATTGGTATGAAATATCCCTCTATTAAAAAAAAGAACGTGTAACTTATAATCCGAGAATGCAATTTAGCTTTATAAAGATAATTTATGCACATAGAAATTGCTACTTTGTGGAATGTTAAAAATAATTGCGAAGGTTGAAATTATTTAGATATACATGAAAAGCATTTAGAATATATGTATACATGTGTGTATGGATGTGTATATGTATTGGCCTAGTATACTAAATTTATAATAAAATCAGCTGCAAAATGATTCAGCGCAAATATTTTTACATAGAAATTTCGTTTCAGAAATCAACACAGAACAAAAGTACATGGAATTTGGCCCCGACAAAAAAAAAACTAATTATCAAAATATTTACAATAACATTTTTTTTTTTTTCTAAATTAATTTTCTAATTGTTTCGTTCTTTTCTTTATTATTTTATATGTTGGAAATTTGGCGAAGATATATTTTATTTTGTGCAAAATATTTACGCAAGCAATTCTTTCCTTGTAATTTTATAAACTAATTTTATACATTTAATCTGGATCCAAAAATACAATATTTTCTGTAAATATTTTGATTCAAAGCAGACGGAGACTCATTTTCTTATAATAAATCGTAATAAAACTATACTTGAACTAAATAAGTATTCAATGAAAATGATCGTTTTCTAAACTACTTGAACTTAATGTAACATAAAATAATACAACTCAAGCTAGGTTAGAGTAGACTAGTAACTGGAATAGAATTTAGTGCAAGCATTTAAATATTTTTACTTTGTTAAGTTTGTTTTGGTAATTATATCAGCCAAAAAAATGATTCTGCCTTGTCGTTTGTGATTTCTGTAGGTCAAAGTGAAATTTCGCATTTCAAATTTCCTGCAATAGATTTATTGAAATGACGCACGTACGACACATTCACTCGTACGACACATAAAACCAAATCGATTGTAATAAATGTTAGAGAAGGAAATACATAATAAAAAAAACGGAGTTGGATAGACATGAAAAAGGCATTGTGTTTTGGATTAAAAGTCAAAGTTCAGACGGTTTGGAATTTGAAATGGACACAATTTTTGTTTGTGTTTTTTACCTTGAGAGTTCTAAAAGTATTTAAATTTCATGGCTTTAACAATTCTGTTCAGCCAATCACAGTCCAGTAAATATCGCAAAAATAAATAAATTTTCCATAAAACAGTTCACCAAAACAAAAACAGCCCCAACAATTTTATAAAATTTATTATTATTACATTTCTCGTATAGTTTCGACTATTTTCCATTCAGGATACAATAAGGAGCTTACAAATAAGGGGGCGAATGATATAACATCAGCCCTTAGAGAGCCCGAAAACGTTCACTATATAATATCAATGAAACTTAGGTCGTATACTAAACTCACACAAGTCTTTAACGTTCCGGAACTAACCGAGAAAGGATAATTTAGAGCTTTAATCTTTCAGCTTTCATCGTTACAATTTAAACCCTATTTATTTTAATGAGCATTTAAATTCGTTTATGGTCGGTTTTACTTTAAACCACTAAATTAATTCCTATAAAATTTTCTGACATAGGTTCGTCCATAAAAGAATCCTCGCTAGTCTAGTTTTTTCTAAACAATTTGATTTGTGTAGCCGTGTCTGAGCAGTCCACAAATTATTAAAATGCGATTATTGTTTGGTATTGTGAAAGTAGTTTGGAAGTGTGTGAATGAACTGTTGTTTGGTCAAGTCATTGAGTGCGTATTATCGCGAAATTTCTTTCCAGGAATAAAATCTATATGCAAATGCTTTTTTGGTATGGTTGTGTGATTCTTGTCGTTGCGTTTGTTTACTCTTTCGGCTATTTGGCAAATCATTTTCTTATCGGTTGAATTTCAGCGTCGATAAAGTTTCATCTTATCAGCAAAAATTACATAAAATAGGAAAGCTTTTAATTAATTCCCTTAATAATAAAGCTATGCATAACTGTTTCAGTAAATGAATTAAAACTTAATAAATATAACTGGATAGTATCAAAAGAATTAATCTTTTCTGATCTCTCTAGCTTTGACTTTGTCTATAATAGTGTTTTATATTTAGACTTTAAACTAAATTGTACATTCAGTTTTATATTTGTTCCACATTAACTCAACGTAATTTCTTATAATGGTTATTAAGCTTGAATTCAGTGTGCAATAAATGTCTGCATGTCTTAAGTGTAGGTCATAAATCTCGATGTCAAGTTACACGAGCCGTGTACCAGTTTGATTAAAAATTAATTCCATTAGCGAATCGATTTGTGATTAGCAAATAAAGGGAATCACTTGCAGACTACATTAAGTGCCAAATCGCCCCATCCTTATATTCATTAACCCCCGATTTATTAACGCTTGATTAAATTTAGTCTAAAATTAGACAATGTAGCATGCGTTATCTGAAGTAGTTAGGACTGCGTATATTGGATTGAAGTATTTAGATGAGTTTGGGTTGATGGGAATTAGATGGTATTAAGTTGTTTAATTGATGTGTTTAGTGCTAAATTATTGTTTTTTTTTCTCGAGTTTTTGAGCAAACAAATCTTTAAAATATTTGGTGCATGGTGTAATTTGTTTATTTGGTTTGGATTAAATCCAAGGTTTACTTTGTAGGAGCGGATGAAAAATGAGTGGAAATTAGATGCGTTTAGAAACTATTTGTATGAGATTAAATAAAAAAAAGGCGTTGCTTATAATTTGAACGCGTATTTAAAAACTGTACGCCCACTTAATCCAGATTGTTCTTTATGTAAAAATAGAGGTTGTTATTTCCAACCGAAAAACAAATTGATATAGCTTTGGTTTTCAAAGAAATAATTTTTGGAAAACGAAGAAATTTAGTTTGCTTAAGAGAGTTTAAGAAAATAGCAATATTTATTGCCTAACTCTCCGCATTGCAACAAAGTTATTGTTTGAAATTAACAATTTTAAAACTTTAGGTAAATTCATCTGTTACAGCTAAATTGGATAAACTGAAAACTAGATATTAAGTCAAGCACAATCTTTATAATAGTCTGAAGTTGAGGTATAATTACAATTGCGACAAAATTTGTTCGTTTTTTCAATCTTGGAAACCAAATGAGAGTTTCCAAATTAATTCACAGACCTGGACATATAACGGGTGATTTTTTTGCTATTTGGTTTTTCAGTGTACATTTTTAAGGTGTAAAAAAAAGATTCGTGACACGTGGCAATGTCAAAAATGCTCAGTAAGGTTTGCCATTTCACCATGAATAGATTAAGGAGAAACGAACAACGCTTGCAAATCACTGGATTTTATTATCAAAATTAGTGCAGTGTAAGAAATCTGTTTCGTAAATTATGTCCATTTTATGGACGTCATAATCAACCCACGCTAAAGCTCAACAGGCTAGTCAAGCTGTTGTGACCAAATTTCGCACCAGTTTCACTTTATTGGACATTAATCCACCAACCCGTATGCGAATAGTGCGTAACGAGGAAAATATTGCTGCTATATCGGCCAGTGTCAATGAAGATCGCAATATGTCAATTCGTCACCGTAGTCAACAATTGGGCTTGTGTTATTCGACCGCCTGGAAGATTTTACATATACGATAGTGGTGAAATCCCCAACGACTGGCTAACTTCTTTCTACCTTAGTCGCTATCCCTAAAAAGCCAAACGCCAAAACATGCGAAGAGCACCGTCTAATCAGCCTCATGAGCCATGTACTTAAAGCCTTCTTGAAAATAATCCATAAGAGAATATATAAAAAATGCGAAGAAAAATCTGGCGAAACTCAGTTTGGCTTCAAAAATGGTTTAGGTACTAGAGAAGCCATAAATTGCATGCAACTGCTGGTACAGAAATACTATGGCCATAGAAAATATGTATTTATGTGTTTTATTGACTATCAAAAAGCTCTTAATACCTACCATACGAGAAACAGGCATCGACGAGGATATCCAGATAATACACAAACTATACTGGAACCAAACAGCAAAGTTCGGGATTCATAATATACTACAGACAAATAAAATAACGATAGCCAATGTAGCTATTTTTATAAAATAACGATAGCTATTTAACATTAATGTAGAGAAGATATGTTAATTAGCACTAGAAAATAACCTCAGAGGCATAAAGGTAATGGATTGCCAATTAACAACATAAGATATGCAGATGAAACAGCTATATTAGCAGAACATCGAATACCTACAAGCAACCATAACAGACAAAAATGAGATAGGAAAGGAATTTGGTCTCGATATTAACTAACATAAGCAAGACCAAACTGATGATAGCAGGTCGACTTCCTCATAACAATGTACAACTCTACATCGATAATAAATAAATTGAGAGAGTAAACAAGTTTAAATATCTGGGCACTACGTTGAACGATAAATGCATAAATGCGCTAAATTCCATATCTACCTCCTACGACAGGAGGTACCCCTAAGAATACGCCTACGAGTGGTTAAATGTTACATATGGCCAATATTGCTATACGGATCAGAAACTTGATCATTAAAGGCCAAATCCCTTAATAGAATCGAAGCTATAGAATTGTGGATTCTGAGAAGACTAGTCATGATTTCCTCCGTAGACCACGTATCAATAGTAGCAGGTTTCAACAGTGGCCGGAGCAGGTTTTACAAAGAGCAAATACGCATCGACAGCTATTGGATATTGTAAAGCAAAGAAAAACTTCGTACTTGGGGCATATCCCGCGAGGTCCCAGATATCTCCCCAATATTTGGTACTGGTGCAATGTAGCAGATGCCGCAACGATATTTAGAAGAGCCGAAGAAGGCACACTTAACATTTCCCAATGAACATATGAACGCCAACGCGCTAGACAGCGTATTGCACCACAAAAAGAAGAAGGAAGATTTTACGTAAGGACCTCGGTATGAAACCATACAATAAACAGCTGCTGCAAGAACTGAAGTCAGGTGACGTACCACAACGTCGTTTGTTTGGAGAATGGGCTTTTATAATGTTGGATGAATTCTATGATTCTATCGAAAAATTGTCTTCAGGAGGTAGCTCATTTTTGGCTCAATGGGCAAATCAACAAACAGAATTGCCGAATTTGGTGTGAAGACCACACATATGCAGATCAAGAGCTGACAATGCACCGTAAAAGATGCACTATTTGGTGCGGTTTGTAGGCCGGCGGCATCATTGGGTCGTAATTGTTCAAGAACGATGAAAATCGCAACGTTACAGTCAATGGAGGTACGGTGCTTTGATTACCGACTTTTGTTGTACCCAAATGGAAGAATTGTACTTGGTTGATATGTGGTTTCAGCAAGACGGTGCCACTTACCACACGGCCAGCGATATTATGAACCTAATGAAAGGCGAGTTCTCTGAAGTCTCTCGAGTACAGGGACAAGCCAGCCACAATTCCAGCCCTTGAAGACAACATTACAGCTGCCATTGGTGAGATACCGGCCGAAATGCTGGAAAAGGTATGCCAAAATTGGAGCACACGGATGGACTACCTACGGAGTAGCCGCGGGCAACATTTTCATAAAATAATCTTTAAAGTAAAGTAAATGGCAAAAGGCATTCATTTATCGGCCCAAATAAATATTTCATTCACTTTTGCAAAGTGTCTGTGTTTTTATCAATTTTCAAAACCCAAACGGTTAAAAAATCACCCATTACTAGCTAAGGCTCCGAGCTTCGAGCAATTTGCGTTTTGCAAAAGTTTAGTATGGGATAAGACTCTCCTCTTCTTTTCTTCTTCTTCATAAGCTTTCCATCAAGCACTCCTGGACATAAGCCTCTTCGTAAGTCTTCCACATCTGGCGTTTTTGGGCTTTGCGATGCCAGTCTTTACCAGCGATCGATTTAATTTCTTCCAACCACCTTCTTTGTGGACGACCCCAGCTCCTTGTTGTTTCTCTAGATCGCCACTGGGTAATTCTGGCAGTCCACCTGTTGTTGCTTAGTCTTGCGACGTGTCCGACCCAACGCCATTGTAACTGCGCTATGTGTTCAATAACGTCGGATACCCTTGATCTGATAATTTAATTTCTGACGTTGTCTCTTAATAAAATCCCATTCATTAAGAGCTCAATGGTCCTTTGGCGTTACCCTTAGTCTATCGGATCTCTTTTTTGTCAAGCTCGTAGTTTCTAAACCGTATGTAGCTACTGGCAATAGCACGAGTTGTAAACTTTCCTTTTTAGGTTTATTGGTATATCTTTATTTCCCAGGCTGTACTTTAGTTTGCCAAACGCAGACCATGTAAGACCAACTCGTCTGGTGACTTCAGCCGTTTGGTTCTCCTTTCCCAACTTGATCACATCGCCGAGGGGGATGTAGTGGTTCACACATTCTATAGTTATCTTATCGAGCACAATGTGGGGAGATTCTGGACTCATGATCTTTGTTTTTTCCATATTCATTTTTAACCCAATCTCGCTGGATGCTTGATTTAGTTGTTGCAGCATCTCTTCTAACTCGATTTTGTCTTTCGAAATTAAAACTATGTGGTCCGCAAGGCGGAGGTGATTTAAATAAGTCCCATCAATTTGTATACCTTTTTGCTCCCAGCGAAGTTTCTTGAAGACGTCTTCTAAGCTCAGTGTAAATAGTTTTGGGATATAGTATCCCCTTGAAGTACTACGATCCCTATATTTATTTTGTTGATATTTAGTCCTTCTTCGATTTTAACATGGAGCGTCGCAATTGTATAGATATTTTTGATGATGCTAGCATATCTAGAATCTATTCTAGCTTTCCGTAGTGATTTTAGGATTGACCACATCTCTACCAAGTCATAGGCTTTACGGAAGTCAATAAACGCTAGGTCCATGAGGACATTGTATTCAGTGGCTTTCTCTATTAGAGTACGCAGTGTTTGCAGATGGTCGATGGTGCTGTAGCCGCTTCGAAAACCCGCCTGATAGAAGAATATTTTTTTCGTTACGCGGTTACAGATGATTTTTGTGTACAGTTTGTAAACTTGTGACAGTAGAGCGATAATTTTCTATATTCGTTGTATCACGTTGTATCGCTTTGGGAATTACAATATCTCGCATACATTTATTTAGTCAAATTTGTATTGAGTCTTCTAATATATTACCTTCTTCTTTACGTGCCATGTCCTCCGAAGACGTCTACGATCATCATAATGATTTTTATTTTATCAGCACCATACCACTCTCTTGGGTTTTTCAGCCAGGACGTGCGTCTTCTCCCTGGACCTCTTCTATCTTGGATTTTTCCTTGCATAATATTCTGCAAGATACGGTATTTTCCCCCTCTCATTCCAGCTTGCGTTTTTTGATGGTAAACATGACTTCTAGTTGGTTCTGGAGATGAGAAAGCACCTCGGTATTTCGGACTCTGTCTACCCATGATATTCGCAGCAGGCGGCGGTAGCACCACATCTCGAACAATTCCAATCGGTCACATATTGCCTTTGTCCATCCATCCTTCCATTCCATAGAACAAAATTGGAAATACATAGCACCGTAGTAATCGAATACGCAGAGATATTGACAAGTAACGGGATGTAAGAACCTTCTTCATATTGCTAAATGCTGCTCTAGCATGCTCGATGCGGGACCTTATTTCCTGCTTGATATCCCACTCACTGCTCAACAAGCATCCTAGATATCTGAAGGTCGAGACTTGCTGAATCTGTTGGTTGCCTGTACTCAGGTTTGCTAGAAGCTCTCCATTTTTGCTAATAACCATAGCTTTGGTCTTGCTAATATTTAACTTGAGCCCTCTTTCTCGCTTTTAACCGCTACCCTATCCAGTAACGCTTGCAACTCATCAGCACTTTCTGCCAGCAGAACTGTATCGTCCGAATAACGCAAGTTATTTATTACTTCTCCGTTGACAACAATTCCTTCCCGTGCTTCGTCCAATGCTTCGGCGAAGATTTTCTCAAAGTATATGTTAAAGAGCAGTGGAGAAAGGACACACCCTTGCCTCACACTTCGCTGAATGGGTACGTACTCAGTGGTCATGTCTGAGAAAACAAGCATATACATCGGTGGATATGTAACGGCATCTCTGTATAAAGACCTGTATGCCAAATAGGGCTTCTTTGGTCCCCAGCCCGCTACGAAATCCAAATTGAGTATCAGAAAGGTGTTCCTCGCATTTACGGAATAATCGACCATGTATTATTTTAAGGAATACCTTCAACGTATGGCTTATTATGCTTATCATACGGTAATCTCCGCATGTTTTTGGCCACGTCTTCTTAGGTAGTGGGACGAATACAGACTCCAACCAATCCTTTGGTATCTTTCCAGAAACATAGATGGCGTTAAAGAGGCTGACCAATTTATCTGTGGATTGGTCGTTGAAAAGCTTGAGTACTTATTAGGATTCAGACCGGATACCATCTTAAATAAGTATCTTAAAAATTAGACTATGCAGAATAATCTACCTTACACTGTCTACTTGTAACGACAAGATTAGTGAGGCTAATTTTCACTTAATAATTAAAGATTCCTATATATCAGGATTGACCAAAGCGTCAACAATGGTCAACTGGTCGACCGAGTTATTCTTATTAGTCGACCACCTCACAGTAGGCTACATTGTCGAAAAGGTGGACAAAAATTGAATTCCTCGGCATATATATTTGAAATTGTAGTTACAAGTGTTTTTACGTCACTGATTACGAGCTTGTTATCAAAATGTTCAAAAACAAAATGGCGGACTTAATATGGCGGGCAATTATTCGAAAAACTCATTCAATTTTTACAATTCAATACCGTACCAAGGGGTTCTTAATCAGTGAGATTACGAATGAGTTATAAACAAATTATAAAACCAAATGGCGGATAATTTTTCACCGCATAATTTTTCGGCGAATAATTTTTTTTTAATTTAAAAATCTTATCAGAGATTGAAATTGCGTGTTTAGAAGTTATTTACGTCTCTGAACAGGTATCAATTATCTAAAAAATATCAGGATTCTAAAAAACAAAATAGCGGGACAAATTTGGCGGATAATTTTTTGAAAAACTTGCGCATTTACACTGTACCAAATACGTATAGGCAGGTTTCGGCATGCAATTCGTTAGAATTCTGAATTCATACAATATTACCTACGCAATAAATATCAAACTAGCCCGGCATGTATTGGGCGTTTCATTATTGTTACAGTTTTGTGTCAATACAATATTAAGAAAAAGGGTTCCCCTCGCAGTTGGCAGTCGTTTTCTTGAATTAGCATAAACTGTTATTTAAAAATGTCAAATCTTTCAGGATCACCCTTGAATCAGCAGAGTTGATATCACACACTTCAACGAAAAATTAGCAGCGGTTACGCGTAGAACATGTTTCGAAAAATTCTGATAACAGATTGGTAATTAGCGACGTAAAAAACCCCTATGTACGCGATTTTGCAAACATTGGAGGGATTTAAGAAAGAAACATCCACCATATCAAATCCGCCATTTTGTTTTTTAAATTTGTGATAAACTATTAGTGATCAGAGATAAAAAGAACCCCAACCAAAATTTAAGATATATAGAACGAGGCATTGTATTTTTGTCCACGTTTTTAGCAATTCAGCCCACTGTGCACCTGTCTGATATATACACAACTCTGAATCCTGTTCCCGTGAGTGAGTTCCCGTTCTCATCACATTATAAGAAAATTAATTCCTAAATGTCCAATTTACTAATAATTCTGGTTGATTCAGTAATCAGGTTGTAACTAGATTGTCTTTTTGTGTTGTGGTATTCGTTTTGTACAGGGTGAGCAAAACACGAGATCTCAGCTCTATTAAAAGAAAACTAAAAACGATAGAAAAAATCTGAAAAGAGGTTCTTAAATGGGATTAGGGCTTCATACGAGAACGATATTTTTCTCGTCTCGTCTCGTCTCATAAAAGCGAGATGAGAACGAGACGAGACCGCATTTGGTCTCACTCTCGCGAGAGCGTTTGTGGTCGCATGTGGTCTCGTTCTCGCAAGAGTCTCGTTTCTGATCCCGGTTGTACTTTTTCTTCAATCTTTATTTCTAATACGGGCAGCCGTAATATTTTCTTGCATAAATTTGAACTGCGGGCTCGGGCAAGTTACATTTAGCAAGTTATTTTTAGAGTAGATTTCGTAATATGAAATAGATGTTGTAGACAATTTCAAATTATGTTCGATTTTATTATTAATTTTAAATCGTCAACAAAATAGATGGTTTATATAAACATACATTTATGGTGCGTTATCGCTACATTTTCATGTGAATGGAACAAAGCGAAATTAGAAGATATTAATTATAACCAAATAGAAAATTTATATAAAGAGACAGTGATTAGTTTACAATAAAATGAATGATTACCTCGTTTTGGACTATCTTATCAATAAGTTATAGCAAGAACGATATTTGGTGAGATTAGACGAGACGCGACAAACGGTAATGAGAGCGAGACGAGACCAATGGTTACGAGAGTGAGAGCGAGACGAGACTAACGGTTCCTAGAGCGAGACTGAGACGAGAGTAAGATTTTACACAACAAACGAGAGCGAGACGAGATTTTTGAAACTCACGCCCTATCTCGTCTCGTGTGAAGTCCTAAATGAGATTGAGTAAGGACCATTTTAAGCCAAATTTACATATTTTTCCATATTTGGAACTACTCCAGTTTACTACACCTATCTCAGTTAGGTGTAATGACGTCATAGAATTTTGTTTTACCAGAACTAAACCTATATTTTTGCATATTTGAAAAAAGTTAATTTCTCTGAACAAATTTTGTAAAGAAAAAAAATTCCTAACTTTTCCCGTTAAAAAAATATAAGCAAATTTGTATAAAGGATAAAGTAATTAAAGAAGTACAAATTAATATCACAAAGTCGCAATCATCACGATTTAAACAAGCAGCCTTTGGAAACAAATTGCAAAGTAGTATCTGTTAATAATTAGAAATTATTAATTAGTATTATTATAGTATTTTAGATTGCAATTCAAAATAAATAAAAATGAACGGTTCTTATTTATCGACAAATTCGTTTAACGACCTAGTTAAAAATACGAAACTAACTCTAGTCTAGTTTGTGAGAAGAAATCTACATTTTCTCGTATTAAAATAACTTGATATTGAATATGGATTAGTATAATCTATATTTCTTTAAACTTAACCTTATGTTTAACTTACTAATTTCCTTATGAGCACTTAACACATACAACACGATTATGGGTGACCGCCGCCTATACTTAAAAAAACAGGTCTACCCTAGTGATCAAGATTTTGTCCACCCCTGATTTGTATTATTTTATTTTTCTGTCTGTGAAAAGTACTGGAGACCATATAGCAAGAGGTTATATATAGTCTATATAGCTGAGATGTATATATATATATATATATATATATATATATATATATACAGATGTATATAGCTATGATTTCACTTAATAATAATGATAATAAACCTGCCTATCTTTGATTTCAAAAATAGCGCGAGTATTAAATTCCAGACAAGTTTTGTCCACCCCTGCTATATATTATGTGTAGAGTTTATCTGTATGTAAAAAGTATTGGAGAGCATATAAGGTGGAGTGGGGTAAGTGCATAAACGGGCTCTTATTAACATAATATGAGAGATATTTCGATATCTAATATTTAATCATGTACTCATTGTACCATTCCTGTTAATATATCTTTTTAAATTAGGACTTTATTTCACTAATTCCTTTGTATTTATTTATGTATTTTGTTCATTTGCCTTACTCCAAAACGAAACAAAATATTTGAAAGCGGTAAAAAGCATTTTAAAGCAAACATTTCAATAGTTATGTTCTTGCCTCGTAGCATATGATATAAGGTTTCAAATCGGTTTTAATAGTCGGTTATGTCGGTACAGTTCTTGGATTTTTTACAATTTGCTTAAAAAAAAAATATATATATAAGTGAAATTGGCGTTGTGAATGTGAATAAATTTATCAATGCTAATTAATGAGTATTAACTCAAGTATTCGTTGAGAAGAAGCAAAAGAAATGGATGGAAGAAGAACTAAAGATGAAAGGCATAAAGACGGAAGAAGAGGTATGGAAATACATAAATAGGGAAAGAAAGAAAAAAGTAGAAAGAGTGAGTAATAGAATTACTATGGAGGAATGGAGAAAGTACTTCAGTGAGCTGCTGGGTGGTGATGAAATCAGACAAGAAAAGAAAAAGGGTCAACACAGGGTGGGAGAAATAGAAGAGATAACAAGAGAAGAATTAGAACAACAACTGAGTAAACTGAAAAAGGAAAAGGCACCGGGGAGGGACGGTATGCAGAATGAATCGTGGATATATGGAACTGAAAGGGAAGCTGACAGGCTGTTGGAGATAATGAATGGAGTGTGGAAGGGAGAGGGCTTCCCACAGGAGTGGAAAGAGGGGATAATATGCCCCATATATAAGAAAGGAGAAAGGGAAACAGCAAGCAATTACAAGGGGATCACCATGCTCAATACGGCATATAAGATATATGCAATGATTGTGGAAGAGAGATTGACGAAAGAATTGAAGGAGCGGGGTGTGATACCTGACGGATAGGCGGGATTTAGGAAAGGGAGAGGGACCATGGATAATGTATACATCTTGAATCACATAGTAGGGAATGAGATAAAAAAGAGGGGTGGCAAGATGTATGCATTATTTGTGGACCTGAACTGTGGGAATGCCTGAGAAAGAAAGGGATAAAGGAGCATCTGATATCAAAATTAGAAGAGATTTATGAAGAAACAATAAGTAGAGTGAGAGTTGGTGAAAGGGTGAGCGAAGGTTTTAATACGCATAAGGGAGTGAGACAAGGCTGCCCACTAAGCCCTAGCCTGCTTGCAGCATTTATTGGAGATATAGAGGAGATGTTCAGCAAGGCGCAGACGGGTGGGGTTGTGGTGGGCAGAGAAAAAGTGTAGTCCCTAGCCTACGCGGATGAGTTGGTGGTGCTAGCAAGAGACGAGAAAGGGATGAAAGAAATGATAAGAAACATGGAGAAATATATGAGGAGGAAAAATCGGACAGTGAATGGGGAGAAGTCCAAGATGATGGTGTTTTGAAAAGAGGGTGGCAGGAGAAGAGTAATTGAGTGGAGATGGGAGAAGGAGAAAATTGAAGAAGTAAAAGAATTTAAATACCCAGGGTACGTGTTCAATGAGAGAAATACTGAAACCACACAAGCGAGAGAGTTAGTAAAGAAAGCTAATAAAATAATAGGAGCGGTATGGGGAATAGGAGAGAGAAAATTTGGACACGACTATAGAAGCAGAGTGATGATGTTTGATAGCCTGGTGAAAAGGTGTGATGATGTATGGAGCGGAAATATGGGGATGGAGAGAGCAAGAAGGGCTGGAAAGAGGCTAGGGCTAGGTAGAGAGACTCCGGGGTATACAGTGATGGAGGAAACAAAGAGAGATGGAATAAGAATAGAAGCAGGAAAGCGAGCAATAAGTTTTGAGGAGAGAGTGATAGAGAGAGGAGAGTGCAGAATTCTGCAAGAGTGCCTCAAAGAAAAAATGAAAGAAATAGGAAAGGGGGTGTGGAAAGAGAGGGAGGCATCTCTAGAAAGAAACGGGTATGCAGGAGCGGAGATAGAAAGAATGAGAGAGAGATGTAGAGTAATGACAGAGGAATTAGTCCAGAGAGATAGAGATGAGCAAAGGCAAGAAAGGAGAGCAAGAATTAAGGAGTCTAGGTACAATGGGAAATATGAAAAAATAATAACTGGAGACGGAAGAACTGCCAAAGTACCTAGGAAGAGAAAGTAGAAAAGTGAGAGTGACAATGGCAAGATTCAGATGTGGAAATGAAGAGAGAGAGAATAAATTTTGGATGGAGGATAGGAATTGAGTATGCAGGATGTGTGGAGAAAACAAGGAGACAATAGAGCACTTGCTGAACCAATGTTCAGAAATGAGAGAAAGAGACGAGTGTAGAGAAGAGATTTTAAAAGAGGATGGAAGAGGGATAGATTGGATGAAGAAAGTTGAGGAGAGAAGAAGAGCAATATGTGGGGAGGGAAGCTAGTAAGCTGGTTTAGGGATAGGAATTTAGTGATTTTCTTTTTTTTGTTTTTAGTTTGAACAGCATATGTTTCTTTTTTTTAATTTTATTTTTTCTTTTTCTCTTTTTATTATTATTCTTATTTATATTATGTTCGATATTAGTTTTAGTTATATATGTAAATTTTGGAACCAATTTATAAACCCGTACGGGTAATAAATATACGTAATACCTAACTCAAGTATTCGTTAATTTCAATAAATGTTAAAGAAATGTAAAACAAATTAAAGATATATATATATATATATAGGTTATAATTCAAACTAAAAACTGGGGTGAACTTACCCCACCTCACCTTAGCAAAAGGTTATAATATATAGTCTTAGAGAGAGAGAGAGACAATATATATTTATTGTATATTTTATAGAAAGGGCTATCGACCAACAAGGTCCTTCTGCCCTCTATAGTCTTATTTAGCTATGATTTATCTTAATATATAGACTATTTAGATTCTTCCAGCAACTCCTGCCTATCTTTAATTTCAAAAATAGCGAGACTATTAAATTCCAGAGAATATGTAAGTTAAGTTTGTATGTCCATCACAACTAAAATTTAAAATTAGTTGTATGGACATATTACGATTATATCTTTCAGTCTACTAATTTTCTATAGTTGTAAATTAAGTTTATTAGTATATGCCGAGTTAGACGGCTGTAATTCTAAAATTAATGAGACAAGTTGAAAATGTAAACATTCGAGGACTATGCAATTCCAGCTAGTTTGTGTTATAACAAAACATAACTAACAATTAAAATATTTAATATATACTTCATAAATCGTCTGTTCCTAAATTTGGAATAAAAGGATATTATTTCAAGAATCGATTAAATAAAGGATAGATCGAAATGAATTTGAATGCCTACGTAATATTTGCTAAATGTATTAAATAAGTTCGCTTCAGCTAAACTAAAGTAGTTAATTCTATTAACAAATTAATTTTTTGTTTGCTTAATTTTTTATTAAGTTTTCGACTAGTACTCAAGGACTTAATTTATATTAAGAGATTCGATTAATTGATGTTAATTCATATGTTTAATTTTGATTTGATGACAAAAATTGACAAGATTAAAATACATCATAATATCATTACTAGTTTCTTGAAGCAAACCCAGAAAAATAAACGTTATTACAAAATCGACAACTCTAAAAGGAGATTAAATCAACACCTTTGCGACGTTTCTTTACATAATTCCGTCTAGACAAATGAACTAATTACCCATTTAACAAATAATTCAATTCCTTGCTTGAAAATATTCCACTTGCGACAAAAAACGGTTATGAAAAAACACGTGATTCTAAATAATAAGAAATAAATTGCAAATATCATGCGAAACACAAAGTTATTAATACTTATAACAAGTTGTAAATCCAATTACAATTCAATATGCAATTATCATATTTTCAATGTATCAAGTTAAACTTAAATGCAGTAATAATTGAAGAAAGAGAAAGGTCATGTTATGCGAATAATACTAAGGACAATCAATAATTTATGTAATTTAGTTCTATTTATTCCTTCTTACCGACAAGAGTAGACAAACAAGACTAGACTGACAAGTCTAGTCTTGTTTGTCTACTCTTGTTGGTCAAGTCTTCTCTACGTAGTCTGCAGACTATATAAACTCTATATATTAAGTTATTTTAAAAATCTATATATTTAGTTAAATCATAGTTAAATAAGACTATATATAACTTCTTGCTATATGCTCTCCAGTACTTGTTACAGACAGATAAAAGGGTTCTGTATAGTCTCCTCTGTCTGATATTGTCTGTCTAGTCTTGCCTATCTAGTCTTGCCTGTATATTCTTGCCTGTCTAAGTCTTGCCAGTCTAGTCTCCTCTGTCTAGTCTAGGGATTGCAATCCGGTGTCATTTTCAATCCGGCAGGTCGGATATTATCGATGGAAATTCGGTTGATCCGATCAGTATAATTTTCTGTTGACTGTTTCCAGGATAATCGTGTGAGTGTATTATATAGGTACACACACACACATACACATTTATAATTAGACAAACAATAAAAAATCTAGTACAGCGTAGGTACCTAGTTTTTTAAATTTAGATAGATAGAATTTTAGTAGTAGTTACTCCTTTTTTACTACTAATACTACTAGAATTTTACTATTTAACTTTATTAAATCTAACATAATAAACTTTACTTAATCTACTGATATCTTATGACAGACATCATGATGAATCTGTCTAATGAATGGCATCACAATAATGAGTTTAAAACTATTTAATTTAATCAACTTATTAAACTATAAATACCGTATTTGCCGGTGCAAAAGGCGCACCCTAAAATGTAACCTACACCCACACCGACCTATGGCAATTTTTTTTGGAAAAAGGTGCGCGTTATACACAGGCAAATACGGTAATTATTTTAAGTATAGATTACTTATCACAAAATAAATTTTGGTTTTGAAAAACCCATGTGGCGCCAGGCGCCTCTCGCATTTAAAGTACCCACTCATGCAACAAAGCGATTATTTTACCAAGAATTAGTATCCCCGGATCCGGTGATCGGATCCGGTATATTAGTACCGGATCCGGTAAACGTTTAGTGATGCCGCATCCGCCGGATTAACGGATCCGGTTTTCCGGATTGCAATCCCTAGTCTAGTCTTACTTATCTAGTCTTGCCTAACTAGTCTTGCTTATCTAGTCTTGTCTGTCTAGTCCTGTATGTCTAGTCTTGTCTGTCCGGTCTTGTCTTTCTGGTCTTGTCCGTCTGACCTTTTAATTTAATTTAATTTAATAGATTTATTGCTCAACAGTGTTAAGACCAATTACAGAGCATTACATAAATTACAACAAGATCATTTAAAGAGATGTAAAACATGTCAAAATGTAAATCAAAATATATACAAACAATTTTGCACTAATAAAATAAAAACTGTAATACATTAATCTCTTGAAAAGTAAGTTCAAAGACAAAAAACATAGGCAGAGGAAAAAAAGCAAATCAAAAGTACAAGGTCAAAATATAAAACATTGGTAATACTAAGAAATAAATAAATATATACCGTTTAAAATTTTATAAAAAGCACATATACACATTGCAGATTGCAATGGAAGAGGATGCTAATTGGTAAGGCTTTTGATAGCACTTGATTTAAAATCTTTATACGAACCAAAAATGTCACAATCGGAGCTGATTGAGTTATAGGTAGAGCAAATGTTATACAGGGGTGGTATCAAGGCCATAGGTCCCCGATATGAATGATTATAAAATGAGTCTATCTGACGACTAGCAGCTCTGGGCACCAGAAAATTCAAAGTACTGAGGATCTCAGGAGAGTGAAGGACGCTATGAACGGCCTTGAACAAAAAGACCAGACCCGCCAGTGATCGTCGAGTCTTTAGTGACAAGAACCCAAACTCAAGCAGCAACAATGAGTGGTCGACGTGAAGAGGAGGAGGACCTCCGGACGATTTGAACCAGAGGAATTATAAAAATGATCTTGTCTGCCTAGTCTTGCCTGTCTAGTCTTGTCTTGAGATTTCACTTCTCACGAAATAGAACGAGTTATTACTGTGATGAATCCTAAGAAGGCACCTAGATAAGATGGCATTACTGCGGATATAAGACTTATTGCGTTCCACGCCATACCACAAATTTTCACATCATTTTCTTCCGTCACTAACATCACGGCAATGTACTCTATCAAGTGTTCAAGTGTATTGACTTGAACACTTGATAGAGTACATTGCCGTGATGACATTCCTTCTACATGACTACCCATAGACACAATGGACCTAGAATATGTTGTCTCTAAAATGTGTGCTAAAACTTCGTCAGGTATTGATGGTTTCTCAATAAAATTAATCAAGAACAATCTTGACCTTCTATTAAAATCTCTTGTATAGCTATACAATAAGTAAATAGATGAAGGGGTATATACAACTTGCCTAAAAGTAGCGTTGGTAGTTCCATTGCTAAAAATTCGGATCCGCCTATTAGGGATAACTATAGACTATAGACAATATCTATAGTCTACGTCTATATATCTACGTTTTCAAAAATATTCGAACGATTGATTTACAATAGAATGATGGCATACCTTGTCAAAAACGATTTACTTTCCAAATGTCAGCATGGTTTCAGAACAAAAAAAATCTGTAGAAACAGCTTCCTGCAGCCTCGTGAAATTTATTTTAGAGAAACTGGACAAGGGAGATCACGTTATTGGAATATTTTTTGACTTAACTAAGGCGTTTGATACAGTGGATGTAGATTTTCTTATTAACAAAATTGAGTGTTTTGGATTTCGGGGATGTTTTTCAAATCTGTTAAGATCGTTTCTAACAAATCGCAAATTAATTGTAAAAATAAATAGTTACTTTCCTAATGCAAAAGATATCTCAATAGAAGTACCGCAAGGATCTGTCTTGGGTCCACTCTAATTCATTTTATTTATAAATGATCTCCCAGAGTTTTAAGGTGCTGAAACTATTTTGTTCGCCGATGATACAACAATTGCAGTATGAGCAAAGAGTTCTGAGGAATTGCATGCGAAGGTAGTGGAGGTTATAATAAAATTTAATTATTGGTGTACCGAAAATAAGCTAATATTAAACAGCAACAAAGCCGTCTGTCTGCAATTTGGCAAAAGGAAAATTGTATCAGCTAATTTTCGATTAATTATTAACAAAAAAAAGTTACAAGCTATCCAGTTCTACTAGATATCTTGGGGTGTTGATAGATTCTAAACTAACCTGGTTTAAAAACACGGATAAGGTATGCAAAAGACTGGAAAGTGCATATTTCTCAATATCCCAAATGAAGAAATCTATGCATTCTAGCACCGTATTAAGCCTCTACTACGCTTTAGTTTATTCACATCTCTCGTTCATTGTGTTACTGTGGGGGAATTCGAGTAATATGCATAGTTGTTTCATTTTACAAAACAGAATTCTAAGGGTTATTTTTAATTTAAAGTGAAGACAACGCTGTAGGAGCTGCTTCAAGAATAATAAGTTATTAACGTTGCCTTTAATTTTTGTCTTTAAATGCTTATGTTACATAGAAAATAACATAGGTAACTATTGTATAGGATCTAACATTCATTCATATAACACAAGGCATGGAGCATATCTAAGAAAAGAAAAGCACAACACAGCCTTTTATGGAAAATCGTTTTTTTGTATGGGTGTACAATTTCACAATCATCTACCAACAGAATTAAAAAATAAACCTTTTCAGCAATTTAAAAAAATAATTAAAGAAATACTGATAGAATGCACCATTTCTATAGTATCAATGAATTTCGTGAAAAAAACATTTATTAAGTGTAACACAATATGTATTCTAGCTCTATTCATTGTAAACGAATATTTTCTTATTTCTGATTCTTGTTTTATCTGTATTTTGTTTAAATATTATTTGTTCGTTTTAAGAAGATTTTGTATGGTACCATTATGACAATCACATTCAAAAAATTGTAAAAAATTATGATTTTATATTGGCAAAGTGAATAAATTATTATTATTATTATTTTCGACATAGACCTTCCATAGAGGGTGCCAACATAGTGGCATATGCCGATATGACTACGCTATTAGTATCAAGCGACACAATATCAGGGCTGCAGCAAAAGGCGAATCAAGCATTGAATGCTTTGCAATCTTGGGCAGCCGACTGCAAACTAAATTTCAATGCATTGAAAACAGAAGCACTATTCTTTGCACGATCACCAATACAAAGACGACCAGTATTTAGCTTCGGTGGAGTCAAAATCAAATGTCAGGATCATATTAGATATTCTTGGAATATTATCGACAGGTGACCTGACTTCAAACCACACAATAAAGAAGCCTGTGTTACTTTCAAGCAAAACTGTTCAAGACTGCGGCTCGTATCGAGAAAGGAATGTGGGTTGGGGACAGACAACGTCGCACTAATTTATAGTGGAGCTACTGAACCAGGCCTACTATATGGCGTCTCTATCTGGCACAAAGCCTGCGGGGTCCGAGAAAAACTTAAGCTCCTCGGGGTACAGCGTATATGCGCACCTTAAAAGCAGCTTGAGCTTTTGAGCAGCTTATAAGCAGCTAGAGCACAGTATTGACAGAGGCGGCTTGCGTTATCTCGGGGCTTCTTCCAGTCGACCTACGAGTGAAAGAAGTCGCGTTATATGGATTAATGCGGTCAATGGATGAGGGAGGCTACACTAAAAGATCTTAACGGGATTGACGTGTCTCCAAATCTAATCGAACAGAAAATATGTATGCTTCACATTAAATACCCGACAGAATTTATACCTGTAGATTACGATTTAGCGCATAACACCCCAAGCGTTTCATTCTATGCTGAGGGTTCGCAATCTGAAGTTGGCGTAGGAGCAGCATTTGTGGTATATATTGAAGAGGTCGAGGTACATCATGAGAGATACATATGAGACTAGAGAAGTACTGTTCCATTTTCCAGGCGGAACTCCTAGCCATCAAGAGAGCGCTAAGGTACATTAGACCGGAGCATAGATCATTCCATGAATTTTCAATCCTCTCGGACAACAGATCCGCTCTCGATGCCTTAAAATATATGACAAAACTAAACGAGCCCCTCTTGCAGACATGGCTGCTGGCACATGAAATCCAACAAGGAACTAATCTTCAGCTGCGCTGGGTTAAGGCTCACGTAGATCATAGAGGAAACGAAAGAGCGGATTATCTTGCAAAGCAGGTATCAGGAACAGAGAATACCAGCGACGAAATAAACCAAGGAATAAAATACCTGGTCAGGCAATAAAAACAGGACTATCAGTTAAGATCCATAGAGAGTGGCAAAAGAGATGGGATAAAGCAACAACTGGACTTTGGACCAAAAAAAATATTCCTGCAATTGAGAAATGGAAGAACATTGATATAAGACCCACTCATCATATGGTTCCGCTGATAACCGGCTATGGTAATTTTAAGACTTATCTACATAGGTTCGGGAAGAGGCTGTCTTCGCTCTGCACATGTGGAGAGGAATGTACAGCCGCTCATGTACTTTATAGATGCCCGCTTACAGAAAACTGGCTACAACAAACCGAAAAAAGCTACGGCAGGATGTCCCTGGCCAAGGAACGAGGAGGATCTCACCATAATTGATAAAAATAGTGAATGGTGGCAGACATTTAATATAAACCCCGCAAAATTAAAAAGACTAGATTGATGATGACATGACCTTTAGAGTTTAGGACTAAAGTACTTTCTAAACTGTGAACTATTATTGTAATGGATAACCAGCATGGTGTTCATCTGGACGGAGTGCTGGCCACATAAGTTATGCTTATGGATAAACAAATAATATGTCTAGTGTTATCTGTCTAATCTTGTCCATCTACTCTTGTCCGACTACTCTCGTCCGTCTAGTCCTGTCCGTCTAGTGTAGTCTGTCTAGTCTTGTACGTCTAGTATTGTCCGTATATTCTTGTCCGTCTAGACTTGTCCGTCTAGATTTGTCCGTCTAGGCTAGTCCGTCTAGCCTTGTCTCTCTAGACTTGTCTGTCTATTCTTGTCTTTGTAGTCTTGTCTGTCTAGTCTTATCTGTCTAGTCTCGTCTGTCTAGTCTTGTCTGTCTAGTCCTGTCTGTCTAGTATTGTCTGCCTAGCCTTATCAGTCTAGTTTTGTCTGTCTAGTCTTGTTTGTATAGTCTTGTCTGTCTAGTCTTGTCTGTTTAGTATTGGTTGTCTAGTCCTGTCTGTCTAGTTTTATCTCTCTAGTCTTATCTGTGTAGTCTTGTATGTCTGGTCTTGTCTCTCTAGTCTGATATGTCTAGACTAGTCTGATATGTCTGATATGTCTAGACTTATCTGAATAGTCTAGTCTGTCTAGTCTTGCCTGTCTAGTCTTGCCTGTCTAGCCTTGCCTGCCTAGTCTTGTCTGTCTAGTCTGTCAAATCTTCTGCGCCTAGTCTTGTCTGTACAGTCTTGTGTATTTAGTCTTCTCTGTCTAGTATTGTCTGTCTAGCCTTGTCTGTCTAGTCTTGACTATATAGTCTTGTCTCTCTTGTCTTGTCTGTCTAGTCTTGTCTGTCTAGTTCTGTCTGTCTAGTCTTGTCAATCTAATCTTATCTGTGTAGTCTTGTCTGTCTAGTCTTGTCTGCCTAGCCTTGCCTGTCTAGTCTGTCTAGATTGTAATGTTTGTGTCGATTGTGAATATTATACAGGCGAATGTTTATATGAAGAAGAGATTTGAGATTTTTCCTCTTTCTAGTTGTTTGATATAAATAGTTTCAGCTATTAGAATTTTTTTGGTAGGTGTTGCCAGGAAATAATAATAGAAAAACCAGCAGGAAAAAATGACACATAAACCAAATATGTTCAAATCTTCCGTCCAAAATGAATTGATGTTAATTTTTATATCACTTTGAGCATTTTTTTAAACTTAAATGATTTTTTTATTTCATAATCATTTTTATGCATCAATTGAAATGTTTTGTTTAATATTGATACATAATTGGCAATCTGTTTTTCAATATTTTTTTATTGTATTTAACACGTTTGAAAATATTTACCGCATTTATCCGCATTTTGATTTAAACAAATGATAAAGTTTTATGGCCATTTTATTGGCTAGTTTATTAAGTGCTGGATGTTTTTAAAAGGTTTTTTATTAGTAAACTTGTTTATTTAGGTAAATGAAGCAAAAAAAGTTCTCAAAATAAAAATGGTAATGAGGTCAAAACAGTTTATTTATTTTTTGTCTTAAATTATTTTGAAAATATTGTTTGAAATATTAATATTAAAAAAGAAATCTGGATTCTGATAAAATCAAGAAATTAATTATTACAACAAAATTTAAGATTTTTGAAAAATTGAATTGATCTGAAAATTGAATTGAAACAAAATCTCTGATTACTTTTAATTTCGAGATGAAATGATGATGTAAATGTATTTGTGCTATAAAGACTACTTTGTCTATACCAGGGGTCAGCAAAGCGTGGTTCGCGAGCCGCATGTGGCTCCGTCGTCCTTCTTTCAAGTAGTTAAGCTTCGAGTTTACATATCATCATATTTACATAATCATTTATGTAGTCATAAAACATTGTCAGTAAAAGTTTATAACTCGTAAAACAGCATTCCATAAAATTATCTACAAAATGAGATATTACACGTTTCAATTGAGATGGAACTAACTGAGATACAAGCTATTCAAACTAATAAGCTATTTAAACTAAAGTGTCACAAAAAATAGTATCACAACAAAATGACTATGTTATTGAAATTACAAGGAGGTTTTTAATGAATTAATATAATCCATAAGGCAGATTAAATTAGCTTTAAACAAGCTATATAGAATACAACAATACTTTTTACAAGCTATAAAGAATATATTTATGTAGTAATAACACTTACAATTAGATAACAATGGATGTTTAAAAATTGACTATGAAGCATATGTAATAATTTCGAAAATTCCGTCCTCCAAAAATATTAATAATGTGCTTAAACTAGATTCAATTATCTAATTGTGATCGAAGTAACTGTAACTATAAGCCAAACAAAATTATTTTCAAAATGGGTAATCTCTGTAGCGTCTGAGAAAAATATTTTTTTTTTGTTTTTTTTGTTTATGAAAGTCTGCCGACCCCTGGTCTACACAAACTTGTTATATATCAAAATAAAGATAATTTACTCCAGTTTAACACGATATAACTTATTTCATCAACATAGCAATTGTTTATTGAATAATTAGATAAAAACTATCTGTCTATTTTTCATTAAATTTATGGATATACAGACTATATATACAAAGCGTGGTTAATGCAGATTAAGAAAATTCTACGTATTACTCGTACGTATTGTACTATTATTAGTTTTTAGTTAATTTCCCTAAGCTATTTCCCTAGGAAATAATTTTGTAAAATTGTTTGTACAACAAAGACTATTTAGCCTATTCTAAGTTATTACGTATCAAAATAAAGACAGTTTATTCTAATTTAACATGATGTAACACATGCATGTTATATCAAACTGTACGTTATTAGTTTTTGAATAATTAGATAAAAACAATTAGCCTGATTTTCATTATGTTTATGGAACAATGTTTCGAAAATTGTCTGTATTATAAGGACTAGTTGCACTTTATTAACAAACTATATATCATAATAAAGATAATTTAATGTAGTTTAATAAAAAGATTTTAATAAAAAGAAGGTTGCTACCGTTGCTACATGGTAATCCATACTTACTCTGAATTGAAAAAATATTATTCCTAGAGAAATCGATTAATAATTTAGGGAAATTAACTAAAAACTGAGTAATGCTTACAATTTTCTTATATATTATAAAATATTTCCTCAAAAATTAGTGGTAAAAACATAATGAATTTTTCAATTCGGAGTAATGTAGTTTTAGAAATTTGAATTTTGCAAACAGTTTGCAAATGTTTGTTTTTACACGATAATTATTATTTATGGAAATATTCGATGAAATGTTTCAAACGCGTTTTGGAAAAGCCGAAATATCCAAGTTATGATTATATTAAAAGTCGCCCACGGTCAAGGCCAAATAGTTTTATATTTATTGCACACTTTATTCCCGGCAAACCGAGTTTGTTGCGTATTCCTAACAGTTTACGGCCGCACGTTCGAATACCAGAGCGCACGTTTTGTTTGTTATCGTTTGCACTCGTGTAAAACAGATACGTTCCGCGTAATTTCTAATTTTCACAAAAATAATAATCATGTAAAATGGAGAATAAAATCTTGATCGTGTCTGGTTTTGTTTTGGCTATAAAAATTTGCAATTTTTTATACCGGAAATTTTTCCCTATTCCATTGAAATCATTGGAAACCGTTGTCCTTGCCGACACAAAACAAACCGGAAATCGAAAGGGCAATATTAACTGTTATCTAATCTAATATTGAGCTGTACATATAAACAGACTCGTTGGGAAATTTGCACAACGACCCGACAAATATTATTGCAAAAAACGCAAATATTTGCATTTTTGTACCAACCACAAACTGCGCAGAAAAAAAGAACTTTTAAGAATCTTAAAAAAAACTTATTGCAAATAATGTAACTATTATTTAACTTTTCATTGCAAATAACTTTAAATTATTTTTACAAATGAGTTCTAACTTTGAAAAATATGTAAATAATGTGTGGAAACTCGTTAATTAGTTTCCTGGTAAAAAAATTAATAATTTGCGGCGAAAATATTTCACAGAAACAGGCGCAGGCGATCAATAAGAACTATCAATCTACACGTCCAGGTTTTTTTTCCTAGAAACATTAAACAATATTAAAACTCGTTTTCATGATTACTCGACACATTTGCAAACCAAATCCCGAGAATTTTCTAGTTTCAATAAATAAACAATTTGTTGAATTATTTTATTTATAGAAACTCATAATCATATTTTTTCTTTAAAATTTATATATAATCTGACAACAAAACCTAGACAACAACATTACACAATACATTAGACAAACTTACTAAAATTTGTATCTAAATAGTTTTACGTAAGTCCTAATTACTTGTAGAAAGTGTTTTCAATTGTGACAGAAATCAGTTTAAATTGTCCGAGCAAATCCACCAGTTCCATAAATATTATTGTTAAAAAGTAAACAGAACAAATCAATTTTCTGATCTTGACTGTTTAGGCTTCTCTGAGAAATATTGTGTATCCAGTTCCAATTTTACCAGTCTACCATTAAAATAAATAATATATCCAACCTAACCATTGCCTGTTTAGACGTAGTTTGTCCAATTTTACCCGTCTACTTTTATCAATTTAATAACCATTTATCTAGTCTGGTCCGTTCAGTCTAATCCATCTAGTTTTGTCCGACTAGTCTTGTTTCTCTATGCTCTCAATATTGCTCTTCTATTTTGACCGATTAATCTTGTCTAGTCTCCTCTCCGGACTCTTAGTCTAGTCTACTATGTATCCGATATTGTCGATCTAATTTCGTACGTCTAGTCCAGTCTGTCTAGTCTTGCCAGTCGGTGGGGTTCTCCTCGGTAGTGTAGTGGACAACATACACGCCTGGCGAGACCGGGCTTCGATTCCCCGCCAAGAAGACATTTTCAACGAGGACGGCACAAACCGTCCGGGCTGCCCACCCTGAAGGAATGCGAAATACGTGATATAGGGGTGGCGCATACTAAAAGTAAAGTGGAAAAGGGGGTTTAGAGAGAGGGGGTTTTTGGTTCACTCAAACCAAAATAAAAAGAGTCTTGCCAGTCCGCACTTCTCCGTCTGGGCTTACCCGCTTGGTCTTCTTCATCTATTTTTATCTGTCTAGTGTAGTGGTTCTCAAACTGGGTGCCGCGGCACCCAATGGTGCCGCGTATGCTTGGGATATGGAGCGTATGCCTGGGGTGCCGCAGCAATAATCAAGAAATGTAAAAAAAATGTTAAAAGAAAATTACATGAGGAGGTAAACGAATTTGAGTTTCCACTTTTATTGCTGAAATGTGGACAGAAGGAGGAGGTTACACAAATTATATCTATCTTGTGTTACTTTACTAGTACATAAACCTCTGACGTATTAGGTCTTTTTTCATTACTTGCTTTGACGTAGCCAAAGGCTCACACAATGCATCTCGAGCGCCGTGTGCTAAAGAGTAACAGAAGATTTCCGTGTTCCTATCTTGATTTAATTAGTAAAGCTGTCCCATAGTGGATGTTGTTATCATTTTTGAATTAGTTTCAACCATGCGACTATAGAAGTCGTTATCAATTTGAACAGTTATCGACAAATATATACAGAAAAATAATTTGAAATGGTGACAAGAAGTGTATTGATATTTGCAGCGATGCAATGGTTGGCAAAGTAAAGGGAGCCGTTTCTAGAATGAAGCAAGTGGCATACAATGCCACCAGCAGTCACTGTGTCATCCATCAATATTCTTTGGCAACTAGAAGGATGCCGCAAGATTTAAAAGTCGTATTGGATGGTGCTGTGAAGGCTTCATCAGGTTAAGAACCGCCCGCTTCAAGCACGTCTTTTAAAACTAACCGCCGTAGATCTGGGTATGGACACTTCCACCTCTTTTTTTAGCCAGACTATTTGAACTAAAAGATGCACTTGTTCTAACATTTGTACTAACATTTACAGAAGAGCCTTTAATTCAACAATTCACTGATGTCGTTTGGCTGATTAAATTAGGATACCTTTCCAACATCTTTGAAAAACTAAATGAAACCGCCACTTCTCTCAATGTGGCATTCGCAACATACGCTCACATTAAAAACAGGTACAGGAGGAGCAAACTCTCTGTATCAAGTGATTTGAGGGTAAAATTAACCAAACTTTAGATAAACTTAAAGAATCTTCCAAACAATTACATTCATCCCATTAAAGACAATTGAGAATTAAATTTGTATTGTTTTTTTTATTATCCTAAGTTTTCCAACCGTTTTTAGGGTAGCTGTGCCACGAAATTTTTGTAGCCCAACAAGGGCGCCGCGAGTTTTTTTTAGCTCGATAAGGGTGCCGTTGGCAAAAAAAGTTGACCACTGGTCTAGTGTTTTCTGACTAGTCTTATCGGACTAGTCTTGTCTGTCTAGTATTGCCTATCTGGTCTTCAGCGTCTAATGTTAACCATCTAGAATTGTTTGTCTAATCTAATCTGTCTAGTCCAACTCAAATTCAAAATTTATTAATTTTCAGATGTACATACATACATATCAGACATGTCAATAAAAGAGGAAAAGTAGTAACACTAATTTCACATAAACGTTCATATTAAAAAAACTCCTTAATACCATAATAGCATTTTGCTATTAAATGCGTTTTAAGACGTCTTCTGAATATACAATAATTAATTTGCTCTTTAACAAGTATTGGAATACGATTATAAATTTGTATACCTATGCGATCAGGTGCTCCTTTGCAGATGGTAAGATTGCTTTTTACAGGTCTTAGATTAAGGTAATTTCGTGTATTGTTTGCATATGGATCATCCCTGGCACCAATCAAATGCCTATTTTTATGGATATAACAAGCTAGCTCCCATATATATATATATATATATAAACATGGTACAGTTAGAATATTTAAGTTTCTGAAATATGATCTGCAAGATTTAGTAGCTGCAATACCCGAGATTGCTCTTATCACCCTCTTTTGCGTTAGAAATATCCGTTGAGAATGTGAGGAAATTCCCCATATTTGAATACCATAAGCCATGATCGACTGAAGTTCGGCATGGTATATGCTTAGGAGACCATCCACCCCCACAGTTTAACGAACTTTTCTTAATAGATAGCACTTGGAGTTCAGTTTTTGCACTATTTCAGAAGTAGTTGACGACCATTTCACTTGTTTTTGACGAATTAACTTGCAGTTGCAGTTTCCAAGTGAAATGTCTTGAGTGGGGTTTCTTCTGTTGCACTGGAATACTACATAACTAGTTTTACCAATATTTAAGAGTAGGTTATTAGCACAGAACCACTCATAGGGCTTTTCTAAGGTAGTATTTAGTTTAGCAGTCGTTTCTTCTAGGGAATGTTCCGAAAATATGATGCTGGAGTCATCCGGATAGTGGGTACAATGATTTTGGCCGATAAATTTTACCATATCAGCAGTGTAGAGGGAGAACAGGATCGGGGCTAAGATACTTCCTTGCGGGACACCTAAGCCTAAGACTGTGGTATTTGATTGTCCTATCCTCTCTGTTGAATTTATTTTGACAAATTGTTTCCTGTTGCTCAAGTACGATTCAAACTAGCGCCCTGCCTTTCCTCTAATTCCATAGGAGTATAATTTGGATAGGAGTTTGTCATAAGCGACGCAGTCGAAGGCCTTGGAGAGGTTGCAGAAGAGTCCCACCCGACGTTTGCCTTCATCCACTTCCTTTAAGATTTTGTTATAGAAATCATTGATAGCTGTAGCTGTGGATTTGTTTACAGAAGCCATGTTGCTGGTTTGAAATTAGCTCATGTTCCGCAGTGAAGGGCATTAGTCGGTATTCCATGGCGTATTTCCAATATCTTTGCCATTACTGATACCAACGATATCGGCCTGTAGTTATTTTTGTCCAGCCGGTCTCCTTTTGTAAATACTGGAGTAACAGTGGATATTTTAAGTATATCAGGTATCATTTCAGATACGAACGATCAATTAATAATGTGTGTGATGGGTTCAATCAGTTCATATTGAAATTCCTTGATGATATTTGCAGGGAGATAGTCCGGGCCATACGTCGATTTATTTTTTAATTTCTTTAAAATTAGTGTCATCTCCGTGGGAGAAAATTCCTCGAGGTACATAGAATTGTTGTTTCGGAACAGGTGCTCGTTTTCCAAACTTATCGAAGGAATATTTTGGGTTATATTTTCTGGTGCAGCTTTAAAGAAGTCGTTGAATATAGAGGCAACTGCATTAGGATCTTTGGCTTGATGATGAATGTCTTGTTTGCTCCGAGTTTTATTAGAGAGTTCATCTACAGTTTTCCATAAAGTTTTTTTGTTTATTAGCGGAGTTGTCTAATTTCTTTTTATAATAGTTTTTCCTAGTAGTAAGTAATAGATTTTCTTGACATTTCTTCTTCACAGTGTAAAAAACTGTTAATATGGGATATTTCTATTGCATGCTGTACAAATCTTTTAAGTTCCTGCTTGACTGTTCAACCTCTTTAGTTATCCACGATTATTGTTTAATATTAATTTTTTTAGTTGGACATAATTTAAATATATAATATTGCAGCAGTTGAATGAATGCAGCCGTCTTTTGTTCGCAATCCTTTATGTTGTAAATTTCAGACCAAGATTCCCCCTGAAGAGCTTGTTTCAGCTGCAGCTTGTTGGAGGCACAAAAGTTTCTAATATAGAAATAGTCTTGTTTACATTTTTTACACTTCAGGACATATATGGGTATAGCAATCAAAATAAATTTATGATCCGATATAATGGTATCATCGACCGTGACAGTGGAAGGAAGATTTCTCCTCGCAAAAATATTATCGAGACTTTTTGAAGTTCTTGTTATCCTAGTGGGCACACTTACTTTATGATCTAGGCCATAAGAATGCAACATGTTTATTAGATTATCTTTTTCTTTGGAGTCTCCTAGAAAATTGATATTGAAGTTGCCAACAACAAAAATGTTTTCGTACTTGTGAAATATGGAATCAAGTAACTCTTCGAAGATAATAAATGTATAGATACTTTCAGCAGGTAGTCTATATATAACAACTATAATCATTTTATTTAAGGCTGAGTTCCTTACCACACATTTCAATTTGTTTTTCCACCGATTTTTCGCGCGATATCCAGTATAGTGCAACCAACTACTTACAAATGATGCTTTTATCCAAATAGTTGCGCCACCACCAATAGATTTAGGATTTAAAATAGATTTAGTCTTGTCTGTCTAGTCATGTTTGTTTAGTCTTGTTTGTCTAGCCTAGCCCAACTAGTCTTATCTGTTTAGTCTTATTTTTCTAGTCTTGTCTGCATAGTCTTGCCTGTTCAGTCCTGCTCGTCTAGTCTTGTCTCTGAAGTTTTGTCTGTCTAACCCAGTGTTTCCCAAAGTGTGGTACGCGTACCCCCTGGGGTTCGGGAATAGTTTGCGAACAAGGAGAACCAGGCTTTGGCTGCGCCTGATGTAACAAGCAGCTTACATTTTTTTCGATAATAAACATAGCAGAATAATAAAAAACTTCGTTACTTGTTAGTATTGCGTATGTGTTATATGTATGCGTAGCGTTGCCGGACGCTGGAAATGAACGAGAATCTGAAGATTTGGCTCGGAGACAATGGCCACATCCACTCTCTCTCTCTCTCTTCATACAAAGTCTTCCACAGCAATCCACCTTCAATTGAACCTGTTATGAAAAAAGTAAAGAAATCTCGTATGTACGACAAAGAATATCTTAAATTTGGATTCTCGTGGACTGGAGATCAAAAACAGCCTATTCCACTTTGTGACATTTGTTCCGAAAATCTATCAAATGAAAGCGTGAAACCATCCAACTTGAAACAAAATTTTGAAACAAACCACAATTAGTACAAAGATAAACCAATCGATTTTTTTTAAAACAAATTTAAGGATTTAAATCGGCTGGGTTTGGAATGCTGGACCAGATCCCTCAGGCCAGGCGTGTGTGCGATAATTTGAATGTTGGCTCCGTAGCCTACATCAAAAGTGAGAATGTGGTGTGCATGGGAGGCGACGAGACCGGGGACTCTCAGAGGAAGTACCATTTCATCGCCCGCATGGATGACTAAATCGAAGGCGCTGAAGAAAGAGCTTTTGAGACCTTACTACGTATGAAAGAACTTTGTGCAAAGGCAGAGAGGAATAAGTTCGCTATCGGTGTGGCTGAGAACCTGGGCATCTGTGCAGTTAAAAAAATGGTGGAATGTGTGTGACATGGTATAAGTGTTGAAATAACCCTATACTGGAAGAATTTTTAGGGCGGAAAGCCCAGAGTGCAAGGGCCTGGAGGCACCAGAACGACTCAAGCCGAGCTGGTGAAGAAGACAGAGAGTGTAACATACGCCCAGATGGTGGATGTCCTGAAAATGGAGGTAAACATGAAGGACATGTACAGGGGATGAAGAAAAGCCAATCGGGGGACCTCATCGCCAGAGTGAAAGATGAGGGGGAACAGAAGCGACTGGATGAGAGAATCGCCCAAGTGAAAGAGGCTGTAAGGGATGTAAGGACGGAGTTGGGACTCAGAAGTGTCCTTGTTAGGGGCATTGACGAGGCTACCACCATCGATAGGATTAAAGTAGCCATTCAGGAGGCGTCGTAATGCAGGGAGATAAGTTTCTCCGCATTATGCGAGGAGGGGCCAGTATGACGGTAGTCACTCTACCAGTGCGAGCAGCACGGACCATACTGGAGAAAGGTAGTCTTAAGGTCGGCTGGATTATGTGCCGTGTGACTGAAGATAACAAGTCGGTCAGGTGCTTCAGATGCCTTGGCTTCCTGTACCTGGCGACAGCATGTAAGGGAGTAGAAAGGAAGAATGCGTGTTTGCGATGTAATGAAAGGAGGCACAAAGCACACAGGTGCACGGCCAAAGAGGCTAAGTGCTTCGTGTGCGGACTGAGTGCGCATAGGGCGGTTTCTAGGGACTGCCCCGTGTATAGGAAATTGTGTGATGAGAGCATGAAAGAGAAGCTCCACAGAACCAGAAAATGCTAATATTGCAGGCGAACTCAAATAGAATTGCGGCTGCAATGAAGTTGCTGTGGAAGAAGGTGCATAAAGAGAGAGTGCAAGCCATTGTCTCCGAGCCAAATCTTCGGATTATTGGTAATGGAGGCTGGCACGTTGACCGGTGTAGGAATGTTGCTGTGAGGATTTTCCAATCGGAAATTCACATGCTAAAATATGGGTCTGCAAATGGTTATGTGTGGATCGAATGCGAAAACTGGGTCTTGTATGGGTGCTACATCTCGCCTAACATTACCTTAGAGCAGTATGTAGCATTTATGGATGACCTAAGGACCAGTATTTGAACTTAAAGTTTTTCTTAGTAATCAATTTGAGCTGACAAACTGTTTACATGACTGGAAATGGCTCTGTAAATTAGCATACTTAGCAGATATATTCACTGTTCTAAATTATTTCAACTTATCGTTGCAAAAACTTCATTGTTTCAAAATAGATGCTGATACTCTGAAATGTATAACACAGCATTTAGAGAATTTACAAGTGCGCCTGAAAAAAAAAATTCCTGATTTAAACAAAAATATTGAATGTATAAGATATCCGTTCATCATTATTACAACATCCATGCCAGAAGGTTTATCGCATGCAGAAGACCAATTATTGGAACTAGCTTTAGACGGATTTTTAAAAAATAAACATAAGTGGAACAGTGGATCTTAATTTCATTCTGGTTGCAAATGCAACATGTTTAACCAGATATAACAGAGAAAATATTGAAATACATTTGGCCTTTTCCAACTTCATATCTATGTGAAGTTGTTTTTCCAATTCCTATATGTGGAGCGACTTAATATCTACAAATGCTGAGATATTTGTAGATATTATGTCAAAAAAGAAACAGGCTTTTGAAAACCAAATTATGATGCTCTTCAGTCTCAACATAAACAATTTCATCCGTCTCATTAATATAACTTTTATTTTATTTATATTTTATTATGAATGAACTTTATTTTTCGTTTATTGTTTATTATTATTTTGTTTATGTACTAAAAAAAAAGAAAACAATAAATATACTTTGATTGTTCATGAGAATAAAGCTTTTGAATTACTGTTATTTTAATATTCAATTTAAACACGTTTCACCTTGAAAATTTTCAAAAAAATCGGCTCCGACGCACTTTGGGTGGCTCAAGGGGTACTTAATATTACGAAAATTATAGAAGGGGTATACAGATGTCGAAAGTTTGGGAAACACTGGTCTAACCCAATCCGTTTAGTCGTATTCGTCTAAGTTCGACTCTATATACTTGCTTGCCAAGCCTTGTCTGCCAATTATATTGTAATTTAGTTAATTACAAATTTAAGATGAAATAATTAATTTGCACAATAAAACAATTCATAAACAATCCGTGCGACACCGCCAGTTTTAATTAAACTTTACCGCTGAAAACAAATAAACAAACAAGTCTTCGTTTTGCTGTAGCTGCAATAAAACGACCTTTAATTTATTACCGGAATGAAATTAATTATAAAACATTCGACAATTAGCCGAACTATAATTTACAATTTATAAACGTGTTTGTTTATTTTCGCCAATAACCACTTCATTTATTGGTACTTTCAGCGTTTTTACTTTTCGCTTTAATTGTTCAATATTTACATTCCAATATTTATTTGTCGGAAATTGCAGCCGGTCTCTGTCACATATTGAAACATTCTCATACAAGCCGATTTATTGTTTTATTATGGAAAACATTGCGCAGAACTCGACAAAATTAGCTAACTTACGATCTTACAGTCTCAAATTATTAATCCATTAATATACTAAAACTACTTTTATGAACATAGAAATTAAATTAAACTAAACAGAAATGTTTTATCTCTATAGCCCATTTGCATAGTCTTATTTATCGAGTATTGCATGTTTTGATTTGTTCAATCTTAATATACAGATATATCATAGTAAATATTAATCAAAACTACTTTAATGACGTGCTACATGTCCAATTAGAAATTTAAATTGATAATTAGAATTTCAATTAGACTTTGAATCAAAGTTCATGGAGTACTTTAATAATAATTGTAATAATCCTGGGAGCTGTCTGAGAGTTGTGAAGCCACGAGATGTGTCGATGCGAGCGTAAAGGAATTCCGTCCGAGTTCCAGTTCTCACAAGAGACACAGGCATGTCTAGATGGTAATGGTAATAATAATAATAGCATTGTCCACGCGTCCATTCATTTATCGTCGTCGGAATTCGGTTACGTAACGTACAAATTTCTCTTCTCTCACGGAAGTATTCTTGGTACGGTGTTTTAGTTTAGAGAAGATAGTCCGATAGACATATTTGACCCAAAAAGCGCTTCGATTCGTAGTAGAAGATAGTAAGTAGGATGGAAAAGGAATTATCATCTTGTATTTAACATATAGTTTCAATCGAGAATTTATGTTCAGGAATTTATTGAAATATGGTTTTTTGTCTTCCTTGATAACAGAAGTTAACATAATTTCATGCTAAAATATGCAATTATGTTCGGTTTATCGACGTTTTCAGGGAAAAATATTTCACAAAAAAAATTGTTTTTGTAGCCATGTTTGAAACAATAAACATTTAAAATACGAAGGTTTTGTCTTTGTTTCAAGGTTAATCGCCAACGGGAAAATCATTACATAGGGAAAGGAATTCTTATAGGCAATTTAAGTCTTCATAGGTTTTATTTGAAACATTTTTAAAAATATCGCTTCGTATCGAAGTTATTCTCAAACTTTTGGGACAAAAAAACTGACAAAATAATAAAGTTTTGATATTCTTCAAGGCTGATTATTGGCTAAATGACTAAGCTAAATACCTAACCTAACCTAACAAGGTGGACTGAAACCTACAAAATAACTTACAAATTTCAGGCGAGATTTGTTTTGGTAGTCCTAAAAAGACTTAATAACTGATATAGAGCTCCGGAAAGGCTGAATATATTTATATATTCAGGTTGTGTTCCGTTTGTTTTAAGTTTGTATGATTTTCTATAACGTGGATGGTTTCACCAATTCTATCTTATCAGTTCAATCAATAACCTGCTAAGTTCTTGTCTCTCTCACAAAATGTCAAAATTATAAACATCTAATCCTAAACACCACATGGGTTTACAAGTGAGTGGTTTACAAATTATTGTTCATGGAAGCAAAGCTGTGCTGATGAGAGATTAATCTCAAAACGCGCCCACAGATGGCTATCCACTTAAGATATTGGAAAGACATGAAACAATGTTAATTTTATGGTTTTTGTTGAGTGCCACGAAGGTGGACTGAAAGCTATAAAATAACTTACAAATTTCATGTGAGATTTGTTTTGGTAGTCCTAAAAAGACTTAATAATTGTTATAGAGCTCCGGAAAGACTGAATATATTTACATATTCAGGCTGTGTTCCGTTTGTTTTAAGTTTGTATTATTTGAAACATTTCTCAAAATTCACACACAAAACCAAACACAAAACTTTTTGTTTGAAAGTTGATTATTACCATCCTGACAGACAAAAAATTATAATAACAAGGTTTCTTATAGAAAATTCTTTATCAATTATTTTTTATTTAATCTATATAATTATATTCGAATTCTGTTCTCAAAAATTCGTCTAATTTACGAGTTATTATCGATCGCATTTCTGAGAAAAAAAAATTAAAACAAGATCTGTATTATTACAATCAACACTACAAACGTGAACTTTAAGGCCGATGTGGATCTAGTCTCTGCCGAGTTCTGTCTATCCAGTCTTGTCTGTCCAATATAGCGGAAAAGGCAAAATGAAGTATGAAAAGGACCCGTAAAATATGCGCAACTGTTACGCTCGATAATATAGAAATTTTTCTCTTCAATTTTTTTTTATGCATTGTGGCAACATATACAGGAACTAACGGAGAGATATCACCATATCTTCTACAAATAATCCAATGCTACTTATTTGATAACAGCATCTCTCTCCACGCTAAAAATTATGTCCGTGTCTATAGCGTCAGCAATGGTATTCCACAAGGTTTTGTAATGGGACCGACACTCTGGAATGTACTTTATGGCGGTGTTCTCAAGCTACTAGGGGGAGAAAGAAGAAGAACTAGGTACTAGGGGGAGACAACATAATAGAATTTGCGGATGATATGGCACATATCATAGCAGGAAAAACGGAAACGGGAACTATGCTTGGAGCCAACCAAGCTTTAAAATAAATCACCAGATGGATGACATCAAAGTCCCTCCAGCTAGCGTCTGAAAAATCAGAAAAGTGTTGAGTGTGGATATTAAGCCAATAGTTCCCTACAATATCTTGTGATCACTATTGACAAAGCCTGTTTTTCAAAACGTGGTGGAAAGCGCCTTGAAAAACTGCCAAATGTGGGAGGTCTCAGGAGCAGTAAACGAAGACTTCTATCAGTATGGCTCATTCCGCCATGCTATATGGCGCTCCTATAGGGACAGAAGCACTAAATAAAGTGAAAATAAACCAGCTAGCTGTATACCAAAGGAATATGGCGAGTCAGCAGTGCATACCGAACAGTATCGCAGATAATTGCAGGTATTGCACCCATTGAAATACTGGCGAAGTATAGGAAGGAATGTTACGAGACAACTAAAAATCAAATCGTAAGGAAGATGGCCCATACCAATATGACTGAAGCATGGCTGGAAACGTGAAACAACCCCATAAAACGCTATTGGACGAGGATTCTTATCCTGGACATCAACACCTGGAATGGTTGACGACACGGTGAAATAATTTATTATTTCATGATGTTTCCGAGATTATCTACACAAATTCGGGAGAGCATCTGATGCACACTGAGTATACTGCGGCTTGATCGACAGCAATCTTTGAGTGACCAATATGGGAGAAAGAGCGTGAGATTTTCGGAAACAACACACTAAATCCCAAAAATATGATGGCCAAACTTCAAAAATCACAGGAAGACTGGAACAAGATCCACAAAATAATCTAAATATTAAATACTGAAAAGGAAAAGGACGCGAAAGAAGTAATCAAACCCATAATCGCCCGCAGTGTGGAAGGGAGAAGGGGATAGTACTAATATGGCGATATGTCAACCACCAGCCTTATGAAATGCAATTAGCGGTCCCGAGGTATCTTTGGATTAGTTTCACGGAGTGCACTTGTATGGTTAACCGTAAGTTAAGTTCATCCCATATAAAACAATTAAAAAAGTCTTGTCTGTTCAGCCTCGTCTGTTCAGTCTTGTTCGTCTGTATAGTCTTGTCCGTCTCTGAGTTACTAGGCACTGTAGCACACAATCAGAGATAAATTGGAAACAAGCAGCAACCTTTATAAATTAGCATCCGTTCAACGGAAAATTGTACTGATGATATTCAGTGCATACCGTACTGTTTCCGGGGAGGTAGCAATAATTATCGCTTGTATTACACCTATTGATCTGCTCGCGAAAGAGAGAATAGTTGTAAAAAAATTAAGAAACAACTTATACGCTAGAAAGAAAGCAAGAGCAAACCTACTACAAGAATGGCAAGAAAGATGGACAAATCGGAGAAAGAACAGTGGACTAGGCTATTAATCCTAGACGTAAATATATGGACTAGGCCAGAACACGGAGAAGTCAATTACCACCTAATACAATTCCTAACTAGTCACGGTTGCTTCAGGCACTTCTTGCACCTGATTAGAAGAGTAGCGATGCTGATGATGATGAAGACACAGGCTATCCAGTGTTGTCATCATCATAATCATCATCATCTTATCGCAGCCTGTCTCGTCCACTGCAGGACGTAAGCCTCTCTTGACCTCTTCCATCTATTTCTACTCTGGGCTAACTGGAACCAGTTACTAGCAAAGCGTTTTACATCATCTGTACATCGGATTGGTGGGCGTCTTCTTCTGTACGTCTCCTGCCTAGATCATCATTCCAGGATCTTTCTGGATCTACCTGCTGTTTGGCATTCTTGCGACTTGCCCAGACCAGTTCCATTTTACTTCTGTAATTTACTTAATTCCATCACTTAAACCCATATCGCTATCCTAATATTTCGTTTCGAACTCTTTCTATTAATGTGATTCTTAGCATGGAAGGTTACAAGGCTCGTTACGATACCCTGATCTTTTGGACAGACTTTTGTGTGAGCGTTAGAGCCTCTTCTCCCTATCTTAGAAAGATGAATTGGTCGAACAGCTTGCGTTTTAGGCAGTTAGGGATGAAGGATTTAAAAATCTGTTTAAGTTTTCAGTAGACTGCCCGTGTTAGTCTCAGCCTCATTCCAATCTCGCATGTCTGGTTGTCTCTACCGATTTTAATCTCGTCGCCTAGATACTTGTATGAGATGACCTGCCGAATATCATTCTCTCCCATTACAAGGTTTCAGACAGGGACTAGGTTGGTCATAAATTCCGTTTTGGAGATGACTTTCTATGATAGTTCTGTCAGCTTATTACGATTTTTTTCATCTTATATAGTCTATACGAAATTAACACAATGTCGTCTGAAAACCGTAGATGATTGAGGTTTTTGCCATTGATGTTTAGCTCTTATCTTCCAGTTCCATGGTCTTGAACATGTACTCCATAAGGGTAGTGAAGTGTAAAGGAGTTTAGGCTAAACTCCTCTCTAGTCTATATCTGTCTGTTTTACCGTGTAGTTTTACGTATGCGGTAGCATGTTTTTATGTATGTTGTAGAGTGGCCGAGTACCTATGGTCTATTCGACAGTTGGCCAGTGCCTTGAACAATTCTCTGTGGTTGATTTGAGTCGAATGCCTTTTCATAGTCCTCAAAAGTTAGGATGAGTGGCTTATTGTACTCGGTACATTTCTCAATTAGGGGTTTGATGGCTTGCAGGTGATCATCTGTTCCATATCCAGCTCTGAATCCTGCTTGTTCAGGGGGTTGCTCAAGCCTGTGTGTAAACTGTGGTAAAACTGACACTGCATACCAATTCAAATTTTTATTGTTATGAGAATGGTATATGAGAAAACGAAAGGGACGAAGTTGAGAAGAACATAGATACTCTCCTCAACGCATGAAAAATTGGATAGATTCTGGAGAATAGACAAAATTGGGACAGGGTACACAAACTTATTCATATAATGCCTTCGACGGTAGAAGCAGACGCTACACAAAGCATAGAGAAAACAAATAGATAGTTAGACATAACTAGCACTGGGATCCATACGACAAACATTTCCGGAGTCTTCCTTTGTCTAGGCTTGTCTATCTAGTCTTGTATGTGTAGTCTTATCTGTCTAGCCTTGTCTATCTTGTCTTGTATTGTCTATAGTCTATCTTGTCTTGTATTGTCTATAGTCATATAGTCCTTGTCTATCTTATCTAGTCAAAGGCCGAATGAATATTTTCTGTCTAGTCCTGTCAATCCAATCTTGTTTGTCCATTCTCCTCAGCAGTGTAGTTGACAACATATCGGCCTGGCAACCGGGAGGCTCGGATTCGAATCCCGGTGGGGGCGGCAACAACTATGGCGGTTTCCACTAATCGTCCGGGTTGCCCACCTACTAAAAGCCAAAGTGGAATAGGGGGTTTAGTGAATCTTGACTCTCCATTCTAGTCTGTCTAGTCTTATCTGTCTAATCTTATCAGTCTAGCCTTATCTGTCTAGTCTTGTCTATCAGGTCTTTATAGACTTATCTGTTTAGTCCTGTCTGTGTACTCTTATCTTCCTAGTCTTGTCTGTCTTGTCTTGTATATCTAGTCAAAGGCCGATATGGATCTTGTCTCTCTAGTCCTGTCTTTATAGACTTGTCTGTCTAGTCCTGTCTGTGTACTCTTATCTTCCTATTCTTGTCTGTCTTGTCTTGTATATCTAGTCAAAGGCCGATATGGATCTTGTCTCTCTAGTCCTGTTTATCCAATATTGTATGAGCATCCTTGTTTGTCTAATCTTAACAGTATAGCCTTATCTGTCTAGTCTTATCTATCTAGTCTTGTCTCTCTAGCCCTGTCTTTATAGACTTCTCTGTCCAGTCTTGTCTGTGTAATCTTATCTGCCTAGTTTTCTCTGTGTTGTCTTCTATATCTAGTCATGTCTACCTAGGCTTGTCCGTCTAGTCTTGTATGTCTATTTGTCTGTCTAGTCTTGTTTGTCTAATCTTGTCGATCTGATCTTGTCTGTTTTGCCTTGTTTGCCTAATCTTGTCAATCTGATCTCGTATGTCTTGTCTGTGTATCCTGTTCTGTCTAGCCTGCTTGTCTAGTCTTGCCTATCTAGTCTTGTCTTGTCTACTGAAATATTGTTCTTCAGTACATTTTTATCGATAGGTTCCAATGTTATTTAAGTAAAACATTTTTTGTAATTTAAATTTACAACGTCGTGTTTCTCTGAGGGTGTATTCTTAATAATCTATAAATTAAAAACAAATCTAACATTCTGTATTATATTTAGATGAATTTCTGTAAAATCTAACTAGGAATTGATACGTGTTTACAAAATGGTGTTAGATATAAAGCGGAATTAAGGTCGTGAACTTTAGTAAATTCTTTTTGGCATGAATGTCGCCGTAGCATTTCATATATTTTTACCAGATGTTAAGCGAAACTTATTTATACTAAACACAAACATTGCACGGATGATTTGAATCTAAATCTATGCGGTGCAGACAGAGTAATCGTGATATGATCGTGTCGATTTTGGTGCGACTCAAAATGTTTATGAGACATTGTTTAGAGTACGAATATTTTTTTTGCGAAAATAGCTCGCGTTTAAATATTTATAAACGATTTGTTTTATTTCTATTTAGAAATAAGAATAAACATTTCTTAATAGAAATAAAAGAATTAAAATTGTAAGCTTTCCCACGATTATAAATGGGAAACAGGTCGTAATTTTGTCTGGTTTTTTATTTGTGGTGCCCCAAGGCATTGTCATTTATTTATACATTAAGGCCTTAATTTGAAATATTTTTTATTTCGAAAAAATGCATTATTTATGGGTCATTAGGTACACAATCTTACAAAAAAGTCTAAAATGCAAGCGAAGAAGACCAATTTCTCTTTACAAAATCTCAAAAAACACGGTTTATGAATGGAAGCGTTGAATAAACGATGCGCTTTAAATAAACCCGCTGAAAACACAAAGTAGATTCCGAGAAAACAAAATTTATATTTTTGAAAAATTTCGTTATGTTGATTAAAAATGACAAATGAAGACATTCAATTTAAATAACTAATGAGTTGCTTTGCTTGCAATATCTTTATTTTCTTCAGTTAATTCTCTGTTTTGTCGTTTTGTCGAAAACACATTATTGTTAATTATTAAGGTGTTATTACAGTTATTGCCTAAATAATAGGAGGCAACAAAATACAATACAATTATTTTATTATTTATAAGACAGTTGATTTTCCCGCTTTAGAATAAGCAATTAACTCGGATATTATAATTTAAATATTCTACCAATCTTCCAAAATACAAATTCTCGCTTTGAAGAAATCAATTCAAATTTTAATCTATTTTTATAAACTAAATACGATGAATTAATGATACCTTTAGAAAAGCATCTGTTTAGTCTAGATTTATCTAGCCTATGCAGAGGTTTTGATTTGTTTAATCTAGCACTAGTTTGATTCCATATATTTTCATTAATTTAGTATGGATTTCTTCCTTAACCTAGCATGTGTTTAGTCCACAACCAAAATAGTCTATTAAGCTTCGAACGATTTAGCCTAGAAATAGATTAGTTCAATAATTGTTGAACTGCCTACGCTAGAAGTTTTAATTTTTTTAATCTGAAACTTTAATAGATACTAACAGATACTAGATACATGTTCATTGCTTCAGACATGAACCAGAGTTGTTTAAATTTTCATTTGTTTTATATAGAATTATAGTAGTTCACAAAAAAATAATTTATTTAGTCTAGAAGTAGACTTAAATCTTTATCAAATAGACCGTCCTATAAATATCAACCGCCCTATAAATAGTAAATGAATTGTATTGTATTTTGTTGTCTCATATTATTTAGGCATTAACTGAAATGACACCATGGTGTGTTTTTTGAGATTTTTTAAAGAGAAATTGGGATTTGATTAAATTTTGGACATTGCTATAAGATTTTGTACCTAATGAACCATAAATAATGCATTTTTCGAAATAAAAACTATTTCAAATTAAGGCCTTAATACATAGGGAAGCGTTTTCAAAATCGTACCGGTCAGTTAAATCGTACCATCCGCAAATTTCGCTTAATAACAATTTTTCGTGTTGTTCAGCAAGTTGGTTTTTAAGTTAATCGATAATTGAAACAATCTAAGCCGAAATATTGATATAAAGTTGTATATAACAGCGGTGGTAGAGAGTTACAAAAATACCAAAATTGTAAAATTTAAGTTTAGTTGCAATTACGCTGGACATGCTAATGGTAACATATTATAGGTATATTGTTGTATTAACCCTTAACCACCTGCCATACGTCTCAGCTGAGAAAATTACTTTGCTACTTTGGGTCTGAGAGACGTATGTCAGGTGGTTAAGTGTTCACATAAGTTCACAAACATAAGTTCACATGTTAAAAACCTAACCTAAATATGACAAGTGTAAAATTTGCTTAGAATACACTCTGAAAATAAACTATTTCCGAATATCAACAAGTTCAACGGGTTTGCTAAATCGTACCTCGGCAAGTTCTAAAGACTTCGAAGCAAGCTCTCTTTTAAATAACCTACAAACTATAAAAGAAGATGTCAATAGCAATGTATCTATAATAAATGAAGCTTTTAACACTCTGAAATTTGTCCACTTCCAATAATCACGCAAAAAAGAAAAACTGTAGTTCGACTAGAGGATATTATGATTGAATGCGTAAAATGTTTTATCTGGGTACATGAGTCATGTGCCAATATTACAAAAGTTAAACAATTATATTATTGTCCAGATTGTTAAAAAAATCTATCCGGTACGATTTACACTACCGGTTTTGAATTTGTATCTTAGTGTTAATTATTTGAAAATTAAAGTAAAGTTGTAGTTATTATGTTTATAAGATAACTGATAGTGTACACATGTTTTCTAAATGCCATTTTATCAAACTACTAAGCTAAACTCTCAGAGGGGCTTACCAAAAGTGTGCCATATAGGTTAAAAGTTATGTGGTACGATTTTACAAACTTCTCCCTGAATAAATGGCAATGCCTTGGGGCACCACAAATAAAAAAGCAGACAAAATTACGACCTGTTTCCCATTTATAGATTGTACAGATAGAGTGCATTAGGTTACAGTCTGTGCACACGAGAACAAACCTAGTAAAAGAATGTTTCAATTTGTTTAATCTATAATAGAAGTTGGCCCGACCAATTTGGTTCTGAAAATCTAGAAGGAGTGAAAATCTAACAATGAAAAACTCATACCTAGAACAAGTCCACCTATACAAATATCTCGGCAACGAAATGCACCTGATTGAGGAATTGAGTGATTTTGAGGAAGATCTCACTAAACCCCCTATTCGACTTTGGCTTTTTAGTATGCGCCACCCCTGTATCTGATTTCTGCATTCATTTAGAGTGGACAGCCCGGACGTTTAGTGAAGACCGCCCCAGTTGTCGCCACCCCGACCAGGAATCGAACCCGGGTCTCCCGAAATGGCAGGCGGGTATGTTGCCAACTACACTACCGAGGAGACAACGAAATCCACGTGGAAAGATATAACCAGACTTGCCAACTTGCGAGAAGATAGGGCTGGGCAGTAGGGTGGTCCAAAATATTTTTGTTTTGTTTTTCACTTTCTACAGTAATAACCTTGTAAAATTTCAGGTGACTTTAGCGAAATAGGGGCGAAGGGTACTCAAGCGAGTGTATTTTTTTTATATTTTTGAAAAATAGCATAGTTTGATTTCTTGGTTGCAGGTTAGGTTTAAATAAATCATATTAAGTGGTAACTAAATCATATTAATAATGAAATAGAACCCATATAGTGTTTAATAAACGAATGTTGAAAAAACGTAATTACTAGACTCCGAATAAATGTACCAGTGCATTAAAATGAATTGTTTAACACGTAATAAATATGACATTTTTCTGCTTGAATGTCGAGAACCATTACCAAGGCTAAACCAACTTCCAATACTTCGGCAAGTTTTATTACGTTATCGCCAAATACTACATGTCTCAAAAAATGTCAAAGGTTTGGCGCATATAATCATTCAACAATTAATAGAGGTGTGGAATAAGTCTGGTATTCCGACAAAACAATCGAATCACCGCATTGGAAAACTTATTAAACTTCATAAAAATTCGCTGCTTTTGAAAAAAAATAAAACTAGATATTCAGAAGTACAGAAAAAAAGAGAGATTTTTTCACAGCAGAGCTAGGCAAACTTTTTGACATTGTCCATTCAAATGCCATAAATTCAATTACAATTTCGGAAGATAGAGACTTTCTTATTGACCAAAGAGATGAGCGCAGGATGATTATGACTTCAATCGACAAGAAACTACAAAAAACCAAAACGTTTGGTTTTTTTAAAACCAAACGTTCTATAGAGCGAAAACAAAGAGCTGAAGAATTAAGATAAAAGGCAGCTGAAAACAATACATTGACTTCAGTTGTATCAAGTCAAAATCTTTATACGTGATTGATGATACTTGATTCTAGCTTTAGTAGCACTTCCAGTACCCCTAGCATAGATGAGGATTTTGTAGTGACATTAGCAAAACCGAAGAGCGCTACTAGTGCTAGTGACAGTGCATCATTGACTAGAGGTATTTTTGCACAAAATGTTACCAGCGCTCTTGACCTAACAAATTAAGCGATCGAGATACAGTAAAGAATTATTTTGTTGTCTGCTGCACTTGGTTACAATCCTGTTTCACTCCCTATTTCGTGGAGCTCAATTCGACGAGACAGAAAAAAAGTAGGTGGTAGTATCACATAGAACATTCCAAACGCTCTGTTCAAAATTTCAATTACCTCCCGAGACTTGGGGCGATAATGATGATTAACTTCAAGGTTAAATTTGCATAAGAAACTTATGCGTGGTCAACGATACTGCGGAAAGAGCTGTAAAATTATTTGAAGATTATAATACGATACATTCCAAAAACGAGAAACAATTTATCGTTCATGTAGTGGAACATAACCGAAAAATCGTTTCTACTAAAACATCTAAAAAAGCGTTAGGTTTGTTACCTAGTTTCAGGTTGAAAAAGCAGAACTGTATTATTAATATTTTATGTCCTACACTCTACACATGTTAATAATATTTTGTGTCTTATTAAATACTACTTTGGATTAAAAATAATTTATTTTTTAGAGTTTTTTAGAGAAGAGCTTACAGTTTTTTCATAATATTCTGACTTCTGTCCTTTTTTAGAAAATTTTCATAAAATTTAGATATTTCAAAGCCGTTGAGCACCCCCCTTGTACATAAGATAGGGGGCTGAAATTTTAAAAAGATAAGACACTAGGTATGTGTAACAAAATAACGGCGTGGCGTAACCTCTACCGGTAATTTTTTTTTTCGCCATACTAATGTGAACCACGCTACTGGGCAGCATTCGGAAAGCTGATTTCAGAATCTCTATCTGCCTAATCTCTATCTGCCTAAAAAAAAATCACTATCTGCCTAAAAAGAGAAAAAAAAATCTCTATCTGCCTTAAAAGGAATTTATTCAATCAGTGTATTTTGCCTGTATCTCATTAAAAATGCAATTAATAATAAAACAGTTAAAATTGTATTTAATGCAAATGGCCATGTTATGTTAATACATCTCTTCAAACCGTGGTTTCCCAAATAAACTAAAATATAGTACTGTTATCCCGATTCCCTAGGTCAATAATACATGGATGTCAACTAAATTTAGACTAATCAACACGCTACCTACAGTAAAAAAAAAATAGAAAAAGTAGTAGATCAAACAAATGATCAACCGAGATTTAGAAAGAACCATTGTGAAACTGCACTACTATAAGGGTAAGATAATTATTGCAGAAATTATTGATCTCAAAAGAGCTTTTGAAACTATAGATAGAAATATTCTAATTTATAAATTTAAACTTCAGAGGGGTAGTATAGGATGCGCCAAAACAGCTAGTGCATTTTGAAGGGGCTATTAAAAACAAACGGCGCAACTGACATGGGGTTTATTTTATTTCATTCTGTACTTCATGCCGTATTATGTATCAAGTTTTGAAGATGAGATCAGAAAGATGATGGCCTCCAGCAGCGATACATTCATGATGATTTCTAAAGTTTTCAGCCGCATTTTGGCTCACCCCGACGGATTTGGCGGCGATTTATTCCGGAATTCGATCCTTGAGTTCTTCCAAGGTGAGTTTCTTCATGAAGCTCCACGGAAAGAAGTCGCAAATATCAGGTGAACGTGCGGGTCATTCCACATCATCCCTCAGAGAAACGAGGCGCTCGGAGAATATCTGTCGCAGTTTATCCATTGAAGTTCGAGCAGTATGGGCCGGCACTGTCCTTTAGCAACCAAATTTCTCCCAGATCGGTTTCGTCCGTTAGTTTTTCCAATAGAGGTCAAAAAAATGTCCAACATCGAAGCATAACGTTTAGCGGTGATCGTCATGGTCAGTCCATTCTCCTCAAAAAAATAAGGTCGAATCACCCCAAATATAAAAATTTGTAAACACTTGTAAGAAGTGAAGAGATTTCTCATGAAGTTTCCTCAGGTTATTTTCAACCCAATACCGGAAATTTTGTTTATTCACTGCTCCACAGGTAGAAGTGGGCCTTGTCACTCCTGAAAAAAGTTGACTTCGCCTGAATCCGATTTAACATTTCTTGAGAGCGATGCATGCGTTTTTAATTGTCAGGAAGCTTCAATTCTGGGGCAAACATAATCTTGTAGAGATGGAATGATAAATCATGTTGCAAAACCTCCTTAGTGAGCAGTCAGAAATGTCTAATTCAATTGCATCCTTCCGGGCAGAGCGCATAAGCGACTGTTGGATAACTTCACTTACTCCCACTGCATTGTAGGGTGTTCTTGCCGTTTTGGGTTTTCCTAAGACCAGTAAGATTGAAGTGCAGCCGGAACGTTCGCTACGTGGCGACGGAAGAACGGCCATTTTCCAAAAACGCACGAACGGCGAATCGACCCCTATGTTGTCCGCACCAACCCTTGGTAATGACTGAAACCGGCACGATCCTCCCGACACAATGAGACTCCTCACAAGTTCCTATATCCACCACACGGGATGTACCGGCCCCTCAAAACTGCACTATGTGTTTTGACGCACCCTATATTAAAATGGCTTGAAATTTACCTAACAGATAGAGCACAAAATATCATAATAAGAGAAGAAATATCCGAGTGTCTCGAAAACAATCTAGGGATACCACAAGGAAGTGCTTTAGGACCTCTGTTGTTTCTTCTCTACATCAATTACATTTACTTAAACACTGCGACTGCATAAATTTATTTTCAGATGATACGTTAATAGCTATTACGTGTGATGATATAAACGAAGGAGAAACGAAGTGTGATGATATAAATGAGGATAAATACAATTCTAGAAAAAGCTTCTGTATACCTCAAAGTTTGTAAATTAAAGTTAAATGTTTATAAAACACAGGCTAGAATGTACTATAGTCCATTTTTTTAAGAATGCAGTACAGGGAAGATAGGGCTTATTTGACCTTGATCTCTGATTGGCTTAAATCGAGGAGAAGTTCACACCGACGATATTTACTTCTCCATCTCTCTCTTCTCACATACATTTGCGTCACTGGCGTAGAATTTGGTGATATATGTAATTAAATGAATACAATACTACGAATAATTTCTAAATATAATGGAACGTTAAATTATACTACTAGCTAATAAGTACTAAATTATACAATAACGTTTTATATATAATTTAATATGCAATTTTAAATTTAAAGATAAAAAAATTAATTAACTCCAAATATATTTTTTTCGTGTCAATGGCTACCGTGTCAATTAATAATTGTCATCTGATCTCTGTGTATCATTTAGATTTTTTGCGTTTTTCTCCATTTATTTGTTTGTATTTTATTACTATTGTTGCCATTTGGTGTATTTAATAGATATTCAATCAAACCATTAATAAATTACCAATTTTATATTCAAGTAACTATATTTGAATTTAGCGCCAAATTTTGTAACTAGCTTGAACATTTGTCATAATGTAAATCAGGTATCTAGTTACTGCATTCTTAAAAAAAATGGACTATAGTTCAGTGAAAACAAGTCTAACTAACTTTCAAGACTTAAATATAAGTATTGACAACAAAAATATGGAAATTGTTATTAATTGCGCGTTTTAATTATATCGTAACCAAATAGTATATTTTGTAACTAGGGCGGTAGGTTGTCAATTTGACATGCGAGCGAAATTGGGCGCACGAACGAATTGAGTGCGCACATTCGCTCAAGAGGGCAATTGACAATACCGCCCGTGTAACAAACAATATTTTTTATAACTCACGCGTGGGGATGCATCTTTTTTTTTATAATGAATTTTATTTTTATTTTGTAATGAAAAAAATTTATTTTACGTCACTTTTTAATATTTAGGTCTTGATTGTTTTATTTTATTTATTTAATGGTTTTCTTTATGTAACCTAGCGATATTTTGGAATTTTTTGTACTAAAAAACGTGCGCCAGATAATAATTTTAACGCATGAGTAATAAAAATATATAAAAAATTGTATTTCTTCGGTAGAATAGGTAAATTAATTTATTTTGAATGCAGTTTGAACGTATATAATGCCACAGTATTGCCACATTTTCATTATTGTGCCTCTATTTTGTACTTATTTGGTAAAAAAAATACATATGTGATAGATATACCCCGATAGAGACTATGTTAAGTACGTTAGGTTGGCTTTCAGTTACCAAGCGTCTTACCTTTATGTCAATGATATTTATATATAAAATGCTAAAATAATATGTTACCGCAATATTTTAATGAATTAATTACATTTAATAATCAATGACTTAGATATTCAATACGAGACAAAAATTATGTATACATTTATATCATTTTTGTCTCATATTTAAAGTAAATTTAAGCTCAAGTAAGAAATCCATCTTTTATATAGGAATGAATATAACAAGTTGCCATCAAACAAAGTAAATCGTTAAAAGAATTCAAAACAAAATTATCTAAATATATTAAGGAGCAAAGATAATATAAGGAACACGTGAATGTTATGGTTATTTGTATTCAGTATTTTTATTATGTAGCGAAGAACGTGTGTATATATGTTAATCTACGATAGAAGTTGGTACGACAAACTTGGATTCTGAAAATTAGAAAATCAATCAACGCTATATATGTATGTGTATGTGTAATTCAGTATAATGAGGAATGTATATTAGGTTATCTATTTAAATAAATATATTATTATTATTATTGACTTACAGAGCTGAAACACTAACATTAACAAAAAGTACAAACAAAATCTAAACTGCAAAAAGGGCCATGGAAAGGGCAATGGATATACCACCATATACCATATATAATGGATATACCGCAATAGATATACTGCCAAAAGGCAAGATATCCAACATAAGTATCAGGAGAAGCAGCGGTGTTGTGGACGGCATTGAAAGAATCACAAACCTGACGTGAAGTTGGACAGGTCACATAGCCAGATTAACACGTTGACTGTCGCAACAGAATAAAAGTTTTCATCGCACCGTGTCCCCGTATTCGCGTGACCCTTATTTGACGACTTACTAAGGATCTTCGAAAATATTTAGACAAATATTCCAGAGAAAGTAATTTTCGCCGCTATCTGAATTTGTGTGTATATCGTAACAGATCTCTTCTTCACTGCTATATGACGCACTAAAAACTCTCAATTTGTTTTTCAATATTACTCGGTACTCAGTAAAGATTCATGATCGTAATATTGTATCGAAAGAAACATATGAACATAAGGCAGCAGCACGCTTCCTACAGCGGCACAGGTGGCCTGACGGGCAGCCCTTATGGTCTTGGTCTTAAGTAGATCTCATTGCAAACACGCGTGGTAGTCAACGTGTTAAAGGACAACAAATAGACCAAGAGGATAACTGAATGGAGGCTGCGAAATGAGGCATTCCGTAGCAAAGGGAGACCCCCGCTCGATGGTCAGATGACCTAAAATGCATCCACAAAAACTGGACGACCGCAGCGCAGGACAAAGAATAATGGAATAATTGGAGATGAATATGGAATATATGAATGGAGAAGAATAATTGGAAATTGTATGCGTGGAGGTATAATTAATAACAATATATATATTATTGTGGAATACGCAGGAATTTAATTTAATTAAACAAGAATTTAAACAAGAATTCGCACATTATTAATACGGTACTTATTCATGCTGAATATGTAATTATATTACTGTACCTTAGCTTACAATATCTAAAGAAATCTTGAATTAAGATAATAATTTTTCTGTAATCTTAAAATATTGAAACAAAAGTAATAACCGTATTTTCCCTACCTAATTTAAACTCAATTTCCTCCTCGCCAAATTTTATATTTTATCATAACCTTTGATCTTCCACATTTCCCTTATCCACCTAATAGCCTAGGTGAGAAAAAAGTCCCCTAGTTAACTTTCTTCAATATAATAAGGACGGTTAGATTAAAAAACAAAAATAGCTAATAATAGATAAGTGCACTTTTCCCCATTGTGTTATTTGAGGAGAATCTGGAGCAAGACGGCTGAAAAAACTGAGTGCGTTGCACTCCGATGGCAGGAAAGACAGCTGGAAGAAGAAACAGAGTTGAGTGACATGCGATGGGGAGTAACGTGCCTAAAACTAATTAAGAGGTAGAGCGAGACGGCTGGGGTGGTTGCGCCAAAAGCTCACCCTCGATAGTTTAACTTTGTTTATTCAAAGGGAGAGGAAATCATTTATTTTTGTTGTAGTAATAAGTTTTATGTGGATTCATTTCGTCGAGTAAATAATATTACTGCTTGGAATATAAGGAAAAGTAGAATGACATGACGTATAATACAGATTTAGTTTTTATGGAAACTGTGTCAATAATTTTTAAGAACTCAATATATTTCTATATTAGATAATAGTAATAAATGGCGAAAGAGGGCGAGATGGCGTAGTTTTGTATTCGCATTTGATTTGCTAACTAAACTTGGAAATGAATATTCTAATTTTTGAAAATTTATCGAAAAGATTCCACGTATTTAATCTACAACTAGAATTGTCCAATAAGCTTTACACTAATTTAGTTCATCAATTTAAGGTTTTTAGATAATCAAGGTTTGTTTTATTTAGTCTCAAACCAGATTCTATTGGCCCTTGACCTCCTGCAGTGTCTGCCGCGCCATGTCCCTGTCCTTAGCGTCTAAGCTAGATTAGTTTCTTTCATTTATAAGCTAGATTAACTCAATAATTTTAATTCGGTCCACTACGGCAGTGGTCCGCAAACCATGGGTCGGGGGCCCAGACCCAGACCCCCAGAGGGGTCGATAAAGAAATGTTTTGGGTCTCCGAATTCATAAAATATCCGTGTGTATCAGGTAGCAGTTAAATAATGGAATGTCGATTATCATTATAAATGACTATCTATCTATTCAGGGGTCGCGATAAAACTTTAGACAAAATTTTGCAAATGTAAATAGTTTGCGCTCCACTGTTCCACAGGATCGATGGCTGGTTCGATAGTATTTTTTAATTAAAAGCTTTCTAGGAACATGATACATGTTTTCCGACTAATTTTGGGATAGTGAATCGATTGGTAAAGAGACTTCTAAGCCGTTAAAAGCCGTTCAAATAATCCGTTCAAATGACAGCGTGAAATCTGCGGAAAATGTGAGAAAATATATTACCTTATAATCATCATTTTTCAAGTGAATGGAAAATTTCAAAGTGTGTCTGAACCTGTTTTTCCTGCTGATTGCAAATATATAAATTGCATTTTGCTTGCCGCTTCCGTTCGCGAGATATGGCAAAATCGAGCGAAATTTCACGAAATTTAGTCGCCCGAGAAGAGAACTGGAAAACTAATTAAAAATTTTAGGGAAGTATAAGTGAATCTGTAGGGAAATGACCTCCTGAAAACAATAACACAATCCCTTTTTAATTATCTGCAACCGTTCTCGAGATATAGAAATGCTGGAAAATTTGAATTCAGAATTTCGCAGTAAAAAAATGAATCTCCAAAAAATTAACACATCGACTTTCCAGTATTATCGTCTAGTTTCAGTGTGTCGAAAATGATTTCTCTGGGATTTGTAGTTTCAGCGAGGTGTGAAAAAAAAACGAAAACGCACTTCTTTCCTGATGAAAACGATGGATTTTTTTGACGATTTTTTCGGAAAATTTTAGGGCGTTTTCAGATTATCCAAATTAAATGGAAGTGCTGAATACGATTTGCCAGTTTATTCGGTTAAAATTCTCAAAATATCGAAGATATAGACTTTTATCCAATTCTTTGCCATTTCCTCTCATTTATTGCAAGAATTCCGTGCGCATTCTTCGAGAATGTGCGAAAATGGTATAAATTTGTGGAAATCGGTTGAATATTGACCGAGAAGTCAATTAAAATGTAAGAGTCTTCCAGCGGATCCATGGCAGATTCGATAGTTTTTTATAATTAAAAACCTCTCAGAAACATGATATACGTTTTCCAACTCATTCTGGGGTGCTGAATTGTAAAAACTAGAAGTGGTAGGATTGGTAAAAACTAGAGTATACTGTAAGTCTTTGTAATAAGCCGTTCAAACGTCAAAACAAGGCGAAATCTACGAAAAATGCGAGAATACTATATTTGTAACTAGCGCGGAAAGTTGTCAATTTCACGGAAGAGCAAAATTGGCGAACGAACGAAGCACATTCGCTCGAGAGGAAAATTGAGAATGGGCGGTATTGTTTGTTATAAACAATATTTTTTATTATTCATGTATCAAGTTTGGGATCCAGGGGCCATAAAAAAAATAGAAACAAAAATGAAGAATTTAATTTTTAAATTGTCTCCGGTGGTGCGGATTCGTCAGAGGAACTCAGTCTCCACTCATTATTTACAGAATTTACCCTCATTTTCAAACCCTCATTTTGCTAGCCGCTTCCGTTCGCGAGATTTGACATGATATAATTGAAAAAATCGAGCGAAATTTCACGAAATTCGGTCGCCCGAGAACTGGGAAACTAATTCATATTTTTAAGGATATGTAAATAAATTCGTTGGGAAATGACCTGCTGAAAACAATGCCACAATCCGTTAATTATTATTTGTAATCTTTCTCGAGATATAGATGTATGAAGTTGATTCTATAGCAATAAAATGTATATATATATATAGCAATATATATATATATATATATATATATATATATATATATAGCAATTTAAAAAACGTCTACTTTCTATCCAAGGTTCACGTTCGAATTTTACACAAAATTTTGTGTCGCAATAGTTTTAATAAATAGTTTGCACACCACTACACTACTGTACTAAATAGATTACTTATTTAAGAAAGAAAATTGAGTAAACAATTAAATAAAACAAGTCGATATTTTATTCAATATTAATATTATAAATATATTTTGATGTTAGTGAGAACTCGTATTAATTTATTGTTGACATGCATAATTTAAAAAACTCACTATTATTTTTACAATTTGATGTCGGTCGATTAGAATTTCGGGCGAAGGTTTCGGGCATAAAATTAATTAGACCTAAAAAAGTTTTCAATTTTACTGTTAAAATTGAGATTGTTTTATTTATTTTGTTTCCAAAAGCTTATTCAGAAAAATTAAAACAACGCTAAAAAGCATATGGGTTTATTGACCCCGCTATTTTAAGTTTCTTTTTAAATAATAATTGCTTTTGAAGAAAACTAACATATAAAACTCAAATGTAGCAGAAAATAGTTCCAATTAAAAACCAAGCAAACATTTTTTAAGGTAGGAGCCCCTTAAAATAACAAAATAATTACAATCATTTCTACCAAAAACATATATAAATTTACAACAAACATTTAGATTAAAAACGCGCTTCCGTGTTCCAATAAGCATTTAAATGTTGATACTAAAGCGGATTTTACTTTATAATTACTATGATTACAAGACATACACATTAATTGCTGTTATGCAATAATAACAATATAATTACTTTCTTCGCCCATTGTCTGATTACACACAATGATAATTCTAAACGGCGTAGTTCCGACTTTTTCCTATATAAATGTAAATTTCAATATTTAAATTCAGTAGGAAAACTACATATACCTATTGTCCAAATCAGTGGTGTCCAACCCGCGGGTAACACGTGGCCCAAGACTAGTTGCAATGTTCCATTTTTTTAAATCTATTTATTTCAACGGTACAAACCAATAAAAATTTCACTTAGACCAAAAATTTTATACATATTTTATTCTTGAGTGGAAAGAAAATAGTAAATATAAACACTTGGAAATGTGTGAATGAGGGAGGCATACTAAATAATGGCCCAAAACTCGACACGGTTGTGTATAAATTAGCTTTTAAAGTTTTATTTCTATTAAGAACTATCAACACCAAGGTAACTAATTAGTTTTAAACTAAACAAATCAAAACTTAATGATGTAATCTAGTGTTGTACCTTACAAAGGATGACTCAATTAATTCACATATACTTCATATGTATATATGTGTGTCTAAATATAGCTTTAGTTATTTTTTATTGAGCTCTATGAATTAAATGATTTTTTTTTTTTAGTTATTCTTTGTATGGCCCAACTAGTGATTGCAATACCGGTATTTTATTGGCATAAGTATATTACATAATTTTTAACCTAACAAAGAAGCAAAAGAGCTACATTGATAGATAACAAAAAACAAATAAAACAAACAATTAATCCTTTCTAAAACCGGGGTAAAAATTAAGAGATGTGTCGTGCAATCAATGCCTGCGACAGCCTAGCTCCTTTGAGGTACAACGGAGGTCTTTGGAACACTTGTACGCTCCTGTATTCTGGGAGGAACTTACTTCTCTCGATCTCCCTTTGACGACACTGCAGCTCCACCTCAACTAACCTTTCACTCACCAATTCTTCCACCTTCCTTCCATTCCCAAACATTCTCTCGATTTCCTCATATGCCCAGCAACAGCTTTCACACAGCTTCTTTCTTTCACTCCCCCATTTTGTGCCCTTATTTACACCAAAACCTTCCATTCTTACAACTCTCAGCACTTCTTTTACAATCCTTTCATTGCCCATTCCATATACTTTCCTTTCAAACTTAACGATCCTCCTAGCTGCCTGCGAAAACACTTTCCGCATATTTGTTTCTTGCAGCAAGATGTATGCCGGCGTAGTTCTCTCTAAATTAAGTGCCATTTTTTAAAATTGTAGCTGGACTCTCTCAACTCTCTCTTACTCTTTCACTCCCCACACTTCATCTCTCCATACAAAAGGATACTTCTCACACATGCCTTCCACACTACCATTTTTGCTTCAAAGTTATTGCTCAAGCACTCCTTCCAATAGTTCCCCAGCCCGTTAGCAGCCACCTTTTTACAAATATATCTCACATGCTCTTTCGCGGACCCATTCTGCCCAAACATAAAACCAAGGTATTTGAAGCTGCTAACTTGCTCGATTACACTACTTCACCATTTAAATGATTCACTCCTTCTACCCGCTCTCTTACGAAATATCATCCATTTAGTCTTTTTCACGTTCACTACCAATTTCCTCTTTTCAAAAAATCTTTTCACCCGCTCGATCATCTCTGACATTTCTCCATTTGATCTAGCCAAAATCACAACGTCGTCCACATATGCCAAACTCCAAACTTTCCTACTACTAATTACTACCCCTCCCGCTTGACCTCTGCTCAGCACACTCTCTAAATCTGCCGTGTACAGATTAAATAATATTGGACTCAGCGGACAACCCTACCTTAGCCCCATTCTCACAACAAAACTTTCTGAAACTTCCTCTCCTACTTTCACTCTGCACCGCGTATTCTGATATAAATCCCTGATTCTCTCTATTAACTGCTGCGCTATACCTTCCCGCCTCAAACATTCCCACATTCTCCCCCTCACCACAGTGTCGTAGGCTGCTTTCAGATCTATAAACAGAGCATAAACCTTCTCTTGCTTCTTAACCAGCTCCTGCTCCACAATATACTTCAACGTAACCAAGAGTTCCACCGTGCTGTAATTCGTTATAAATCCAGCTTGCACATCCGGGATCAGACCTTTATCTTTCTCTTCACACAAAAGCTTTTGTTCCAGCAGTTTCGCATAGATTTTATACGACGCGTCCATAATCGTTATTCCTCTGTAGTTACCTTGGTCCTCCCTATCTCCAACTTTGTATATCGGTACAATTAAGCCTTCCTCCCAGTTCACCGGTAACCTTTTATAACCTTTATAAATATCGTTAATTCGAGCTATTCTGCAATTTCGCGAAACCGGTATTTGCTAAGGTAAACTACCGATATCCATTTTCGAATAATTTTTCACCTATGTGGCAGTATCAACCTCAATCATTTGGTGTCTCACTTCCGCTCCGATCTTAACTGTTGGTCTGACTTGCTACTACACGCATCGCAAATTGGTATAGATGAAAGGCATATTGAACTAGAAAATGTTTTAAGGTATTTATATAATTATAATGACTTTTTTCAATCTTGCGCCTATAAATAAGTCATTGAAGCACTCATATGGGTTCGTTAATGGCTCGCCTAGTACAATACAATTTTCTCAATATATATCGGCGATTTTTTTATTTGGAAATGACATCAAAAGGTCGCAAACTTGAAAAAATAGTAGAAAAAACTCGTTCATAAGTTTTTCGCACTTGTCCATTAGAAAAATCCTCCCTACGCTCGTCGTTTTCTAAACATGGACGCGTGATGAAATATTGCGCTTATTGAACTCGTTATTTCATATACAATAAAATAGAAAAAAAATTCTACAAAAACTTTAATGAAAAGCACATACAAACCTATCGAGAGGAATTTATTGCATATGGTATGTGACAATTAGCTCTAAATACAAAAAATGGCTTTCCAAACAATAATACAAAAGTAATAGATTCATCTAAAACCGTCAGATGACAGACCTAGTTGTTAGAAGATGAAGGACTTCGAGGAAAATTTTATGTCACTCATAATTAACAATACCACCAACCAGCGTAGAGCCTTAAGAGCATCAAACTACGTTAGAGGCTTAATGACAGTTCAATAGATGCATTGTATTTTACGATCACATTTAAAAAAATGGTATTTAATAAATAAGTTAATGTATTTTTATTATTATATATTAATAGATATTATATACAACAAGATATTTTTGTGATATTTACTCTAAACATTATTGTAATACTATATATATGTTTGGTTCCTTAATTGCGTTGTAATACTCTAATGGTTTATTTTTTATATTATATATTTTATGTTCTAAATTCTTATTTTACTGCACTTATTAATAATATTTGATGATAACATATTCTATATTTTATATTTGTTTATAACAAAATAGTTTATATTCTTATAGTTTATACATTTTATGTATAAAACAAATAATTTGACAAAAAATAACTGTGTTTTGTAACTTTTTCAAGAACTCCTAATACCGGTATTAATACCGGAATTTCGGTACAATGTTCCAAAAATACCGAATACGGGTATTGTAGTTTTGGTTCGGTATTGCAATCACTAGGTCCAACACTAGATTAGATCATTTAGTTTTAATAGACTAAAGCAGGGCTTCTTAAACTATGGTTCGCGACCCTAAATGGGATCGCTTAGCGCAATCTTAAGGTCGCGAGATTTTAATGCAAAATATTAAAATACATTTGTGAGAGTGTTAAAATGCCGCAAAAATGACGAAAAAAGACAAATATTTTAAAGTTAACGAACTTTTAAAAAATGAAGGGTTAGAATGTTAAAATTGCTGTGGAATATGCACGGATGTTACAAAAGAAAGGTCAAAATATTGGTTTTAAATAATTTTTTTCAAGCTGTTCATTATGATCATATAACTTTATTCATTATAACTTTATAATCTACGACCACTATTGTAAATGCCCTTTATTGTACAGTTCGTGAACTATGTAAGTTCATCATAACACACACACATATGTAACAGTCCGCGATTGAGGATAATATGATTAATAACACGCACGTGCGTTTGGTTTACGATTGGCTGATTGGTTGACAGTTGCTACTACGAGCTCATACGTTCAGCTTCCCCCGTGCCACAATTAAAACTAACGGAAATTGACATTACGTACATTGGGTTGCCTATATCTATGAGCACTCTTATTCCAGTTTAACCCAAATAACTACTAAATTATAAGATATGTAATCCTTAAGAATGTATTTCTTTCCATTTCTATCAAGTTAAATAATGTCGAGTAACAGTTATATATGAAAATACATGTGTTTGTTTATTATAATGTTAAATAATGTACCTAATAAGAAATAAATTTGTTACATCAAACATATTTTCCTTAAGCAGAAGCAAATTAGTGTGGTCGTATATAAAGTATAGTACATAACTCGAGTTGTAAGACAATTACGTACTCGCGGAATTACGCACTCCCCGCTAAGCGGATTGTGCGTAACTGTTCCGCTCGTACGTAATATGCTTCTTACAACTCTCGTTGCATAATATACTATTACGCACTGCTTTTGGGATTCATCGGGAGTCCCTCGCAGCAAAACAATTAGCACCAGAATTGAACGATTTGCTTCAGTATGCTGTTAAGAATTTTATTAAGAGCCATACGCTTAGCAGCCGCTTATTTTCAAATCTCTGTAATGATACGGATTCCCAATATACAAATTTATTATTACATGCAGAAGTAAGATGGATATCAAGAGGTCAAAGTTTAAGAAGATTATTGTTATTAAAGGACGAAATCGAAATATTATTAATCGAACAAAAATGTCATCTTGCTACTTTTTTTTTAAATGACCAATGGCCTCCAAGCTGTGTTATCTATCAGATATTTTTGAGAAATTAAACTATTTCTACTTGTCTCTTCAAGGAAAGAATTATAAAATTGATAGTTTTATTACAACGATCAAAGATCATGTCTTTCCGATACCTTAAGTGGATAGCCATCTGTGGACGCGTTTCGAGATTTATCTCTCCTCAGCACACTTTTGCAAACCACTCACTTGAAAACCCATGTGGTAATTAGGGCAAGATGTTGCTAATTTTGACATTTTGTGAGAGAGACATGAACTTAGCAGGTTATTGATTGAACAGATAAAATAGAGATTGGTGAAACCATCCCATGTTATAGATAATCATATGATTGTCCTGAATATATTTATATATTCAGGCTGTGTTCCGTTTGTTTTACGTTTGTATGATTATCTATAACATGGGATGGTTTCACCAATCTCTATTGTATCAGTTCAATCAATAACCTGCCAAGTTTATGTCTCTCTCACAAAATGTCAAAATTAGAAACATCTTGCCCTAATCACCACATGGGTTTTCAAGTGAGTGGTTTGCAAAACTGTGCTGATGAGAGATAAATCTCGAAACGCGTCCACAGATGGCTATCCACTTAAGGTATCGGAAAGACATGATCTTAAAAACCATGTTATTTTTATGGTTTTTGTTGAGTGCCACGAAGTACTACAAATTTCACTGAGATTTGTTTTGATAGTTTTAAAAAGAGTCAATAATTATTATGGAGCTCCGGAAAGGCTGAATATATTTATACATTCAGGCTGTGTTCCTTTTGTTTTAAGTTTGTTTGATTATCTATAACATGGGATGGTTTCACCAATCTCCATTTTAAAAAGATCAACATTTGGAAAAGTAAGGTAGAAAAAATTTCGTCCGAAATGTTTTCCACTATCGACAATTTTATATCCGAGAAAAATCGGAAAAAAAATTCTCAAAAATATCTGATAGATAACACAGCTTGAATAGCCATAGATCACATTTTTGGTCGATTAATAATATTTCGATTTAGTCCTTTAATAACAATAATCTTATTAAACTTTGACCTCTTGATATTCAACTTACTCTGCATATATTTTTCTCTATTTTGCATTTTTGGGTTGTGGAAAAGCACAATCACAAATGGGGTCGTGAATGAAAAAAGTTTAAGAAGCCCTGGACTAAAGTAATGAATATATAGGGAATCAAACTAGATTAGACAAATCAAAACATTTATTCTATAAAATTAGATTAAAATTTGAGTTGAGTTCTTCAAAGCCCGAAATTGTATTTTTGAAAGAATATAATTATTACAATTTAAATTACAATTTAAAGGGCAAGTTGAAAATAATAAAAATGTATATGGTTTGATGACTCCATATGCAGACGTAATATTGTAGGCAATTGATCGTACCTACTTCTGATGCTGTCTTATGTTATGTAGAAATTACGTTATGCGGATGTCAAAATCTAAATTGAGAAACAATTAGTTGATAGAATTGAAAACTAGAATGAGTCCCCTATGACGGCCCATGATTGTGATGGTAACAATAAGCGAGTGCCTTTGCATATATCAAAGTTTAACCGACCAAACCTTGAAGACAAAGTCTACACACTCGGCCAGGTTTAATAAGATTTAAAAATTGTTACGAGGGCCAAATCAAAGGAATAAAAAGGGATCAAATCCAAAGGGATAAAATCAAGTTGAAAAGAGGATCCGGCCCGCAGGCCCTAGAAAGCGTCGAGTCTCTCGAAAATTGATCGAATAGTTTTATAGAAAATCTGAGAAGTTTATTCTCCTTCAGCTGCAAGTATCACACATAGTCTTAACTTGCATTTAGTTTAGAATAATTTAGAATTTTTTTTATGAATTTAGATTATTTTGGAAAAAAACCCGAATTTAGAGTAAAACAAACGGAAAGTACGCTATTTTGCGCGTTAAGATTATTAGTTTGTTCTAACATGTGCAATTCTGAACATCTCTCCAATTTTCTCATATTATACATCAAAACAAGCAGAATTTTACAAAGATATTTTACAAAAAGTCACAAAAAAATATCATAAAAAACTAGGCAAATTAAAACTACCTAAAAACACCATTCACAGCGATATCTTGAAAAAAATGAAAGTAGGGGATCTCGTGTTACATTTTATGAAAGCTTAAAAAACCTTAAAATTTGTAAGTATAATTTATGAATACCGTTTCGAACAACAAGATTAGGTAGACTGTTTAAAAACGAGGTCGAAATTTAGACAACTTATCTGCACGAAGCACAGCGCTGGATTTACAGTAGGGACACTCAGAGCTTATGTCCAGGGCGGTAAAATTAGGATTTTATCATGAAGATGAACTTCAAGCTACAATTCCAATGAAGAATATGGAAGAGGTTGCGTGTAAAGAGTATGTAATAAGTGATGATCCGGGAGAATGAGTGACTATGTAACTCGTGGAAATAAACAATAGTATATTTTGTAACTAGGGCGAAAAGTCAATTTTTCGCGAGAGCGAAATTTCGCTCGAGAGGGAACATTCACTCGAGAGGGAAATTGACAATCAGTTAGTTTAGGGTCTGTATTCTGTACAACTTGCTTCTTTCCAATACATATTGTTTAATGGCAGTATTGGCGATACCGGATTTAATGATTGCAAACATGCAGGCGTTCGTGTTACTGAGCATGAAAACTCCAATAATCTGAAAACTCACAAAACAAGGATCAGATACTAACAATAGAATAGATAATGAATTAGTCGTTCGAATAGAGGCAGAAATGTCGTATTGGAGAAAGGTTTTGAGGAGAGTAGTCGCTGCTACTAAAGCTTTATCTTGACAAGGGCTTTAGTTTAGTTGAGTCGCGGGCCATTTCGTAGAAGTCAAATCATAAAAATATTACGCCATAATAGTAGATTCCAAACCTGATATATGTCAATCAACTTTCTTTTATCCTCAAATACCTAAAAGAAGGCGGAACACCCGTCCATCTTTTTCTAATGTTCATTGAATACTATGCACACTAAGCTGAAGATTTATTTGTTGCTGTGTTATCTGCTCTCGAGTTTTTGATCTTAATATCGCAGATTGCCGTACGATGATGCGATGATGTTTACAGGCAAAGATGAATTAAATTAATGATCTGGCAAAACATGGAACGTGCCCATTGTGCTGCTCATTCCATGAATTTAGTTGGAGTTAAGCATCTTCATTCTTTAGCACAGTGTTAACACCGAGGGGTCATCCTCTCTTGCAATACATGTTAATACTTAGATGCATTACCACACATTACTTTGCATTCCTTACTTTGAATTGCAGTACGTAAGTATTACACCACATTACACAGAGTACTCTTGCATTCCTCGAATTACTCTTGCATTCCTGAATAACTTTCACATTATACTTGCATGATGGCCATATTACGTCCCCACTACACTGCAGTGCTGCAGTAGGACAGTGAGAAAGAAGTCAAAGCCATTTGAAACCAAGTGAATTTAGTTTAAGTACTTGATCATTTTTTTAAAGACTTCTGCAAAATTTTCACAACATTTACATTTTGCAAAAAAAAGTTATTTGGAAAAGTGCAAAAACAGTTCTTTTTCGCGGATCTGAATAGCACCCTAAAAATTCTATCGAAGATCCTTTTGACATTTTTTGATCAAAACCCCTAGCTCAAAAGATATTTGCAATAATAAGGAATAATAATAAGGTTTTGAATGAAAATTTAAAAAGACGAGCAATAATTCTGTTCACAGTTCCTGGTAAAACTCTTAGAGTTCTATCAAAAATCCTAATAACATTTTTCTTTAACCAAGTTAAAAATTAGCAAGATTTGTCAAAAATTAGACTTCACCGATGCGACGAAGTGATGATATTTGAATTGGTATGCGAGTTTCTTTAAACGATTATGCAGAGCTTGGGTTCAAAAATATGAATAATACACGTTGTCAAAAAACTGGTCGACTTTAAATACATATACATGCATTGAAATAAACGCTAACGCTATGATAATCATGATAGACGTATCGAAGCGAAGATTCTGGAAAATTATTTTTGCCGTGGTTGTTTAGTAGCCAAACATGCGAAAAAAAATTCAGACAAATCAGATCGATGAAATCCACTTACTCCACAATTATTGTAATCTTCGATTTATTAGATATATTGAACAGAACCATACCAAGACAGTGCAAATGACATTATTTCCGATTCAGGTAAACTTAGTATTGAATTTTGAAATTTTCATTAAAACTTAATGGTTTAGGGGATCAGTTCATTTTTCCAAGAGAAAAAAAGTGACAAGATGGAAAAGAATGAAGTAACAGATATTAGTCTGCCGTCTACAAACGAAACTAAGACTATCTTAGAGGAAGCTAAACAAAGTGCAGTTGGAGATGCACAGGAGTTAGGAATACTGTTTGAAGAACAGCAGATTGAAGAACAGAATACATGCTATCACTAGTAAAAGTTGATTTGCGTACCTCCTCCGTCATACATAAGGATTTTTATACTGCAGGCGAAGAACTTCAGAAGAAACAGAAGATATGCATGATATCAATCTTGCAAATTATTGCAAATATCAATCCTAAACATCTGGGAGATATTCGCGAAAGAAATGGATATTTTTTAAAATTCAACTAAATTTGATTTAAAAAATTATTCCGAAAATACTGGAGAATGCAATGACAGATGCAATCCGTTTCTAAAAATAAAAATAAAATAAAAAGTTCTGACAGTAAGAAAGTCAACCTTATGTTGGTTGTTCAGTACTAAATCTGGCAAATTATCATCAGATAGAATTCATCGCGTAAAAGGAATTAGATCTCTAAAAGGAAATGAAAAGAAGAATTGTGATCCACAAGAAATTTATTCTTCTGAAGGCGAAGGCAAATAGTGACAGAGATTTACAAAACGCTATACAAATAGTGACAGTAAATTACAAAACGCAAGAGACTTTGATCATACCTCTATAATCGGAACAACAAAATAAAATTCGAGATAAAATTAGAAGAAGAAATTTTGTAACTGTAAAGTTTTTAAAATCTGAACTAGATAGCTTCATATGACCAAAAGAGGAAGATATTGATTGCAATTATTCAAAATGAATTCATTTTTATGGCTCTGTGGAACTTATGGGTTCAGGACCTTTTCAGTTGAGAAGATTTGAAAAACTGGTTGTAGAGCGTAAATAAAAGAAAGTGAAAAAGCGAGTGTTGTAATTTTGTTGTACATTTTTCAATGAGATTTCAATAAATGTATAAAAATTCAACACACTTGTTATTTAATGACGATACTACTAACGTGATGTCTTCTTCATTACTAGCACTCTTATCTTACAGGTTGCACAAAGTAATAAGTAAATATACTCTAACAAACTTTTCCTTCTTTTACATTACTTTGCAGTACCTAAGTATTTCAAAAACGATCTGACATTTTTACGCATTACGCTTGTGATTTCTCTCAGTACTTCACATTTGTAAAGAATTAGCATAATTACGTGACATTATTACGCATTAGGCTAGTAATTTCTTCGAGTACCACGAATTACCAAAACAATCAGGATAATTGCGAATACATAGCAACATTTCAGGGAGTCGATAACCCCTCCGTTAACACTTTGTACATTTTTTACTGCATCGACATACCGTTGGAGAGTACTACAATTACATATTTAGAAAAAAAATGCTTTGTAATCTCTATCTGCAACCAGATGGTCAGCAAGTACTTCAAGTACTCAATCGACACTTCAGAAATAATTGAGACTTTGATTAGTCTCGAATAAAACATCAAAGAAAATGTAATTACGAGACAAGAAGCAAAAGGTATTCGAATTCAATTCTAGCGACTTGAAACACCGTTTCTGCATGAACTTTGGCATATTTTACTATCAAGATTCAATTCTGTCAGCCAAAAATTGCTAAAAGTTGATTATGGCATTACTGACGTGATGGATTATCATAGTTAGTTCTAAGTTGTTGCTGATGCGCGGAAGGATTTTGAAATCTATGAAAATAAAGCTTTGGAAACTTTCGAGATTCAAGAATATAACACAACTGTTTCCAGAAAGAGGAACAGAAAATTATACATTGATGAATCACATGCTAAACATTACAGAGTTACGGAAAGGTTCAATATATTTATATATTCAAGCTGTATTTGGCTCTAATAAGTTGATATCCTAAACATCTTTTTCACAATTCAGAATCCATAATGTCAAGAATGACTTTGAAAGTATTAAATTGGTCCCGAGCGGACAGCTGAACATCTCCATCTCGATGTTCAACTGTCCGACATTCGTTTTTATGTTCATAAAGAGTTAAAAATTACTTATAAAATGAGTGAGAATAGTCAAAATTAGCTATTGTATGCATAGAATCAGTACTTCAACGCTTAGATTGTGAGATTTAATTGACCAATTTGCAAATCAAAAAGCCAGAAGCATTTGTGTCTGAAAATATAAACAATTTATTGCAATTTATGAGTAATCATAATCTCTAGTACAAAAAAAAATGTTTTTATGTGAGTAACCTATTTATAATAAATTTTCTGCTATGAATGAGTCATTTTATTTATTTAAAAATAGCATATCGTATTGTTTAATTTTTGTCAGTGTCCAGGAGCGGCATTAAGGTTGAATCCTTGCACTGGAGAAGCAATAACTTTGAAACCAAGCACTCGATTACATTCAAACTTATTCATTTTTTAGTTTGATAAGTGATGATCAGGGAGAATGGGTTATAAACGACTTTACCAGAGACTATATTGCTACTCATGGAAACAAACAAAATAAAAATTTAAATTGTTTTGATACAAAACGAGTTTATAGTGACGGAACCTCGCGATGGTTATCAGAATCACTATTTCTCAGAAAACTTCTTATGGTCGCGTCCGTGGCTCATTTACTAAGTAAAGTGTCTGTATTATGTGCAGCTTGCTTTCTTTTTATGCAGACTGTTCGTTTAATGGCACGATTGGCGGGACAGAATTTAATGATTGGAAACAAGCGTTTGTGTTACCGAGCATGAAAACTCCAATATTCATATAAAATGTATGTCAACTCTCAAGCAAAGATCAGATACTAACAATAGAATATATAATGAATTAGTTGTTCGAATCGAGGTAGAAATGTCGTATTGGAGAAACGTTTTGAGAATAGTCGCTGCTACTAAAGCTTTAGCTTCCCGAGCGCTTTCATTTCGAGGAAGTGATGAGCAGTTTGGCCCGTCAAATGAGGGCAATTTTCTGATGCTTATGCTTCATTCGACCTATTTTTAGAAGTGTATATTAGAAAATTTGGAAACAAAGGATTTGGAATTATTTATCGAAAACTATATACGAAGAATTTATACGGCTTTTGGCAAAAACATTTCCTTTATTATAGTTCATGAAGTCAAATCAGCAAAATATTGACATTAGAGTAGATTCCACATCCAATATATCCCAGGCCGGCCAACTTCCTTTCTTCCTCAGATATGTGAAAGAAGACGGAACATCCGTTGGCCGTTTTCTGACGTTCGTTGATAACGCTGGACACCAAGCTGAAGATTTATTAGTTGCTGTTACTTTTTTGATCTTAATATTGCAGATTGTCGAAGTAAGTCGTACGATGACATTGTATTAAAAATTTATTTATGTCTAAAAGCAAGAACTAATGAAATTAATGATCTGGCAGAACATGGAACATGCTCCTTGTGCTGCTCATTCTATGAATTTAATTGGAGTTCACGCTGTAGAATGCACGCTCAAAGCAGCTTCTTCTCTAACAAAGTACAAGCTTAGTACATTGCTTAGTACATTTTTATTGCATAGACACACCGCTGGAAAGTTCTACAATCACATATGGAAAAAAAATGCGCTGAAATCTCTATCTGCAACCAGATGGTCAGATCGTCACGGCGCAGTTCCAATATTTAATCGACACTTCAGCGAAATAATTGACTTTCATTAGTCACGACGAAGACATCAAAGAAAATGCAATTACGAGACAAAATCTAAAGGTATTCGAATTTAATTGGAGCGACTTGATACAGTATTTATGCAAATACTTTGTCATTTTTTATTCTCAAGATTCAAAGCTGTCTAGACACAAATTGCAAAATGTTGATTGTAGCATTGTTGACGTGATGGATGATTATCATAGTTTGATTAAAGTTGTTGCTGATACGTGGAATGATTTCGAAACCTATGAAAATAAAGCTTTGGAAATTTCCGAGATTCAAGAATATAAGACAAATGTTTCCAGAAAGAGGAAGCGAAAATTACACGCTGATGAATCACGAGATGGAGATGTTCAACTGTCAGACCGAAACCACTTCAGAGTTAATATTTTCCACGTCATTCTTAGCAATATGGATTCTGAATTGCGAAAAAGATGTTTAGCATATGAAAAGATTCAGGAAAAATTCTCGGTTATCACTGAATTTGGCAATTTGGATAATAAACAACTTCGAGAACGATCTAAACGTTTAAGAAATGTTTATTTCTCAGACCTCGGGTCTTCATTGAATGACGAATTTGTGCACTTTCACGCGAATTGCACTGAAGAAATTTTGAAGAAATGATTGAACGAAATTCACTTTCCGATCTTTTGAAACTTCTGCGTACGAACGAGGTTTACTTTGAGTTTCCGAACGTGGAAATAGCATATCGAATATTTATCACATTAGCTGTAATAATGGAAGAGCCTGTGGGAGGAGGTCCCAGGTCCTAAGTAGGACTGCAGCACTGTTAGACCATGGTGTATAGATCCAGGTCGTCGCTGTAATAATAAACTGTAGCTCATTTTCATGTTTGTAAAGAGTTAAAAATACTTACGTTCTCTAATGAGTGAGAATATACGAAATAGATTAGCAATTGTATGCATCGAATAAAATGTAGGTACTTCAACGCTTAGATTATGAAGATTTAATTGACCAATTTTCAAATCAAAAAGTGAGACGCGTTTTCCTCTGTATATATGAACAATATATTGCAATTTATACGTAATCATAATCACTAGTACAAAAAAATTGTTTTTTATGTAATTAATCTATTTATAATAAATTTTCTTCTATGAATGAGTAATTTTATTTATTTAAAAATTGTATATCAAAACTTTATCCATTTTATGCAGAAATTCTATAATGGGGCGGCATTTTTTACAGTGCCCAAGGGCGGCGCTAATGTTGATCCGGCACTGACGAAACAATAACTTTGAATCCAAGCACTCGATTACATTCAAACTTATTCATCTTTTTAGCTTGATTTACAAGTAATAAGTTTACAAAGTTTGAATAAAATCCATACGAAAATGTTGGAGAAAATAAGTTATGCAAATGTTTATTTTATTTCAACTTGGTTTTATCTGACCCTTGTAACAATTTTCAAATCGTACTTATGGTCTATCTTGAAAAAAAATTACTAATCTCGTGTAAAATCATGCACACAAATGAAAACTAATGTACCTCATTTAGTTTTAAGCTCAATAGATATTTCAATAAATATCTCAATAAATTTTGGTTTAGACCCAATGACCTGAACTAATTTAAAAAAGCTTTAATTTTGCTCTTGAACAGTGCTCAACTATTTTATAACTGAATCTATCATAGTTCCTAAACTAGAATAGTAAATAAGATTCTGTCGCTTTTAAAAGATAAATAATCGTTTTGTTTAGATCGTAATTGTTTGTGTATAACATGATATATATTTGAAACCGGCTGTAAATAGTGTATTAAGAGCATTAACAATTCAAATAAGATTAGTTGTTCGGTAGTGGGCGTCTTGTATACTTAGCCAATCGGTTAAAAATAGCTATACAGCAACGATGCTGCTTCAATGACCACACTGTCGACGTTTGATGCAATCGAGTAAATTACAAACTACAACAAAATGACCTCAGAAACTACAACCGTAAATTTGCATAATTAAACGGACTACGAATACAAGAAATCGCACGTATCATTACCGAATTTCCAGGAAAGTTTCCCAAATAGTTTCCGAGCAAATAAATTACAACGTTTTCGGTAGCATTAAATTTTTTCGAGGGTTTTCCAGCACGCACAGCGTTCGTGTTCGTGGATTTGTGAAAGAAGGAAATTGCTACGAAGGAAGGAAAGAATATTGTTGGCCATTGTAACAGAAATTTACCGGAGGTAATTACAGTTACTTCAGGGCGTAATGAATTTAATTATACATTTTCACAGTGAAACCGTTCCGCTCGCATTCGACCCGTTCGACACGTGACGAGATAATGTATAGGATATTTAATCGCTTCATGAATGAATTAGTTTCGCCATCGATATTCTCCTCCTTATTATTCCAACAATTTTAATGGAATATTTGTCCAACAAGACAAGACGAGACTAGACTAACTACATTCATTGAACTAAATCTATAATTATATACATTAAGACTAGATGATGCGCCATCACTTTAATGCTCCTGATAAGCTCCTCTTTCAATGGAATGATATTCAATGTAGTTTGATATTCTCCTTATTATTACAACAATTGTAATGGTGTTTGAGCTACTTACACCCCGCCGCAATGAATACACCAACAAACCAAACGAGGCAACACAGAAGAAACAACAAAGCAAGTCAAAAACCACAAAGGGCCAAACAAGGACACCAGGTCCTCCTCAGCAGTGTAGTTGACCACATGACAAACGGGAGACCCGGGTTCGATTTCCGGTCGGGGAGGCAACAACTAGGGCGGTTTTCACTAACCGTCCGGGCTGCCTACACTGAATAAATTCGAAATATGAGATATCGGGGTGGCGCAACTCGGAAGATGATAACTGTTTATTATAAATTACATTTTTCTTATTATAACCAAAACATCGCCAAGTGAGCTTGTAAGCCAGTATTAAATGAATTAAGCCTGATCAATAAACTAAGATAGTTCTAGACCAAATAAGAAAGTTTTAGATTAAAGAAATCAAAGCCTTATTAGTTCCTAATCAGTTTAAGTTCTTAATTAAGTTGTAGTTTGAACAAATAGGAATTTAAGAAATTTGTAATCATGATAGTGATGAACATCCTAAGTTCCATAAATATAATGTATAATCAAGAAAGTGATTAAATTAGGAATAAGGTAACTAAATTGAGAATTCTATTTGTAGACTAAACATATTAAATCTTAATAAAATAGTTTAAGACTACTGCAATTTTATGCTAAACAGTTTTGTTCAACACAGAAACAATCTAAAGCATAAATTATAATATTTAGATTTCCGTAAACGTAAATGTAAATATTATTCGTAAAAAAATACAATTGCATTTATGTTAACTATATAGGAAGTTGCGGTAAATTTTACAAAATAGCTTGATGTAAAGAAAACAAAAATACAATGAAATAATTATTGTTTCTGATATTGGTATTCCTTATAGAGACAACAGCTTGGCGAAGAAAAAACAATATTGCAAAACATGTTTTACTTTGCAAACAACATTTACGTGTAGACTTGATGCAAAAACAATAATAATTAAACTAATTACACAGTCGGGCGGAACGCAATAACGTTCTTGTCTCGAACAAACAGAAAAATTATGCAAAATGTATCTTATCATCGTTTAAATGAATGTAAATATTGTTTTGCTGTTTTATACAAACTTACTTTAGACATAAATTGCAACAAAAAAGTTGCATAATCTTCAATTGCATTGTGCAAATATTTGTTGTTTTATTTCCAAACAGCCTATAAATATAAATTATGACGTTATTTTTATGTAGTTATTAAATCGATCACCTCTAATGCGACAAGCAATAATTGTGTTTCACAATGTTTTGTGGATTCATTGTGTAAATTTATATAAATTGGTTTTATATTTCCAAACGTCATAAACATTTACCAATTTTATATTTTTTTCATGATTGATAAAATAATCACTTTTACTGCCTGGGCATAAACTTAATCACATACAAGGCGACAAGTACTAATTGTGTTTCACAATGTCTTATGAATGCAAATGCATTGAAAGTTGTTAAAGAGATCGTTTTTACCGCCGAGACATAAAATTTATTTTAACTGCAAGTCGGCAAGCAATAAAGTAACGCATTTTATCTTTGACAATAGTAAAATAAAACATCGTATGCTCTTCGAAGTAAATTTGTCACTTTTAATGCTAAGATAATATCCTTTAATAAAATAATAATAGATATCATCAGAGCAATCAATATAATCAGACCAACGAGAGGAACAAAGTAGACAAGATAAGACAAATAAAAAATAATTTATCAAATCCAATATTTGACGTAAATTTCCAAATTTGCATTTGAATTTTTTACAATAATAAAAATAAAACCATAAACAAAAAATACACGCTGATCACAAAAGGAACCACAAAAAACTGACAAAAACTGGGAAAATCTTGAAAATACGATGCCAAAAATAACGAAAGATAACCTTAATAAAGTCGGAACACTGCCTGAATATATAAATATATTCAACCTTTCCGAAGCTCTATAAAACTAATGTGAGTGCCACGAAGGTGGACTGAAATTAATAAAATAACTGACAAATTTCACATGAGATTTGTTTTTGGTAGTCCTAAAAATACTCATTAGTTTTATAGAGCTCCGGAAAGGTTGAATATATTTATATACTCAGTCTGTGTTCCAACTTTATTAAGTTTATATGATTATCTATAAAATAGTATGGTTTTTGCAATTCTAAACCGAAAGATGATGACCTAATTTTGCTAGGCAAGTTTAACGCACAAATTGGCAGAGAACACAAATACAGAAAAACAGTACGAGAATTCCCAGGACACACACACACAAACATAAATGGAATAAGACTACGGAAATCTGTAAACAATTCAAGCTGAAAATTATATCGACGTCCTTAATGAAGGCATCAAAGAAACAGAAAATGTAGAGGTCACCAATACATCTACTAGGAGAATTCCAAATAGATCATGCCGCAATCTGATACAACTACCAAAGAGAGATCCACAACATACAATTGCAAAGAGAAGCCAACATAGATTCAGACTATTACCTCACACGCATCAAAATGAAACTCACACCAAAACCGATATCAAAATTCGAAATGAAGAAAATCAAGCACAGAAAAGTCGCAGAACAATGGGAGAGAAACGAAACGGAAAATTGGCAAGAATTCAAAGAAAAAATTATCAACACAGCCAAAGAAATGATACCACAGGCGAAAACACCGAAACACCCATGGTGGAACGATGACTGTGAACACGCACTGGAAATCAAAAGAAAACCATACCAAACTTACAACTCCCAAAAAATAGAAAAAACACATTACTATATACACAAAATATATATACTATATATACAATATATATATATACTATATATACAAAAAACACAAAACTATATACTTCAGATTAGCTCCAGATGAAGTTCTGCGAAAGGTTATGGAAAATGTTTTGGAAAGAGCACGGATATGCGAAGCAGAAAATGGCCACCACTTACGATATAAAATTTTTCATTATTAAATTAAAAATATTCCTCATTAATATACTGTATTTAAACTTTTTTTTAATGATTATGTCTTAAATAAAAAGATATAATGAACTCAAACCCCTTATACCACCCTGTATAAGACAAGCCGGCAAGGGTATTCGATGATTTTATGTACCGAAAATCCCATCTGTGTGCGAATTATGCGGTGCGGTTATACCGGATATTGAAGAGCTACCACGATCAGTTGTAGGTAATCTAGTGATCAGGCAGTGCTTGATCGATACGTTTTTACTGGGTTATTCTCGAGTTCTGACAGTTTTGTTAGAACCAACCTCCATGAATGCATCATGTAGCATCATTTCAACTAAGATGCTTACTCGCACTCTTGCAAGGGAGTTGAAGGCGCTCCATCTAGTAGACGCAGACATATGCTCCCCAAGAAGCATAGGCGATGTCGATAAGCCTCTGAGACTTAAAGCGGTTCCTATATAATGGTTTGGCCGCGGGTAGGAATGCATAATAGCTTTATAGTTTTTATTAAATTAAACCTCCAATATTATCGCTTGGCGATTTACAACCTTTTCATTATACGAAATGTCTTCATTAAGATCACACAACTCTTCCATACAAGGGAGCAGTGTCCAGGGAATCCTAGAATTCAGGCGAGGATGTCGCGCGATTCTTCTTCTAGAACCGCAGCTCAAACATATCTTTGACCAGTTCTGATATGGCTAATTCTGATATGGCCGAGCTCCTTCAACACGGCATGTTCAGTTTTGACGACCACAAAAGTGCATTTGAAGCAGCGCTCGCGGCAGTAGTCGCCAAAATAGCCGAATTACCTAGAGAACGGATCCGGACTATTTCCGACATAAGATCCCAACTCACTAGCTACAACGATCAAGATAGCGCGCATGGCGTTGGGTAAAACCCCACCGCAAGTGCCTACCGCCTGACCATTATTCTGTATACAAGCATACAATACGGACTCCCCCAAACCCGAGGAATTTCGTATCTGGAGCATATATCTCCACTATAAATAGCAGAATTTCAAGCAGGGTTCGGACCAAACAGATCGTGTCCAGAACAAATTCATAACCTTAAAACAATACTCAAAATCAAGGTAATAAGAACACAACCAATCACATGCACATTTGTAGACTTCAAGAAAGCATACGACTCCATCGACAGACTTCACTCTTCAGCACGCTAGATGAATATGGACTAGACGAAAAAACACCCAATCCAAAGTGAAATTTGAAGGCGAAATCTCAAGTGCATTTGAAATAAAAACCGGGGTAAGACAAGCGGACGGACTATCACCGCTACTGTTTAACATACCTAATACTGGACAAAGCGATGAGAGAATGGGATAAAGAACTAAAGAATACATCGAAGTGAACTCTGATACACCTGGGAAGAGGAATGATTAGGAATGATTATTTTATGATCATTCTTTTAATGATTACATTAAAAGAATGCGCGGAAGAAGTAGGACTACAAATTTTCTTTGAAAAAACAAAATTTCACGCAACAAAAACAAACACAAAGGAAGTGAAAACAAAGTACGAGAAAATACATTGAGTCAATCATTTTAAATATTTAGGCGAAATAATCAACAGAATTGTTACAACAAAAAACAAAAAGTTTTAAAAGCATTAGCGATAGGACAAAGTATCTAGAACAATAAATCAATATCAATCAACACAAAAATGCAATACTACAAAACAGTAATCCAGCCAATGGCACTATTCGCAAGTGAAACACTACCACTCAACCTGAAAGGACAAGTAGAAGAACTGAAGAAAGAAGAAAGGAAAATCATTCGAAAAATATTAGGCCCGAGAAAAACAGTAGAATCAAACATCGAAATAGACATAAAGAAAATAAGGGCAAAATTTATTGGACACATACAAAGACTACCAACAACAAGACTGACGAAACATGAAACGTTACATGATATAACAACAACCCTAAAACGCACAACCAACTGGGTAATACAAACACAAAAAGACCTCCAAAAAGCGAACATAAAAGAAGAAGACATCTTATACAGATTCAGGAACAAGATATACAAATGGACAGTTGAACCAAAGCCTGACAAACCGAAACAATACAGACCCAAATAGTCACATCAAGGAAAACAAGAGTTCAGCCAGATAATGAAACAACGCTAGCAAGAAAGAAAGAACAAAAAATGAGTCAACATTGCTTAAAGTCTTCCTTCATGGGAGTTTTACCAACTAAATAAATAAACCATATTTTTGAAAACATAAATCGTTCAGATTAAGATTTAGAATTTGAAATAAATTCCTAAAATTGCAATGTCATTAAAAAAAATATTGAAATAGAAATACGGATAAAGATATCAAAACAGCAATAAACTATTTAAAATTAAAAAACATAGCTAGTGATGTAAACTGGGATACTATATTGACTATGCATGATCCAAGAGCGGCTACTAATGTTCTTATTAATAATTTGCGCAAGCCATGCTACTGTTACGTGAAAACGAACAACATACGAGACAAAACAAAATCAAGAAAGGAATGGATTAGTAAGGCCATAATAGTATCATGCAATAAGAAAGAATTATTATATAAGGTCTGGCAATATGATCCAGGGAACGATAGGCTTAAGACTACTTATAATTATAGAAATAGAGACTATAATAATTATAGAAAGATTCTGAATAAGGTCATTACAGAAGCAAAAATAAAATTCGATAGCGAACTAATAAAAAAGAATCAGAAAAATTCGAGACACTTATGGGAAATAATCAAATCTAAACTTGGGAAAAGCGGCAAAAAAGGCGACACTACAAAACAAGTTTACAATAACGATATGAATATAAATCAGAATTCTGATGTTGACTGTTAAAGAGACCAATCTAACGAATGCAATTCTTACTTTTAAAATATGGCAACCTACAAATGTTTACGTTAAAAGTCCATCTATGAATTCAAAATCTATTTTTCTGACACCCACTAATAGTTTAGATATTGAAAACATCAGAAACAATATGGAATTGAAAAGCGGCGGAGTAGACAATATAAATGTAAAAACTCTTGTTGAAGAATATATCAAAACCAATTTTACATATTATTGACTTATGTATTAAAAATGGTACATGGCTAGTAGCCCTGAAAAGCGCTGATGTGTTACCTATACATAAAGCTAAAAATAAGAGTTACGTATCAAATTATATACCTATATCATTAATCTCTAATGTGTCTAAAATACTAGAAAGAGTGATATATAATAGAATCTTGGTTTTTGTAACTAAAATCAACACTACAGCTGACAATCAGTTAGGATTTGTTTAAATAGAGGCACAAAAGATACACTAAATCATACATCAAAGATAATTTATAATAAACTAGATAAAAGTAAGCAAATAGTTATAACATTCCTGGATCTTGCCAGAGCATTCGACACGGTGAATCAATATTGTAAAAACTTTACAATTATAGTATTAGGGGGATTGCACACAAACTAAATGAAAGTTACTTCACAAACAGACACCAAAGAGTTAAACTTAAAGGCTGTATAAGTAAATACGAATATGTAACTAATACGGTTTTCGACCCGGGTTTCTCCCCGAACCCGAAAATCCGGGTTTTTTTCAAAGATTTTCAAATTCAAATTCAAATTATTTATTTACCAAATGAGATACATAAAATATCTATAGGCTATGTCAAAAAATAATTAAATAATTAAAATACAATATTACAATAAGTAAAAGTAATAAGTTAGTTAAATTTAAAATACATAAAATCTTTAAAACAGTACATCGGGTTCATTAATAGAACTTTTTTCAAATTATTTCTAAATTTTTTAAGTGACATTTCATTTTGTATTGTGTTTGGTATTTTATTGTAAATTTAATTTCCTTGATTCTCAAGTCCTTTTGAACACAAGTTTAAATTTGTTTTCCTGGGATAATGGTGGTGTTTTCCTCTTTTGTCATATATATGGATATCTTTATGTTTTTGGAGAGTATCGCGAATTTTGTGGATATGTGAGGCAGTTTCCAGTATATATAAATAGACTATTGTCAAGATATTTAAATTTTTAAAATGTGGTTTGCACGATTCTGTTGTTTTTATTCCCACTATATTTCGGACAATTCTTTTCTGTGCTAGAAGTATTTCTTCTATAAGTTATGTAGCTCCCCATAGAATAATGCCATATGTTAATATGGATTGCACCTCGGCAAAATACCAACTTAGCAGGTCTTTCTTGTTCACCAGATTGCGCAGATGTTTAATTTGGAATGTTTTCTGATGTAGTAACCGACTAATTTTTTGTATGGTGGTTGTCCAGATGAGATCCAGAGAGTCCAGTTTGTCCAAGTGGATTCCTAGGAACTTTGCTTCTTTAGCTCTTTTTAAACAGTGGTATTGTATTTTCAAATCAATGTTCTCAGCATAGGTGCTTCTAGCTGTCTGAAAAATGACATACTCTGTTTTTTCATTATTAAAGAAAAGGTTGTTTGCTGAGAACCAAGTGTTGATTGAACTTAGCAATAAATTAGCTTTGTCTGCATTTTCTTTTATATTTTTTCTAGTTATAATAAAACTGGTATCATCAGCGTACAATGTACAATGCTGTCCGTTTATATAACTTATTAAGTCGGCGGTGTACAATAAGAAAAGTGTTGGTGCAAGAACGCTCAATTGAGGGACCCTAATATTGGTACAAATGGTGTTGGAGTTTCCTGTTTCATTTTCACTTCTTATTGTAACATATTTCTTACGGTCTTCTAAGTAGGATTGTAGCCATCTAGTGGCTTTCCCTCGGATTCTATATCTAATTAGTTTGTTTAATAGTGTTTCGTAGGAGACACAATCAAACGCCTTACTTAAGTCGCAGAATATTCCTATAGGTTTATTACCCATGTCTACTTCTTTTAAAATAGTGCTGTGTAAATCTGCTAGCGCTGTTGAAGTTGATTTCCCTTTACGAAATCCATGTTGTTGGCCTGGAATAATGATATATTTTTCTATGAATGGGATGATTTTACTATGTATGGCGTATTCAATGATTTTTGATAGTACATAAATAAGAGGAATCGGCCTGTAATTTCCCATATCCCTTTTTGATCCCTTTTTATGCACTGGAATAATTTTTGATATTTTGAGGATTGCTGGAAATTTTTCATCCGCGATGGAGGCATTGATTATGTCTGTTATAGGAGTCAATAGGTAATGGCTGAACTCTTTGATAATTTGACATGGAAGGTCATCGGGTCCGCTTGTTGATTTGTTTTTTAAGGAAGCAATTATAGATAGAACCTCATTTTCTGAGAATTCCTGCAAATACATTGTATAGGGATTAAACTTTATGTGTTGATCCGAAATGTCTGTAGGAATAATATTACCAACAGTTTTTTTGGGGCTTCCTCAAAATACGTATTAAATTTGTCTGCAATTTCCTTCAAGACTTGTCCAAGACTTGTGATTAGCGTATTTTTTTCGATTAATATAATTTGATCGATAGTTTTTGATCTGTTTGTTTCTTGTTTTATGACATTCCACAGCACTTTCGATTTATTAGGTGCCTGCAGTATTTTTCGTCTAAAAATAGATTTTTTCAATGAGGTGACTAATTTCTGGTGTTGGTATTTTTGTTGAATATAGTGGTTACGTAAAGCGGGATACTTTTTTTGTAATATGTGCATATCCTTTAGTTTTGCAGACGAGACCTCAATTTCTTTTGTTATCCAAGTCTTTCTATAGGAATTTACGTTTACTAGAGGAAAACATGTAAAGAAATAATACTGCATGATTTTGATAAATGTAGTTGTTTTACTGTTGCTGCTAGTTTTGTTGAGTACTTCTTCCCATGTTTCCTTTTGTAGATATTCAGAGAAACGAACTTTACTGGTTATCGAGAATCGTCTTACTAATTTTGGCTGCATACCTGTGACTTTCTTGCAAATGCCGCTCAGCCTTAATATACGATGGTCAGATATCGGAGTGTCTTCCACAGATGTATTTAATTCCATTCCCGATGTTGCAAAGATGTTATCAATATTTGTTTCAGTGGTGATGGTTATTCTGGTAAATTGTTTAATTTGTTACTCCATTCCATATGCTGCTAGTAGATTTTTGCAATTTTGGACTTCCTTTGATGTTTTAGCAAAATTGATATTGAAATCGCCAACTAGGATAATTTCTCTGTTTCTCTTCGCCCATTTGTGTAGAATATTATCTATGACTTCCATAAATATAATTAAACAGCCTGTTGGTGGTCTGTACACATTTAAGATTATGGTGTCTACTCCATTTAGTTTCATGTGTAGTCCACATATATCAATAGACTTTTCAATGGCATAGTTTTCCAACTCCAATCTTTCAACGTCAATAATATTTTTGTATAGTAAGGAATTGACCCATATCGCTACTCCTCCTCCCCTTGACTGGGTTCTGCTATAGTGACTAATCAGTTTATAATTATTAATATGTATAAATGGAATATTTACAGAAGATATCCAAGTCTCTGTTAGACAAATTAAATATGGGTTTACATTTTCAATTTCCACTTCCAGTTGACACAGTTTCTTACGTAGTGATATATTTAGATACATTAATATGTTAGTTTGAGGTATCTTACAATTAGATAACGGTCCTGGCTTTGTTCTGAATGTTGTGTAATTTTTTAAAGAATTTAAAGAACCCGAAACCTTAGGAATTTTTAATGGAAGCCCGGGGAATTAGTTATTTAAGTAATACGGTGGAATACCAATTATATTCCTTAATTTAAACTATTCTGCTGCCCCAACCAACTACTCCTGCTGACAAACAAATTAAAAGAAGTGTTTATAAATAAAAAATGTATTTATTTATCGTTATTTCCATTGAGTAAACATACGGTCTTTTACTATAGAGATTCAAAATTCCGTTAAGAATTTGTAATGGATATTTTACGATGGTGTTTGTTTCTATAATCCCTCGGACTGTTTGTAAATCCAGTAATGTTTTTTTTATAGTGTTTGTTTCGATTTAGAAATTTCTTAGTGCATGTTTTAAGACCAGATTATAGAAACTATACCCAGCTATAGATTAGTTTTTTAGTATGGTTTTTTATTAGTTCCCAATATTAAAGTTTTTATCAAAGTTTCCTGGTTCAAGTGTTTGTAGTAAGTTGCAGATTTAATTATTATAATATGTGTTTTAGTTTACAATCCCTAGAATGAATATTTTTAAAGACGTGAGCTTGAAGCGCAAAACATTTTCTATTTAACAAATCACAAGAAACAGCAAAATGCAATATCTGTTCATAAATCCTGAAGGCTTCGGGTTCAAGTACAAGAAGTTTGAAAGCTCGAAATTGAAGTCTCGAAAAATTGATGACTATTTCACAAAAAAATGTAGAAACTGTTAAAGAAGTTATAGCAAAATTAGTTGCTATAGATGGTATGACATTTTATCAGCTTGCCAATAGTTCATTGATAAGACAGGCTTTTAAAGCATCTAGTGTGCTCATAGTAGTCCTAGTCTAATTCTAAAAAAAATATTTATGAAACATTTTCAAACTGTGCCAAGCAAAATCATTAAAATAATCATAGAAATGAAAGAGGACAATGGTCGGTTTTGAATTAGTTTCGATGAAAGCACATCAACACGAAACCGTGGATTTATCAGCCTGAATATGGACTATTACACAGGCTTCCAATCACTTGGTCTAATTAGAGTTATGTGAAGCGTAAATGCAGAAAGAGTAATTCATATTATAAAAGAAAGGCTCAAAAGATCAAAATAAGACTGCAGCCTAGAAACACTAGATTACACAGAACCTCCAAAATGGTAAGATTTGACGTCGAGCGACTCAAGAACAGTCAAGAACTAAGTCAAAGACTGAACAACACAGACCTAAACAACTGGGACTAACTGAAGGAGACTCTTGTCAAGGCTGCCAATAAACTCGCCCCTCTCGCTAGAAGAAGGAAGCATCCGTGGTGGACTGAAGTCTGTGACAATGCAATAGCCCAAAGACAGACAGCCTGTGTAAAGTGGAATTCTAAAAAAACAAGGAAAATTGGCATAACTTTTTGGAGCAAAGAAAGCTTACAGTCAAGATAATTCGAGGAACCAAACGAACCTTCACACAAAACCAACTAACCCAAATCGAAGAGAGCTTTACTAAGAATAATTTTAGAGATTTCTTTGGAACCTTTAAGCAGGCACTCAGAAAATACGCTCCTCCAAGCCTCCACTTCAGAGACACACAAGGTAAACTGGCTTATAACGACAAGGGCAACTGCCACCTTTTGGCTCAGTTCTACTCAACTGTGACCCACCCAGCGAAGACTTCGACTACAAATAAACCACACCAAAACCCGGACTCGCTTGCCCCTTCATCGGAAGAAGTTGGCCAGATCATTCAACTTCTTAAGAATAATAAGGCAGCTGGATAGGATTCTATCGTTGCTGAACTGTGGAAAGGTGCTGGAAACAATGCCGTTCGCAAGCTAACCGAGATCATCCAGGACATCTGGAAAACAGAGAAATTACCACCCGATTGGAAATCTGCTCTGATCCATCCGCTTCACAAAAAGGGAGATTTTACTGATATAAACAACTACCGTGGAATTTCTCTCGTCCCGGTAACATACAAGATTCTCTCGAAGGCGTTACAAACAAGGGCAGAAAATCAGTTGGATAGTCAACTGGGATGGGCATACCAGGGGGGCTTCAGGAAGAAACGATCCTGTGTTAAGCAGATCCTAAATCTTAAAATTATACTTGCATACTCCAAGATGAGAAACCGCAAGGTGGTCATAACCTTTGTTGATTTTAGGAAGGCCTACGATTCCATTGATAGAGAAACGCTAAACAAAGTATTCCAGGAACTAGCATTAGACAACGAAACCCGCAGACTTATCCTAGAAACTTTGACCAACACCCATTCCAAGGTTAAATTTAGAGGCGAGATTTCAGAAAGCTTCGAAATAAAAACTGGAGTGAGGCAAGGAGATGGACTTTCCCCACTTCTCTTTATCTGTGTCCTTGAAAAGGTTATGAGAGAATTGCGCAAGGAACTGAACAATTTGGGGGCTCAGAGTGGTATCTACCTGGGACGTAAGAACGATGGACTGGTTGTAGATTGCCTTGCCTTTGCAGATGACATGGCACTGTTTGCTGATTCTCTTGAGATGGCAACAATGCAGGTAAACTGCCTCAGAAAACAGGCTGCCAAAGTGAGTCTTCAAGTGTCGCTCTACAAAACAGAATTCTTCACCAACATCAGAGAAGCAAACAGAGAGATGTTACTAAAACATCGAAACATCAAGAGGACTGAGAAATTTAAGTATTTCGGCGAATGGATTGAACCCAACTTATCAGAAAGAGCATCATTATCCAAGAGAGTCAGCAAGTTAGAACTAACCTATCGGCTGACTAAGAACACTTACAATAAGAAATGCCTGTCACGCAACCTGAAACTTAAGCACTACACATCAGTCTTACGACCAGAAGGACCGAAGGGGTTTAATAGAGAAATTGGAATTTAGGGAGAGGAGAATCCTCAGGAAGATCCTAGGCCCGGTAAAGGAAGATGGGGAATTCCGAATAACTCTGAACTCTACGAACATATTGAGATGCTCTCTGACTGTGTAAGGAAAATAAGGGTAGCTTTCTATGGCCACGTTGCAAGATTGCCTCCAAACCGACTAACCAACCGCCTGTTCACCTTCTGGCAAAACAAGAAGCTTCGTACCACTTGGCTGACAGAGACCGAGAAGGATATTAAAGAACTGGGAATAACAGATCTCAAAAACAGAACTCAAAAACAGACAGTCTGTGAGACGCACCCTGAAGGAAGTCCGTGGATTTCATGAAAAACCTCGAAGGAAAGGTACCCCCTGGACAGAAGAGAGAAAGGAGTTACACCGGCAGAAGATGCGACAATACTGGGCGAAGGTCAAAGCACAACCGTTGAACAAGCGTGGTCCAAAGTAGGCTTAAGAAAGAAGAAGAAGAAAAGAAGGGCTCAGGAAATATGATATTTCATTGGGTAATGATGTGGTAGCTTCAGCAACTGATGGTGCAAGCATAATGTTGAAGTATGGTCGTTATACTAGTCCATTCTATTATATTGTTTGCCTGGCATATGCTATTCATTTGGTAGTCTGTGATTTTCTGTATAAGTGTTCAGAAATTAGACCAGAAGAACAGGCTGGCCAATAAAATGAACAAATTGAAGAATGTGACTTTGACTATGCAGATGAAAATAATGATTCTGTTGAAGAACCCACCGAGTACAAAGGCAACCAAACAATATTTATTCCTGAGCTTGAGCAGAAAATTGTTGTAAAAGTCAGGGAAATTGTCAAAATGTTCAGAAAGTCTCCAGTTCGTAATGATATAAATTTACAACCACAGACTTTGGAAACTATAGTAAAGAGAAGAATCTTTTTCTGGACTGTAAAATCCGATGGAATTCCCTTTTAAAAATGCTGCAACGTTTTTATGAGATGAGGAAAGAAGTTGAAGAGATGAGGCTGAGTTGAGGAAAGAAGCTTCAACTAGAGCATAACTTTGATCTCAATCAGCAGGAATTAGAGAAGATTAAAGAATTATGTGATGCCCCATTGATGTGCTTGCACCTCTTGAAGACACAGTGCAATATTTGTGTAAAGAAGATGCCGATCTTGCTCACTCTGAAAAAGTATTAGCATTTACAGGGAATAAGCTAAGAAATGTAAACACTCCGATCCCGATTGTTCTATTTTAAAAATTTGAAATTCGATTGAAAGAGCGTCGAAACCCAGAGCTAGCTAATCTCATCAAATTTATTGAAAGATCCTGATTTCGTCAAACAATCATGATGAGTTTGGTTTTAAATGTTTAAACACAAAATATTTGATCCTGCTATGAGGTTCAAATACAATACATTCTACAATACATATTTTTCTAATACAACGATTATTACACTAAAATGATATTTAACTAAAATTAGAGTCTCAACTAGAAGCAGCAGTTGAAGTGGGAGTTAAAGATGCAATTGAAGATATTGTATATTGTATTGGTACTTATACTAAACAAATGTCCATATCTGATGAGCTTAGTATGTTTCTGCAGGAGAATCACAATAAAGGAAATCATGAAAAATCAAAATCTGCTGCATATATCATAAAAAAAATTGATCTGTTTCAGGCAACAAAAAGCCTACCTGAAATACTAGATAAACTTTTCAGGTCTTTAACAACAATTCGAACACCTTCGGTAGAAGCAGAACGAGCATTTTCTATAATGGGTATATTTGCTAATAAACTCAGAAGCCGACGCAATGATGTTTGTAAGGCAGTTTTATAAAAAATGAGATATTTGTGCCACTTTTATTTATGTTAGACATATGTATATGGTTATTAACGTTAAATTTATTTATTGTAATTTTTTGATATTTGAAATTCATTCAATAAAGTAAATTAAATGTTTCTTATAAACGATTTATTATTTTAGTTCTTTGCTATTGACCTCCTGGAACCAACCAAGTAAAACCGGCGAAACCCGGGTTTTGAATAGCAAAAACCCGAAACCCGGATTTTAAACATTTGCTCTAAATCGAAAACCCTATTAACTACATATGCCCCGCAAGGAACACTATTAGGGCCATTATTTTTTATACTATACGTCAATGCTCTATTAAAAAGTATGTCTAATGACATAATAATATCATATGCGGTTGACACAGCTGTCATATCTACCGATGATACCTGGAGTAATGTTGAAATCAAGATACTACTTAGATAAAATCTCACACTGGCTAGCATTGAATAAGCTATCCTTACACATTGAAGAAAAACTGTCTGCATAACATTTGGAAACTACATCGATAGCGTTCCAAAACACATTACTTTCCAAATATAGGCAAAAATTCTCAAAAGAGTTAAATACGACAAATATTTAGGAATAGTTTTTGACTTCAACATGATGTGGAAACGACACATAGAAAAATTGATAAATAAAATTAAATACTTGATTTTTGTGTTTTATACATTTATAGGATTTATGCAAGTACACACTCTAAAGATGAAATACTATCTTTAGTGAGTACTTGCATAAACCCTCTATATTTATTTGCATTTTTTCAAAATGAAAGAGCGTCGGGGTGGAGCGTATTCAAACAGCCTAAATTTATTACAAAGCTTACAAAATAAGGCATTAAAAATATTTAGTAAAAACAATTTCCTAAATCATGACAATCCTCTGAACATAAGACAACAGTTTCAATATCAACAGTTTGAGTCAATAATATTTTACTTCAATGATATGAAAAATGATATTGAAAAATGACATCTTCAATGATATGATATCTGGCATCAGATATTACAACAAATTTAATACAGAATCCACAAAGAGACAAAACAGTACCCATAAAACTAAGCTATATAAAGGCTATTTAATGAGTTTCCGATTGAATTAAAAACGTTTGATTTTTTAACAATTAAAAAAGAATAATGTAATAACGAAAGGTAAACTAAAGGAATGGGTCAGGCAAAATGTGTAGTCCGGATAAATGGATTTACTATACAGCCTACGTTATAGATAAGACAGTTCAGAGTCACTCTAGCATGGGACACTCGGTAAAATAGTGTGCAAAAATCTTAATTTGAAGTTAATTATATTTGGTTTGTAAGATCTACCAGTCTTGCCAACAGGTACCTGCGTGTACCTCTGCAGGATTTTGCGGGTAATCAATTAATGTAATTTACTAATATAAAATTTGAATGGTTAAATAAAAAATTAATTAATTTAAAAAAATCTCTTTTATGAAATTTAACAAAAAACACAACAGCAAATTTCAATACGCTCATTTATTTTGTAAATCTAAAATTATTTTTTACCTGAATTTCTATGAATCACAAAAACAACAAAACCCTTTAGTGTTTTACCAAAAACCAGTAGAAATTTACCAAAAAGTTTAGTACAATCAAATTTATTGTAATTTACGTTAGTTTATTCTAGCATTAACTAGAATTATCTAATATCAGACAATACCAGACAAAACCCGACAAAACCAGATATAACCAGACAGGATCAGACATAACCCGACAAAACCAGATATAACCTGACAGCATCAGACAGTACCAGACAGTTCCCATATTTCAAGTAAAGTTCCCATATTCTGAGGTCATCATATTCTGGTCTTTTTTCATTTATTATGATCTTGTATGGTCCTGTTTGCTTTTCTCTAGAATTAACTGGCCTTGTTTAGTGTAGCCTAGATTCGCCTGGCCCTGTCAGATCTTACCTGGTGTGGGCTGGTCTTCTATGGACTGGTCCTGCTTTCTCTGAACAGGCCCTGTCTTCTCTGGGCAGGTCTTGTCTTCTCTCAACTGGTCTGGTCCTATCTGGTCCTGTCTGATCCTGTCTGGTACTGTCTGATGCTGTCAGGTTATATCTGGTTTTGTCGGATTATGTCTGATCCTGTCTGGTTATATCTGGTTTTGTCGGGTTTTGTCTGGTCTTGTCTGATCTTGTCTGATCTTGTCTGATCTTGTCTGATTTTGTTTCCTCTTGTCTGGTCTTGTATGGTCTTGTCCGGTCTTGTCTAGTCTTGTCTGATCTTGTCTGGCTTTCTCTGGTCTTGTCTGGCGAGGTCTTGTCAGCTCTGGTCTTATCAGGTCTTGTCAGGTCTTGCCTGGCCTTGTCTGATCTTGTTTGGTCTTGTCTGATCTTGTTTGGTCTTGTCTTTGGTTGTCTGAACTTGTCTAGTCTTGTCTGATTTTGTCTGGTCTTGTCTGCTCTCGTCAGGTCTCGTCTGGTCTTGTCTGGTTTGGCTGGTATTGTATGGTCTTCTTTGGTCTTCTTTGGTCTTGTCTTGTCTTGTCTGGTCTTGTCTGGTCTAGTCCTGTCTGGTCCTGTCTGGACCTGTCTGGTTCTGTCTGATCTTGTTTGGCCTTGTCTGATCTAGTCTGGTCTTTTCTTATCTTGTCTGGTCTTGCTGGTCTTGTCTGCTCTTTTCTTATTTTGTCTGATATGCTCTTGCCTGGTCTTGTCTGGTCTTGTTTGATCTTGTCTGGTCTTGTTTGATCTTGCCTGCTCTTGTCTTGGACTGAGTTAATACTGACTAGACTTATCTAACTTTTGAGACTTTAACTAACTTTTGGTCTTGTCTGGTCTTGTTTGATCTTGTCTGGTCTTGTTTGATCTTGCCTGATCTTGTCTTGGACTGAGTTAATACTGACTAGACTTATCTAACTTTTGAGACTTTATATGGTTTGCGTAATTATTGAAAAATATGAAAAAAAATTAAAATGAAAAATGTTTATCAATTTAAAAATAAATGAATACAATCAGCTATTACGTAAGTTTTACGTAATAAATTGTTCGAGTCCACAGGTGTTGCAATTTATCAAGCTCGTAATTTTCAGTTCGTAAAATCTTAATCTAGCGACGACGTAAACAAATCACATTCATGAATTGCCGCATTAATTTGTTACTTTGATTATCGGCAGAGCAAGGAAATAAGGAGGAAAAACTCACCGAGGCGCGACTGAGGCAAAACGAATTCGAGGCTCACCTGCAATAAAGAACAAACGTTAAGAAAAGCAGACGAATAATCTTTGTGGTGTTATTAAACTGTGTAATTTTCGAAACGCGATGGAAAGTTCGTGTTAATTATCTTGTTTGTTATGTTTTTTAAAGATAATTGAACCTACGTACATTTATTATTTATTCATTATGTTAAACAACAAATATTAAATCGTTAAAAAAATATTAATCGTTGAAAGAATATTCTTGTTAATACATATAGAAGGGGCGAACCATTATTAAAATTTGGGTAAAATATTGTTAAGATTTACGCAGATTAATATTTAATCTCCGTAAATCTTTACCCTAAATTTATTGTCATGAATTATTCATGACAATAAATTTTGTGTCAAAAGTAGACAATTTCCATTTTTCTCTTGTCTAATCTTGTCTGCTGTTTTCAGGTCTTTTCTGGTCTCGTATAGTCCAATATTTGAACTTTTAATTTATACTTTGTGTAGTATATAACACAAAGTTGTCTTGTTCAATAATCTAATTTAATCTTTCTAGCCTTATTTACTTATTGTTCTCTGAAGTATTTTCTGTCTAGTCTATTCAATTTCTACAGTAATTTATTGGATTAATAAAAAGCAAATATTTGAAAATCTTCTGATATTGACCATTTAGCTTATTTTTTCACTGCGTACTTCAAAATATTTAAATGAATTCATCTATCAGTCTCAATCTGATCTGTGTTGTGGTAATTCCGGTGAGTTGTGGCGTTTATTTGTTTTGTAATATTGGAAACTTTGTTGTCGCTTGACGATAAATTGAAAATAATGGGAGGATAGAAATAATAAGTGTAAAAATGGAATCCCACAGACAAACAATGAAGGCAAACATGTGACGCGCACACGATTATCATTATCGTAATATTGACTGCGTCCGTGGAGCCAAACAGTTTATATTCCACGTTTTATTTTAATTTTCTTTTATTGCTCTGACGCACCTGAGATTCTCAAAACAGTACGTTTCCGAAAACAGAAAATGTTTTTTCACAGAGCTAATCTTTGGCTACGCTAATTTTTCTTCACACATTTGAGACAAATCTAATTACAACATTGTTGTAAATTGACACATTATTTACTTCACGTGCTTAATAAATAGTTCATCATGGAAAAGTTTGAATCATCTTGTCTTAACTAAATTAGTTAACATATATTGAACCTTCTATATACATACTTGGACTTCGTTAACAATCTGCAATTTTGTCTAGTCATGACTAGTCTTGTCCGGTCTTCACATTTCTTAATTATTATAAATGGTCTATACTCAGATATTAGGCAGCTTTGACGACAATCTCTTTTTATAATTCGATTAATTCGGTAATTCTCAATAAAGTTACAAGTGAAATGTGTAAATAAAGCTATATAATGTATGTTGGCAGCTACAGTGAAAATAAAAAAAAAGCTAAAAAAAATTGGAAATAATACAAATTCGACCATCACTTCCGCCGAGTCAAAACACACGCCGTACTCGTGTTGTTTACAATGTGAAGAATGCTCGTTTATAATATAATAAAAGACACTTAGGTCGAGTTCAATGTCCGAGGAGTTACTGCGACTTTGTACTTTCCAGACTTGTTTAACTACCTGTACATTCACACACACACACTCCATATAATACATCTCTCTTATCCTGCCTTCTTATTACCGTATTTTATTCTCCTTTATTACACGATTATCCGTAATTTTATTGTTGTTTTCGCCGGTCGGTCGCTTTTCGTTTAAAGACCGGAATTTATTATACTGCTATTCGGGCAACCGATGTTGTTCGTCTCTCCTTTTCTAAAATTAGGGACGCATTTTAGACTAACCTAAATATCCTATTTAATATATATATATATATATATATATATATATATATATATATATATATATATATATATATATATACATACATATATATATATATATATATATATATATATATATATATACATATATATATATATAGAGTTGTGTACTTTATACTTTATTTCGACGACCGACGTCGGAATGTAAACAGATGTGATGCAACAGATTTACTTTCACTTTATCCAATCTGAATTCATTATTTTTGTCTTTGGACTTTTTTCTGTAGTTTGTAGTTTCATTTTATTTTAAACTTCTGTGCGAATTTGATCTTATCTTTGGTTTGTATGGTTCCGTACAGCCCCTGAATAAAAAATGTGTTCTAGCTGCAATACAGTGTTGATATATATATTTTCGCATTTCTTTTTTAATTTTTAAAATTAAATTAAAATCATTTTGGATTCGTTGCCATGTTTTGCTGAGAAAAAAGGGGAAAATATTTTGCTGAACTATTTGGCAAACGATATGACCTTATGTCTTATTTTGAAACATGAAAAGTTCTTTGTTAACTAACACCTACGTTTGGTTATTTTAATTAAGACTTAAAACTAAAACGTACTGAGAAAGAAAATAATAATTAAACTAAATTCAATTATAGATGAGTCTGTAAAATCCAATTGAAGTATAACTTTGTTGACTAAAAACTACAGTACGCACAACTTTTGCAAAGAATTGTTCTGTCATTAAAAATTAAGATGATATATTCAAACTTTCTGTATTTATTAAGACTACTTCATACTATTTATAATTCAACTCATTGTCAGTTTCAGTCAAATCAGTTCATACGTTTGTCTGTAGTATCTTCTCGAATTAATATTTGTTTTGTTCAACTTTTGAAAATTCGACTAAAGTTTGTCCTGAAGATTTCATTTGGACCAGACCTTTAATAATCCAGTTTGATTAAACCTGTGGTATTTGCATACAATCTACGAGTACGGCCAACCATATATCTACCATAATCGAAAAAAATGCGAGTATACATGGGTTAAGGAGAGACTTGGTCTTCAAGCTGTCGACTAGATTAGACTATTTATAAGCTAATTTGAATGTGTAGACTAGACTTGCTACTTAAGATTTTATCTAGAATAAGACTTTTAAGAATCTGGTCTGATTGTATAGACTAGAATTGTTCATCAAGGTTTCATCTAGACTAGACCGTCAATAATCTAAAAATCTAATCTGTGTGTGTAGATTAGACTTGTTTTCTAAGTTTGCATCTAGACTAGACTTTTAATATTCTAGTCTAATTTCGTAGACTAGACTTGGTCTTTAAGTTTCATCTAGACTCAATTTTTCATAATATAGTTATTCTTAAACTTCTTCATTAATAAATATAAAAAATTAGTAGTAGTTACATTTTTTATATTTCTTTATGAATTTGTTTTGCACATTTTGTCACAATAATATTTAAATGAATCCACTATTTGAAATGAATATCAATGATTGTTATGTTACCTGAAGGGAGGGTGGTCCGCGAAAAAAACTTAAGGATTTTCAGGTATCCGCGGTTTCTAAAGGTTAAGAACCGTTGATCTAGACTAGATATTAGTGGGTCGATACCTATAACTATAAATTTTGAATTGATAAAACCATTTTTTTTGCTCTAACCAATGTGGGTCCAAGGGGGTTAGCCCTTAAAACACTGCGGCCCATTGGCCTATTGTATTTCCCCACATTGTTTCGTTCATGCAAATAGATCCAGTCCCTCTATTAGGTCCAGGATTCTATATGCCATGTTTTTCACGGGGACTCCCTCAGCTGTAATATCAAGCTTGTGTCTCCTACGTGCAATTGCTTTACAGTGGAAGATTATATGGGCGGTTTCGTCCTCCTCATAGCATAACCTGCCTAAAGGTTCATCCTTCCAGATACCCATTTTATGCAGGTGTTCTCGTAGAGGGCAGTGTCCTGCTAGTAGGTCTACCGCAATTGCGATCTGCTTCCTTGGTAGTTGCAGGATTTCAGCAGTTGGAGTTTCTGATAGGTTTACTAACATTCGATTGCTGTGTGTCAGACCATTCAAATTGACTGTAGACGGTGCTTAGTTGCTACCCATTTACAAATTTTATTTCGGGTCGTAGTCTTGGTAATGTAGGGTCCGCTTTCAGCAATGATGTTTGCCTTGCAGGCTCCATGTTTTGCTAGCTTATCCGCCATTTCGTTACCCACCAGTCCCGTGTGGCTAGGCACCCAAGCGAGTGTGACCTTGTTGTGCTTTGCCAGGGCTTTTAGGTCCTGAAGACAGTCCCAAACTGTCTTGGATTTGATTTCGTGACACGTTAGAGCATTAATCGCAGCCTGACTGTCCGTGAAAATGCGGATTATTCTACTTTTGTAGTCCATTCTCAAATTTTCACGGGCACAGACCATGATAGCGTGTATTTCTGCTTGGAATACTGTGGCATGTGTCCCTAAGGATACAGATAGGCTGCACCCCAGGGACAGTCCATAGATTCCTGTGCCAGTACCACTGTCCTTCTTGGAGCCGTCTGTATACCAATCCTGTCCTTCTTGGCAAGTGGTTATTTGATTGCCTTCTGTCCATCGTAGATGTGTTTTGAAGGGTAGATCGAATGACAGCCTTTTGGGCATCGAATCCCCCTCTATATTGAGGTACGATTATGATATGACATTCGTTATCAGGGTGTGTCCTGACCTCGCCGGAGATCCCCATGTGCCATTGCATATGCATCTGAAAGCTCCCATCCTTGCTTCGCCCATGATAAAGATATTTAGGGGAGGAAGGCCTAGGTTCACCTCCACAGCTGCAGTTGGGCGGTTTTCATCGCTCCCGTAATTGCTAAACAGGCCAGTCTTTGAACACAGGAGAGTTCTCTGATGGCCTGTTTTTGCTTCACTTTGGTCCACCATACTGTGGAGCCATATGTCAGAATGGGTCTAACTACCATAGTGTATAGCCAGTATACCATGCTTGGTTTCAGTCCCCATGATTCTCCAAGTGTTCTTTTGGTCATCATTAGTGCCATTTTACACTTGTTGGTAGCTTTCTTTAGGTGTTGATTCCAAGTCAGTTTGGCATCCAGGATTACACCTAGATACTTGACTTCATCACTCACCTTTAGATGTTCGTTATAGAAAATTGGAGAATTGACCCGAAGGTCGACCCCCCCCCTGCACCAACTCTCAACCTCGTTCAGTGCTTCTTGCATAAGCGCTGCTATTATAGAGGAAAATTTACCCCTGATGAGGATGACTATGTCATCCGCATAGCCTTGGGTGTAAAATCCTTTATTATTTAGTCACACAAGCAGGCTATCAACAACGATGTCCCAAAGGAGTGGAGATAGAACCCCACCCTGAGGACATCCCTTGATAAAACCATACAACATTATAGATAATCAGATAAACTTAATAAAGACGGAACAAAGCTTGAATATATAAATATACTCAACGGTTCCGGAGCTCTATAATACCAATGAGACTTTTTAGGACTACCAAAACAAATGAAAAAACGTATGGAGTTTTCGTTTGGTAGTCCTAAAAAGACTCATTAGTATTATAGAGCTCCGGAAAGGTTGAGTATATTTATATGTTCAAGCTTTGTTCCGTCTTTATTAAGTTTAACATAACTATAAATTTAACAGGAACCTGTTGGGAGCGCAGCAAAGAACGATATAACGCTATAAGAACAGGATGCGGCTACCGGACTGTATCAATCCATGCAATAATAGCCATCGCATCGATGACGCCTATCGAACTCATGGTGGATCAAAGGAAAAGGGCAACCAGGAAAAAAGAAAAAGAAGCCATCCAAGTGGGCATAAAATGGCAAATGAAGTGGACGCAAGACACGGGAAAAACAGCCTAGGCCAGCGGTTTCCACACTTGATATTAGTACGCCTACCTTAAAAATATTTTTTGGCGCCTCCCCTCCATTTCATAAAATAATAAAAAAATTAGAAATAATAACAATAATTTTATTATTGTTTTTCATAGGGGTGGATCAAAGGGTAGGATCAAATTTTGGTGTTTGTAACGAGATAGATGCGATATTTTGATTTCATTGCAGCTAAGGCATGAAATCCTGTTTCGCATAAATATGATGTGGCGAGCTGCATCACTACTTTCAGAGCTTTGTTTGACAAAGTATTATATTCTGTATGAGGATTCAACCTAAATTCAATCAGAGATATAGTCCAAAAGAAGAAATTCAACCAGAGATACAATACAGTACAGTACAGAAGTTTTAATGTAGTATCACAAGATAATTCACCCATTTTTTCTTTTTCAATACTTCAATCGTCAATACGTCAATCCAAATTCATCATCTTCTTCGTTGATAAATGCAATCTGTGTCCACGCAAACTTTGGAAAATCAAGATCATCATGATTTTTGTTTGCCTCTATGTTATCCCGTGCGCATAAATTAAAAAATGGAAACATGTCAATCTTATTTTTTTGCAAATTTGATTTCCATAGCTCTATTTTTTTATAAATGTGTTCACTTTGTCTTTTGGTATAAGCAAATGATTTATTATTATTATTATTATTAGCTACATCAGTTGCATCAACTTGTATGGCGAATTTTGAATTACGCATTCGAGAAACTAATTGGTCGCAAAAATCTACAGATATATCATCGAATCTTCTGTCAATTGTATTATCAGCAAGTGATATTTGTCGGCAGTTCTTTAGGATATAATTCGCCTAACATTGTTTTGACCTTATCAATAGCTGGAAAAACTAAAGTTTCTGCTATTGTGTGAGGTTTTTTACACTTCGCGATTATGTTAGACACTAGGTATGATGCTAAGTAATGCATTTGATGAAATATGAATTCATATATTTTTGAAAGTTTGTTTTTCTTCAGCCAACTCATCAAATTTTCTTTGGAAAAATTCTTTAGCCTTACTAACGTATTGAGAATGCATAGTTTCAAGGTGCCGTTTTAATTTTCCGGCTCTCATGCTATCAGCAAACAAAACAAACACAGTGGTTTTTCCACTCAATAAAAATATTTTTTCATTTATTCTTCCATTTCTCACAGATAAACTTTAGCAGTCATTTGGAAAATTGCTTACTACGACTAATATTCGAGCCTCCCCTTAGAATAGTCCGTGCCTCCCAGTTTGGAAAACGCTGGCCTAGACCAAGAAGCGCATCACACTCATCAGAGACCTAGCCAAATGGTCCACCGGAAAGCATGATAATGTTTAATAACATCTCACACTATTTATAAAAGGACACGGGCATTTCTGAGAAAATCTTATGCGCTTTAAAATTATCAACGAAGACCTTTGTGCTCACTGTAACGTGGAGGATAGACCAGAGCACATCTTTTACAGGTGCATAAAATAGAGCCCGGCTATACAATGAGGTGGGAGAGATGACAATATTAAAATACTATCGAGAGGAAACTAAATAGTGAACAGGAATGAGCACGCATACACAACTATATTGCCAACTACTTAACGATAATTGAAGCGGAAGAAAGAACAGCCAAGAAGAACGCAAGATGACTTCATAACTAGGGGGAGAGAGAAAAGCTCCTCCAGGCGATCCACCGTGAAGATAATAATAATTCCGAGTAGGGGGAAACAATATCACCAAGTGGACTAGGCAATTTTCGGATGAAAGCTCCGCACTCAGGCTGCTATAGTTTTCCACATTACAAGAAAAGACTAGACTTTAAAAAATCTTATCTGAGCCTGTAGACTAAAGTGACCACATTTTCATTGAGACAAAGCGGGAAAAATCGGATGAAATGAGAATTATATTTTAGTTATGAAAGCAGACCCATACTTCAAAAAAATATATTTTATCTACTCAAACACCAAAATGAATACATTATTACATTATTGTATGTGAAGGATGCCATTACTATTAGTGTGTAAAAGTATCCAAATCGTGCGTAGAAGTCCAATGTAAATCAAATGGAATTTTATTTTCAAACGATTTCTGTTTGTTGTTACTATGGCAACAACTTGCGTCATTAATCAAAAAACATAGACGTAGTGAAAATAAATTTTCTGACGTGCACTCGTATCGTAGTACGTAACGTATCTTTTTACCAATAACGCCTCATCAAAAAAGATCATTTTCGCAAATACCATCATTCGGAAAATGGTTACTAATATATTCAAAAGATTTTTCCAAATATTCCCATAAAATCTAATCTCCTTTTTTAATATCACCCAATGAAAATTTCTGAACAAGGTGCCATTAAACGACCGGATTTTCGAGCGGAAAGAAGTCAGAAATTTTGATAATAACTGCTGGGAATATCTTGAAGAATAGACAATTCAATTCGAGGATTTCATTGTGTGATACTAAAAAAAGGAAATTTTGTGGGAATATGTGGAAAAATCTTATTTTATATATTACAGTAAATTTATAGAATAGAAACAATAGAAAGTGCAGATATTTTCTAAAAAGCGGGACATTTTTAAAAATCGGCGGGACGCGGGACTCCAAAAAGCGGGACTGTCCCGCCAAAATCGGAACGTGTGGTCACTTTACTGTAGACACACTTTCTCTAGACCAGCAGTTCTCAAACCTCTTAAAATTTCATGCGTGGCTCCCTTTAAAAACTGTTCTATAGCTCGCGGATCCCTTTTATACAAAAAGAAAAGTGTATTGAATAAAACATTTTTACAAACAATTATACATTCAGAAAATATTACATGTTATGTAATCGTTATATTTAAATAACTATTTAAATGGGATGAAGGAAATAGAAGATGAATTGGAAATAGAATCAGGACTTGTTGTAATATTTGTCATCTTTGCAACATCAGGATAGGAATGTGCAATTTCAATCCAAAAATCTCTATAGCAACGTTCACAGAAAACATATTTTTCATCCCTATTATTTATTAAATCAATAAACTGTTCCTGAATTATATTATCCTTCGAAGGCAGATCACAAATGAAAAGTTCCAATAGCTTGGTGATAAAACGATGGTGTTTATTTTCACGGTCCTACCGAAACCGAACAACTTTCAGAACCGCTGATCAACACTACACTTAAAATAATCTGGTCTGATTTTATAGACTAGACTTGTTCTTCAACGTTACATCTTCACTTCATTTTTAATAATCTAGTCTAATTGTCTATATTAGATTTAGTCTTCAAGGTTTCATCTAGACAATTTTTTTATAATCTAACAAGATAAATCAAAGATAAATCTTGTCTGTTGGCAATTGGCAAACATTGGCAACTTATACTATACCTACATAATTTAAACCTTATTACAAGTCTTGTCTACACAATCGGACTATATCAAAAGTCTAGTCTAGATTGGAAAAAGTACTTCATGGAGTTAGTAGGAGCGGAGGTAAAGCAAGAAAAATCGATGAAGCAAGAATTCGTGAATGGGATAGAGGAAGAAGATGAATTGTCACTGGAGGAGGTGGTAAATCTGGCAAAATTGTTGAAAAAAATTAAAGACGGCAAGTCAAGACGGGATACCGAATGCGGTGTGGATGATGGCAAATTAGAAATGTTTGAAGAGTGTCGCATGTGTACTTTATAGAACCGGCGGGAAAGAAGTTGGGGTGCCATAAGGCTGGACGGTGGGGGAAGTCATACAAAAGTCTTCAAAAGTGGGGATAAGGATGAAATGTGAAACTATAGTGGTATAATGCTCATGGATTTACCATACAAAATTTACCATTTTACAAGAAAATGAGGTATAACTTACCCCACCGTGCCATTTAAAATTTTAGGGGTTGTGGTCCCAGCACAAAGGGGTCAAGTGCTTTGGCTACAAATTTTCTTGTAAAAGGCCCCCCTCACAAACAAACTTGACGTGTCCGAACATTTTTTGAAAATTAATCTTTAACTATCCAAAAATCCCTCAGTTTCGTTTTCAATGGCCCACCTAGTATATGTCGCAAATGAGGAGAAGGACAACCAGGAGTGGTGGTTGGGAGGAAAGAAGTGTGGAGTCTGGCATACGCAGACGATGTGATAGTCCTGGCAAAATCTGCGGAGTAATGGAAAGACATGATTGAGAGATTTGGGCGATTTCTTGATTAAAGGAAACTGTGGCTAATTGTAGGTAAATCGAAATAGATGTAGTTTGTGGAGTGTTTAAGAAGGATGGTTTCTAATGGAATGGGAGGGAGATAGAACAGGTTGGGCATTTTAAGTATTTAGGGATTATATTTGGGAGATTTTGCGCCAATAAAGAACATATAGAGTACGTGTCTAAGTAAGCGTGGGTGGCGGGTGAAAGGTTCTGGAAAGTATGGGGAAAATAGTGTGACACAAATTACCGGACAAAATGATTTCAGGAAAGAAATGATTTGGAAGGCTTGTTGGCGGAGTATATTGATGTATGACGCAGAAGAATTGGGAGTCTAGGAAAAAGGAGCGGTAAAAGTGCACTACATTTTTTAAAAAGGCTCTGCAATTAGACAGATCAACTTCTTCTTACATAGTACTGCAGGAGCTAAACGCTTTTAAACCAAGACTTGAAGCAAGCTGACGAGCGGCAAGGTATGAAAAGCAAGGTGAGTGGAATGACTGATGAAAGAACTATAAAAGAAATATTTGGGGTAGCAAGTTTGGATGGAATGAATGGGAGGAGAGATACAAATGGGGGAAAGAATAGAAGGAAACTATGAAGGAGGTGGTATGTCTGTTATGGAAGTGGAGAGGCTAAAGAGGAAAGGCCTGCGACTTGGCGAATGGCTAGTGGCAAGCTTGTAGGAGGTGGGTTGTAACTCCAAGGACGTAAAAAAAATAATGGAGAGTAAATATAGTACGGACTATGTGGACATACAAATATTTGATGACCTCCCTAAATACATAAAAACACAAATGGGCCTGAATGCCCAGTCAGTAATTGCCGGGTTTAGATGCGGGTGTGAAGAAAGAGGGCGAAAGTATTGGATGGATAACAAGTATTAGAGCTATGAAGTGGAGGAGAGAATGTGGGGTAGAGATGTACGTATGAGTACATTAGTTAGAAGTGTGCGAGAAAGGAGAGCGAACCAAAACAGAGAGAGAGGGATAGAGAGAGAGTTAGGGAAGAAATGGAAACAGTGCATGAATGAGGGTAGTATTGGTTTGGGAACGATGGAAAGAATAAAAGGATTGAAGAAATAAGGGGCTTAAACAGTCGGATTATAATAATATATATATGGTTTCTAAAAGTTTAAAAAGCAATCTGTAGTTAACTTCGTATGGTTTGTTTTTTAATTAATTATTCTTTCTTTTTTATTTAATTTGTTATTGTTATGTCAATAACATCTTGTCTATTAAACCTTGAATACCAAGTTCCGTCTATTGAGTTTTGTCTATTAAATCTTGACTACCAAGCTCTGCCTATCAAGTTATAACTATTAATCTTTGACCATCAAGTTTTGTCTTCAAAACCTTGAACACCAAGTTATCAAATTTTGCCTGTAATTTATAAAACTTTCTTAAGTAATTAAGATTATTACAGATTATGTTTCAATAAAGTTTGAACTAAATCATATTTTTGACAGTTAAGATTCATTTCATAATTGTGAAATTTCACAAATTTGTTGCTAAAACCTAAATTTTGCTTCTAAAGGGCGTCACAAACATACATGTGTAATCTAAGAAGTTCTAATTAATAAATGCAAAATAATTTAGAAAACACCTAGAAAACCGTGAGCATATTTCAACGCAATTCACTAAACCGTTTTACTAAACATTTGAAATTTCAATTGCATAGATTTTTTTTATATTTAAAAGTCATAAGTCATAAGTTGTTTGAACATAAAATAAGATTAATTAAAAATATACTACAATTGCATTTCATGAATTGTCGCATTTTCATGAATTCTTAAATGTTTTTGCCCCGCTGAATACCAAAATTATTGCAATTATCATAATTATTTCCAACAAACCGAATACACAAAATACATATTTCTCCGCTGTTTACAAATTATCAACTATAAAAACACGCGTAGAATCCGACGCACTTAATTAGATCCAGAACACACAGAGAGCAGACAGTAGAAAAAAATCCGTTATCTTATCTATCCGACAAAAACTCTGTTAAAACGCATTTACACGAAACGTAATAACACAATAAAAAAAAAACATGTTTTCGTCAAAAATAATAAACTATTGCGTGTACGAAAATAAATATTTTTGTTATCGTGCGATCGAATTGCGTGAATTTTAGCAGACGAAATTTATCGCGGCATCAAAATAATCTAAAAAATCTAAAAAAATAATCTGGAGTTTCCGCGTGAGAATGTAGGTGATGTCTTTAAAGGATGATGGACGAGATTGAGCGAAAGTGGAATGTTGGATCGCGCCATTAAATAATTAGGTATGGAAATATGCGGAACGATTTTTTTTAGTAATATTCTATGGGAAATTAATGCTAAACATTACAATAAAAAGAATACTTTCCAACAAATTATCGGTTTATTATTCAGAGTTTGTTTGATTTGTGTATTTGTGGAGGTTGGCGCGAACTGGAACAACTAGATAAGATTATAATACGTTGTAGCAAAAATAAATTAGTAATTTGTTTAAAACTATTGCTCAGTACTTTAAAAATTCAAGTTGGAGAAGACCTATTTACACCTCATTTCAACCTTTTCTTTCTTAAACTTCCAGTTCAGTCTTATCTGTTCCATTTCATTCATTAGTTCAGTCTCAACACAGTTTATCTATATTTGTCTATTTTAGACTAAGTAAGCAGACTTACCGTCCTAGTCTAAGTTTACATCTTAGTTTACATTAAAAACGAAACAAAATATTCTTATCTACTGCGTGTAGCTGCCCTAAAGGCATACCAACTACTAATTACAATATTATCACAACAATAACATTGTGCGTGTGTGTTTTGTTTATCTGCTTTATTTGCTTGACCTAAATGTCTTCTCTTAATTCTACTCTACAAGAATTCGTTACAAATTTGTTCCAGATTCACACAAAAACAGACAACAAGTAAATCCAATTCAATTATTACAAACGCTCAATTCGGTCCATATTAGGTAACATTATTCATAGTATGCAATTTACATACCATACTTGTCGAGACTAGCTGACTAGTCAAGAGTTTCATTATAAAGAATTTATTCTCTTTTAGAAAATTTCAGATTAACACGACTAAGCTAAAAACACAAGACTAGACAGATAAGACCAGACAGATAAGACTAGACATATAAGACTAGACAGATAAGACTAGACGGATAAGACTGGACAGAGGGGAGTATACAGATGGGACTCGACAGACGAGACTGTATAGACGAACTAGACATACAAGACTAGACAGACGAGACGAGACAGAGGAGACTAGACAGACGAGACTAGATAGAGGAGACAAGACAAAGAAGACTAGACAGAGGAGAGTAGACAGAGGAAACTACACAGATCAGACTAGACGGAATAGACGGACTAGACGGACTAAACGAAATAGACGGACTAGACATACTAGACAGACTGGTCAGACTAGATAGATTAAACATATTGGGCTGACAAGACTGGACTATAAAGTCTAGACTGGACTAGAGAGACTAGACTGGACAAGCCAGACTAGATTGGACTAGACAGACTAGACTAGACTAGATAGGCTAGACTGGACTAGACACACTAGACTGGACTACACAGACTAGACTGGAGTAGACACCCAAGACTGGACTAGACTAGATTACACAGGCAACACTGAACTTGACCGGCTAGACTGGACTAGACCGCCTAGATGCCCTAGACTGTCCTAGACAGACTGACTGGACTACACTCGACTACACAGACTAGACTAGACTGGACTAGACAGACTGGACTAGACATTTATTTGCAATGCCGAAGGGTGTGTATAAAATCGGATGGAGAGACTGCGGAGCGCGAGGTGTACAGCGATGCCCCACAGGGCTCAGCAATGGGACGTACTCTGTGGAACATTCTGTACGATGGAGTCCTGAGATTGAAACTGCCCCACGGAGCGGTAATCATCGTTCTCGCTGATGACTCTTGCTCTGGTGGTAGCGGGAACAACCGAAAAGGATCTAATGAGGTGAGCGAATACGGCTATCGCACAAGTAAATAAGTGGATGGCAAATAAGTGGCTGAGCCTGGCCCCATATAAAACGGAAGCGGTGATGCTCACAGGATTAAGAAAAATAGGCCGAATACGCATTATAGTGGAGGGGCACCACTATTATGCCAAAAGAGAGTCTTTAAAGTACCGCAGAGTAAACATAGACAGATGGCTGTCCTTCAAAGAGCACGTGACGAATACAACCCAAAAAAATGTGAAAACAGTTGTGGCACTTGAAAGGCTGCTGCTTTGGTTGGGCTGCTAAAGCCCTAAAGAGTTAGGGCTGCTAAATGTAGGTGGTCCAAGCAGTAGCAAAAGAAAACCGCCGTGCACTGTTGCCCATTCAACAATGCTATATGGGGCACCAGTCTGGGCAAGTGCAATGCATATAAATACGTACCTGCATAAGCTTGCCGCGGTGCAGAGGAGGATGGCTCTGCGGATGTGCAGCGCTTACAGGACAGTGTCTAGAGATGCTATCCTTGTGGTCGCAGGATTAGCTCAAATAGAGTAATTGATTGAGGAAAGGACACAACTATGGACCTGCGACAGAAAACACGACGAAACAAACAAAGAGAGAAGTTAGCAGGTATGTGCAAAGCTCTACCACAAGTGGCAAAACCACTGGAGTGCCGCAGACAAGAAATAGTGGACCAAGCTGTTAATACCACAACTTGAACCATGGATGACACGGAAGCACGGGGAGGTTAACTACCACCTCACCCAAGCGCGCACCGGCCACGGATGCTTCCATGATTATCTGAATAGCATTGGCAGAGCCCCTGATGACCTACGCGAATACTGCGCCCTTGTGGGTAATGTCATGCACCAATGTTCCAATGTGACAGATGAACTATAGAGAGAGAGAGAAATGGACAGCTACGACGCACACCAAAGTAAAACCGAAAACTCAAGTCCAAAAAATGCTAACGTCTGAAGAAGCCTCGTTGGCAACGGTTACCAAAGGAAGAAGACGAACGGATGATACAGACATACAAAGAGAAGCGCTAAAACTGCTAATTACCCTGTGTGGAACAGGGATGTAAGGTAATATAATAACGGAAACACTATAATGTGAGACGCCACCATCCTGTTGTTATGCGAAGAGCAGTTCCGAGATGTGTGGGTGTGGGTTCCAAGTGCTTGCTATGACTGAACTAGACTGGACTACACTGGACTAGAATGGACTAGAATGGACTAGACTGGACTAAATTGGACTAGACTGGACTAGACTGGACTAGACTGGACTAGACTGGACTAGACTGGACTAGAGTGGACTAGACTGGACTAGACTGGACTACACCGGACTAGACTGGACTAGACTGGACTAGACTGGACTAGACTGGACTAGACTGGACTAGACTGGACTAGACTGGACTAGACTGGACTAGACTGGACTAGACTGGACTAGACAGTCTAGGCAAACTAGACGGACAAGACATACTAACAGACGAAACTAAAGCGACGAAATTAGACAGATGGGGTTAGACAGACGGGGCTAGGCTAGATATATAAGACTAGACAGACGAGACTAGACAGACGAGACTAGACAGACGAGACTAGACAGACGAGACTAGACAGACGAGACTAGACAGACGAGACTAGACAGACGAGACTAGACAGACGAGACTAGACAGACGAGACTAGACAGACGAGACCAAACAGACGAGACTAGACAGACGAGACTAGACAGACGAGACTAGACAGACGAGACTAGACAGACGAGACTAGACAGACGAGACTAGACAGACGAGACTAGACAGACGAGACTAGACAGACGAGACTAGACAGACGAGACTAGACAGACGAGACTAGACAGACGAGACTAGACAGACGAGACTAGACAGACGAGACTAGACAGACGAGACTAGACAGACGAGACTAGACAGACGAGACTAGACAGACGAGACTAGACAGACGAGACTAGACAGACGAGACTAGACAGACGAGACTAGACAGACGAGACTAGACAGACGAGACTAGACAGACGAGACTAGACAGACGAGACTGGACAGACGAGACTAGACAGACGAGACTGGACAGACGAGGACTAGACTGGACTAGACTGGACTAGACTGGACTAGACTGGACTAGACTGGACTAGACTGGACTAGACTGGACTAGACTGGACTAGACTGGACTAGACTGGACTAGACTGGACTAGACTGGACTAGACTGGACTAGACTGGACTAGACTGGACTAGACTGGACTAGACTGGACTAGACTGGACTAGACAGTCTAGGCAAACTAGACGGACAAGACATACTAACAGACGAAACTAAAGCGACGAAATTAGACAGATGGGGTTAGACAGACGGGGCTAGACAGACGAGACTAGACAGACGAGACTAGACAGACGAGACTTTTTTTTTTTTTTTTTCACCTTGGCTTTAGTATGCGCCACCCTGGTATCGCATATTTTGCATTCATTCAGGGTGGGCAGCCCGGACGGTTTACTGAAAAACCGCCCTAGTTGTTGTCTCCCCGACCAGGAATCGAACCCGGGTCTCCCGCATTGAAAGGCGGGTATGTTGTCAACTACACCACCGAGGAGGACAGACAGACGAGACTAGACAGACGAGACTAGACAGACGAGACTAGACAGACGAGACTAGACAGACGAGACTAGACAGACGAGACTAGACAGACGAGACTAGACAGACGAGACTAGACAGACGAGACTAGACAGACGAGACTAGACAGACGAGACTAGACAGACGAGACTAGACAGACGAGACTAGACAGACGAGACTAGACAGACGAGACTAGACAGACGAGACTAGACAGACGAGACTAGACAGACGAGACTAGACAGATGAGACTAGACAGACGAGACTAGACAGACGAGACTAGACAGACGAGACTAGACAGACGAGACTAGACAGACGAGACTAGACAGACGAGACTAGACAGACGAGACTAGACAGACGAGACTAGACAGACGAGACTAGACAGACGAGACTAGACAGACGAGACTAGACAGACGAGACTAGACAGACGAGACTAGACAGACGAGACTAGACAGACAAGACTAGACAGACTAGACTAGACAGACGAGACTAGACAGACGAGACTAGACAGATGAGACTAGACAGACGAGACTAGACAGACGAGACTAGACAGACGAGACTTGACAGACGAGACTAGACAGACGAAACTAGACAGACGAGACTAGACAGAGGAGACTAGACAGACGAGACTAGACAGACGAGACTAGACAGACGAGACTAGACAGACGAGACTAGATAGACGAGACTAGACATACGAGACTAGACAGACGAGACTAGACAGACGAGACTAGACAGACGAGACTAGACAGACGAGACTAGACAGACGAGACTAGACAGACGATACTAGACAGACGAGACTAGACAGACGAGACTAGACAGACGAGACTAGACAGACGATACTAGACAGACGAGACTAGATAGACGAGACTAGACAAACGAGACTAGACAGACGATACTAGACAGACGAGACTAGACAGACGAGACTAGACAGACGAGACTAGACAGACGAGACTAGACAGACGAGACTAGACAGACGAGACTAGACAGACGAGACTAGACCGACGAGATTAGACAGACAAGACTAGGCAGATAAAACTAGGCAGACTAGACTAGACAGAAGACACTAAGCAGACGAGACTAGACAGACAACACCAGACAGACAAGACTAGACAGACTAAACAGACATGACTAGACAAATTAAATTTTAGAGTCAAGATGAGTTAAAAAATGCTAGACAGAGCAAGAATATATCAGATAAGATTCTTTATTCTGTGTGTTATGGCGGGACTTTCTCGTCGGGTTGTAGTCCATTCATGTTCATACGTTTTTCATTCATTTATTCAGGTCATGAGTAATGTGAACGTGGCAATGCACATACCGACTGTTATTACAACTAGGTGGGTTTTAACTGCTTCCCGCGAGCGTCAGTCACATCGAGTCACAATTTTGTTTCGACGATTTTTTATTTGTTTTTGTTTTTATCTGGAAGTTTGATTGTGAGTGTGTGTTTTGCAGCTGATTATCTCAATTTGTTTTTCAATATTAGACGCCATATCGTCGCATTCTTGAATTAAATTCGGGTGTCAGTCTAATTCTGAAATTAACGCAATTTGTTAATCATTGCTTTAAAATACATAGATTAGTCAGAATTCGCTTGAATAATAGTCTCAATTTATATTATTTTTATTGGAAAATATTTTCGAGAATGTCTATTTGGTTTTTAATTAAAAAAAGTATTTCAAATAACTCTAACTAAATATTTTAATAAATAATAATATGAATTAATAACAGATTTAACATTTTATTTTATAAATCTAGCATATAATACAAGATATAATATGTCTTGATATTTCGAAGTTTGTATCTTCTTGGATCAACCCTAAGCTACAAACTTCTAAATATCAAGATAATGTTTAGTCGGACAATTTCCTTTCTATAAAGGCAAATAAATTTAGAAAATAACACAAAATAGACATGATCTACCCAGACAGAAATCAATATAGATATTAAATTAAATAGTTTAGTTAGATTTATTTAATTTCGTTTACACCAAAGTAAATAAATTTAAAAAATATCACAAGATGGATTTTACAAAACCGGCATGAATTCAAGATTAAATATTCTAGTTCCGTTCATTTCTTGAATTTCCTTTGTAGCAAAGTTAATAATTTTCCAGAAAAAGTGTAGGTCTTATAAAACTCAATAGATTCTAGATTAAATAGTCTTGTTAGAATTTTGGATTTTCCTTAACAGCAGAAGTGTCTTTTTATTTCTCTATAGTAAAAGGTGACAAATTAAGAGCATCCTGATTTTAGACTACAATTATCAAAAATCTAAATAATTTGGACACCAAATTTTGTGTTGAACATTGTAGAGTAAAATCTAAAGTGTAATAACGAGTTAAATGCCTAATCCTAAATCAACATTAATACTTAGAAATTACATCGATTAGATGGCTTCCGTTTGCTTCGATGCAAAACCGAGATCGATGCAACAATGAACGCAGAACGCTAGAACATTTCTGACGAAATCTTACTAATACATTATTGAATGTTTCGTTTTAAGTCCTCCATGATTCTTAGATTTCAACATTAGATATAACGTGATCGCATAAGAAATAATCCAAAGCCGACAAATCTGGAGAGCGAGGAGGCCACAACTGATCTCCACGCCGGAAAATCAGACGACCAGGAAAGAACTCTCGTAACAGTCCCGCGGACATGTAGGATACATGAAGCTTTGCACCATCTTGCTGATACCAAATATCGTTTATTCATAATCGGAGATGGGCAATGACATCCATTAAGAACGTTAGCATCTCCATACAACGTTCACTATTGGGAACTACTGCGTTTCTCAATTCATCTTATAAAATACGGTCTCAATACTCCAGCTGAGCATATTCCACACCATTCAGTTACCCTTTGAGAATGCAGCTCTTCTTCGTATATAACTTGATGGTTTTCTGCAGAACAGCAACGAAAATATAGTTCGTTCCTCTCCCCATGCAATTGAAAATGTGCTTCGTCACTCATAATTATTTTGTTGACAAAATTATCGCCTCTGCCAAAAATCCGTCAACTGAATTTTAAACGTGAGTTTCGGTATTACTGGAAGAAGTTTTTGACTTTTTGCCATTTGTAAGGCCAAAAGAGTAAATCTTTCTTTAAAACTGTTCTTAGAGACTCACGTGAAATTCCAACTTGCTGCGATAAACCTCGCACGGATTGATTGGAATTTTCGTCAGTTCTGTTCCTAGCTTGCAAGTATTTACTTCTGTTCTAGTAGTTATCTTTGTGTCTGAAAATATAATATCCTAAAGAAAACCTATTCGGCCATATTTCTCGACCCATCTTACAATTATCCTGCAATTTGGCGGTGTTGGAAAACTAAACTGTTGTCGAAACCACCTCTGATTTTGAATAATGGAGCTCGTTCTAATAAAAATGCTCTACAAAGCAATCCTTTGTTCAATCGGCCACCGCTTCATTGTCAACATGTTCCACAGTGTATTTCGTAAATTTATAGGATTCTAACGGGATGGTGTCTTTAACCCTGGGTAGCATGGAGGATATTTTTTGGTTTGACTTGAAAATGGTGTCGATGTTGTGTTTTTTTAGGATCCTGGCAATTTTGTCAGTTGATCCATGAACATATGGTAGATATGCTGTACTGACTTTCTGGCGCTGGTTTCTGGCGTTCTTCAGTTCTTTGGTTAAGGTTCCCTGTTCGACGAAAAGCTCTGGATATTAGGCTGTTTGGATATTCATTTGAAAAAAGAGCTTCTCGTAAGTTCTTCAATTTCTTTGGAAAGTTAAGGTAAGGTCAGCTAGTCTTTTGCATCGGGCGGTGAAAGTGTTGGCTACAGATGTTAATTGTTTGGGGTGATGGTGAGAAGAAGCGTTCAGATATCTGTCAGTATGCGTATGCGTTGGTTTCCGGTACACTGTATGAGGTTCCGTATGGTTTCTTCTGTACTAAAGCATCCAAGAAAGGGAGTCGTTGATGCTTTTCTACCTTCATTGTGAATTTTATTTGGTCGTTTTGGGATTTGGGAGAAGATGGGTGAGAAATTTGTCCAGTTATGGTCTGCCGTGGGGCCAGATTACAAATGTGTAGTCCACATATCTTAACCAGAGTCTAGGTTTAAGTATAGCTGATGAAATTGCTTTTCCCGAGAGATAAGAAATATGTTGGCTATTACTGCGGATAGAGGTTAAATCCATTGGTGCTCTTAGTGCTTGCTTGTATAGTTGACTATCATACCTAAAGTATGTATATTTTAGATATTGTTCCGTCAGATCTGATACATACTATTCTAGTTTTAATTTTGATCTTATGATGTTTGAGGTCTCAGGGACCGTTACTTTTGTGAATACAGATACAGTGTCAAAGCTTACAAGGAGATGGCCGGGCTGGAGTTGGTTATTTTTCAGGATTTTCAGTCTATAAAGTATTCTACATTGCAGACATAGGAATCACAATCTTCGGCGTATGGTTGTAAACATTATGCTAAATGTTTCGCAAGAAGTTGGACCGGTGAAACAACAGAGCTTACTATTGGTCGGAGTGGAGTTGCATCATTGTGGATTTTCGGTAAACCATATATCTAGACACACCGTGATGATTTCTCCCTTGGTATAAGATATTTCATTGTTTCCTTGTCAATGGTGGAGGTTAGGATCTTTTCTCTTGTTATTTTCTCCAGATAAGATGTGAGGTCAGTTGTCCTAGGAAGATAAGCTGAACCATCTAAGATTATGATCATTTTTTGTTTATAGTCAGCACCGTTCATAACTACAGAGCAATTTCCTTTATCAGCTGGTAGCTGGTAGCACCACAGAACAAAATATCCTCTATGCTACGCAGCGTTAAAGACACTATCGCGTTAGAATCCCATGGAATTTACGAAATACCATGTGGAAAATGTGAACGAACTTATATTGGACGTACCAATAGAAAAATATCGGCTAGGATTCATAAACAATTTCAGTCAGACACAAAGAGAAAGTTTAATCTTATCTCAGCTCTTGACCAACACACCAACACCGTCCACTGGATGGATTTCCGAAACTCAAGGACCCTTGCACAGATTAACCACGAAATGTCACGGATATACAGAGAAGCCATAGAGATAGAAGAACGAGACTACTGCCTAAACACAAGAGATGATTCCTTGCGACTCCCCCAAGCATGGCGAGCCAAGCCAGCAACTATTTGTGGCTTCCTCATTTACACATCTAGCATTTCAAAACATTCCAACATTCCATTTTGTTATACCACCTGTAAAAACTTCTTAAAAACTCCAATCTCCAACGAAAAACAAATGAAAATCAGTTTTAACAAATTGGATTCCAACTAAAACTTATTGTACAAAAATGAATTAGAAAAATAGAATTTTGAACAAGACATTGCTTTTGGAAAATAGATTTTTGAACAAGAAGTTTTAACAACACGAAATATTTTTTCTAAAATCTGTTAATTAAAAACGAAATAATTTGCCTAGAAATTGATAAATTTATAATTATGTATGCGTGTCAACTGTCTGTAAGTTTTGTGTAACCAATTTCCATTTTTACAATTTCACATTTTAATCTCCAATTGATTTAATAATTGATTTAATATGAAATTGTAAATAAAATTGTTGAATAAAAAAAAACGATTTTTTATGCGTTTTAAATCCTTATTATAAATAATTTGGATGTTCGCTGCGATTAATTATAAACAATTTAAAGGTGATAATGTTTCAAAAGAATCACATGACTCCAAACGCGCCATGATTTGTTTGTGACATCGTAAGTGTGAAACTGAATATTCTTTATAAAATCGTCGTTTTAGGATTTATTCAGCGCACTGCTTGAAACCATTAGTTTCGACGTTTAACAATGTATGGTACATTTAAAAACATTTTTTGAGTTAAACTTAATAAAGACGGAACAAAGCTTGAATATATAAATATACTCAACCTTTCCGGAACTCTATAATGCTAATGAGTCTTTTTAGGACTACCAAAAACAAATCTCGTATGAAATTTGTCAGTTATTCTATAGCTTTCAGTCCACCTTCGTGGCACTCAACAAAAACCATAAAAATAACATTGATTTTTAAGATCATGTCTTTCCGATACCTTGAGTGGATAGCCATCTGTGGACGCGTTTCGAGATTTATCTCTCATCAGCACAACTTCGCTTCCATGAACAATATTTTGTAAATCACTCACTTGAAAACCCATATTGTTCATGTAAGCAAAGCTGTGCTGATGAGAGATAAATCTCGAAACGCATCCACAGATGGCTATCCGCTCAAGGTATCGGAAAGACATGATCTTAAAAATCAATGTTATTTTTATGGTTTTAGTTGAGTGCCACGAAGGTGGACTGAAAGCTATAGAATAACTGACAAATTTCGTACGAGATTTGTTTTTGGTAGTCCTAAAAAGACTCATTAGTATTATAGAGTTCCGGAAAGGTTGAGTATATTTATATATTCAAGCTTTGTTCCGTCTTTATTAAGTTTATCTGATTATCTATAATGTTGTATGGTTTTAACAATTCAAAATTTTTTGAGTTATTTTTGTAGTACTCCTACACGATGGTGCGAAACAAGCACGCTAACTTTTAATATTTGACTTTAAATATTTGACATATTTGACAAGTCTACTACAACTACTGTATCAACAAAGATATGCGCACATTAAATTCGCGGTTAGAAATTGTACTTATTACATCACAACACGCTGACACGTTTTCGGTACCTAGTTCAAAAATTTATTTTCAATTTGTTATTTTTTTGTAAGTTTTTATCTCCTCGCACACCAAAATGAACACATTATTTAATAAATTATTGTATGTGAAGGATGTCATTATTATAAACGTGTGTAAAAGTATCCAAATCGTGCTTAAAAGTCGAATGTAAATCAAATGAAGTTTCATTATTAAACGATTTCTGTTTGTTGTTACTATGGCAAAAACTCAGGTGACTAAACTTCATTAAAAACACATGTCAAAATACAAACGTGGTAAAAATACATTTTCTAACATATATTAAAATTGAATCTTTCTTATTTTGAAACAAGAAGTCTCGGCCTCTCCGTTTGGATTTATCTGACACTAATATAACTTACAAGGGGGCCCTGTCAACTCGTCATCACCGATTTGGCATACATTTACAGTATATGTAGGGCTTTACTATAAATGAAAGTGACGCAAGCGGGAGAGCCAAATTGCCAAGCGTTAAAAAATAACTAATATAAGCCCGCTATGTTAGTATAAATTTCAATGGCCGGTCAGCGCAGCGGTAAGAGCTCGGGTTCGTAGTACGAGGATCGCTGGTTCGATTCCCCGTGGGGACACTTTTATTTATTTACAATTTTTAAAATGACTTTCTTTTATTATTATTATTACTTACTATTGTTTAACTTTTTAATTTTAATTATTAATTTGTCAATTTAATTATTTTATTAGTATTAATATTTATTATTAAAAAAAGCGTCCCCACGGGGAATCGAACCAGCGATCCTCGTACTATGAAACCGAGCTCTTACCGCTGCGCTGACCGGCCATTGAAATGTAAGCTAACATAGCGGGCTTATATTAGTTATTTTTTTAACACTTGGCCATCTGGCCCTCCCGCGTGCGTTACTTTCATTTATAGTCAAGCCCTACATATACTGTAAATTTGGGCCAAATCGGTGATGACGAGTTGACAGCCCCCTTGTTGACGGCCTCCTTGTTAACCTAATCATAATCTAATCTAGATTAAATCTAGGTTAACCTAGATTATATCGACAACGACCAAATAGTGTTCCCGTGACTGTGTATTTTTACTAGTTAGCATGTTGACATTTAATGTGTTAAGAATTAATTTGTAATAAATTAATTTGTAATAAATTAATTTGTAATAAATTTCAAAATTATGATTTTTGAAAATTATCGGAAATAAACAATTATTTTTTTGTAGATTTTTGATAATTTAGATTATGGGTAACGAAGAAATCGAATCTACACCCTACACCTCCAAAAATTGTCGAAAATGCAAATCATATAGTGACAAACTTATTGACAACATCGATATTAGCAAGTTGATTACTGATTTACATATACTAATTAACTGATTACTTTCTTAAAACGTACTTCAGAGAATTATAAACCCAAAAAATCAAAAATATTTACTTTAGAAGAAATTGAAAAAATTATCTATGAAGCTCCGGATAACCAATTTCTAATGATGAAGGTAAGAAAATAAAAAAATCTAATTAATTAAATTTATAAAATAAACTAAATTAGGTTGTGGCACTATTTGGAATTTAGGGAGCTTGTCGTCGCCAAGAATAGTCGGCGATTAAAACAGATAATATTCAAGATGCAGAAACTGCTTTAAGAGTAACAATCCAGCAATGCAAAAATTATATGCCGAGAACTTTTACTGTTATTGACAACCAGGATAAAATTCAAAAGTTTCTTGGAAATCTATCGAAAATATGCTTCTCTACGACCACCAGTAACAAATAACAAACGATTTTTCGTTTTCTATAAAAATAATAAGTGTACACAGCAGCCAGTAGGTATTAACCAATTCGGAAAAATACCTTCTCTAATAGCTACATTTCTTAATCTACCACATTCTGAAACATATACTGGACATAGTTTCAGACGGTCATCTGCTTCATTATTGGCAGACCATTTCTGCAGTTAAACGGCATGGAGGATGGAAATCTTCCACCATTGCGGAAAGTTACATTGAAAATTATTTGCAAAATAAAAAGAAACAAAAAAAAAATTATAATAGAGCACCAAGAAACACAACAACAACTTTTCTTTGTAATTAATTTATTAGATTACAATCTAGTCTTTAAACTAATAAGTAATTTTATTTTAACCTAAATTACTAGAAAAAATAAATAAAACTAAGATGTTGTCCACTGTCGATGTTGTATGATGTTGTCAAGATGTTGTCATCTTAGAATCCGTAAAGGCGAATCACATGTTTCATGTGTTCTTAGTTTGTAACTTTGGCACTATTTATAACACTAATTCGAAGGGTTTTGTTCTTTTGAGTCTTTTCAATAGGCCCGTGTTTTCTAGTAGCTGGACTGCCGAAACATTTACATGGCGATGGAGTCTTTGCTCGTGAGCTGCAGCGTGTTTTTTAATAATATTATCCACAGTATCCACATGTAAGTCCCTATGGATATCGCAATTTCTGATGTACCAAGGTGTCTTCACTATGTTCCTTAGTACTTTATTCTGAAACGGCTGTATGATTTGGATGTTACTTTGTTTGGCATAGCCCCAAAGTTGTACCAACTTGTCTTCACTATGTTCCTTAGTACTTTATTCTGAAACCGTTGTATGATTTGGATGTTACTTTGTTTGGCATAGCCCCAAAGTTGTACCAAGTTGTCTTCACTATGTTTCTTAGTACTTTATTCTGAAACCGTTGTATGATTTGGATGTTACTTTGTTTGGCATAGCCCCAAAGTTGTATACCATAGGTCCATATGTGTTTTAGTATTTGGTTGTATAGGAGAAGTTTATTTTGTAACGATAGGACTTAATTCCTACTTATTAGCCAATACATATCGAATTTCCAAGGTTTCGTTTTTCTTTTTGATATGTGCTTTCCAACGCAGCTTTGAATCGAGATTCATGCCAAGATAGTTTGCAGTATTTGCGTAAGGTAATTGGTTGTATTTATGGTAAGAGGATAGTATTTTGGTTCTTGATTTGTGAAATTCACATGGACTGATTTTAATTCATTTAATTTAATTCGCCATTTTTTTTGTCCACTCGTGGATATAATTCAAGGAAGATTGTATTTTCTCAGTTGCTGCTTGGTGAGTTTCTCCAATAGCCAGAATAGCCCCATCGTCGGCGAAGGTAGCCATAGTATTGTGTTCTAGTTGTGGAATGTCACAAGTGAGAAGTAACTATAGCGTAGGACCCAAAACGTTTCCTTGTGGTGCACCAGCTTTAATTTCTTTGATTTCTGAGTACGCATCTTCCTGCCTTATTTTAAAAGTTCGATTGGACAGGTATGAAATCAGAAGATCAGAGAACTGTTTTGGTAACATTTTTCTAAGTTTATATATATAAGACCATCGTGCCATACCTTATCAAAGGCTTGTGCTACGTCGAGAAATACGGCAGTATAAACTTTCTTTTCTTCGAGAATTTTCTAAATAACTGCAGTTATCCGATGAACTTGATTAATGGTGAAATGTTTTTGTCGAAATCCAAACGTGTGGTCTGGTATTATGTTATTTTTTTTTCTATTATAGGAAAAAGACGCTTCAAGAAAAGTTTTTCAAAAAGTTTAGACATGATAGGAAGTAGCGATATGGGTCTGTTGTCTGTTGGTTTTGCTATCATTATCATTATTTTAGTTTGGATTTCTTTGAGAACTTCTTTTGGGAAGTTACACGAATAATTTCTTCTTCTTCTTAATGAACAAATTCAGTGTTCATTCACGGAGAATACCATTACCTAGAACATCTAATGGCTGGAAAGCGTTTGCTAGGTGTTTCCGTTTTCATCTTTAATTGGAGAAGTTTGCACAATTGGTCTCTTAACTTTCTTTGTTGCTTTCTACATGGAATAGTGATTACTGCTATGAATGGATTATTGTGGTGTCGTTATATCTTAGAATTTGTCTTCTTAACAGCATAGTTAAGTTGCTAAGTAATCTTTTGTCTTGTGCGGATCTTGTTTGGTCATCTATTTCTTTGTTTAGGTTAATGATGTGTATAGGATATGAAGTTCCCTTGTGTATTTTTATAGTTTCTGGTATATTTGTCCAAGCAGCATGTATGTCAGTAATAAGCTTTGACACTTCGGAGTCTAGCTGTTGTGGAATTTTCAGTGGTACATTTAGATTAATCTTATTATCTAATCTATTTTGAAACTCTCCCAGTTTGTATTTTTTTTTTGGTGAGACGAGGTGGATTTTCCATTTTTAGAATTATATCACTTAATTTTAATAGTATAGGATTGGAGAATGGTCAGAGTTCATGTCATGGCATTCTTTCACTTCTAGCTAATTTCGAGATATATTCGTGTATATAAATAAGTCAATAAAATCTGGATGATCTAATTTTGCCGGTATCTGCAGGCCAATATGTAGGGTTACCTGTAAATATCACCTCACAATGCATCTAATTTATTGCATATAGCAGTTCACGTCCTTTTGTAGTACTGGGTATAAATCCCCAATAAGTTTTTTTAGCATTAAAGTCGCCTACGTGTATAAATCTTGTTCATAACTGTTTCAAGAGATTTGAGTAGTCTTGTTTCTTTAATTGATGCCTTGGTGGGCAGTATAATAACAAAATGAAAAAGAAAATATTCCTAACATTATTATTAGTAATCTAAAAAACTATAAACAAAATAATAAATATAAACAAAACTAACTAATAAATTGTATTTTTTTTCTACCTGCTTCGTAGATAAAATATTGTATGACACTAGTGTGTGAAAGACTTTTATGCTCACACTTGTATCATAAACTACTATTAATTACAATGAAAAAGAAACAAAAAACCGTTTTATATGAAACTTATATACGATCTTTAGATTTATGACAAACGAAAAAAAAATATCAAAAACTCAATCGTCAAAGATTCCTAAGAATTCTAATTACTTACAATTCAAAGTCAACAAATCTATCAAAATTCTCAAAACATCAACTACAATTTATACGTTTTATAAGATTGTTAGAAAACATTTTAGTTGCACAAATTTTCTAAAGAATTTAGATACCAAAACATTATTATTTCTCAAGAAAAGTAGCAACAAAAATTTCAAAAATGTCGACTCTCCAGCTGAAAATATTTAAAAGAACCTAGCAATTCCACCTTCGTCAAAATCCGTTGATGTAAACAGATAAGTACATAATTTAAAAAAATGATGACAATTTGATTATACATATGAAGTTCGCAAACTAGTTTCACAGAACTTGCAGTCAGTAATTTAGTCGAATCATATATTCAACAATATATGACAAATAACTGTAATAGACAAATCTACTTTTTATAAACTGAGTGATTTTTATGTTTTGTTTGTATTGTGCATCTGTAATTATTATTTCCCGGAAGAAATGGGGGAAGAAAAGTAATAACGACTACATTTCTCTTTCCAATTACGATTTGTAAGTAAAATGTCAGAAACGTGCCGACGTCTTAAAACTTGAAACATACAGTAATTTGAAAATTTAATCTCCGTTTATTTAAGCAAGCGGAGAGAGATTTTATCCCCAATTCTGTACACACTTAATATTAATTGTATTTTCTTTTATTCCTTGCCTAAAACCCAGAGCTTAGCAACTTATCGCACAAATTAGAAAGTTACAAAGAAAATAATAATAAGACATACTACACCAATTTTATTACATAACTGTATAAAAACCTGTCAGGACAGAATTAAATCAGACAAAACTATCAACATTTTCGGCTTTTACACGTTTATTAAGAATGATTTGATATAATGAAACAAATTAACAATATACAGACGGCGCGATTACAAATATGAAAAGGCCTGTTTTTCCGAAAGAAAGGGCTGTATTGCCCTCTGACGAGCAATATTGGCTGACTATTTCGTCGAAAATGGTCAGAGGCCGGCCCCTTTTTTTAAATTAATAAAACTTTCTTCTTCTTCTTCTTCCTTTTTGTAAAGCATCTGCCGTGTTCTCTAATTTCTTAGAGTTGTAGCTGGGATGATAAATTCCAGCTTTTATACCAACATATGGGTGGACGTCTTGGTGGTCCCCTGGATCGTGGGACACCATCTCTTGCAATTTTCGGCAATCTGTTGTCGTCCATCCGTTCAACATGATCTCTCCATTCGCGACGTCTGTTTCGGGACCACCTCACTATGTCTTGGATATCGCAAAGTTCTAGGATGTCTTCGTTTCTTTTGTGGTTCCTTAGTGTGTAGCCTACTCTGGATCTTAGAGACCTCATTTCTACTCTACGGATAATCCTTTTTATTGTGGAGTTTTTGGCTCTTGTTTTTACAGCGTAGGTCATAACGGGTCTCACACAGGTCTTATATATGCGGACTTTGCATTTAATGGGCATGTGCTTGTTTCGCCATATTAAATCTCTAAGGAATCCTGCTTTGGTTGTTTGAGCCTTTACTTCTTCTTGGAGATCTCTGCTGCTCGTGATGTTGACGCCGAGATATTTGAAACTCATAATCTGTTCTACTGGTTTATTGTATATAGCCAATTTACATCTTCTGGGCTCTTTTGAGATGTTGAACGCTTTTTATTTGGCTTAATAAAACTTTGTTTATGACAATTATTATTGTGAAAAATACAAAATTAGAAAAATATAACAGAATTTTTAAAGGAAAATCGGAAAGGTAACAAATTTTCCGGTTGAAAATACTGCTGGGGGCTAGTTTTTTCGAAGGCTATTTTTCAAATTCCTGTTTTTCTCCGAAAAACAGGCCTTTTCGAGAAATTTTGTCTTCCTTTGAAAAGGATCCAAATCTCAAATCCGACCGTCAGCAGTTCTCAAACACTAATTTCCTTCCTAGTTTCGCGATTTTCTTTCCAAACCGACTGAGAAAAAGCGAAATTTTTCGGAAAATTTTTCAGTTCCGCAAGACTCGTTCCAAGATAATAGCTGTAGTTATACAAAAAAGGGAACTCAAAATTAAGATTCAATTTTCTTAGTATGGTCCAAAATCAAAGAAAAACATCTAATTTTCCAATGACGTCTTCTGTTCTTCATGATCTGATCCAAACTGTGAGTAGAGATTCTCGAAAATCTCCAAACTCCTTTAGTTCTCATGGTCTGGTCTATATCCTAAGTAATAGTTTTCCGGAAAATTGAGAAAAAATTCGAAATATTCTACAAAACTAATGATTTCTGTTTCAAGCCTTTCAAAACGAAGATATCTCAAAATCCCAGGAAACCAAACCGATTTGAGGAACTGAAAACTGCCGAAAATCCTCCAGTCGGCTTTCTTCCAGGAAAGGAAACTGAAGGAGAAACTGAAAACTATCGAAAGTCCTTCAGTCGGCTTTCTTCCGGGGAAGGTTTTTAATATAAAATAACGTATTAGTACGTCAACGGATCCTATATTTTGATTATAAATTGGTGTACTATTACGTCGACGGCTGCCACATTTGGAAAAAAAACGTATTAATACGGAAAGTAAAAAAAGTTATATAACAAACAATTTTCTATAACAAACAAACATCTGTGTGGGACTTTTGGGTTGCTCTTGAAGTCTACTGCCTTCAAACACTTGAAAAGGAAGCAGAAGACTTGGATTTCACCTAATACCAACCTGGGTGAATTCCAGATAGATCATGTTGCCATTTCACGAAAATCTCAAAAGGAAATACAAAACGTGAAGGTACTAAGAAGCGTCAATTTTGACTCAGACCACTACCTCTCATAAGAAGCGCCAATCTGGACTACCTCTCAAAGATGAAAATGAGACTGCAGCTTAGAAACACTAGATTACACCGAACCTCCAAAATAGTAATATTTGATGGAGAGCGACTTAACCCCTTCGCGCCGGACGCATTCCCGCCATGCGCGCGTTATATCCGGATCTACGTGGGATAGTCATTTTATGTCAATATGCATTATACATTTTAAAGGTGTATAAAATTAAACGTGGGAAAATAAAACTAATATTACTTTATAAATTGTTGTTTATAAACCAACACGTTCGTTTATCCACAGACAAAAAAACTCTATAATTTTTGGAGGAACAAAAGCTTCAAAGCATTCCAGCATTCATGCTGGATAGATGTCATAATCAAACTCTTTTTCGAAAATCTCTGACTCTCTCTTGTCGTCAAAGGGATTAGCAATATGAGTCCAGTCACCAAATTGCACAGGTTCTTCATTATCTGACACATCTGAATTTGAAAAATTTTCATCGGAGCTGATATCGTCTTATAAATTACAATAAATAAATAAATTTTCATGCCTTATAAACACGTGTATAAACAAACGGAAATAAACACAGATTGACAATAACGTAACGAATAATCTGGACAGAAGAGAGAAGAGAGTTACACTTGCAAAAGATGCGACAATAGTGGGCAAAGATCAAAACCCAACAGTTGAACAAGCGTGGTCCAAAGTAGGTCTATTCGAAAGAAGAAGTAACGAATAATATTCCAGTCCCCACGCTCTAAATTGTCGGAACCTTACTTTACGGACGGAACTTTACCCTACCATTGATGTTGGTAAAATTTTCAAACACTGATAAGCGGTTTCCGTAATAGCATAAAATACATTTAAAATGATACATAAGGTTGATACACCGTATAACAGAACGATATTAGCATGATCACCCATATGCATCATCCGGCTGTAGCACATAGTCGGGCATGATGCAACCTTGTGCATCACCGGCGCGAAAGGGTTAAGAACTGTCAGGAAGTAAGTCAGAGACTGAGCAATGCAGATCTCAACAGCTGGGACCAACTGAAGGAGACTCTTGTCAAGTCCGCAGACTCATTGTCGCGGCCAATGAAGTCGCTCCCCTCGCTAGAAGAAGAAAGCATGCGTGGCGCACTGAAGACTGTGATAATGCAATAGCACAAAGACAGACAGTCCGGGTGAAGTGGAATTCTAAAAAGACCAAGGAAAGTTGGCATAACTTTTTGGAACACAGAAAGCTTACAGACACACAAATCTTACAGCTCAAAGATAATTCGAGGGACCAAACGGACCTTCACACAAAACCAACTAACTCTAATCGAAGAAAGCTTTGCTAAGAATAACTCCAAAGATTTATACGGAACCTTCAAGTAGACACTCGGAAAATACGCTCCGCCTAGCCTCCAATTCAGAGACTCGCAAGGCAAACAGGCTTTTAACGACAGGGATAACTGCCACCTTTAAGCTCAGTACTTTAAAAACCTACTCAACTGTGATCCACCCAGCGAAGACATCGACTATAAACAAACCACACCTAACCCGGACTCGCTGCCCCCTTCATTGGAAGAAGTTGGCCAGATCATTTAACTTATCGACTGACTAAGAACACCTACAATAAAAAATTCCTGTCACGCAACCTGAAACTTAAGCACTTCACATCAGTCATACGACCAGAAGCCCTGTATGAGATGGAGTGTCTTTCCTTGAACCGAAGAGGTCTGGTAGAGAAACTGGAGTCAGAGAGAGGAGAATTCTCAGGAAGATCCTATCCCTAACCAATCGTCTGTTCCCATTCTGGCATAACAAGAAGGTTCGTACCACTTGGTTGACAGAAACCGAGAAAGAAGAACTGGGAATAACAGATCTCCAAAACAGACAGTCTTTGAGACACAACCTGAAGGAAGTCGCGGATTTCAGGAAAAACCCCGATTGAAAGGTACCCCCTGGACAGAAGAGAGAAAGGAGTTACACACCGGCAGAAGATGCGACAACGCTGGGCAAAGATCAAAGCCCAACAGTTGAATAAGCGTGGTCCAAAGTAGGCCTATTTTAAACAAGAAGAAGAAGAAACAATTTTATGATTTCTCTAAATAGATTAATTTAGTTTAAAACAACAATTATTGTTTATTAATTCGGATAAATATTACTTGGATTGTGGATAAATATCCTAGAATCAAGATAAACATTGCAAATCTAGATAAATAGAAATTAAGGCGAATTTGATCAATAAAATTAGTTGTGTCACAATTTAAGTCGAGATTACGTCGAGTTTTTAGATAAGTTAAGCAACGTGTAGCAAGGTCAGCACTCGGATTGGTTATTTATAAACAACAATTTAACGGATTTTTTGGTTCGTCGAAAATAACTAGAAAATAAATTCGTAAAAATAGAAATTTAAAGTTATTTTTTCTGTGTTTAATTTTTTTCGATATCTAGTAATATTTATTATTGTTACGTTAAGTGTTTCACATGTTTTATCTTACAGCTAAATATAATTTTCCTTGTAGTTTATAATTTTAGTAGAGTCAAGTCTACAGGAGAATAGTTCATACACGTGTTTCATAAAAGTATTTATAAATGTTTATATCAAAAGGAATTATCAAAGTTTTCTTTATCGGAGATTAAGTGAAACTTTAAATTTACACACACAATTGTTTTTTTTTTATTGTGGAATTTTGATCGTTTTCTCTGTATTTTTTACGGGTTTTGGATTAAAGAACAAGTTGATAAAAAAAATCCAAAAATATTATTGAAACGTAAATGAATTGATTTTGATTTATTAATTATCCAAAAATTTTGTTAAAAAAATAATAATTTTTTTTGATGCATATTTAATGGCATTTGTTTTTCTTTTTCATTTTAATTTTCACAAAATTTCAACAAATTTTTAACAAAATGCTAGTTCATTCATATTCGCAGAACAAAATCTCTTTTAATGTTATTTATAAAACTTGACCTACAGACAACCTTCAAATAATTGACAAAAATGTTTGTTGATAATGAGAACAATATTTTTATAAAAATAATGATGATTTAAAAACATTTTATAAAATTTCCAATATTATACTTATTTTACAGCAAATTTAAATAAACCAAACAACAACAAAAAAACACGAATTTAAAATTATTTATATACCTTTAAAATAAGGACGAAAAAATAGTTTCATTTAAATATAAATTTTTTTATATATTATTAGGAATGGGATATAAAAAGTTCTTTTATAAATTAATAATTTATTTATGCTGTTATAAATGATTATATAAATTTTGAATGAAATTTGATGCAAATAAATTATTAATTTATTATAGAACTTTTTATATCCCGTTCCTAATAATATATAAAAAAATGATAAACAATAGGTATTATAATAATCAACATTTAAATATAAAATTTAATTGAAATTTAAACAAAATATATTATGAAAAAATATATTTCTTTAATAATTGCCAAACAAAAATTAAAAAAAAATCAAAAACTGATTAAAACATTTTTAAAATTAAAAATTTTAAATAAATAAATCAAACATTAAGCAAATGTCTTGGAAAAACAGACGATTTTTTTTAATTAAAAATATAAAAAAGAACTAAAGTAAAGCTTTCCACTCACCAACCAAGAAAACTGCAAAGAACTATCACACTAATTTTCCGAGCTCCTTAATTGCCCCGAACCACCCGATTCATCACATCCGCAATAAAGACTAAAATCGACCACTGATCCACTGAGACAAGAAGGAATCTGACACCGCATTACAAAACTGAAGAATGCAAATGCATCAGGAAAAGATGGAATAACCGCAGAACTACTACTGAAAAATTTTGGACCACGATCATTACACGAAATCACACAGATCATTCAGGAAATGTTTCGAAGTGAAGAACTGCGCACTCATCCATCCACTCTACAAAAAAAGACAAATCTTATGTGAATAACTACAGAGGAATCTCCCTCCTTTCCGTTCCCTACAAATCTATATACCAAAAATTCGAGCTACACGAAATCTCCCAACAATCTGCACATTTGTCGACTTCAAGAAAGCTTACGACTCCATCGACCGACAATCCCTGTTTAATATATTCGAAGAAAACATCTGGATACGAAACATCCGCGGATGCGGATATTTGAAGGATCACATCCGCGGATGCAGATACGGATTTTAAAATATTTTATATGAAACTATATGGGTGGAGAAATAAAATAATAAAATAGTCATTATTATTATTTTTATCAAGTTATTAGTAATTAAAGTTAAAAATTGCAGCATTATATTTAATAAAAAGTAATATTGCCGCCTTTTCGGAGTCAAGTCTGTTACGCAGAGGTTCATAAATTAAACCCGCGCTACTCAACAATTGTTCGCTAGGAATATTGGCTGGTACTGTCGATAAAAATCTGCGTGCTATTACTGATAATAGTTTAAATTCTTGTCGATTAACGCTCCATCATTTAAGAGAATTCTCGTCTACATTTGCCCTTTTTTAATACGGTTAATTCCTTTTTTAGCACCGCTTCAGCGTTGCAATTTTCTGGTGTTTCTTGACTCTCATCTTCACTTGCCGAATCCAACATCACAGCAACATCGCCCTTTAAGGATGGCTTTCCGATCAAACCTGGTCCTAGTTGTTCCGTGTCTTTTTCAACGGAATCTGTCATTCTCATTCTATTAGCCCCTACAGAATTAAAAAAAAATCATTTTCATTATTTTTCTTTCTCACCATAAAAATGTCTTCTTTATCCTTTTCCTCAGTCACTGCAGTAAAAAGCTTGTGTTTATAACAAGGGTCTAAGTAGGTGGTGATGATATATAAATTGTTCTCTACCAAATTGGAAAACTTTGTTGAAAGTTCACTTTTCAGAATCGTGACGACCTGTCGAATTGGATCAAAATATTGTGATCTTGTTAAACAGTCGTCAACTTTTTTTTCAAGCTTTTGAATAATTGGAATTACAGATGAAATAAGGGCATGAGAGCAGCTTAGTTTCTGCGTGGCTTCCTGTAAAGGTTTTAATAACTCAAAACAACTTTCAATGATTTTCCATTATTCTGTCAAAAAAGGATTAATCTCACTGCCATTGATGTGAAGACTAAGTGCATCCTTTACCTGTAAAAAACGCTCGAACTGGTAAAATGTACCGTTCCATCGCGTTATACAATCTTGGAACACTTTGAGATGAGGTTGATTGAGTCTGATTATTATCATGGCAAATGTTTGCCGTTACGTATGAGTTATAGTGGACTGATTTAAATGAAAATAAAATCCGTAAGAACATCAGCAATGTTTATTGCGGATGCGGATGCAGATGTCCAAATCGATGCGGATGCGAATATTCGCAACATCCCTACCGAAAACCCAACGGTTCATCCAACAAACACTAACAAACACAACTTCCAAAGTCAAATTCAACGGAGAAATCTCAAAACCTTTCCCCATCAAGACTGGTGTCCGGCAGGGCGATAGCCTCTACTCGTTACTCTTCAACACCGTTTTAGACAAAGTTATCAAAGCATGAGGACAAGAACTGGAAAATAAAAAAAATTGCAGACCCATAAGACCAGGAAAACAACACAATAACATGAACGTCACATGCCTAGCCTTTGCTAATGATCTCGCGATCCTTTCCGAAAATGAACAAACAGCAATCCATCAGATCGAAGTCCTAACAGAATGTGCCGAGAAAGCTGGACTACAAATTTCCTTTTCAAAAACCGAATTCACGGCCACAAAACAGAAAATGTAATTACACAATACGGCACAAGATACAAGGTTAGTCACTTTTAAACGCGAAATTTTTGAACCCACAGGAATAGAAAGATTATCACAAAAAGCACGGGAAGTCAAAATGCGGAAAGCATATGGAAAATTTGCAAACATCTATAATAAAAAATGCATAAATATTAAAGTCCGAGACAACACGACTGTTATCAAACCTGAAACACTCTACGCCAGCGAGACATTAAACTAGAGTTGCCACGAATATTCGGTATCTATTCGGTATTCGGCCTATTCGGCCACTTTTTTAATATTCGGTATTCGGCCGAATATTGCTAACTATTCGGCCGAATACCGAATACCAAACCATGAAAAAAAATCACACATATTATTAAAAAATGAGTACATACATTGCTACGGGGTTATGATACATACATTTTTGCGAATTCTGTCAGTTTTGGATACTGCTGTACGTTTGCTAACCACCACTTGTAAGGGTCCTATCTAGGCGAGCCGTTTTTAGATAAAAAATAATATCATTTGCAATAGCACTTTTCTTTTCCACATCCTCATCTTTCTCCATATTTTCTGTAGCGACTTCCTCAAAACAATTCCAGAAACTGTCGTCTATTTCAATGGTTTTGTCATTGATATGTATTTTCTTACGAAGTGGAGAAGAGTCATTATCGGTACTACAAGAAATTAGAGAAACAAAAAATTCTTTTAGAAGCTCTGAAAATGAGTTGTGATGAGTAAATCATTTTCAGAGCTTGTAAAAGAATTTTTTGTTTTGCTCATTGTGTTTGAACTTATCCCAGGAAACTGGTTTTGAAACGAAGGTCAGGAAAAGTGGCAACCAGGTATTTGTCATTTTCATTAAAGTAGAACCGTGTTCCTAGCTTGTTCCTCAGCTTGTAGTGAAGATCTCATTTTCAGCAAATTTGGTGTTCTAGCTGCTGTCTCTTCCTTTTCCAGGTATTTCAACATTGTGTGGAATCACTTCGGAGTTGCAAGATATGAGCCGTTTGTTTTGAAAGTGGCCTAAGTCCATTTTTCAAAAATATTGAGTTAGTTACCTTAATAGTTAGATTTTTACTTGATCTTTTGATTGTGAAGTAACTTGTTACTGATATATTTAAAATCATTACGATTTTGTAACACCAAAATTGTATACCACGTGCACACAATAATTATTTTAAATCCCTCCCGCATACACAAACTGGAGAAGACTGAATAATAATCAATAAAACAATATTAATATTCATGTAAAAATTATTTAACAACTGTTATTTATCATTTTTGATTTTATAACATAAATGTGTATACATTTCTTTTCATATACATATTCATATCTTTATTTCAAGGAAAATTTATTTTATGTATGAATGGACTTGTGCTTTCTTAAGAATTGGAAACGTGATTTCATTGATTTTGAAAGTGGCCCAAGTCCATTTAGAGCCATCAAAACGTATTATTTGTTAAATAACATTAAATTTTCTAATTGGGGTGATAAATTTGACACCCTAAGAAACACCAAAACATTATTCTACTATGTTATCTGTTACCCATATTTTTAAATTTTATCCAACGCAAACCCTTCAATATCTCGATTCGAACATAAATGGAGTTAGGTCACTTTCAAATTAACGGCTCATATATAGTTGCAATAATAAAAAAAAATAAAAAATTCTAACGTGTGATTGTTACATCTTGCACTAAGTGGTGGTTTGGCAAGTCAAGTTCTTGGCGAATGGATTTGAGCTTTTCTTCTGCTATACCTGAGTGGTTAAAATGTGTAGTAATTCATCTTGCAGCAACTACGACCGGTGTTATTTCCGTTTGAGATTGTAGCTATTCCTTAATAGCTCGTTCTAGTAAATGGATAAGACACCTGGCAGAATCATATTCTGTGTCTCGTACATCTTTTATCATATTGGCTCCACTGTCAGTAAATGTATCATCTTTCCGCAATAGCAATCAGTTCTTTTGCAGTATTGGTACCAGTATGTGAACCAACAAACGGCTTCATTGTTAAAACGCCATGTTCCAGAATAAAATTAGAAGATATCCAATGCGCAGTGAAACTCAAAACTTTGATTATTGATCTGACATGTCCACATCTCACTGATATTGCTGATACTTGTGAAATACTAGCTTCAATTTTATTATTTTTTATATATATGAGGAACAATTTTCTCGGTCGTATAAGTGCGGCCAGGTATTTTATTTTGAGGTACTGCTATTTCCATAAGCCTTTGAAAGCCGACTCGTTCAACTAGTGATAATAGTTCATTTTCTAAGGCAATCATTTCACCCATTAAATAATGACATGATTTTGGACCATTAAACTCTTATAACAATTTATTTTCAATTGTTTCTTTCAGAGTTAACTGTTTCTTTTCTGACATACTTGGTACTGCGAGTATGGTACTGCGCAGCGCTGCGCTGCCGCGAACTCATTTTTAGATAGAATGCGAAAGATGCGCAATATTCGAAGGCCGAATATTCGGTATTCGGCAAAATTAATTTTCGTGGCATCTCTACATTAAACCTTAATTACAAAGGAAACATAGAGAATATCAAGAAGGCTGAAAGAAAAATTATCCGAAAAATGCTTGGCCCCAAACTAACAGACGAATCCTTCGTCTACAATCACACACAGTCACATTATGATACTAGATGATAACCGAATAACAGGGCGAGTTTTGAAGTACCTACAGAAAATGAAAACGATAGTCTGTGTAAAAACAGGTCCAAATTGATTTAAACATCTCACCGACAGGCATCGAAAGTCGAAAAATCTTTAGACATAAGGTCTACAGCTGAGAAATTATAACAGAGGAAAAACCCAAAATAACAGGATTAAAATGGACAGATGAACTTCGAGCTAACATAGCGAGATGATGAAACAATTCTGGAAGAACATGAGAAATAACAGCAACAGGTCATAATGAAACATTTCTGGAAGAACAAGAAAAATAACAGCAAAACAGGTCATAATTTGCTTTATGTTATCCCCGTGGGTCTAAACAATGTAAATAAATAAATAAAAAAGAACTTTATAATAATTTTGTTTTAAAAATAAAAAAAAATAATTATTGCATTAAAAAAGTATCAGTTTACACACTACTTACGAAAAGTATTAACATAAAAAACAAAATTAAACTTTATAGTAAACAGTAAATCTATATAATTCACATCAAAACACGTACACTACATACGACGCATAACCAAAGGTCAATTAGTGATAAATCTTCGACATATTATTGTTATTTTTTCCGCTCAAATTTTAATTCAAACGTTTATCGACGATAAGCGCCAAGATTTCACAAGACGAATACATAAACACATTCATAAATAACAAACGGAACCCATTTGTATTTTCAAAATTACACACTTAATCGCGAAATAACATTACAAACGGCCATCACTAAATTGATAATTATGTGACAACAATTTCTAGCATGTTTATAATCCTAAACTATTACAACATTTATATAATATGTATTAGGACAAAAACCAAAGTCTACAATAAATTAATTCTATACAGTATTGTTTGTTAATACTAGTGTGTCTAGACTTGTCTGTGTAGTCTTGATTGTCTAGTCTTCTTTGTCTAGTCTTGTCTATCTAGTCTTGTCCACCTAATATTGTCTGTCCAGATTAATCTAGTCTTTTCTGCCTAGTCGTGTCTGTCTAGTCAAATCAAATCAAATAATTTTATTTATACCTAGATATAAGTAATTGACATATACGACATGTCACAAGAATATAGCAAATACAGCGAATACTAATAATAAACAATAGAAAACATAATAAATAAATTCTCCTCCAGATAAGCATATTAATATTTACATGCATATGTACGCATAAGTACACATATACATAGATTATTTGTTTACGTAAAAATCATTTAATGTGTAATAACATTTCTGAATTAAATAAATTTTAAGCCGTCTTCTGAAAGCCTTAAAACTATTTTCTCCACGGATTGCCGTTGGAATGCAATTGAAAATTTGTATCCCCATTCTATTTAGTGCACTTCATATTGTTAGGTTGCTCCTTGTTGGTCTCAGATTTTGATAATATCTCGTATTGTGTGCATGACGTTATGTGTGTATGAGGGGGTCGCCAACATTGTGTGTGTAGAGGAGGTCCTCCAGACTAAAATGCCATAGGTTAAAATGGATTGAATTTCGGCATGGAAGACAGTCAGAAGGACCTCCTGACCCACCGTATCACGCACTTTTCTAATTAGGAATGACTTGCTATTTAGTTTCTTGATGATGCCATCCGTCATTATTTTCCACGTGAAGTGCTCCTTTAAATACACTCCAAAGAACTTACTTTACTTCTCTTCTCTTCAGCTGTATAGTTCCGATTTGTAGTGGGAGTTTCCTTCTTCGACATTGGAAAACCAAATAACTGGTCTTTGCCAAATTTAGATGGAGCTTCTTCTTCTTATGACGCCCTCTCCTTTCGAAGGCTGGCGATGCACATAGCTAACATTGTTCTGGACACAGCAGCTCGAAAGATTTCAATGGAAGTGCACCTAAACCATCTTCTGAGGCCTTTCAAGGAGGAGTTCTGACGTCTACCAATAGATCTTTTCCCTTGAATCTTTCCTCCAATTATTAGTCTCAGCAGTTCATACTTATTGCCTCTCATAATGTGGCCTATGTATGTAGTTTTTCTTTCTTTAATGTGTGTGTCATTATGTATAATGTGTGTCATATACAATGTGTTCTTTCGGATTCATCATTCGTCTAAGCACTTCTTCATTCGTAATTCGTTGGACCCATGAGACGCGGAGCATACAGCGATATAAGTACATTTCAAACGCCTCAATTTTCATTTCAGTTGCAGGGTCCAGGGTCCAGCATTCACATCCGTACAGCAACACACATGAGACATAACATCTAATCATGCGAACCCTGAGCTCCAAACTCAGATCAGGACTAGTAAAAAATCTTCTCATGTTTATGAATGTTTTCCTGGCTTGGTCGATTCTGGAACGGATCTCTCGTTTTGGATCGCACCACGCGTTGACTATGGTAGTCAATAAAGCAAGCATAGATAACTATGTTAATATCTCTGCAACTTTGTGCTAAAACATTTAAAGAAAAGAGGGCTTCTCGAGTGCCTAGTCCGTTCTGGAATCCAAATTGAGTGTCGCTTATTTGTTCTTCGCATTCCTTGTATATTTGAGTGAGGATTATTCTTAGAAAAACTTTAAGGATATGTGGCATTAGACTAATCATGCGATAGTAGTCGCATTGTGACGCGTTTGTTTTCTTCGGAATCGTTACAAATGTAGACTTCAGCCAGCTGGGAGGGCTCTTTCCCGTTCTGTATATGGTATTGAATAGTTCTAGCATAAGATACAGTCCTTTACCTTCTTGGCTAGCAATGGTTTTAAGTACTTCCATATGTACCTTATCTGCTCCCGTAGCCTTTCTGTTTTTCTGAGTCTTTAACGCGAGGATGACTTCACTCTTTTTAATAGCTGGTCCATCTTCTCCATGTTCAATTACTAGCCTGGCAATCTCAGGTCTGTCATCATCAAAAACCTCCACGTAGCTCTTCCATCTTTTTAGTTTCTCTTCGACACCAGTTATGATTTCATTATTAGTATCTCTGAGAGTTCCTATTTGGCGTTTTCTTCCTACTTTAGCTACCTCCCTAACTTTCTTATATACATTAAACTAGTCATGTTTCTGTTGTAGTTCTTCGATCTCTGTACATTTCTCGGCCAGCCATTTTTCCTTTGCCTCTCTTAGATGGAGCTTATTTGATCAAAACCAACCATATAGTGCATCCAATGTTTTATTTGCTTCGGCTATTGTTTGTTGTTGAGAGGTACTCAAAATAACGATGCTAGTATCACCAGCATACAGGGTCTACATTTTATTGGTCTGATTTTATGGGTCTGATAGTCCCGTTCTTTCTGTATTTTCAAGTTTAATATATTTAATAAGGTTTTCTATTCAATCTTGTCTGTCTAGTCTTGTCAGTCTAGTCTTGTCTGCCTATTCTTCTCAGTCTAGTCTTGTTAGTGTAGTCTTGTATGTCTAGTTTTGTCTACCAAGTCGTATCTGTCTAGTCCAGAGGTCGGCAAAGTGCGGCTGCGGAGCCGCTTGCGGCTCTTTGGCCTCTTGAGTGTGGCTCTGGCACAAATATCCTATGGGCTTGCCCGGCCCTACCATAATAATTTGGCGAGATAAGAAGTTTTCCTATTTCGTGAGCCGTCGTACTTTGGTTGTCCAGACGGGACGTTTTAAAACGTTTCGCATCCTTTTTATCAAAAATCAAAGCATTTCCCCTCGAGAAGGATGTTTACTATCCAGAACTAACAGATGATAAGTTGAACGAAAACTTTTATTTCACGGTAGACGTTACATCTCATCTAAATCAGCTTAATCACAAACTTCAAGTGAAGGGGAACACAATTTTTTCGATGTTAGAAAACGTAGTTTCATTCGAAAGCCAATCCTTTTTTGCACAAGATTTTGAAAGAGAAACATTGTTTCACTTTCCGAACCTGATGAAGCATCGCCTAGGAAATAATTCGTCTATTGACAAATACTGTTTTAAAACAACCATTTTAAATATGAGGGAAGCGTTCTCAGCAGATTTCAAGAATCTAAAAACAGTAAAGCGACATTAGCATTCGTCATGAACCCTCTTAATGCTACGCTTTAACTATGAAATAGAATTGCTGCTGGATTTGAAAAACAAGGAAATATGGAGCTCTAAATTTGAACGTCTTTGCGTTGATTTGGAAATATTAGAGAAGAACAAATGTGACCTAAGTTCTCAAGACAAGTGGTCTGCTTTGAAAGACCTGGAGAAGCAAGACATGTTCATCGCCTGGAATAGTATTCCGGACGCTTACGATCAGCTGAAAAACCTCACATTTGCTGTTCTTTCCCTTTTCGGCTCAACGTATTCATGCGAACATTATTTTCGAGTATGAATCTTATTACAAGCAAACTGAAAAGTCATCTCATTGGTGAGAACCTGGAAATGTTCTTAAAATTAAAAACAACATCCTACAAACCGGAGTTGAACAAAATTTCAAATAAGATGCAAGAACATTAAGTAGTGTGGTTATGGATACTTTATTTGGATCAAATTATTTGTTATGAATAAAATCCTTATTTCATATGAAATCAAGTTTTATTCAGTGTACCCGTAATGTAATGAATGTCTAACATTATCAGAGGTAATCAGAGGTTAACTATAACAAGGTTAACTATATTTACAAACAGATTTGGCTCTCAATTTTTTTTTTTAATCGTTTTAATTAGCATATTTGGTTCTTTGGCTAATAAGTTTGCCGACCACTGGTCTAGTCTTGTCTGTATAGTCTTGTCTGTCTGTCGTGTGTGTCTAGTTTTGTCTATCTAATCTTGTCTCTCTGTCCTCCTCGGTAATCTAGTGGACAAGATACCCGTCTGACAAGCGGGAGATCGGGTTTCGAATCCAAGTCGAGGCGGAGGGATTTTCAACCAGCGCGGCCCTAACCGTCCGGTCTGCCCACCCAGAAAGAATGCGAAATGCGATACCGGAGTGGAAAATGGTTTACTGAAAGTTTTCCCCAAAACACAATAAAAAGAAGTCTTGCCTCTCTAATCTTGTCCGATTTGTGTGAAGAATTTACACTGGTGTTCGAAAAGCCTTGGATGAGAAACAATATTAAAACTTAAAAAACAAAACAAGGAATTAAAAAGATTATTCTTATGTCGTATGTTTGGATAAAATAATTAAATTTCTCTACATTGTCTTAATCTTGTATATTAGAATATGAATTTGTTTTGTAAACTGCAAGCTATTGTTGACGTACTGTAATAGTAAAATAATATTTGTTTATTTATGAATAGAGGTTTGTTTTGTAAACTAATATGCAGGAAATAATGTTGTGGTTGAAATGTTATTAAATTGGAGTTTATCAACGTCTTTTCCCAGTAACCAGATAAGTTATGTAAGTACGTACGTGGAGCTAGATAAAAAGTTTCCCAGAAATTCGATACTTAGCCGGAATGGCGATCAATCAAGAAAATTGTAATTAATGAATTGATGGGAGTTGCTGAGTGGTTCTGGCAACTTGGAAAATTATTAAAACGAGTTAGCAATAAATAAAAAATTATTGTAATTTTCAATGTGAAATTTTGTTCAGCTATTTAATTGAAAATATGGGAAAATCCTTTCACAAAAATAAAAATTTTATCTGTCGATTTATATAGATTTGTTTGTATTGATCTGCCAGTCTAAAGTTTATTAAAACAACATTGTTGGGAACATTCGAACGAAACATCACTAGTCTAGTCCAAACTTGTCTGTCTAGTCCACTAAGTCTAGTACTGTTCCTCTATTTTTTTCTGTTTAGCCTTGTTAGCGTGACCTTGTATCTCTAGTGTTGCCTGTCTTTAATTAGCCTGTCTAGTCTTGTCTAACGATACTTGTCTGTTTAATCTTGTCTGCTAAACCTAGCCTAGTTCAATCCTGTCGATCTAGTCTTGTTTGTGTATTATTATTTATTTAATCCAGTGTTTCTAATCTTATCTGTCTAGTCTTTCTATATACATTTATTTTAATTATAAACACAGAACGTGCAAATTTCTACGAAAACTTTCCAAAACTTGAAAACCAAATATTTATTCAATTTTGCGGGCGATAATGCGAATTTATTGCAGCTGACTCACATCTCCGCAAATTTAACTTGATTTAGCGAGTGATAAATCTAAATTTTAACCGAAACTAGTTTCCATGAACACTTTTCATCGCCGCAATTTTTTTCGCGACCTTCAGACTGAACACACAATTTCAAACCACCTAAACAAACAAACAATATTTCGTTTATTTATTAATTTATGAATCTATTTTCAAAACAAAAAAAATAGCAAAGCAACTGTTATTAAAAAAAAAACTCTATTATTGTTAGTCTAGACCTATTGTATATAATTTAATTTATACTCTAGACCTATTGTATATATTATGTGTCTAGACTTGTATGTGCGTCTAAACTTGTCTGTCTAGTATGTCACTTTCAATCGACTAGTATAGCCCGAATAGTACAGACTGCCCAATCTACAATTCCCAATCTCGTCCGTTCATTCTTGATCATCGAGTTTAAGCTGTCTAATCTGGTATATTCCTATCTAGTCTTGTCTAGCCGCTGTAGTCCTGCCAGTCTAACCTTGCCTGTCTACCCTAATCTGTCTTGTCTTGTAAGTCTAGTCTTGACCATCTGGTATTTTCCATCTAATTTTGCCAGTCTACTCTTGTATGTTTAATCTTGTCGGTCTAGTCTTTTATCTTGTCGGTCTGTATTCTTCATACCGGCCCCTCTGTATCCTTGATGTTGCTGACAAAATGCTAGAACAGACAACTTTAGCACGTCTAGAAAAAAGAACTAGGAATCGAAATAAACCTATCTGAAAGTTAGAAAGTTACCTCGTCCGTTCATTCTTGATCATCGAGTTTAAGCTGTCTAATCTGGAATATTCCTATCTAGTCTTGTCTAGCCGCTGTAGTCTTGCCAGTCTAACCTTGCCTGTGTACCCTAATCTGTCTTGTCTTGTAAGTCTAGTCTTGATCATCTGGTATTTTCCGTCTAATTTTGCCTATCTACTCTTGTATGTTTAATCTTGTCTGTCTAGTCTTTTGTCTTGTCGGTCTGTATTCTTTCTCTATTCATACCGGCCCCTCTGTATCCTTGATGTTGCTGACAAAATGCTAGAACAGGCAACTTTATTACGTCTAGAAAAAAGAGCTAGCAAGCGAAATAAACCTATCTGAAAGATAATTCGAATTTAGAGAAGGTACATCTACAATAGATGCCGTAAAATACGTTATAAATTAGCCGAAAAGGCAAAAGAAGCTCAAAACGGACCAGAAGAATATGTGCGCTTTTAATGCTAGGCTCCAGGAATGCCTTTAACTTGGCTGCCTGGCAGCACATCATGGTTGAATTAACGGAAAGAAATATACCGCCATATTTACTAAGAATGATACGTAGCTATCTCTGTAACCGTCGCATCATCTTCCGTACTGAAAACGAAGTTAAAATTGGGACGTAGTGGTGTTCCACTGGGCTCTGTAATGGGACCAACTCTCTTGAACAAATTACTAAATGGATATCATCAAAATCCCTCCACCTAGCACCGGAAAAGTCCGAAGTGGTCCTGTTAACGGGATATAGAAAGTTGGCTCCTATGTTTTTCAAAGTGATGGGCGTGGACATTAAACCAAAGGGCACTCTAAAATACCTTGGCATTACAATCGACAAAAGACTGTCAGTTACAGAGCACATAAAAAAATCAGCGGAAATTGTCATAAAAACTACTGCGGCACTGGAAAAACCAATGCCCAATGTGGGGGGGGGCTAGATGCAGTAAACGCAGGCTCCTAAGCACTGTGACCCACTCTCCTATGCTCTATGAAGCTCCCATATGGGTAAAAAGCAAAGTCCAGAAAGAAGGTCCAAAGAAAGAATAAACGAATTAGCTGTATTTCAGAGTTTTACGACGTCTACAGTGCCTACCGTACAGCATCGCGCCATGTAGTTCTGGTTATTGCAGCTATCCCTCCCATGGAACTGCAGGCAAAGTATTGAAATTATCGATATGAGACAGGCAAAAACGATATATCTAGAAATGATTCCGATATCAAACTCACTCAGGAGTGGTAGGAAGAGTGAAATAACTCCACAAAAGGTCAGTGGACGAGGATCCTCATCCCGGACATTGACACCTGGACTACTCGATGACACGGGGAAGTTTCATACTACCTCACCAAGGTCCTCACGGGCCACGGTTGTTTCCGAGATTACCTTCATAAGATCGGGAGATCCGACGCAGATTGCGTATACTGTGGGTTAGCCGATGTTGTTGTCCTCTAACTCCTACGCGGAGCATAGGGCCTCTACAAAGACCTTCCATCTGACTCTATTCTGAGCGAGGCGTTTCACCTCGTTCCACGTTTTTCCTGCGATCTTCAATTCTGCGTCTATGGTCCTCCTCCACGTGTTAGCTGGACGTCCCTTTCTGCGAGAACCCTGCGGGTTCCATTGTAAGACTTGCCTAGTGATATTTCCTTCGTCTCTCCTCAATACATGGCCCAACCATTTCCACTGGCGGTGTTTTATTTCTTTTTGTATCTCTTGTTGGTTTGTCAGGTGCCATAAGTTTACATTGCGTATTGTATCTGGCCAAAAAATGCGCAGTATACTTCGTAGACATTTGTTTATGAATACCTGAAGCTTATTTACTATTGATATGGAGATTTTCCATATTTGGCACCCGTACAGCAAGACGGATTTCACATTTGAGTTGAATATTCTTAGTTTCGTTCATATGGAATACAGTCTGGAGGTCTAGACCGGTCTGAGCATACCAAATGCCTGTTTGGCACTTTTTATTCGGTATGAGACATCGGTGGTGGTGCCGCCCTCATTAGTAATTATGCTTCCCAGGTACGTGAATTCATCTACATCCTCTATTTGTTCGTCATAAATGCGGAAGGCGCGGGTATTCTTCGTGGCGGCTCTAAGCGATTTGGTTTTGCCAATGTTGATTTTTAAACCTGCATTGGATGCTTCTGCAGAGAGACGGTCGAGTTTGCTCTGCATGTCAGCGTGGGTGTGTGCCAAGAAAGAGATATCGTCTGCGTAGTCCAGATCTTCCAGGAACCAGTTTAACGTCCAACTAATGCCCTCACGTCTTGACTCTACTTTGTACATTATTGAGTCTAACAGAATGTTAAATAGTAAGGGCGATAGTACGCAGCCCTGTCTGACTCCCGAGCTGATGGTAATGTCGCTTCTCTTAGCAGTTTGGTATTTTACATAGCAGGATGCGTCCCGGTATAGTTCCTTTACTAGGTTTATTATCTTTTCCGGTACCCTCTTTTCTTCCAGCGCTATCCAGACTGCATTATGATAGATGCTATCAAAGGCCCTACGGAAGTCGACGAAGACCGCGTATAATGTAGACCTCCATTCCATGGTCTGCTCTATTATGATTCGCATTGTGTTAATTTGATCGGCACATGATCTATTTGGGCGAAACTCCGCTTGTTCCTGACGCAGACTGGGCTCTATGGAGATGGATAGTCGATCCAGCAAAATATGAGAAATTATTTTGTTGATACTGTTAAAAATTGTAATCCCTCTCCAATTGCCACAGTCTGTAAGATCACCTTTTTTTGTGGAGAACGACTGTGGCTCCTTCCTTCCATTCATGTGGCACATTTTCCGACTGCCAAGCATCTACAATTAGCGGGTGGAGCAGTTTTGTTACCACCTTTAGGTCTGCTTTAAGTATTTCTGCCGGAAGGTTATGTAGTTCTGACTTCTTCTTCACTAGGTGGGTTAGGATTCACGTTCCGGACCGGGAGATTTATTTGATGTGGAGGATGTGGGGGGTGTATGCCGTCCTCGACATCACTTTCTTCCGGGTTCGGCTGTCCGAGTATTTCTTGGAAGTATTCTTGCCATCTTATAAGTTGATCTTCTTTGTTTGTCAGCAATTGTCCCGCTTTATTTTTTATTGGGTGTTCTCTTTTGCAGTTTTTATTAGCGAGTTTTTTTGTTATGAGATAAAGTTCTCTTGTGTTGTTATTTCTTGCTGCAACTTCGGCATTCGCTGCGAGATCTTCCGCTCATCTACGTTTGTCTTTACTGGCGCTCCGTTTTACCTTGCGGTTTATGTTCCAGTAGCTACGAGTCAGTTACGAGTTGGCCGATAGTATTACCCAAACTATATTTGAGTGTCCGAGATGGGACAACGAGAGGGAAATGTGAGAACGACAAACTCGATCCTCAAAATATGATGGCGCACCTATTAGGATCGCAGGAAGAATGGAACAATATCCACAAAATGGTCAAAAAAATAATAACGGGAAAGAAAAAAAAGACGAGAGAAAAATAAAACTAAACAAATCGAACCCCTAATCGCACACAGTGAAGAACACGTCATCAAACACCTTGAACAAATGCGACAAGCGGTTCCGGAGAGTTAGTTTAGAAAAAAAGTAGGTCTAGTCTTGTCTGTCCAGTCTTATCTACTTACAATTAGTCTTGTCTGTCGTCCTACTGTCTACATTTTTTTCAAGTTAGGTTCAATGTGGATTCCGAGTTATCAGCTACCCTTCAAACACTGCCACTTAGCCGGCCTATTATATTTTACCCACATTTTTAGTTCATAGGCCCAGAAACCTAGGTGTTATTTAAATTAGCGTTAATTAATTACACATTTGTTTTCTGGTATAAATGCGGCCGATACACACTCCCGGGATCGAACCCGGGACCTCCAGATTTGTAGGTCTCAGGTTCGATCCTGGAGGCGACTGTCGCTCGCATTTATTGTCTACATAGTTTTGCATATATTGTCATTCAAATCCTCTATATCTTGTTATTTTTGTCTAAACTGAATAACATTATCTTGTTTTCTAATCTAATCTAATCTTGTTTTGTTTTTGGCGCCGAGCAAACAAACATTAATAAGCCAAACAAAAAGCACATAATTATCATATTTGATTGTATAAATAAATGACGATGATATTTTTCGAAGCAAAAAACGCAGTCAAAAACCTCGAGTAGCGGTCGATCAAACGAAGGCGAATGTTTGTAGCGGATTTTTTTTCGGGCTCAACGCTCACTTGCGAGACAGAAATTCGCGAAATTTGCTGTTAGACGAATCGAACGGGATAAAACGGTTCGAGTTTTACCGTAATTGTTTGCATGGTTTATTCTTTACAGTTTTACAGCTAAACAGATGGATGATGAAATTTATAAAATTGTTCAATTAAAGTTTTCTTTAAAATTAAAACTATTCAATTGTAATTTATCATAAAGCATAATTAAACCTAGATTTACAACAAATATTTACTATTACAATTACTAAAACAGAGAAAAACTGTTTTCACATGTATGTGTATGTATTGGTCTTCAATATTTCCACTTTACGACGTCAAGCGTCTGGAGCGATTTAATCTGGAGTGATAATTGTAGTTTCATTCATTTCATAATATGAGAAATGAAACTACAAAAGAAATCGTAAAATTAGATTATAATTTCGAATTTATTATGAACAAATAACGGTTTGCGTAAAAAAGATAATTATTATTTATTGTTATTGTAAATTGGCAATAATCTAAATGACTTAATAATTTTTTATTGTTTTCGTTCGATAAAATATATTTTTCAAATTAAATTAATTAAGCCTTTTTCCTATCAACGAACTGATTACGCGGTGCAAACAGTTTAAAATTGCACAAATTTTGCACAAACAATAAACACTTTTCATTTTAATAGACGTGTTAATGTACGATTTTATTAAAGCGTCTTTATTCTCTCACAAATATTATTATTAATATTTCATAATTGCTAAATTTCGTCTGTCTGGCTTGGTTCAATGTGGGTCATAATTGGGACACAAATTGGATAATTCACAGCGGACAACAAGAATTTTGCCAGGAAGCCCGGGAAGCCATCGTTTAAATTACATAATGTCTCGCACTTCAATGTCAAAGAAACAAATTTAAACTCTAATCTTCATGTTCCTAATTAATTTTAATAATAAAGGTTATCAACATTTTTAAAGTGTAGGTTAGTCGAACAAGATTGGAAAGACAAGATACTAGACAGGCAATACTCAACCGACAAGACTGGACACACAAGACCATTGTGGTTTGTGGGAACCTCTTAATAAACCCTCTTTCCTTCTTGGCTTTTAGTATGTACTTTTTAAATAAAAAATTATCGTGTTTCTTGTGTTAAGCGGCATCTAAACAGCCAGGTGAGTAATCGTCTTTTAAAGTTACAGTACTAAAAGAAGACTCATAAAGAACAATAAGACTTGAATTGTGGCCAAGAAATACTTGCCTGAACCGTTTTTTATTAAGACTTGTAAAAAAGACGAAAACACAATAAACCCTATAATTAAATCAGCAGCAGATCCAAAAATTATTGCTGAAGAAACCAGAAAGAAAATTAGGGAAACATCAGGTTTTAATGAGTTAGTTTAATAAACCAAAATATGCAGTCGATAGGTAACTCAACAGATAAAATTGAATTTATGCTAGAACAAAAGAGAAAAGCTCAGGTCAAATAGCAACTTTTAAAGTAAAAAACTTTAATCGAACCGACCACTTTTGTAGATTAGAAGGTTTGCATAGAGGACTTTCTATTTATTGAAAAGAAGGTATAGCCAGGAAAATAAGGAGCGATAACAATTTAATTTACTTTTGAATGTGCCAGCAGTTTATAGAGCTCCGTTGTCGAGCAGCCGTGCATTCATTCATAAATTAATTACATGAATTACTAGTGCTATTAGCGAATGTTGGCAAGAGCCTCGTAATATCAGGTGACTCTAATATTGATGTTACAAAAAATACGAATTTATGTCAACAGTGGCAAAGCAAGTAAGCCAACCAGGAACGGGATCGTGTTTAGACAACACCATAATAAGTATTAAATTTAAATACAAATATATTACAATGAATTATCTAATATCCGATCATTACACACAAATTCTAACTATAATAATCGAAACAAATAATGTACATTTCTATAAACCATTCAGAAATTACTGTGAAAAGCAAGAGCTATCATAGAGAAAGTTTCATGAGACACAATTGATTCTTATGAAACTAACCATCAGTGGGAATTATTCACGAAGATATTTTATTCCAATTTGAATGCGGCATTTCTAACGTGACCATACGTCCCGTTTTGGCGGAACAGTTCCACTTTCAGGCTGTCTGTCCCTCTGTCCCCAGTGAGGACAAAAATGTCCCGCTTTCGCGGCTAGGCATCTACTTATTAGGGTGTAAACACCCTACTATACCGTACCGTACCTATTATTATACCGTACCTATTATTTTTGCACTCGCAAGGTCGTAACGCGTGACCAAAGCGACGGGCGATGAGAGATAGAGAGAGATAATGACGTGCGAAATCTGGATATATGCTGCATTCACTCAGCAAACAACCAAACGCTTTGCTATAAATCCAAAGTTCACACGGAGTGTGTGATTGTACCATAACAAAAATGCCTAAATGCAAACAAACAAGTATCCGTTCATAAAACAAAGGAGTGATACATCTCCACCAAACGTTACAGGTGAAAAGTGTCTGTACTGATTTTAGTATTACTGATTCCAACGATATCGAGAAATATTTAAAATCGGAAAAACACGGGCTTTCCGATGAAGTTACGGCGTCAAACTCGTCAATGCTTGCGTTTTTAAAATAACCTATTTGTCGACTTTTAAAGATTTGGATATAGTTGCTTCGGTGGGTGCGTGGGTGCCCCCCTAAATGACTGTGCTTCTGATTTAATTCGAACATGTTTTGAGCAAAAATTTAGATATGCTATGTACAAAATCTCAGGCTATTGTTGTAAATGTGTTGGCACATGATCATTGAAAGAGGACCTCCGTGAAGCCCACTGCATAACTTTATTAACAGATGCTTCAAACTACGTCTCAATAAAATGATCAGTTTTAATCCGCTATTTCTTACCATACGAAGGCCAATACTTACCATAGAAGTTAAAGTCGAGGTTTTACAGTTGCGGGAACATCCAGGTGAAACATTATTTCATTATTTAAAGTACTGTCTTGCAATGATTTAAAAAAGAAAATTGTGGGATTTTGTGGAGATAATACGAACTGCAATTTTGTAGGAAAGATTACGAAGGAGATTATTATTATTAATTTCGTAAAATTGAAAAAATCAATCAGAAAGAAACTCATTGGGATTGAATGAGGAATCCACATAGTTCACAACGCGATCAAAATATCCGCAGATTGTCTCTCTGCTGACTTCGAGTGCACCATCGTGAAAATTTATTCTTCTTTCTAAATCTACAGCGTTCGAGTAGAAGCTTTGAAAGAGTTCTGTGATTCAACTGACATAGAGTACCACAAAATGCTGGGTTTCAGTAAAATAAGGTGGCTTTCGTTGAGCCCGCGCTTGAGAGAGTTCTAAAAATGTTCCAGCCTTGAAAAGCTATTTTCTAAGTATCGACAAGTGCCCAAATATTTTGAAAATATGTTTCTCTAAAATCCCAGCTCCGAATTGTGGTTACATCCACAATTCGACTTACCACCAAGCTATATTGAAATTCGAGGGGCAATACGTGACTGCAATTGATTCTGCGAAAGAAACTAATCGTCTCCGAGATAACCTGGCACTTAAGGAGAATTCGCTTTTTCTTCCTCATACTGTCCATAATGTTTTAGTAAACTTACAAGAAACCGACACTGCTATTGTTATTATAAAACGAGTATAATATTATAAAACGAGTAAAGAATACTTAGCAGGAATAGGGAACAGTAGTGTCAGTTTAACGCAGATCTAGAAGTGTTAGAATGGGTAAATTTATTAAAGATACCAACGTGGGAAGAAGTACCGATTGTGATGGATTTGCTGATCACGCAGGGATTTATTAGCAGCAGCGAAGATACGGGCAGTGTTGAAGGAGTTTTTACTAATTTCAAACAACGTCGCAGATGAAAAACTCACTATCTGGAATGCTAGAATGTTCCTGCTGAAAACCGTTGGGTGGAATTATTCCAGTATTTCCGTGCTAACACCGTCAACTGTACTTTCGCATAATTCTTGATTACGCTATGCGTCTGCCGGGAAGTAACGCACCTCTCAAAAGAGTTTTTTTCCTGAATGAATAAAATATGGACAAAACTAAAATAAGTGACAAAACGCAGTTAAGTGTCGCAGTATTGAAAGCATTTCGAATACCACGGCTAACATCAACAAATCATCTAATGAGTTCATTCATACTTGAAAACTAGACCTGATATTTTGAAACTGATTTGTTCCTCCGAAAAATACAAAACAACTACTTAGACATTAGAAGTTATGTGACTAAGGTTTAGTAACTCAACTAAAAAAAACTACTTATTCTTTAGTGTTATTCATTTTTTGTTTTCTAATAAACACTAGTAAATACCAAAAAGGCATTTTTACATAATTCCACGGGTGTCCTGCTCTGACGAAACAAATAAATGGCGTGACCATTTATTTGTGCATTTATTTGTGCATTTTAGGCATTTCCCCCAATCCGCAGCAATTTTAAACGCACAGCGCCTTGAGTTTTTACAAAAAAACAAAAACGAGCTATTACAAACAATTGCATTCCAATCGTCAATTACTTATGTAGGAGATTTAGTTATATGTTAAGAAATGCCAAAAAAGACAGTTTCAATAAACAACTTAAAAATTCTTCGAATATACATGAAAAACAACTTCGAATTTAGTAAAACAAATCACGGAGATCAAAACGAAACAGCGTACATGCAGCAATATATAAATTAGCTAAAACCATTAATGATTATTTTGCCAACAAAGTCCAAATCTTGTCCAATTCACAGCCTAAGTCACAATATGTATACATTATAAAGGAAATAACGCTTCAATCTTTCTAAAACCGACTAACAGAAAGCAACTTTTTGATACGATTGTGAACTTATAGAATAATTAGAGTACAGGTAATGATGCAATACCCAGTAATGTTATCAAAAATGTAATCTCAAATATACTTAAATCAATGTTACACATAATTTACAATTCCTATATGGTTCGAATTTTCCCAGAAGGGTTAAAAGTAGTACCAATATTAAAATCTGGGGATAAAACTGATATAGACAAACTATAAGCCTATCACTATCCTGACAACATTATCGAAAATCTTTGAGTAATTTGTATGTTCTAGGTTCTGGTTTCCCAGAAGAAAACGATATTGAAACTGCATTTTTCCAACCTAACCTAAGCTTAAAAACAAAAAATATACCAATCAGAATGCGCATAGACCTCTCTACAGCATATGACCTGTTTGGCCATAGCATATTATTTGATAAATTGTTGTGGCATAAGAGGAGTCGCGTCAGACTGGTTTAGGTCATTTTTGTCCAGATAACTAAATTAATAACACAACATGGTTTCACTAAATCACCTTCAAGGGCAATAAACATGGGCATCCCACAGGAAAGTACTTTAGGCTCTTTGTTATTCACATTATTTATCAACGGCTTACCCCAAGTAGCTAGAGATCCGGAATATACTATGTTAAACTGTGCTGATGATACGACTGTCCTTGTTATAAATGAAGCTATGGAGGACATTACACATAATGTGAATCTGGTAACAAGATCAATTTTGTTCTGGTTCTATGAAAACCGCCTAATTGTACAAAAAAGACCAATTTAATTATCATTCAAACAAAAAGAAGTACTGCAATTTATCCGTATGAAGTTTTGATTGGTATTCAACAGACTGTGCGGCTTTTGGAAATCCTCTTGGATAGCAATCTAGACTGGTCATCCCATATACAGAAAGTTTCTATGAAACTTAATAAAACAGTGTTTGCAATGAAGATGTTAAATGGATATTTAGATAAAAAGATTTTGATTGACGGTCTATTTCGCAAATTTTTATAGCCACCTAAGGTTTGGAATCATGTTTTGGGGAAACGGATATCACATAAATAATTAAAGTATTTAGAGTTCAAAAGCAAGTGGTGGGATTTAGCATATTTCAAATACGGACAACTGCGCAGAACAATGCTATACTTGTCGAGACGAGATGCATTCTCTCGCCGGTCCCGAGTATATTTAAGAGGTATAAGAAACCAAATGAAAGAAGTACCGGATTCAATAACGTTACTTATGAGCTTTATAGACATAATATCATGTTGATCGAAAGACAATCACCGTACTGCAATATGAAACTGTTTAACAATTTGCCAATTGCTATAAGAAGAATAGAGAACCAAGTGACTTCAAACGAGCTTTGTTTAACCTATTACAAGAAATTGCACCCTACAGGATTGAAGAATTTTAACAGCAAGTAAACAATATGTAATGTTACAATGTTAATAGATATACGAACGCTGCACGTACATGTTTTCTTTTAGAGTATTCTATGGTTATGAATGTCTTATATAATTAAATACATTATTTTTATTTGATTTTCATTTTCATTTTGACAGGACAAACAAGACTGGACAGACAATACTGGAGAGACAAGACTGGACAGACAAGGCTGGACAGAGAAAACTACATACTCCAAAAACCTACAGACAGTAATAGAGAGAATGATGCAACATACGATTATAAACTACGCAGACGACACGACAAATGCGACACAACCACACAACATAGCGACAAATTTAGCCACAACTATGACTAACTTGACGCACTGGTTCACAGGAAACAAATTATTGCTAAATACAGAAAAAAAGACAAAACGAAATTTACAAAGAGAGCTAAACAATGTAATATTAAATAATGAAAGGATCGAATACAAAACATACGTAGGATTACTAGGACTAACAATTGACCAAAAACTTGACTGGACTCAACAAATACACGAACTAACAATTAAACTGAACAGAACAGTGTTCGCCCTTAGAATACTATAAAAATATTTATCAAGAGAAATTCTCTAAACTGTGTACTATGCTTATATCTATAAAGCCAAGCAAGATTATGTATAATGTTCTGGGGAGGTGGAAGTTATGTTAACTATTTTATTTAAAATTGGTAAAACCATACTATATTATAGATAATCATATAAACTTAATAAAGTCAGAACACAGGCTGAATATATAAATATATTCAACCTTTCCGGAGCTCTATAATACTAATGTCTACAGAGCTATCCACTTAAGGTATTCGAAAGACATGATCTTAAAAAGCAATGTTATTATTCTGGTTTTTGTTGAGTGCCACGAAAGTGGACTGAAAGCTATAAAATAACTGACGAATTTCACATGAGATTTGTTTTTGGTAGTCCTAAAAAGTCTCATTGGTATTATAGAGCTCCGGAAAGGTTAAATATATTTATATATTCAGGCTGTGTTCCGACTTTATTAAGTTTATTTCATTTAAATTAAATTTAAAAAAATTCAGAAGCAAACATTGAAAATCATAGAAAAGGGCAAATTTAAATCAACTCAAATATTAACACAACAGCATTATATCACTGTTCACTAGGGCATCCGGACCGGATAAAACCGAACCCGATTGACCGGGTTTTCTGTTAAAATTTACGAAACCTTAAAACCCGGTTTTTTGCGAACCGAAAGTCGGTTTTTAATTATCTATTTTATTTTTGGAGTGGAAAATAATTTTATTTTTCATGGATTATATTGTGGATTTATTTGTACTTAAATAAAACGTAAGAGCAGTAAATACGTAGTAAAATAAAGGTTCATAGATTTAGAGTGCGCATAATCTTAATCCTAAATAAATATAAATACTTGTACTCCATTCTTACATTTTAGTTTAGTTTCGTACTTACAATTAATATATATATATATATATATATATATATATATATATATATATATATATATATATATATATATATATATATATATATATATATATATATATATGTTGTATTTGAGGTTTTCGCGGATAGATACCTGTGTTGTATTGTTTTCTCGGGGATTCCGCGTTGATGCTGAGGGTTGGCTCTGAAAAGAACCGGATTCTCGACGTTTCGGCGAACTAACATTCGCCATTCTCAAGAGATATATGCGTCCGTGCGGGTCAACCGTTAGACGCATACTAAGTAGCAGTATGCGTCTAACGGTTGACCCGCACGGACGCATATATCTCTTGAGAATGGCGAATGTTAGTTCGCCGAAACGTCGAGAATCCGGTTCTTTTCAGAGCCAACCCTCAGCATCAACGCGGAATCCCCGAGAAAACAATACAACACATATATATATATATATATATTATATATATATATATATATACATACATTTTTAGTTATCTCTTCGTAAAGAATTTATTCTAACAACGATATCTTCAAATAATTATTAATTATATTTCATTTTAGAAATTGAATGGATTCTACCTACATATCCTACAAAATTTAATTTTAGCCCAAATATGAACAACGACGACAAGGAGTCTCTTCCCCTGGGCTGGAAAAGGATAGCCGAAACTTCACCTCCTGGTCATGATCAAGGATGGTTCACATGGAAATCCTTGAATAGATTAAGATCAGGAGTGGGCAGATCTAAGACCCATCTTGCAAAGTGGAGCTACATTAATAAAGATAATATTTAGTGGAGAAAACCAGACTGTGGAATATATGCTTCAGTGTAGACCGTGCCCGATCTCCTGCACAGAAGATGAACTCTATGAACCATCACAGAATGCAATGGAAGTGACCAAGTTTTGGTCAAATATTATATAATGCTTGTAGTCATAGTATTTGTATCTGTTATTTGATGTTTTCTGACATGACAATAAAATAAATTGGAACATTACGGAAAAACCTCCCTCTTTTCTTGATGGAAAAGTGGAAGGTACATCAAAATTTGCATTTGATAACAATAAAATTCTTGTGTCTTTAGTACCAAAAAAAATAGAATCGTTCTTTTGTAGCCCACAATGCACTACTCAGACGCGGTAAATGATGAAGCTAAAATATCGGAAATCATTATGGACTATATTAGTACCAAGGGTAGTACCGATAATTTTGACTTAAATTAATTAACTTTAAACTTAACTTTATTACGTCTATACAACTAAACGTAACTTTATTACGTCTATACAACGCCTTTGTCACGCCTAAGCAACCCAAGGATGGCCAATGAGATTTTTTCTGCGGAATGCTGTATTACAGCGGCATAAATGCTGCTGTTTTACTTAACTTGGCCAGTGATGGGTTCAAAATGAATAGAATAATTTTTTTAAATGAACTAGCCTTCCAGTTGATTGGGCCATTGTTGAGAGTTCGGTTAGAAATTCCTACTCTAAGTAGAAGATTAAAATCGTACATAAAGGACATTTTGGAACTGTAGAGGAACCTAGATTTTGGCGAAAAGAGTTAGGTGTGCCTTTAGCCCTAGAGGAAAGGACAGAAAAACAAAAAGTTTGTGCAAATAATACGATGTGCGAGATCATCTAGCAAAGATTTGTAGTGACTGCACAAAATAAAAAGGGTGTTAATTTGGTCATCCGGCTATCGGATGACCAAATTAACACTTTGGTCTAACGATTTGGTCGTTCCGGCTAAGACACGGAAAACGTATCTGCTACTTTTTGTTAATAAAAGTTATAAAACCATTACTTTATTGTAACGTCAAAATTGAATTTCATATTATGAATGAACATATGGAAGAGAGAAAGGAGTTACACCTGCAGAAGATGGGACAATACTGTGCAAAAGTCAAAGCCCAACAGTTGAACAAGCGTGGTACAAAGTAGGCCTATTCGAAAGAAGAAGAAGAAGAAGAATGAACATATGAATATGCTCTACTGTACATAAAAATGATTGATTTTCTCAGTTAAATGTCCCAAAAAGTTTTGAGATTTAGGGTCCGACAGACTCCACGTGTGCTTGAAAAATACGGTGCCCTGGGAAGGTTAGGTTATGTGTAACTCCTAAGTCAGGAGTATAGAAAATATTCCAAAAAGTCCAAGGAAATTCAAAAAGAAAATTCGGCAAAATGCACTATGTGCAATTAAGTTTGAAAAGATAATACTTAATTTGGTTATTTTTATACTTAAAACCGGGTTTTAACCGGTTAACCGGTTTTTTACTTTACGAAAAACTGAAAACCTGTTTTTGAAATTTAATCGGTATTTTGGATGCCCACTGTTCACGTTCAAATACAAATATATTAATTAATACATTCAAACACTTATTTGAAAAACATAGAAATAATAATAGAGATAGAGATACAAGAAACTGGAACTATACAATACCCATCTACAATCTAACAATGACGCAAAGTAGACCTCCATATATAAACATAAAATCATACGATTCGTTACCAAAGAAATAAAATGCACAATGAATTTAAATAAAGTTACAAAACATACACGTAAATTATTAACTAATATGGAACCATATGATATGCCCGAATATTTGGGAAAAATTAAATAAAAATAGAAAGTAAAATAGTATTATGGTGACAATTTTACACACAAAACTTGTCGGTCCAAGATTGGACAAATAAGACTGGACTGATAAGACTGGGTAGACAAGACTGGACAGACAAGACTGGACAAATAAGACTGAACTGATAAGACTGGGCATACAAGACTGGACAGGCAAGATTGAACAAACAAGATTAGGCAAACACAAACAATATAAACAAGAAAATTAGAAACATACAAAATTCATACTTGATACTACAGTGGAATGATTAAAAATTCACCAAACAAGCAGAAGCAGAAGCAGAATCTGGCGATTAATGAACAAATTTGCCAATAAGAACGAAAGCTTTTCACAGGTGGAAACAACAGCCAATGAAAAAAGCTAAACTAGCCCAAACGAGATGGCCGAGATTTTTAATATGTTTTTTTAAAAACTGCACGAGAGATGGTATTGTGCCAACATCCATCCAACACTGATTGACATTGGCCACACGCAGAAGAACAACACCATTCGTTATGAATTCACATTATACGAGGTAACTGAAATAATACTGAAACTTTAAAACGAAAGAAGCAGTGAGTAGTGAGTCCGCTACCCTGCAATTTAATTAAAGAATCTTGTCTAGGACTGAGAAACCCAATAGCAGAGATTATAAAGTTCTCATTTGATTAAGAGTTTTGATTAATACCTGGAATGGTATTCTAAAAATATAATCGAGATTACCGGTTTACAAAAAGGGTAATAAACGAATCATCAATAATTTTAGACCCGTGGCCCTTATTTCAGTACAGTAAAATCTTGATAATCTGGCGGTGGTTAATCCGGCATGTTTAGTAATCCGTCGTTCTTAGGAAACACGTATCTTTTCTTTCCGGTGACCCGCGCCGGATGTAAACCTTGCGCACAGCTGAAGTCATATACTTTAGGCTGAAGATATCTTCAGCCTAATTTGTTCCACGGTTGACGACGAAGCTAACGATGACTTGAATGTTTGAACTGGGCGAACTGTAGTGGTTTGTGGCGTTTTGTACGTTTATCTATTTAGATTCCTACATATTTTATTCTTTCTGAAATACAATTGTACATAAAATATGTAAAATTCTTATCGTTTTGTTTTAATAATCCGTAATTTTTTGATAACCTGGCGATTGTGTGGCCCCATATGTGTCGGATTATCAATATTGTACTGTACTAGCAAAAATAATAGAATACGCCTTAAGAGTCCAGACTTGCGCCTTTTATTAGTAAATATAAAGTTATAAAAATGACAAATCCACAAAAGCAGATGTGTTGGATCTATAGAGAAAATTAATTTCAGAGATTTCTAGACATTTAAACACCCGCTGGTTATTTTTTGTGTATTAAGTAAATCGTCTGACTGTGTTTCGCACTGTAAATTGCTTCAGAAACTGGATATGTATGGCATAAGAGGGAAATTTGTGAGATGGTTTAACTCGATCTCGGTTGGGTTACCTCAGGGAAGCGTTTTGGCCACTACCTTGTTTTCTATATATATATATACAGCAAATCTAGTAGGCTATATGCGAGAAGACCGTATTACTCCTATGCGGATGATCTCAGTATAATTATGTTGTCGGGGCTTGAAAGGGCTTAAGTACAGTTTAGACATTTTTGAGAAATTGCGCTTGAAAGTTTTGAAGTTATTTTTTGTCCGCGCAGAGGATCCAAATTTAGGAAATGAAAATTGTTAAATGTTTTAATAGTTTTTATTAATAAAACGTTAACGGTTCACTCTATTTATATCTTTTAGACCATCGTATTTCCTTGTATTTGGTATCATATCTTTTCCAGCAACTCTAATTGTAACATTTTTAGCATAAATAGGCTTATACCGTTTTAACATATCAAGAGCAGACTATTTTTTAAACATATCTGACCAAAAACCCTATTTTTTTTTAAATACGACTTATGACCTTTTAAGCGCCGACCACAGAATTGTGTCTAATAAAAAAACCGATGAATTTCAACAAGAAGCGAAGGAAACAATAAAATAAAATAAAATTCATACATCGTAAAATACATCGTTCTCCGCCAAAAACCTACTTTTAAATGGAGAAAAAACAAGATCTATTATATTCCAAACAGCCAGGAGAAAACGAAATATATACTATAATACATAATAAACGTTAAATCATTGACAATAAGAAATTGTAACATAGAGAGAACCGGGTCTATAAAATTTATTGGTATATTACTAGAAGAGAATCTAAGCTGGAATATAATGGCCGATTACATAATAAATGATATTAATTGTAACATATTATAAAATATTATAAATATACAATTATACAATTTTAAACGTATCCTATGCCCAGATCAAATCGGTATTGGCATATGGTATACTAATGTGGAGAGCCTTGACTTATCTAAAATCGATCTTTAGAGCTTAAAAATGAATGATTAGAGCAATAATAGGCATATCAAGATTGAAATCACATAAAGAGCATTTTAAAGAAGTAGAAATACTGACAATACAATCTATATACATATTTTCTCATGCATGGGAGTTTGCCATATTTTCAAAACTATTAAAACATTCAAAATGAATAATGATAACCATCAATGCAACACGAGAAACTGCTTAAAACTGTTCGCGGCAAAGAATATACTTAGTGTATGTCCAGGAGAGCCAAACGTAATAGAAATAAAAATATTTAATCGCATATCAGCAATTTTGAACAAATAAAGAACCTACAAATCATTCAGTAAAAAAATAAACTTTAATAATGTTAACGTTTTTAATTGAAAAATACTATTCTTCTTCTTCTTCTTCTGACTCTACAGCCCAGGGTGAGCTTTGGCCTCCTTAACAATCCCCTTCCACCTTTGACGGTCTTCAGCTACACGTGTCCAGTTTCCTACTTGTAGAGCTTCTACATCTTCCTCTACCTTATCTTTCCACCTGGTCCTGGGTCTACCTCTGCTTCATGAGGTGTTAGGTTGAGCTTTATGGATGGATCTGGGTGCTCTTGCACTCGGCATTCTAATCATGTGGCCCGCCCATCGAAGTCTCTGTGCCTTAATTAATCTTACTATGTCTTCACCTTCTATTAGTTCTTGAAGTTCGTAGTTCATGCGAATTCTGTATCCTTCTTCCTCTCTCACTGGTCAAAAGATCTTCCGTAAAATCCGTCTTTCAAAAATACGAAGAGAGTTTTTGTCTGCTTCCGACATACTCCAGGATTCAGCTCCATAAGTTAGCACGGGTCTGATCAGGGTTTTATATATTCGCAGTTTTGCTTTTCGTGAGATGATTTTTGATTTGAAGAGCTTCAGATGTGAATCGATTCGTAGCTTGGATTCTATCTTGTACCCTCAGGAAAAATACTATTACAACACAGAAAGGTTCCTTCCCACTTTTTTAATTTTTTTAAATTATTGTAGTGCATTATTTGTATTTCTTATTTTATGACAGATTTATATGTGCAAGTAAAGATCAATAAATATTGTGAATTTGAATTTTGAATTTTAAACAAGACTGGATCTATAAGAATGGACATACAAGACTTGACAGAGAAGACTGTACAGATAGAACTGATTATATTTGACTGGACCGGACCGACAAGACTAGAGACAAGATTAGACAAACAAGACTAGACAGACAAGACAAGACGGACAAGACTAGACAGACAATACTAGAAAGTCTTATCTAATAAACACAATGTTCTATATTCTGTCTTATGTAATAAACTTTAAATTAAAATGTTCTAATTTTAATGATAAACGTTTAGCTGTTGTAAAATACTGACTTAATTGCACAGACCACCTACAATTAAGTCTGTATTTTACTTTTTAGTTTCCCTTTCCAAATATCGAATTCTATGTTTTGGAATAATAATTTAACACGATATTAGAATTAATTTATGTAATGGAATATCCAATTTGTGTGCTTAAATAACCCGTAATTTATTTCGTCGTGCACGCAAACCAAAATTCTGTCTGCTTTATAATACAAAATGTCTCAGTTAATTCGTGTTGTTTGTCTTTAATCCAATGTGACCAGAGATTGTTTACTTTTGGGCACCGTTTCAAAGCGCATTGTGGAAACGTGAAAATAGAATAATTTAACTAGTTTTGATGAATTTTTGTGCGTCTGTAAAAGAATTGCGTCGTAAAAATTGAATGAGTAACGACGAAGAAACGCTCGTCTATTTTCGTGCGAAGGCAAAAAAAATTCGTAATAAAATTCTCGTTTTAATTTCATAAAAATATCTTTATTGAAAATAAAAATGCAGGGGCAAAAACCGCGGCGCTTTCATTGCTGTGAGTAAAGCCAAAATAAAATTTAAATTTTTCCATGTTTCATCGGGAAGGAATCACATAAAGTATCTTTAATGGGGGTCTCACAAATATTTTCTTTAATTATGTCTGTCTATTTCAAAACATCAAAATCGCTTAATTAATTTTTCCAAATAAAGAATTTTCTACTACGCGATTACATCTAGAAAAAATCTATCTGTTATAAATCCACGTTCTATAAATACATTTCAAACAAACAAGGAATTTCTCTTGCTGAAACTTCTCACATTGATCTGCAAACTGTTGCGTGGGCTTGCATAAGGAAGAATAATAAACCATTTCATTATGCTTGTGTTATGCTCGTGTAAATTGATGTCACGATTCCTGTTATTACATACAGATTACATCAAACTCATAATCGACAAATTTTCTTACAATATTTTCTTAATTAACTCCAAGAATGTCTCATAAATTTCTTGGAACATTAAATCTTTCATTATGTCAAAAAAATATATATATCGTCGTAGTATAGGATATAGTCTTATATATAGTCGTAGTATAGGATATAGTCAAGTCAATGCAGCCTTGACTGTTTAGACTTGTTTATCTAGTCTTGTCTGTCTAGTTTTTTCTGCCTAGTTTTGCCTGCCTGGTCTTGTCCGTCTAGTATGATCTGTCTAGTCTTGCCTGTCTGGTCTTGTCTGTTTAGTATGATCTGTCTAGTCTTACCTCTCTAGTCTTGTCTGTCTTGTATTGCACATCTGGTCTTGTCTGTCTAGTATTGTCTACCTAGTCTTGTCTGTCTATTCTTGTCCATCTAGTCATGTCTGTCTAATCTTGTCTATCTAGTCTTACTTGTGTAACCTTTTACAACTAGTCTTGCATATAAACATATAAACTTGTCCGTCTTGTTTTATCCGAATAGTCTTGACCGACCATTCCATTCAGTTTTGTCCATCTACAATTTTCCGTTAAGTCTTGTCTATCTAGTTTTATCTGCCTATTATTCTTGGTCTAGTTTTATCTATTTAACCTAATCTACCTTTCTTATCTATTTTGTTGCGCCTCGCGTTATTCATTTAGTTTATCTTGCCGGAAGAATCCAAGATTAGAAACTAATTGATTCCGTTAACTGCCTACCTTTATTTTGATTGGTGTTATCCGTCTGTCAATCTATGAATTACCACACAACACGATCGAGTATAAATATTTATGTCGGAGAAGAATACAGAAAGGGCCGGACTGGAATCTAGCGCCCTTTATTGCGTAATGAGCGTTCGAAATTTCCATTGATTAATTGTGGAAGGAGTTGTGTCGGCGTTTGATGTTGAAATAGATTTCGAGATAAATTCAGGTGGAAAAACATATACGCGTTGAAATCGATGCTGCATCAATATAGGTTTTGATTTTATGTTTTTTATAGAAACTAGTAGTAGGATTTACACTAAAACGTTAACTTACCGGTCACTTTAACAGTAGAATTTGAAACTCTTACCTGGAACAAAAAAAAATCTGGTTAAATTTACTAATGGTTTTATCATTGAGGGCATTGGGTATTAGGGGTGGATATGGAGCAAGTCATTAGACACAAGCATGGACATACGTAAAGCTGTTGAAGACAGAGAATACTAGACAGACAAAACTACACAGACAAGATTAAAGAGACTAGACATACTTTCTTTATTGTTCTATAATTATTTATGTTGACCTTTTAGCGCTCGTCGATTCTGGGTTTCATATTTGATCGTTTATTGATTTTTCCATAAAGCATTGAAGGAGAAAATAATAATGTAATAGCAGGAATTTACGTATAAACCGATAGAAGCTCGATCATAAAGCCGCCTAGATATTGATTACTTGCTTCGAATTAATAGTTGACTTGAAAGGAATAAGAATTTGTCTGTCTAGTCTGGTATTCTATATCCTGTTTGTCTAGTCTTATCTATGTAAAGCTTTATATGAATTTAAATAGTTTTGTTGCAATAATTTGTATTTATATTAAGTTTAATACTTGTTTAGAGTGTGCTAAAAGTCGTTTGTCCGTCGGCGTGTCTGTTAATTATAGACGCAGGAATTTTCGGAATGTTCGATTTTGTTTACAAGCTTTTTTCTAGCTTTCAAACATTTATTTATTTTTGTGTTTTTTCTACTCAAACGCCATCGAATTTTATACATTTTCTAGATTAGAAAGTTGTTCGTTTTTAATAATATGTTTATATTATTTGTTTTTTATGTAATTTTTGGACATAATGTCCAAGAAATGCGTTCTCAAAACTAGACAATGCTAAATGCTGGTCTGGAAATACAACATTTTCAAGGATTACCTTGTCTTTTTAGTTACCACTTAATGCACATTATTAATGCCGCCTTTGAAGCCGAAACATTTCTAGAGGTTTAAAGACAGCCATTGTAATTCCTGTATTTAAAAAAGGCGACAAAACCAAACTTCACAACTACATGCCAATTGCTCTTCTCTCCACTCTATCAAAGATTTTAGAACATAGCATCTTCGCCGTCTAAATTCATTTATCGAAAAATATAATCTAATATCCATAGAACAACATGGATTTCGTAAGGACAAAGCTACAGCCACAGCTATTTCGGAGTTGTACATTCAACTTCTAAATGAAGTATATACCAGAAATCATACCATCGGCATTTCCGCCGATCTATCAAAGGCTTTCTATTGTGTGTCTTATCCACACCTTTTAGATAAACAATTTCAACATGGTGTACGTGGAAAGATAGGCAAATTAATACAATCCTACCTATTAAACAGCAAACAACACGTAAAAGTCACCTCAAATGTTGAAACCGTTATATCTGAGCCGCTGAATATTAACATGTGTGTTCCTCAAGGAAGTGTTCTGGCTCCTACCTTCTTCTTATTATATACAGCGCAACTAGTCTCATTTATGCAGAACTATTGATGGATTTTATATGCTTGTGAATGAATCAACATTCATTATATCCAGAACTTCAACCACTTAGAATGAAATTGAAGCCAACATTGTTTCATCCAAAATGCTGCTTTGGTTCTCCGTGAATAAGATATTCTTAAACAAGGATAAAACTAAAGGATACGGAGAATTTGAACTTAAATATCGATGGTTTTAACCTTCGGAGAACGAAAACAAAAATATTTCTGGGACTCTATTTTGACGAGTTCCTTATCTGAAGCATGGCAGTGGATACGTTATCAAAGATAATTAATAGCAAGGCTTTCTTAATTGGAGCTTTACGAAAAATTGTCAACACACATGAACTTCTTAATTCCTACTAGGCTGAGATTGAGTCAATTTTAGAACCTCTAGTAAAATGGAATTTGTGCTAAAGGCACAAAAAAATGCCATACGCTTTCTAGTAGGTATTCCTTCTACAGCCACCTGCAGACCGCATTTCCAAAGGCTAAAAATATTAACAGTCACTAGCCTATATATCTTGGAGGTAGCTTGCTTCAACCACAAAATTAAGTTAGGATTGAACAGAAACATGGACATGCATTATTACTTTACAATAGGACGTACGAAACTACTCCTAAATGTAACTTACAATGCTGTAGTAAATCTCCAACTATCTTTGGAGTTTCCATTCCATGTACAACCAGCTACTATATAGTATTAGAGATGAAGTTTCATGGAGAAACTTCAAGAAGAAGTTGAAATCCGTTTTATTAAAAGATAGTCTTTGTTGCCTTCAAGAACTTTTTAATTATCTTTTTGATTTCTCATTTGATTATTTCCTTTGTGCTATATTACTATCTTTCTTATCACTCATGCACAATAATACTATCCTGCTGCACGTTTTTTAATGCGATAAAATGTCACTATTACTGTATTACACGTAACTTGGGTAACGAACGCAAATATTCAATATCGCTAGATTACATTAAAATAAACAAATAAATAAAAATAAAATTAATACAATCAAGACCTCGATGTTAAAGAAGTAACGTGAATTGCCATTTTTTATTCCATTTTTTTTGGATGACACCTGGATCCCAAACTTGTAAGATACATCCCCTCGCATGAGTGAAAAAATATTGTTTATAACACGGACGAAATTGTCAATTTCACTCTCGAGCCAATGCGTGCCGTGCCCTCACTTCGATGCGCACATTTTCGCTCTCGAGTAATATTGAGAACCAATGTTCCCTATAAGCTGCGCGGGTGCGCAGTAGTTTTTGTAATATTTTAAAATCTGCGCAGATAAATTTAGTTTCCGCGCACTTAAATTACGAGACGTTGATTTTTTCTTCGAAATTGGCGAAATTGTTCGATTATTTAAAAACACATATTATTCAAAAACAACACAGAGAAGCTGTTAATAAACCACAAACATTGAAAAAATGTTAATTTTAAAAATGTAAAAATGTTAAACACCTAAAGAACGTCACGAAAAAAAGGGCAAACGGTCAAAATTTGATTTTGAGAAAGTTAATGAATCAATTGAAAATGTAATATTTACGAATAACGAATACGTATCAATGAATTCCGTTCCCAAAATCCATAAGCATATGAAAAAATTAAGTTGTCACAAAATTGGCGAAGTCAAAATTATACTTTTGAATTAACCCAATGTATAAACAAATCCTGGAAAAATATTTAATTTTTTCAATTTATACTAATTGTAGACGACAGCATCGACATTTCAGTATAAAAAGTACTACTTTTTTATTTTAAATATCGTGATAATGATATAAATTACAAAACATATTTGTTGGTATTTTGAAAGTCGAACATTGTGACAGCAAGTCAATTAAAATAATTATGTTGTACATAACTTAAATATCAAACAGTATATTTTGCAACTAAGACGGTAAGTTGTCAATTGGTCACGACAGCGAAATTGGGCGCACGAACGAAGTGAGTGCGCATATTCGCTCGAGAGGTCAATTGACAATACCACCTGTGTAGCAAATAATATTTTTTATTACTCATGCGAGGGGACGTATCTTACAAGTTTGGGATCCAGGGGCCATCCAAAAAAATAGAATTAAAAATGAAGAATTTGCTTTTTCAATTCTCTCCGGTGATGTGGATTCGTCATAATTCTCGTCGATTCTCGTCTAATCTTCGTCGATTTTGATCAGTCTCCGGTATCACCATATAATTTGCACTCATTTTAAAACGTTTTCTTTAATTTTTATTTTGTAATGAATCAAAATTTCTGTCACTTTCACGTCACTGGTTTAATATTGAGGTCTTGATTGTGTTTATTTTATTTTTTTTTTTTTTTTTAATGTAACTTAGCGATATTGAATATTTGTGTGTTACCCAAGTTATGTTGTAATACAACCAAAAATGGCATTTCCCGCACTAAAAAACTTGCGCCAAGATAGTACTTTTAACGCATGAGTAATAAAAATATTAGAATGTGTAGTGGAGATAATATCATGATTGGAAAGAAAAATGGAGTAGCTGCAAAATGTACCTGTTATGCAGAATATAAAAAAATTACTCAGAACTGTTTACACAATGTTTCACGGATCAAGTATGAAAAGCAAAAATTTAGCTCTAGAAACTGCATATGAGCCATATAATTTAAACTAATCAATGAAGTAAAGTAGTTTTCCAGATATTTCGCAGTTAGTGCAAAAATTACGATCGAAACTTCAAATATAAGGGAGTGTTTTCAAAATCGTACAGGTCAGTTAAATCGTACCACCAGCAAATTTCGCTTAATAAGAATTTTTCGTGTAGCTCAGCAAGTTCGTTTTTAGTTAATCGATAATTGAAACAATATAAGCCGAAATATTGATATAAAGTTGTATATAACAGCGGTGGTAGAGAGTTACAAAAATAGATACCAAAATTGTAAAATTTAAGTTTTGTTGTAATTGCGGTGGCCATGCTAATGGTATATACATATTATATATTGTTGTATTAAACATAAGCTCACACGTTATATTTTGTTATAGTAAATGTGACAAGTGTAAAATTAGCTTAGAATACACTCTGAAAGTAAACTATTTCCGAATATCAACAAGTTCAACGAGTTTGCTAAATCGTACCTCGGCAAGTTCTAAAGATTTCGAAGCAAGCTCTCTTTTAAATAACCTACAAACTATAACAGAAGATGTCAATAGCTATGTATCTATAATAAATGAAGCTTTTAACACTCAGAAATTTGTCCACTTCCAATAGTCACGCAAAAAAAGAGAAACTGAAGTTCGACTGGAGGATATGAATGAATGCGTAAAATGTTTTATATGGGTACATGAGTCATGTGCCCATATTACAAAAGCTAACAAAATACTGTCCAGAATGTTAAAAAAATCTACGCGGTACGATTTACACTACCGGTCTAGAATTTGTATCTTTGTGTTAATTATTTGAATATTAAAATAAGGTTGTAGTTATTATGTTTATAACATAATTGATAGTGTACACATGTTTTTGAAATGCCATTTTATAAAACTACTGAGGTAAACTCTCAGAGAGGCTTACCAAAAGTGTGCAATATAGGTTAAAAGTTAAGTGGTACGATTTTACCAACTTGCCCCTATATAATGCATTTTGTCCAACGTGTCTGTATGCATTTGGAAAGACGATTTCCAGATGACGATCAAAAAACAATGGTAAGCACTTGATAATGAGATTGTTAAAAATTCAGGAAAAAATTAAAATTTTGGAAAACGGAATATAATGAATCTTTCCGAAAAATATTCTATTTATACAAACTTAAAACAAACGGACCACAGCCTGAATATTTAAATATATTCAACCTTTCCGGAGCTCTATAACAATTACTGAGTCTTTATGGACTGAAAGCTATAAAATAACTTACAAATTTCATATGAGATTTGTTTTGGCTGTCCTAAAAAGACTCAGTAATTGTTATAGAGCTCCGGAAAGGCTGATTATATTTATATATTCAGGCTGTGTTCCGTTTGTTTTAAGTTTGTATGATTATCTATAACGTAGGATGGTTTCACCAATTCTATTCTATATTTATGATAAATTACAATATTGACATTGATAAAATATGAGATTAATATTCTGAAATGAAAATTACAATATTGAAGAAGAGTAGACTTGGATTGTTCAAAACATTCGACTATACGTTAACTTTCTTACTAACCCATTCATAATTTTCTAATCTTGCTATGCTTTACATTTATATTATGGGTACCTTCCAAGGGCCCGCACTGGACCCTTGGATTACGAACGGGGATTTTCAATCATGAATTCCATTAAAGGAAAAGCAACAGACAGCAAATAAACATCTAGGTGATCTAATGAGAATAAAATTACATTTATCAAATGGGCAAATAATTAAAACCGAGTTTAAAGAAAATATTCAAAACTATTACTTTGCTATTTGATAATATGGTTTGAATAAATAAAAGAATACAAAAAATGCGCAATTCATTTTTAATTTAATTTTTTTGCTCACACTCGACTTTGGACCGCGCAGCACTAACAAAAATTAGAGGGAACACTGTTGACAACCTATCGCCCTAGTTACAAAATCTACTATTTTGATTTTATCATATAGGTATGTATTTTTAAAAAAAAAAATAATTTGGATCAGATTTGAATTAATAAAAGTAGACCGACTAGGAAAACACAAATAATTATCGTCACCAAGTATTTGAATAAGTTGTTGAATTTGCTTTCCAGAAATTTGTAAAGAATTGCAAACATCTCCACCATCCACACGATAATTATTTTCGAAGCTACTTATTCGTTTCCTGTCGCGAATTCTTGTTTTCGTAAAATTTTCATGGGATTTTCCCATGAGAAAAAAGTTTCCAGGAAAAAAATTGCAAAAATATAAAAGTTAAGACATGGTAAATTGTTTTCTCGGTATATTTTGATAAATGAATAAAACTTGAGAAAAAACGAAAACCAAACAACGCTTGATGAATAAAATTAATTTTAAATTAGAAATTCGAAGCAAAAAATATCTGACTTTTTATGTAATTGAGGTTCTTAAATTATTAATTGATTTGTTATTAATCAGTTTCTACTTTCACTAAATTACCCTATTAGTAATTATGCAACCTATTTATGCAGAAGAAAAAGTTTCAAACCAAATTCGTAAATTTGCAAACTATAGTATAATTTTTCCAGACAAATGACTAGTTTTCTTTTCTATTCTTACTATTTAGTACTAATTGTTTGTATGTCTTGTCTATCTAGTCTGGTGTTGGAATTTGGAATTTGTTGACTCCAATATGGAGCTGAATATGTAGGATAGAGCAGATAGAGCCCGGAAAAAACATGTATATGCTGACAGCGTAACTTCGTGATGTAATGAGAATGCAATATAGTAGTAAAATAAGTTATTGGCAAAGAAGGAAATGTTTGACGTACATAAATCTATTTCGACCAGAAAACAAACATCACCGAGAACTCGTGGCAGGAGAGAATACTAAAAGGAGAAAAAAAAAACGGAAACAATTTACGGTTTTAAAACATAAACGCAAACATAAACGTACTCCAATTTCACCAGCACGCCGACATTAGCTTCATTCATTAATCATTCATTCGCAATTCATTCGGTTACACGGAGAGCCGGTTTAAATGGAACGTGGTTGCCGTTTTTTTACCACAACGGCTTATTTATTTACACAAAGGCAATTTCTATGCGGCAATAATCGTTCAAACTGTTATCGGAACGACCTATAGATTTGTCTCGTCCCCGACGTAGTAAACACACAGTTTTACTTTTACATTGACAACTTGTTAATGTTTATGTTGTAATAAGACGGATGACATTAATCACTGCATCTGAACAGCAAACACATTCAACCTGTGATTTAAATATTTATAATATTTCTTGTTTGTTGGATATAGACAAGAATAGAAAGACAAAACTAGACAGACAGACAAAACAGATAAATCATTTGTCTGTCTAGTCTAGGTTGTTGTTGTTTTGATATTGTTGTTAGTTCTGGGCTAATCGGGTGAATCCTCGCAGTGCAGATTTCAAACCACATGATTATGGCGGGAAATAAACTGACGTAGTCCGAACAAACAAACAAGTTTTTGAATAATTTCTGTGCAAATATTTACCCGGCGACATTGTCGCAAATGTAATTTATTTAAATATTTCGTTTCGAAAAATCAGTCGCAAATAGCACCTATCCGCACAAATTAACATACAAAACACAAAAACAATATACTTTCGTCTATTAGGTCTACTCATAAATATTTTGATCTAGTTTTGTCTAATATAATATCAGACAAAACTAGATCAAACTATTTATGTCTGTGTCAATTGTCTGGTATAATACTAGTCTTGAGCGTTCTTCTTTGGTCTGTTTTCCTCGTCTGATCTTATTGTTAATCAATTTTGTCTAGTCTAGAGCCTTCCATAATAGTGTCTTAAACAGTCTTGTCTAATCCAATCAAGCTGCATCCTAAACCTTTGTTTACTTAGTTCTATACACTATTTGTGTTTATGATGTATAATGACTTTATGCTATATATATGACTTGTGCTGAAGTGGACTTTGTAATAAAACTAACAAGTAAATATAAATAATATCTACATATTAAATTAGAATGTGAAATTTATAGTCTACTTGAAATCATAAATGGTAATAACTCATACGGTTTATGAATTCTAAACTTAACTGCGACGGCGAACAAGCGCAAACGAAACCGGCTCAAATTAATAGCTGAAATAAACGTGAGAAATAATAATAGCAATCAGTTAATATATCTATTAATTGCAAGTGCAATTACAAAGCTATAAATCACATGTAACAGGATATTGACCCATGTAATGCAAGTCGGTTTAAATGATTTCAAGTGATAAATTCATTGCGGATTTAAGCTAGAAATAATGTTTTTGTAGTGGTTAAGTGAAATTCGCTGTTTCTTAACAATTTAATTTTTATGTAAATTTTTTTCAATAATTTGTTTACTTGTGGTTATTTTTTCCAACGATAATTGTGACTATGCAGAAAATGTTCTTTAATTTGTTGATAATTTGAGTTTTTCTAAATCAGATAAATATGTTTACAAGCAACTAGAGGAACCTAGAAAAACTAGAGAGACAAGGCTAGATAAACAAACCTATACAAACAATACTATATAGACAAGAAGACTAGATAAATAGTACACAGACAGTGCTACATATAGACTAGAAGAATATACTACAGATAAGACTAGAAGAATACACAGATAAGACTAGACCGGCACGACTAAAGAGAGGAAACAGACATTTCTAGACAGGTAAGACTAGGTATACACGAGTACAGACACAGCTAAGCAGACAAGATTGAACCGACAAAATTAGATAGACAAGACTAGACAGACCAGGCTGGAGAGAAAATTGAATACATAATGAAAATTAAATAGAGAAGACTAGATAGGTAATCGTTACAGAAGTCAAATTGATTTCATCCTAGTAGAAGAAAGATACAGAAACGGAGTAAAGCGAGCGTGTGAATTACCCGGTGCGGATATATACAGTGATCAAATTCTGCTTATGGCGGAAATCAGACTTAGGTTTAAAAAGGTGAAACGACGAGCACGGAAAGAAAGAAAATCGAACTTAGATAAGTTAAAAAGTGTGCACAAAGAAGAGGTGGGAAAGTTGATGTATGAAGAGATAATGAATCTTAAGCAGCTACAAGATGAGGAAGATGTTGAAGGAAAATGGAACAGAATTAAAATGGGAGTAATAAAAACAACTGAACAGAAGATTGGTTATAAGAAAGGAACAATATTAGAAAGCCTTAGATAAATCAGGTAATGATAGCTAAGATGGACGAGAAAATAAGGTACAAAAACATCTCTACAGATGAAGAAAAGAGAACATATCGAAAGCTAAACACGAAGTTAAGAAAAGATAATGATGAAGCTAGGAAAAAGTGACTGGAAAACCTTTGTAATGAAATGGAAGAACTGGAAAGATAAGGCAGGCATGCCATTTACAACAAAATAAAAGAGATTATCTGGGACAGAACATCAAGAGCAGTTTATAGTAATGAAGTAGAAGACAAGAACGGAAAAGTGTTGAAAGCCGAGAAAGAAATCCTTAATACACGAAAGACCTGTATAAAACGGATGAAAAGGTACATTGAAAAAGGAAAAGATCTAAGTTTGTGTTTTGTCGACCTGGTAAAAGCAATTGATTATGTCCTGTGGGAGAAACTAATGAATATTCTGAAAGAAAAAGGTGTGAACTGGAAGGACAGAAGGTTTATAGCCAGTTGTATTTGAGACAGCAGGTGGCTTTGAGAGTCGGTAGCAATCTTAAGGATTGGTTTGAGCTGGACCAAGGTGTGAGAAAGGGATGTCCTTTACCAACCACCTTGTTCAATATTTACGCAGAATCCATGGTGTCGCTATTTTGAAAAGCTAATAAAGGCGTAAGTATTGGATGAAGGAGAGTTGTATCCGTACGGTTTGCTGATGACACACTCCTGTTTGCAGAAAGTACAGAAGATCTTAAGGTACTAGTCAAATAACTCGAAGATATGGAATAAGGGTTAGCGATAAATAAAAGACGAAGGTTATGAGGATCGGGGAAGCTGAAGATATGCAAGTGATTGTGAAAGGTAAAATTCTGAAACAGGTTGACAACTACAAATATCTAGGTACCACTGTAACAAATGCCTGGAAAAGCTAGAGTGAAATAAAAACACGAATAGGAATGGCCAAAGAAGCTTTTATAAAGAAAAGTAGGATATTGTGTAGCAAGCTCGATCCAAAAAGTGAGAAAAAAGGATAGCAAAGATTTTATATAGAGTGTTATGTTGTACGCATGTGAGACATGGACAATTTTAAAGAATTATAGGAAAAGGATAGAGGCTATGGAGATATGGAGATATTTAAGATCAGAAATGAGCAGCTTTTGGAGAGAATAGGGTTAAGGAAGATCTTTATGTGAGACTATTTTGAAAAGAAAGATATTGTGATTTGGGCATGTGTTGAGAGGGACTTGTTTGTTGAGAGAGGTAATCGAGGGAACTGTGGAGGGTATAGTAAATAGAGGTAGAAGAAGAGTGAAAATGGTAGACGATCTGAAAGAAGGAAAAGGATACGTGGAAATGAAAAGAAAGGCTATGAATAGAGTTGAGTGGAGGAGGCAGAATGGAACATGCACATAGCAGAACACTAATGATGAGTCAGGTAAAACTAGGCCGGTAAAACTAGAGAGGCATTTCAAAATAGACAAGGCTAGACAGACAAGACAAAACAGGCAACACTAGCTAGACAAGACTATACAGATAAGACTTTAAAAACAAGTGCTTCCGAGGAAGCTCTCACAAAACCCGTTAATCCACTTTGGCTTTTTTACTATCAGCCACTCCAGTATCGCATACTTTACATTCGTTCGGGGTGGACAGGGTGGACGGTTAGTGAAAACCGCCCGTTGTAGCTTCCCCGACCAGGATTCTAACCCGGGTCTCCCTCATTGAGGTGGGTATCTATTTATAATCTATTTAAAATTTGTTTATTGATAAATCGTTCTAAAATCATAAAATAAATTTATAATGCACAAACATTTTTAGTTCTGCGGCTCCAGTTATACCACTATTTTCACGATTTAACATGCCAATAGTAATACAACTGTACGTCGTTAACATGTTTGGTTAAAAATGGTTAAAATACATATTCGTTAAAAATAGTAAAGTTTTGTGTTGGTGTATTTTCGTGTAAAAGTGATGGTTGTCTTTCTTTTAGTGTTTAATGTAATTTTCCAAAGGGTAAAGAATTTAATAATTTGATCAACTTAAATTTCTGGGTTTTTTGTGTGCAGTAATGGCGCTAAATGAGTGGCTATTAATGGCAGAGTCGTCGGCTTAAAGGGCAAGTTTAGTCTATGGTATTGTCGGTACGTCGTTTATGTACAAATTTAACAAAATTGGTGCCAGAATCGACCCTTGTGGTACACAGGCTACAATTGGTCTTAGTCTTGAGTATATGTCATTTATCAATACTCTGAAGCGGTATGGCAGTCCGTTAAATAACTGTATAATAATGTGATTATTGTCCGTGTGAATTTGAATTTTATTAATTTGAATAAAAGTCCGTCGGTCCAAACTCTTTCGAAAGCTTATTTTGTGTCGAATAATGTCAAAGCTGTTACGTTATGTTTGTTAAACTTAAAGTTAATGTCTGCAGTTATTCGGCAGATCTTTTGGACGGTATTGTGTTTCTGTCTAAATCCAAATTGATTGTACGACAGAATTTTTTGTCGCTTAAAGGCCGATTCTCATATACACGACATTCAGCTAGGCGACATCGCCTATCAAATAATGATTACATTGTTTTAAATGGGCACGTTCTCAATGGACGTCGCGTAGCTGAATGTCGCGCATATGGGAATCGACCATAATATGTTTGGTCAGTATAATTTTCTCCGTAATTTTGCTGAGTCTGAGTCGGTCTTTCCTGTCTTCAGCATTGGTACAACATTGGCCACTTTCCAGGATGACGGAAAGTATTGTTGTCTAAAAAATTTGTTAATTACGTGGGTCTGGACGATTGCTTTTTGCGAATGGTTTTTTATAATTTTGTATTTGGGCCGGTCCTGGTGATTTTAGAGATTTCAAATATTTGATAATTGATTTAATTTCTGTAGGACTAGTCGTCAGTTCGTGGCCTGGGTCCATAAATTCCTGTCTGTTCATGAATTATCTAACTGTTTCTACTATTCTGTTTTGCCTGATGTCTAGTTCTGGGTCAATTTTGTGTATTTCTTCAAATGTGTCTGCAATAAGTTCCACCTTTTCGAGGTCGGACATAGCCAATGTTGTTCCAGTTTTGAGTATCGGTATAGGTTTGTACATTGTCTTTTGGTCATCCTCCAAATGGAGTTGTCTTTGTCATCAGTTCACTTAGTTTCTTAGTCCATTTGTCATTTCTAAATTTAAAAGTTTCTTTGCTTATCTGCCTTGATAAAGTGTTCATCTATTGTTTGTCCATTATATTTATGTATCTATGCCGGTCTCGTCCGTGTCTGTTTATGGTATGGATCATAATTTTTATGTCTTGTCTACTGTTCGTTCAATGGGTCAAATTTTAATTTTTGATTAATTTACGTTTTACCATAGAAATTGTTTTAGTCAATTTTCTAATCTCTGAGTCAATTTCTTCCGTCGTGTCTACACATTTAAAGTAATATTTCTGTCCAATAGTCGGAAAGGCGGGTATGCTGTCAACCACACTACCGAGGAGGACAGACAGACAAGACTAGACCGACAACACTAGACAGACTACACTCTCACTAAACCCCCTATTCCACTTTGGTTTTAGTATGCGCCACTCGGGTATCGCATATTTCGCATTCATTCAAGTTAAGCAGCCCGCACGGTTAATGAAAACCGAACTAGTTGAAAATGCCTCCTCAGCCGGAAATCAAACCCGGGTCTCAACTACAACTACACTACCGTGGAGGACTGGCAGAAAACAGTAGACAGACAAAACTTAACGGACAAGACTAAACAGGCAACATTAAACTGACAAGACTCGATAGACAAAACTAGATAAGACTCGATAGGCAAAACTAAACAGATTAGATAGTCACGGCCAGACAGAAAAATCTTGACAGAAAAATCTAGACAGAAAAATCTAGACAGACAACACTAAGCAGTCAAAACAAGACGCACAAGGCTAGACAGACAATGCTAGACAGGCAATACTAGGCAGGATAAGACTAAACAAACAAGACAAAACTAAACAAACAAGATTTAAGTATACATGACGAGACAGGCATTTATTAACAAACAAGGCTATTCAGACAATGTTGATGATCAAAACTAGACGGACTAAATTAGTTTGACAAGATTAGACAAATAGTACAAAAATTGTCAATTTTTGTCTACTTAGTTTTTGAAGTCTAATCTTGTGTAATATACACTTAACCGCAAAATTAACGCAGCACTTGTACATTCTGATTTATTTCGAAAAATAATATGTGTTTTCCGATTCATCAATTACAAGTATAACAATAATGTTTATGGTCATGCCTTTTGTAGGTTTTAGCTGTCCTCTTTATTTAATCTCGAAGTCATAGCAGCTTTTCATAAGTAGTATCATTTTCCAATAATTAAACCTCGCTTCTAATATTGGTTTTCAATTGTTTTATCAATAGATACGATAATTGTCATTTGTGAAATATATCTGTTCGCAATGTAACATGCTACACAAAATTTAATTCGTGATGAATGTGTTGAAATGGTTACTTTGTTCAATGAAGGACTAACAAATCTCTAACTTGGTAGAAGATATCGAGTGTCTCATACAACGGTCAGTAGGATTATGCAGAGGTTTATAGAGAAGAAAGATCACGCTAGACGACCTGGTCAAGCCAGACCACGAGCTACTAATGCCATGGAGGACCGATTTTTAATGCTTCGAACACTGAGGGAACGGTTCTCTACTGCACGAAGTCTCCAAATACAACTTGCTGAGGTTCATGGTACTGCTGTTAGTCAAGATACCGTTAGAAGAAGACTTCGTGATTCAAATTTACGACCTCCGGTAGCAGATACTGTTTTTGTCTGTGGACCACCGAAGAAACAGAATGGCTTTGCAAAGAGGCATCTGGATTGGGAAATTCATGATTGGGAGCCGGTATTATTTACAGATGAATCAAGGTTTTGCCTTGTAAGTTCTGATCGCCGCCCAAGAGTACACAGAAGGCCAAACGGAACATTCGAGAAGCCATTTTATATGGAGGTGGCTTAGTGGTGGTATGGGGTGGAATATCTTTAACAGTTCGCACAGAGCTTTTGATTGTTTCTTTTGACAGACAAGAATAGACCGACAACACTAGACAGACTACACTCTCACTAAACCCCCTATTCCACTTTGGTTTTAGTATGCGCCACTCCGGTATCGCATATTTCGCATTCATTCAAGTTAAGCAGCCCGCACGGTTAGTGAAAACCGCACTAGTTGAAAATGCCTCCTCAGCCGGAAATCAAACCCGGGTCTCAACTACAACTACACTACCGTGGAGGAGTGACAGAAAACAGTAGACAGACAAAACTAAACGGACAAGACTAAACAGGCAACATTAAACTGACAAGACTCGATAGACAAAACTAGATAAGACTCGATAGACAAAACTAAACAGATTAGATAGTCACGGCCAGACAGAAAAATCTAGACAGAAAAATCTAGACAGACAACAGTAAGCAGCCAAAACAAGACGCACAAGGCTAGACAGACAATGCTAGACAGGCAATACTAGGCAGGATAAGTCTAAACAAGCAAGACAAAACTAAACAAACAAGATTTAAGTAGACATGACGAGACAGGCATTTATTAACAAACAAGGCTATTCAGACAATGTTGATGATCAAAACTAGACGGACTAAATTAGTTTCACAAGATTAGACAAATAGTACAAAAATTGTCATTTTTGTCTACTTAGTTTTTGAAGTCTAATCTTGTGTAATATACACTTAACCGCAAAATTAACGCACCACTTGTACATTCTGATTTATTTCGAAAAATAATATGTGCTTTCCGATTCATCAATTACAAGTATAACAATAATGTTTATTGTCATGCCTTTTGTAGGTTTTAGCTGTCCTCTTTATTTAATCTCGAAGTCATAGCAGCTTTTCATAAGTAGTATCATTTTCCAATAATTAAACCTCGCTTCTAATATTGGTTTTCAATTGTTTTATCAATAGATACGATAATTGTCATTTGTGAAATACATCTGCTCGCAATGTAACATGCTACACACAATTTAATTCGTGATGAATGTGTTGAAATTGTTACTTTGTTCAATGGGACTAACAAATCTCAAACTTGGTAGAAGATATCGAGTGTCTCATACAACGGTCAGTAGGATTATGCAGAGGTTTATAGAGAAGAAAGATCACGCTAGACGACCTGGTCAAGCCAGACCACGAGCTACTAATGCCATGGAGGACCGATTTTTAATGCTTCGAACACTGAGGGAACGGTTCTCTACTGCACGAAGTCTCCAAATACAACTTACTGAGGTTTATGGTACTGCTGCTAGTCAAGATACCGTAAGAAGAAGACTTCGTGATTCAAATTTACGACCTCGGGTAGCAGATACTGTTCCCAGATTTGTCTGTAGACCACCGAAGAAACAGAATGGCTTTGCAAGGAGGCATCTGGATTGGGAAATTCATGATTGGGAGCCGGTATTATTTACAGATGAATCAAGGTTTTCCCTTGTAAGTTCTGATCGCCGCCCAAGAGTACACAGAAGGCCAAATGGAACATTCGAGAAGCCATTTTATATGGAGGTGGCTTAGTGGTGGTATGGGGTGGAATATCTTTAACAGTTCGCACAGAGCTTTTGATTGTTGATAGAGGACGTCTGCATTCTGAACGATACATAACAGACATTTTAGAACATTTTGTGGTACCTTTTGCATCTTACATTGGGGATGGATTCGTTCTTAAGCTGGATAATGCTAGGCAACATGCGGCACATATTGTTACTGAATATTTAAATTATGTTAATATGCATGTCCTGGAGTGGCCAGCCTCCTGCAGTCCAGACCAGAGCCCAATAGAGAATCTTTGGTATATAATGTGGCGCCGGGTTAGAAGTCAACATCCATCACCATGGAAGATATCCCTTAAGAAACGATTAGATCTCTAATTGAAAGTATGCCACGGCGATGTCAGGTTGTAATAACATCTAGAGGTGCTAACACTAGTTATTGATAAGACAAAAACGTTTTAAAAGAAGCTGTATTTGTGTGTATATTAATTATTATCATTTTTCATAATTTTGTTAAATAAACCATATTTTTGGTTTTCGTTTTTCTCCACAATTATTTAGGTCAAATGTATTATTATTATCGAAATAATTCTGTTTATGTGTTCAATTCTTTATTTGTTTTTCAAAATGTGTATAATTTATACACATTTTATAATATTTTTATAATTTTATAATATTGACGAGAATTAAAATAAATCGAAATGTATATGTGGTGCGTTAATTTTGCGGTTAAGTATATAATATTAATCTTGTGTAATCTGTAACTATTTTGTTATTTATATTTGTAATATTGTTTTTCGGTATCGTATATATTATTTTCTTTAAGAATTAGAATATTTTTGTGATGTTTAGGATTTAGGAATTTCGAGAGAAATAAATAAGAAAAAAAAACTACAAAACAAACACAACGTTTCTATTTTATAATATCTCGAAATGAGGCTAACTCGACGCCCACCGAGACTCTAGTCATCAAAATAAATATTTCCACCGCTTCAGCTCGATCCAAAAAACTGTTTGTTTGGCAGTAATTAAACAAAAAATGTTTGTATAAGATTTAGTTTGGAAAAGGACAAAGTTTTGTTATTGTTGAAAAATGAATGTTGAAAATATTGGAAAATTGAATTGTGATAAATGAATAAATATTGTTTAGAGAAGGGAAGGAAAATAAAAAAAAATGGATAAATTGCAATAAATAATTTATAAGATATTTAATAACTTTATAGTTATTTATTATTCGCTCCGTGCATAACAGCGCTTTGCGCCATCTGTGACCAAAAAGACAACTTCGTCTCCAATAATAGTTAATCAAAACAATAGGCAATAACAAAAAATAATTAATTTAATAAAACATACAATATTAAACAGAAAAAAAATATGGGTTTTGTAATAAATAAATTCTGTAATGAGAGATAATAGCTGTAAATCAAAAAATATATAATATTTGTGTATTTGACCATCTTGAAGTTTGACATTATTGTTTTGTTATTTTATACTTATTTACTTCAAGAAATAATAATAATAAATGGTAATAATATTTATTATTATTATTATTTATTATATATATTACTAGTTTCGGCTTTATTAAAAATTAGCCATCATCAGGGTATGTATCAGGGTAATACAGGGTATGGCATCAGGGGTAATATGTTTACATATTTTTTTTGTTATTGTTTTATTATTTTATACTTAATTACTTCAAGAAATAATAATAATTAATATTATTACCTACTAGTTTCGGCTTTCTTAAAAATTAGCCACCATCAGGGTAAAAATGAACATTTTTAAATGTTCATTTTTACCCTGATGATGGCTAATTTTTAATAAAGCCGAAACTAGTAGGTAATAATATTCATTATTATTATTTCTTGAAGAAAATAAGTATAAAATAACAAAACAATAACAAAAAAAAATGTAAACATATTTACGCACAGATTGATTTTAATAATGACACTTTCTGATGAGCAAAATTGTGTAAAACCATTGTCTCTGCACTTTATGTGGAAAATTATGGATAGCTGAAGCTTGAAATTGATATAGTATTTTTACAGTTCGTCACAGAACACTTGAAAACGTCTTTTAGGCTTGAATTCAATATCAATTTAAGCATTTTATTAGTTTCTGTAAAATAAAAAACGCTTTTTTATGTATCAAAATACACGTCAATATATACAGATAAATTCTAAATGAGGAGGTAGACTGATCATGAAGTTCTTAAAAGTGCCACCATTGGCGCTAGTGCTGTTACGCTCGGAGCGAATACTAGTAGATAAAATTTAAATTAAAATTAGTAGATAAAATTAAGGTTTAACGAGCGGATCTTATCGGATTTAAATCCGCGAGTTAAACCTTAATTGTATCCGTGTGAGTGTAATAGAAACTTAGAAAAGTGTTTTTTTTTTATGAGAGGCAAGTCGTCCGGCTATGATTGTGTTGTTGTCATGATAACGATAAAATTGTTGATTCGTAGTTTGTGTTTTATTATTTAAAAATGGATATATCAGAAGAGTTCTTGTTAGATGGTGACGCAATTGCGGAAAAATTACTCCCGTACAAATCAAGAGAATTACATAAACTTTAAAATTTATAACAATTTTTGTGATTGGCGATTAAAGAAGAATATCAGTGAAGTTACCGAGACTATTATATTAAATTACATTTTGGAGCTAAATAAAGCGATGAAACCATCAACAGTTTGGAGTTATTGTTCATTGTTAAAAGCGTAAATATTATTATTTATATAATTTATTAATAATATTATACCTATAAATTATAATTAATAACTGAATGAACTGAATTCGAATAAATTTCCAATCGAACAAATTTCCTTTCGAACAAGTTACCATTCGAACAAATTACTTTCGAATAAACTGGTTTCGAACAATTTTCCTGGAATCCTTCTCAGTATAAAGGTATATATCAAATATGGGTAGTATAAATCCTCAAATATGGGTTCAAGATTTTTATATCTTGAATTCAGACGTTTAAAATGTAACAATTGTCAACATTTAGGGTTATGTGTACGGAGCCCTTAAGTGAGTTATTTTGATGCGTTGCCATGGATCCTTTTATTACAATAAAAAATTTATTGCACTAGTGAATACAAATTTTATTGTACTAGTGAATAATCCACTGCTTTATTGATCCGTATCCAATGAATTATACATGATTTTATAAGTCAAAATTGAATGAAAAACATTAATTTAATTAATTGAAAAAGCACTAGTTTTAAATATTTTAATTTATTAGTTTTTTTGCAAATCATTCATAATATGATTTGTCTTAGTCGGCAAAAAGTATAAATAGCCAACAGTATAAAAATAGAAACAGAAAAAAATGTTTAAATAGGTTAAAAAAAATTAAATATATTTAGTTAATTAACATATATAAAATAAAACCAACAAAATATACTACTAAACATCCTACGTTATAGATAATCATACAAACTTAAAACAAACGGATCACAGCCTGTATATATAAATATATTCAGCCTTTCCGGAGCTCTATAACAATTACTGAGTCTTTTTAGGACTACTTAGTAATACTTAGTTTAGGTAGTCCTTAAAAGACTCAGTAATTGTTATAGAGCTCCGGAAAGGCTGAATATATTTATATATTCAGGCTTTGTTCCGTTTGTTTTCAGTTTATAAGATTTAAATATTGAACAAAATATTGTGGAACCTTAAAAAATAAGTAAAAACTTAAGAAATAGAGAAATTTTTTACAAAAATTGTCATTGTATTTATTTATTTTTTTAACTGAAATTCATAATTATTGCAATATTAAGAAAAAAATCTATTGTACAAAAAGAATAATTTTCTTAACCTTTCGTTCCTAGTGGTCTCTCTAGAAAAACACTTTTTAAAATTTCCTTTTGTGAAATCCAGCTATAATTGATGCCACCTAGGTAATTGTATAAAAGCTATAGCTATATATAGGGTGATAAATTAAGAGTGTCTTGTTTCTACTTAATAAAAACAAAACAAAAATAACCGTTTATTTGCTATAATTTTAACTGTCTAATATTCAGTTAACCTTCTAGCGTTTTTTGAAAATGGAGCGGTGACCGATTGAAACAAAGGATTGTTTGTGTAGTGCATTTTATTGGAAAGCACTTCATTATTCAAACTCAGAGGTGGATCGAAAAATATTATCAAACAGGTTTTCAAACAAGTATACTAAACTTACAGAGAAGAAGAAAACTGCTAGAAAATTCCAATTAATCCGTCCGACGTTTATCGCAGCAGGTAGGAATTTTACGTGACTCGGTAAGAACAATTTTAAAGAAAGATTTACTCTTTCGCCCTTACAAATGGCAAAAAGCTCAAAAGCTTCTTCCAATGGACCGAAACTCACATTTAGAATTCCGTCAATGGATTTTGGGCAGAGGAGATAATTTTGTCAACAAAATATTTATGAGTGACGAAGCGCATTTTCAATTGCATGGGGAGAAGAACAAACAAAATTTACGTTACTGGTCTACCGAAAACCCTCAAGATATATTCGAAGAAGAGTTGCATTCTCAAAAGGTAACAGGGAAACGCAATAGTTGTCAATAGTTAACGTTATGTGGATATGCTACAAACGTTCTTAATGGATGCCATCGCTCAACTCCGATTACCAATAAACAATATTTGGTATCAGCAAGACGACCTCATGTATCCATCAAGTCTATTAAAGAGTTACGAGGGTTCTTTCCTGCTAGTCTGATTTCCCAGCGTGGGGATCAATGCGTGGGGATCAATCATGCTAAATCTAGTTTATCAGAACCCTGGAAAGACATGAAACCCTGGAAGACTTAAAACTAAACATTCGACAGGCTATTGGTTAGATTTCGCCAGAAATGTGCCAGCGTGCAACGCGCGTTCATTATTGCATCGATCTCAGAAGCAAATGGAGGTCATCTAATCGATGTAATTTTTAAGTATGAATTACTAATTTAGAATTAATCATTTAACTTGTTAATAAACTTTACATTTTACGCAACAATGTTTAACAAAAAATTTGGTGTCCATCAATTTTTGATAATTGCAGTTTAAAATCAGGACATTCTTAATATGTCGCACTTTATATTAAAAATAAGTTTCGTGGAAAAACAGTTTTTAAAGCAAACATAAAAAATGAATTTATTTCCAAAAAAACAAAACGAAATCATTTATAAAAATATTCGCAATAAACCTGTTAATACAAACTTGAAAGTATTGACAAAACTTGAGGTACTAATCAAACTTCAAAATATTATTTTTCTGTCTTTTAAAGTATTTGATCTATTTTTTACACGGCAAACTTTTACGATCACAAAAAAGAGAAAAATAACAGATTTCTGAATAAATATTTAATTTTTTTTTTAGATGAAAAAACAACTCGAGAATAATATTGTATCTTATGCAATATTTACCAACTTATAAAATCTTATGCAATATTTACCAACAACTGCGTCTCAAACTAAAACTTCTTGGGTTCCAGCGTGAATTAACATATAGATGTTATAGTAAGACTAATTTCAACAATACCATAAAAACGAGATAGATCTTATTTTATCAGTACAATCTTGACAGATTAATCTAGTCTACATTATATTTTACCATTTACAGTTTTGACTAAGTTTCTCCAATTTACAGTTAATTTTAGTAATTGGAACCACGCAGACTTGTTTGTCTTCTTGACATTCAAAGCCATATTATTTAAGGCTACAAATGTTTTTCATCATAATCTATTAGTATTCATGAAACAGAATAATTTATGGAGTATGTACATAATCTAAACTACTTCTACTTTACGGTCATTTTATAGTATTAGTCAATAAAATTGATAGATAGTACAGATATTTTCAAGCCTGTCGAAATGGATAAACATCAGACACTGTTGGTTTTAGGTGAAAGTTTAGATTGCCTCAATTTAGTAAACATCAGTAGCCCTCAGTTTCCCCTCAATTTCCCTTATCCAACATAGAAAATATAGATTTATGTAATTAATTTTGCCTAAGCTAATCTAGCCTATTGGAGATTCGTGTTTATCTAATTATGTTTGATTGAAAGTAAACATTAAAAAAGAGCCAGTTTTAGGTTTCTTCTATTATGTGCTTGATCTAATACGATGTATTTATCTACGTATTTTCTAACAAAACTAGATAATAATGATTATTGAGTCTTAGATGTGCTTTGCTTGAGTGGTCTACTTCCTATTGCAGACAGTACTATTCTTGCTTTATAATCAGAGGCAGCTATATAATCAGATAAGATTAGATAAACAAAACTGGACAGATATGACAAGTTAAATAAAAATAGGTAGGCAGGACTAGGCAGATAAGACTAGACCAATAAGACTAAACTGGACAGACAAGACTAGACGAACAAGACTAGATAGACAAGACGGAACAGACAAGACTGGGCAGACAAGACTGGACAGAAAAAGCTTGACAAACGAGACTGGATAGACGAGACTGGACAAACAAGACTGGACAGACAAGGCTGAACGTACAAGACTGGACAAACAAGACTTAGAAAAAGCCGGACATGCCTTTACAGACAAGACTGGACAGACAAGACTGAACAGACAAAACTGGACAGACAAGACCGGACAGACAAGACTGGACAGACACGACAGTACAGATAAGAATAGACATACAAAACTGGACAGACAAGACTGGACAGACGAGACTGGACCTACAAGACTGGACAGACAAGACTGAACGGACAAGACTGGACAGACAAGACTGTACAGATACAACAACAAGACTGGACAAACAAGACTAGAGAAGCAAGACTGGAGAGGCAAGACTGGACAGGCAAGGCTGGACAGACAAGACTAAACCGACAAAACTAGACAAACAACACTAAATAGGCAAGATTATTTTATATACTATTTTCGATCATACAATCGTAGGATGGTTTTACCAATTCTATCTTATCATTTAAATATTAAAATTAATAACCTGCTAAGTTCATGTCTCTCTCACTAAATGTCAAATTAAAAACATACTCCTAACTCCTAATCACCATGTGGGTTTCAGGTGAGTGCTTTTCAAATTGTTATTAATAATAGCAAAGCTGCATTGATGAGAGATAGATCTCGAAACGCGTCTGCAGATGGTACTCTTACTTAAGTTATCGGAAAGACATGATCTTAAAAACAATGTTATTTTTATGGTTTTTGCTGAGTGTGGACTGAAAGCTATTAAATAACTGACAAGTTTCGCATGAGATTTGTTTTAGTAGTCCTAAAAAGACTCAATATAATTTTATTATATTATAATTATATATATATAAGTTCAATATAATTATATATTCAGGCTATGTTCCGATTGTTTTAAGTTTGTATGATTATCTATAACGTAGAATGGTTTTACTAATTCTATCTTAACAATTTAAAGAGTTTAAGAAGGAGCTCAAACGCATCCTCATAGAAATTGAACCATACTCGCTTCAAGAATTTTATACTAGAATAGAATCCTACAAAAGTTAAGAACAGTTTGATAAATTCCATTTTAGCCTACAAATGTAACATGTATTATTTATATTATACACACTTTCTCTGTATGCTTAAATAATGGAATAACATATTTGATATTTGATTAGACAGGCAAGGCTAGACAGGCAAGACTAGACAAGGCTAGACAGGCAAGCAGGACTAGACAGACAAGGCTACACAGAGAAGACTAGACAAGCCAGACTAGGCAGATAAGAGTAGAGAGACACGAAAAGATAGACAAGTCTAGGCAAACAAGACAGATGTCTATGCAGCCAAAAATCAAGCCTAAAAATCAAGACTGAACAAACAAAACTCAATAAACAAGACTACAAAAACATGTTTTATTAGGTACTTAAGTTTGTTTAGTTTGAAACTAAGCATATCCGATGTAGATGATGTTCTTTATACTAATTCTTAATATTGTAAGACAGTAGCTTAACTACGTAACTAATTACGTTATTATATAGAATTAGATTTACAATTACATCAAAATAGATAATCGAGATAAGACTATTTATGAGTCAAGATATCTAGTATCTAAATTAGGCGACAATCAATTCTAGAAACAACAAACGTTATAGTATTCATTTCCTAGATAATTTAGATAAGACCCAGTCTCAACTAGGATTGGCAAACAAGGCTAGACATACACAATTAGATAGACTAACTAAACAGATTAAGCCAGGTATTTAAGGACAATATAGACAAGCCTAGAATACCAAGACTAGAGATTATAGTATAACTACAACAGTAGATAGACAATGGGGAACACCCAAAAAGTAGAGAAAAAGACCAAACAGACAAGACAAGATGAGTAAGACTAAATAACTGCAAGACCGGACTAGACAGACATAACTAGGAGACATGAGTAGGCAGACAAGACTAGACGGGCAGAACTAGATAAAAAAGACTAGACAAACAAGTCTAAATGCGTTGGATAAAACAAACAAATCTAAAGGTACAAGATTAGACAAACAAGGCTAGACTACAAGTCTAAACAGACTCTTCTAGTCTTTTTAGATCAAAAACAAAACACATCTAAAAAACAAATTAGACAAATGTTTAGATGATTAAAGTATAGACAGTATTTACATGATTACAGTATAGTCATACAGTATACAGTATAAATCTATGAGTACTGTTCAGCCATTAGTCTGTAATTCAAGACATCTACTTCAAATTCACCATTACTTAATTCCTCTTGTTCGAGACAAGCTTCAATATTGAAATAATTTTTCATAGATATAGTCTGGTCTGTCTAGTCTTGTCTGTCCAGTCATGATTATCTAGTCTTGTCTGTTTAGTCTTGTCTGCTTAGTTTTGTCTGTATATTCTTGTCTGTCTAGTCTTGCCTGTCTAGTCTTGTCTGTCTAGTCTTGTCTATCTAGGCTTGTCTGTCTAGTCTTGTCTCTCTAGTATTGTCTGTCTAGTCTTGTCTGTCTAGTCTTGTCTGTCTAGTCTTGTCTGTCTAGTCTTGTGTGTATAGTCTTGTCTGTATAGTCTTGTCTGTCTAGTCTTATCTGTTTAGTCTTGTCTGTCTAGTCTTGTATGTCTAGTCTTGTCTTGTCTGTCTAGTCTTGTCTGTTTAGTCTTGTCTGTCTAGTCTTGTATGTCTAGTCTTGTCTTGTCTGTCTAGTCTTGTCTGTCTAGTCTTGTCTGTATAGTCTTGTCTGTCTAGTCTTGTCTGTCTAGACTTGTCTGTCTAGTCTTGTTTGTCTAGTCTTGTCTGTCTAGTCTTGTCTGTCTAGTCTTGTCTGTCTAGTCTTGTCTGTCTAGTCTTGTCTGTCTAATTATGTCTGTCTAGTCTTGTCTGTCTAATCTTGCCTGTCTAGTCTTGTCTGTCTAGTCTTATCTGTCTAGTCTTGCCTGTCTAATTTTGTCTGCCTAGTCTTGTCTGTCTAGTCTTGTCTTGTCTGTCTAGTCTTGTCTGTCTAGTCTTGTCTGTCTAGTCTTGTCTGTCTAGTCTTGTCTGTCTAGTCTTGTCTGTCTAGTCCTGTCTGTCTAGTCTTGTCTGTCTAGTCTTGTCTGTCTGGTCTAGCCTGTCTAGGCTTGTCTGTCTAGTCTTGTCTGTCTCGTCTTGTCTCTCTAGTCTTGCCTGACTAGTCTTGCCTGTCTACTCTTGTCTGTCTAGTCTTGTGCGTCTAGTCTTGTCTGTCAAGTCTTGTCTGTCTAGTCTTGTCTGTCTAGTCTTGTCTGTCTAGTCTTGTCAGTCTAGTCTTGTCTGTCTAGTCTTGTCTGTCTAGTCTTGTCTGTCTAGTCTTGCCTGTCTAATTTTGTCTGCCTAGTCTTGTCGGTCTAGTCTTGTCTGTCTTGTCTTGTCTGTCTAGTCTTGTCTGTCTAGTCTTGTCTGTCTAGTCTTGTCTGTCTAGTCCTGTCTGTCTAGTCTTGTCTGTCTAGTCTTGTCTGTCTAGTCTAGCCTGTCTAGTCTTGTCTGTCTAGTCTTGTCTGTCTCGTCTTGTCTGTCTAGTCTTGACTGACTAGTCTTGCCTGTCTACTCTTGTCTGTCTAGTCTTGTCTGTCTAGTCTTGTGCGTCTAGTCTTGTGCGTCTAGTCTTGTCTGTCAAGTCTTGTCTGTCTAGTCTTGTCTGTCTAGTCTTGTCAGTCTAGTCTTGTCTGTCTAGTCTTGTCTGACTAGTCTTGTCTGTCTAGTCTTGTCTGTCTAGTCTTGTCTGTCTAGTCTTGTCTGTCTAGTCTTGTCTGTCTAGTCTTGTCTGTCTAGTCTTGTCTGTCTAGTCTTGTCTGTCTAGTCTTGTCTGTCTAGTCATGTCTGTCTAGTCTTGTCTGTCTAGTCTTGTCTGTCTAGTCTTGTCTGTCTAGTCTTGTCTGTCTAGTCTTGTCTGTCTAGTCTTGTCTGTCTAGTCTTGTCTGTCTTGTCTGTCTGTCTAATTTTGTCTGCCTAGTCTTGTCGGTCTAGTCTTGTCTGTCTTGTCTTGTCTGTCTAGTCTTGTCTGTCTAGTCTTGTCTGTCTAGTCTTGTCTGTCTAGTCCTGTCTGTCTAGTCTTGTCTGTCTAGTCTTGTCTGTCTAGTCTTGTCTGTCTAGTCTAGCCTGTCTAGTCTTGTCTGTCTAGTCTTGTCTGTCTCGTCTTGTCTGTCTAGTCTTGACTGACTAGTCTTGCCTGTCTACTCTTGTCTGTCTAGTCTTGTCTGTCTAGTCTTGTGCGTCTAGTCTTGTGCGTCTAGTCTTGTCTGTCAAGTCTTGTCTGTCTAGTCTTGTCTGTCTAGTCTTGTCAGTCTAGTCTTGTCTGTCTAGTCTTGTCTGACTAGTCTTGTCTGTCTAGTCTTGTCTGTCTAGTCTTGTCTGTCTAGTCTTGTCTGTCTAGTCTTGTCTGTCTAGTCTTGTCTGTCTAGTCTTGTCTGTCTAGTCTTGTCTGTCTAGTCTTGTCTGTCTAGTCATGTCTGTCTAGTCTTGTCTGTCTAGTCTTGTCTGTCTAGTCTTGTCTGTCTAGTCTTGTCTGTCTAGTCTTGTCTGTCTAGTCTTGTCTGTCTAGTCTTGTCTGTCTAGTCTTGTCTGTCTAGTCTTGTCTGTCTAGTCTTGTCTGTCTAGTCTTGTCTGTCTAGTCTTGTCTGTCTAGTCTTGTCTGTCTAGTCTTGTCTGTCTAGTCTTGTCTGTCTAGTCTTGTCTGTCTAGTCTTGTCTGTCTAGTCTTGTCTGTCTAGTCTTGTCTGTCTAGTCTTGTCTGTCTAGTCTTGTCTGTCTAGTCTTGTCTGTCTAGTCTTGTCTGTCTAGTCTTGTCTGTCTAGTCTTGTCTGTCTAGTCTTGTCTGTCTAGTCTTGTCTGTCTAGTCTTGTCTGTCTAGTCTTGTCTGTCTAGTCTGTCTAGTCTTGTCTGTCTAGTCTTGTCTGTCTAGTCTTGTCTGTCTAGTCTATCTAGTCTTGTGTGTCTAGTCTTGTCTGTCTAGTCTTGTCTGTCTAGTCTTGTCTGTCTAATCTTGTCTGTCTAGTCTTGTCTGTCTAGTCTTGTCTGTCTAGTCTTGTCTGTCTAGTCTTGTCTGTCTAGCCTTGTCTGTCTAGTCTGTCTAGTCTTGTCTGTCTAGTCTTGTCTGTCTAGTCTTGTCTGTCTAGTCTTGTCTGTCTAGTCTTGTCTGTCTAGTCTTGTCTGTCTAGTCTTGTCTGTCTAGTCTTGTCTGTCTAGTCTTGTCTGTCTAGTCTTGTCTGTCTAGTCTTGTCTGTCTAGTCTTGTCTGTCTAGTCTTGTCTGTCTCGTCTTGTCTCTCTAGTCTTGCCTGACTAGTCTTGCCTGTCTACTCTTGTCTGTCTAGTCTTGTCTGTCTAGTCTTGTCTGTCTAGTCTTGTCTGTCTAGTCTTGTCTGTCTAGTCTGTCTAGTCTTGTCTGTCTAGTCTTGTCTGTCTAGTCTTGTCTGTCTAGTCTTGTCTGTCTAGTCTTGTCTGTCTAGTCTTGTCTGTCTAGTCTTGTCTGTCTAGTCTTGTCTGTCTAGTCTTGTCTGTCTACTCTTGTCTGTCTACTCTTGTCTGTCTACTCTTGTCTGTCTAGTCTTGTCTGTCTAGTCTTGTCTGTCTAGTCTTGTCTGTCTAGTCTTGTCTGTCTAGTCTTGTCTGTCTAGTCTTGTCTGACTAGTCTTGTCTGTCTAGTCTTGTCTGTCTAGTCTTGTCTGTCTAGTCTTGTCTGTCTAGTCTTGTCTGTCTAGTCTTGTCTGTCTAGTCTTGTCTGTCTAGTCTTGTCTGTCTAGTCTTGTCTGTCTAGTCATGTCTGTCTAGTCTTGTCTGTCTAGTCTTGTCTGTCTAGTCTTGTCTGTCTAGTCTTGTCTGTCTAGTCTTGTCTGTCTAGTCTTGTCTGTCTAGTCTTGTCTGTCTAGTCTTGTCTGTCTAGTCTTGTCTGTCTAGTCTTGTCTGTCTAGTCTTGTCTGTCTAGTCTTGTCTGTCTAGTCTTGTCTGTCTAGTCTTGTCTGTCTAGTCTTGTCTGTCTAGTCTTGTCTGTCTAGTCTTGTCTGTCTAGTCTTGTCTGTCTAGTCTTGTCTGTCTAGTCTTGTCTGTCTAGTCTTGTCTGTCTAGTCTTGTCTGTCTAGTCTTGTCTGTCTAGTCTTGTCTGTCTAGTCTTGTCTGTCTAGTCTTGTCTGTCTAGTCTTGTCTGTCTAGTCTTGTCTGTCTAGTCTTGTCTGTCTAGTCTGTCTAGTCTTGTCTGTCTAGTCTTGTCTGTCTAGTCTTGTCTGTCTAGTCTGTCTAGTCTTGTGTGTCTAGTCTTGTCTGTCTAGTCTTGTCTGTCTAGTCTTGTCTGTCTAATCTTGTCTGTCTAGTCTTGTCTGTCTAGTCTTGTCTGTCTAGTCTTGTCTGTCTAGTCTTGTCTGTCTAGCCTTGTCTGTCTAGTCTGTCTAGTCTTGTCTGTCTAGTCTTGTCTGTCTAGTCTTGTCTGTCTAGTCTTGTCTGTCTAGTCTTGTCTGTCTAGTCTTGTCTGTCTAGTCTTGTCTGTCTAGTCTTGTCTGTCTAGTCTTGTCTGTCTAGTCTTGTCTGTCTAGTCTTGTCTGTCTAGTCTTGTCTGTCTAGTCTTGTCTGTCTAGTCTTGTCTGTCTAGTCTTGTCTGTCTAGTCTTGTCTGTCTAGTCTTGTCTGTCTAGTCTTGTCTGTCTAGCCTTGTCTGTCTAGTCTGTCTAGTCTTGTCTGTCTAGTCTTGTCTGTCTAGTCTTGTCTGTCTAGTCTTGTCTGTCTAGTCTTGTCTGTCTAGTCTTGTCTGTCTAGTCTTGTCTGTCTAGTCTTGTCTGTCTAGTCTTGTCTGTCTAGTCTTGTCTGTCTAGTCTTGTCTGTCTAGTCTTGTCTGTCTAGTCTTGTCTGTCTAGTCTTGCCTGTCTAATTTTGTCTGCCTAGTCTTGTCGGTCTAGTCTTGTCTGTCTTGTCTTGTCTGTCTAGTCTTGTCTGTCTAGTCTTGTCTGTCTAGTCTTGTCTGTCTAGTCCTGTCTGTCTAGTCTTGTCTGTCTAGTCTTGTCTGTCTAGTCTTGTCTGTCTAGTCTAGCCTGTCTAGTCTTGTCTGTCTAGTCTTGTCTGTCTCGTCTTGTCTGTCTAGTCTTGACTGACTAGTCTTGCCTGTCTACTCTTGTCTGTCTAGTCTTGTCTGTCTAGTCTTGTGCGTCTAGTCTTGTGCGTCTAGTCTTGTCTGTCAAGTCTTGTCTGTCTAGTCTTGTCTGTCTAGTCTTGTCAGTCTAGTCTTGTCTGTCTAGTCTTGTCTGACTAGTCTTGTCTGTCTAGTCTTGTCTGTCTAGTCTTGTCTGTCTAGTCTTGTCTGTCTAGTCTTGTCTGTCTAGTCTTGTCTGTCTAGTCTTGTCTGTCTAGTCTTGTCTGTCTAGTCTTGTCTGTCTAGTCATGTCTGTCTAGTCTTGTCTGTCTAGTCTTGTCTGTCTAGTCTTGTCTGTCTAGTCTTGTCTGTCTAGTCTTGTCTGTCTAGTCTTGTCTGTCTAGTCTTGTCTGTCTAGTCTTGTCTGTCTAGTCTTGTCTGTCTAGTCTTGTCTGTCTAGTCTTGTCTGTCTAGTCTTGTCTGTCTAGTCTTGTCTGTCTAGTCTTGTCTGTCTAGTCTTGTCTGTCTAGTCTTGTCTGTCTAGTCTTGTCTGTCTAGTCTTGTCTGTCTAGTCTTGTCTGTCTAGTCTTGTCTGTCTAGTCTTGTCTGTCTAGTCTGTCTAGTCTTGTCTGTCTAGTCTTGTCTGTCTAGTCTTGTCTGTCTAGTCTGTCTAGTCTTGTGTGTCTAGTCTTGTCTGTCTAGTCTTGTCTGTCTAGTCTGTCTAGTCTTGTCTGTCTAGTCTTGTCTGTCTAGTCTTGTCTGTCTAGTCTGTCTAGTCTTGTGTGTCTAGTCTTGTCTGTCTAGTCTTGTCTGTCTAGTCTTGTCTGTCTAATCTTGTCTGTCTAGTCTTGTCTGTCTAGTCTTGTCTGTCTAGTCTTGTCTGTCTAGTCTTGTCTGTCTAGCCTTGTCTGTCTAGTCTGTCTAGTCTTGTCTGTCTAGTCTTGTCTGTCTAGTCTTGTCTGTCTAGTCTTGTCTGTCTAGTCTTGTCTGTCTAGTCTTGTCTGTCTAGTCTTGTCTGTCTAGTCTTGTCTGTCTAGTCTTGTCTGTCTAGTCTTGTCTGTCTAGTCTTGTCTGTCTAGTCTTGTCTGTCTAGTCTTGTCTGTCTCGTCTTGTCTCTCTAGTCTTGCCTGACTAGTCTTGCCTGTCTACTCTTGTCTGTCTAGTCTTGTCTGTCTAGTCTTGTCTGTCTAGTCTTGTCTGTCTAGTCTTGTCTGTCTAGTCTGTCTAGTCTTGTCTGTCTAGTCTTGTCTGTCTAGTCTTGTCTGTCTAGTCTTGTCTGTCTAGTCTTGTCTGTCTAGTCTTGTCTGTCTAGTCTTGTCTGTCTAGTCTTGTCTGTCTAGTCTTGTCTGTCTACTCTTGTCTGTCTACTCTTGTCTGTCTACTCTTGTCTGTCTAGTCTTGTCTGTCTAGTCTTGTCTGTCTAGTCTTGTCTGTCTAGTCTTGTCTGTCTAGTCTTGTCTGTCTAGTCTTGTCTGTCTAGTCTTGTCTGTCTAGTCTTGTCTGTCTAGTCTTGTCTGTCTAGTCTTGTCTGTCTAGTCTTGTCTGTCTAGTCTTGTCTGTCTAGTCTTGTCTGTCTAGTCTTGTCTGTCTAGTCTTGTCTGTCTAGTCTTGTCTGTCTAGTCTTGTCTGTCTAGTCTTGTCTGTCTAGTCTTGTCTGTCTAGTCTTGTCTGTCTAGTCTTGTCTGTCTAGTCTTGTCTGTCTAGTCTTGTCTGTCTAGTCTTGTCTGTCTAGTCTTGTCTGTCTAGTCTTGTCTGTCTAGTCTTGTCTGTCTAGTCTTGTCTGTCTAGTCTTGTCTGTCTAGTCTTGTCTGTCTAGTCTTGTCTGTCTAGTCTTGTCTGTCTAGTCTTGTCTGTCTAGTCTTGTCTGTCTAGTCTTGTCTGTCTAGTCTTGTCTGTCTAGTCTTGTCTGTCTAGTCTTGTCTGTCTAGTCTTGTCTGTCTAGTCTTGTCTGTCTAGTCTTGTCTGTCTAGTCTTGTCTGTCTAGTCTTGTCTGTCTAGTCTTGTCTGTCTAGTCTTGTCTGTCTAGTCTTGTCTGTCTAGTCTTGTCTGTCTAGTCTTGTCTGTCTAGTCTTGTCTGTCTAGTCTTGTCTGTCTAGTCTTGTCTGTCTAGTCTTGTCTGTCTAGTCTTGTCTGTCTAGTCTTGTCTGTCTAGTCTTGTCTGTCTAGTCTTGTCTGTCTAGTCTTGTCTGTCTAGTCTTGTCTGTCTAGTCTTGTCTGTCTAGTCTTGTCTGTCTAGTCTTGTCTGTCTAGTCTTGTCTGTCTAGTCTTGTCTGTCTAGTCTTGTCTGTCTAGTCTTGTCTGTCTAGTCTTGTCTGTCTAGTCTTGTCTGTCTAGTCTTGTCTGTCTAGTCTTGTCTGTCTAGTCTTGTCTGTCTAGTCTTGTCTGTCTAGTCTTGTCTGTCTAGTCTTGTCTGTCTAGTCTTGTCTGTCTAGTCTTGTCTGTCTAGTCTTGTCTGTCTAGTCTTGTCTGTCTAGTCTTGTCTGTCTAGTCTTGTCTGTCTAGTCTTGTCTGTCTAGTCTTGTCTGTCTAGTCTTGTCTGTCTAGTCTTGTCTGTCTAGTCTTGTCTGTCTAGTCTTGTCTGTCTAGTCTTGTCTGTCTAGTCTTGTCTGTCTAGTCTTGTCTGTCTAGTCTTGTCTGTCTAGTCTTGTCTGTCTAGTCTTGTCTGTCTAGTCTTGTCTGTCTAGTCTTGTCTGTCTAGTCTTGTCTGTCTAGTCTTGTCTGTCTAGTCTTGTCTGTCTAGTCTTGTCTGTCTAGTCTTGTCTGTCTAGTCTTGTCTGTCTAGTCTTGTCTGTCTAGTCTTGTCTGTCTAGTCTTGTCTGTCTAGTCTTGTCTGTCTAGTCTTGTCTGTCTAGTCTTGTCTGTCTAGTCTTGTCTGTCTAGTCTTGTCTTACTAGTCTTGTCTGTCTAGTCTTGTCTGTCTAGTCTTGTCTGTCTAGTCTTGTCTGTCTAGTCTTGTCTGTCTAGTCTTGTCTGTCTAGTCTTGTCTGTCTAGTCTTGTCTGTCTAGTCTTGTCTGTCTAGTCTTGTCTGTCTAGTCTTGTCTGTCTAGTCTTGTCTGTCTAGTCTTGTCTGTCTAGTCTTGTCTGTCTAGTCTTGTCTGTCTAGTCTTGTCTGTCTAGTCTTGTCTGTCTAGTCTTGTCTGTCTAGTCTTGTCTGTCTAGTCTTGTCTGTCTAGTCTTGTCTGTCTAGTCTTGTCTGTCTAGTCTTGTCTGTCTAGTCTTGTCTGTCTAGTCTTGTCTGTCTAGTCTTGTCTGTCTAGTCTTGTCTGTCTAGTCTTGTCTGTCTAGTCTTGTCTGTCTAGTCTTGTCTGTCTAGTCTTGTCTGTCTAGTCTTGTCTGTCTAGTCTTGTCTGTCTAGTCTTGTCTGTCTAGTCTTGTCTGTCTAGTCTTGTCTGTCTAGTCTTGTCTGTCTAGTCTTGTCTGTCTAGTCTTGTCTGTCTAGTCTTGTCTGTCTAGTCTTGTCTGTCTAGTCTTGTCTGTCTAGTCTTGTCTGTCTAGTCTTGTCTGTCTAGTCTTGTCTGTGTAGTCTTGTCTGTCTAGTCTTGTCTGTCTAGTCTTGTCTGTCTAGTCTTGTCTGTCTAGTCTTGTCTGTCTAGTCTTGTCTGTCTAGTCTTGTCTGTCTAGTCTTGTCTGTCTAGTCTTATCCGTCTAGTCTTGTCTATCTAGTCTTATCTGTCTAGTCTCGTCTGTCTAGTCTTGTTTGTCTAGTCTTGTCTGTCTAGTCTTGTCTGTCTAGTCTTGTCTGTCTAGTCTTGTCTGTCTAGTCTTGTCTCTCTAGTCTTGTCCGACTGGTCTTGTCTGTAAGTCTTGTCTTGTCTGTATAATATTACAAAGTCTAATTAAGCATCAAGATTAACTTGATAATTTTGTGAATCTATTGCACTGTTTATATATTAATAACATTTTATTGACAATAAAAATAAAAGCGGAAAATGTTTTTCAGGCTAATAGACCGTTAACAAGCCAATCCTTGAATATAACGAAACTAAATAAAATAAACAATTCAATTGCCACCGATGATCAAAACCATTAAAATAAAATTGGCCCAATTAAATACCTCGTATTAAGCTCCGTCTACATTCAGTTCCAGACGTTATCCACAAGAAAAAATAACTCACAAAAATTAATTACAATGATGAAGATGTTATTTAACTTGAGATTAAGCACTAAGGAAGTATTAAGAATTAGACGTAGAGACAGTGAGTAGAATTAGTAGTTTACCTCATATTAAGCTATTATCCGTCAACATTCAGTTCCACACGTAATCCATAAGAAAAATTAACTCACAAAAATTAAACACGTAAGATTAAGATGTTTTCGTGTAATTAAACTTAGAATTAAACACTAAGGAAGTATTAAGAACTAGACTTAGCACTGTGTAATTAATAGTTTCATATTTTGACAATATAAATATATTTAAGAGTAAACTGTTAGTGGGAACAATATTTATTATGATATATCAAAAAAATTGTCTTTATTTTTATTATTGCTAATTTATGACGCAAATGGGAGAAAAAAATAATCGCAAAACAATGTTTTTTCTCTCGTATGCGGCGCGGCGGAACGTTCGGACTCTGCGAGCGTACTAAATTGTGTACGAGCGAACGCCAGAGTTTCGAAAGGAAAACAAAACGTGCGACCGGGCAAGCGTACTGAAATTCGCTCACATACCGTCGATCGGGAAATTCGTCCTGCAGGAAGAACTTACGTGAGCGGAAAGCTCCAATTGCACAGGGGAAACAAACAGTGGAAAATACGGAAAAACTAGAGAGATAATTAGTATAGATGTAACAAGAGTTGAATAACAAATATAGATGTAACAGGACTTGAGTAACAAGTATAGATGTAACAAGATAAAATGGACAAGGCAAGTTAAAACAGTTCAGACTAAACAGGTCTGACTATACAGACAAGACTAAGCAGACAAGATTATACAAATGAGATCAGTTGGCAAGAGTAAACAGTTTTTTATATCTAGTTTTTTCGTCCAATTTTGTCTTCAGGCTAATCAACACACACTATGTTAGACAAAAGAAGGTTATTCAAACCTAATCTGATTAAGATTGGGGAAAATGAGACATTTAAGAATTGTAATATGTATCTAAATGTCTATCTAAGTGTCTAACTGTATGTGTATCTAAGTGTCTAAATGTATGTGTATCTAAGTGTCTGTGTATCTAAATAAGCCTCTCCAGTTTATTTAGAAACATTGGAAATCACGAGTGGAATATCGGGTTTTTTTTAACCCAAATATTCAATGGGGGAAATTGTATTCACATTTTTTGTATATAAATCGGCCGAGTTTTTCCGATAAATAAATATTTGACAAAAAAAATGTTTTGAACCGATTTGTTTATTCATGCAAATAAAATATGCAATTCGATTGATTTTCGAAAATCCATTTAGAAAATCAACATAAAAAATAGCGGGGATCGATTTAGACTAACAATAAATGAGATTACTAATAATAATCTTCATTGGCAGAAATTGTAACAAAAGGCTATCGACCACAAGATCTTTCTGTCAGTAAATGAGATTATTATTATAAATTACTAATAGACCTTTTTACGGTAAGTTATGCGCATGTGCATCCGCCAAGTTTGAAAGGCGGGAATATGAAAGTTTCAGGCTCATAGTTATATGTCAAAAAGTTCGGGTAATTTTGAGGTATGACATGGCGGAAATTGACGCGTGTAGAAAAAAATTTCAACTATGAAAATGTCTATTGTAACTTTGTAACATCAAATAGATAGCACAACGCATACATTATTTTTGACAATCCAATTTATTGTTAGTCTAAATCATACAAAACAGAACACACATAATTAAGATTTTGCACAGAAAACTAGTATTTGTAGACGACTCAAGATGTACAAGAATAAATCTGTGAAGATAAAAATAACCGTGTGGATTAAACGCTCTAAATGAGACAGAAAGTGAGATGCTTTGGTTAAAACTATTTATTATAATAATTTGTTTTGATGAAAATAGAAATTGTCTTGCGACATGGAGCGTCCTAAATTTTTGTTAGTTTACTAAAAAAAAAGCTGAAAACAAACCTAACAGATAACACACGTGGGTTTTTGAATATTCATCAGACTGAAAACAATTTCTTTATTTATTTACATATTTATTTATTCATTTATATGAGTCGCGCGTTATCGAGTTTGCAGAACGTCGAGCATTTCAATCATTTCAAAATTCTCAAAAAATACAATAATTGCGTTTTGTAAATATTTTAAACAGCAGTTAAATATAGATTAGAATTTTACAAACTCGTTTATCGTTATTGCTTATACTCAAATAATAGCAAAATTCACTGAAACTAGACAATTATAAAGATAATTTTGTCTAGACTAGACACTTTTAATGTTCTTTGTTCATATAAGTTAGAATAACCTTTTAAAAACATGCATTTACATAAACATTCAACAAGACCTATTTCATTTATCTACTTAAGTAAAATTCATTCTATAATTGTCTGTCTGTCTAGCCGTGTATGTCTCTAGTCTTATCTCTATAACCTTGTCCGTCCAGTCTGTCTTGTCTGTCTGGCCGGTCTGGTCTGTCTGGTCTGTCTGGTCTGTCTGGTCTGTCTGGTCTGTCTGGTCTGTCTGGTCTGTCTGGTCTGTCTGGTCTGTCTGGTCTGTCTGGTCTGTCTGGTCTGTCTGGTCTGTCTGGTCTGTCTGGTCTGTCTGGTCTGTCTGGTCTGTCTGGTCTGTCTGGTCTGTCTGGTCTGTCTGGTCTGTCTGGTCTGTCTGGTCTGTCTGGTCTGTCTGGTCTGTCTGGTCTGTCTGGTCTGTCTGGTCTGTCTGGTCTGTCTGGTCTGTCTGGTCTGTCTGGTCTGACTGGTCTGTCTGGTCTGTCTGGTCTGTCTGGTCTGTCTGGTCTGTCTGGTCTGTCTGGTCTGTCTGGTCTGTCTGGTCTGTCTGGTCGGTCTTTTTTCTTTCTTTTTTGGGGGGGGGGGGGTGTCGTAGCAAGCACCCCCAGGTTAACTTGGCAAGTGGTCCCTCTGAAACCCACACACTGGCACTGCTCTACGCATAACTTCAAGATGCCGGTTGTTTTTCAATGTTGTCTATGATGTACCTTACTTCCCCCATCCAGTCATGCTGATTAGGGGTTCAGGTTTAGCCGTAGTCTTTCAGCAATCTTCCTTTTCTTCTCATCCTGCTCTTTATAGCTGATTATTTCAGATATAGTTTTTTTGACTAAGTTCCAGTTGTTTTCCGATTCTAACATGAAGGGTATAGTGGTTCTAGGTTCTAGGTCCTTTGGTAGGATGTCCCTCTCTGTGTCCCACCTATTACATATGTAGATGGTGTGCATCACGGTGTCCTCTTCCCCGCAGTATTCGCAGCAGCTATCAACAGCTCTGCCTATCTTGTGGAGGTAGTCTCGAAAACATCCGTGTCCACTGAGTGCCTGTTAGATGATAGTTTAGTTCTCCGCGTTTCCGAGTTACCCATTTTTCGACATCCTTTATTAGCAGCCTTGTCTATTGTCCCTTACCGCTTGCTACCCATTCCTTCTGCCATGCCCGTAGTAGTTCAGTCCTTGCGATCCTCTTGGCTTCTTTTTTATCAGTAATTGTTTTGATTTCTTTAGCTGAGTAGATGCTAAGCCTCTCCTGCACTAGTAACTCCATTGGAGGAATGCCTGCTATTGCTATAGCCCTGGCCCATACAGGGGCTGCATAAAGCATTGCGGAGTGGGCCACCGAGCACAACAGTTTTCTCTTACTAGTCCTGGGTCCTCCTACATTAGGCATGAGCCTCTCCAGTGCAGAAAAAGTTTTATAAGCTTTGTCGGCAGCTTTTTTGACATGGTCCCTAAATGACAGGTTTTTATCTATTATTACGCCTAAATACTTTATGGTCCCCTTTGGTATGATAGTAGCGTCTCTAAGTTTGAAGGACACGTCGACAATTCTTCTCATGCCAGTTAATAAAACTGCCTCCGTTTTTTCAGGTGCCACCTTGAGCTCTTTACCTTCCATCCATTTGTCTATTAGTAGCAATGCTTCATTTGCTCTCCGCTTTAGCTCATCCTCGGTTCTGCCGCATACCACCAGGGCAAGATCGTCTGCGAAGCCAACAGTCTCTACTCCTTCTGGCATCTTGAGTCTGAGAACCCCATCGTACATTATATTCCACAACGTTGGGCCCATGACTGATCCCTGTGGAATACCGCTATGGATCTTCTTCGTAGAGCGGTGGGTGTCTGATTTGATGTCAATTGTCCTTTCAGATAGGTAGCTATCTATCATCGCTATCAGTATGGCGGAAAGCTGCGTCGCGTGAATTCCTCTAGAATGTTTTGCCAGCACGCCGAATTAAACGCGTTGCATCTAGCGCATATCTTTTCTTCTGGTCCCCTGGTACCTTTTTTAGCGGCGTCTGCAATGGCTACAACTTTGTTGAGAGCGTCAATTGTAGATCGCCCTTCTCTAAAACCGTACTGATTATTTGAGAGGTCTTTGCCGGTATTCAGTTCTCTTTTAATTCTTTGCAGCAGCAGCTGCTCCAGTAGTTTACCTGCAGTGTCCATCAGGCATAGCGGCCTGAACGATGTTGCTTCGTTGGGCGGCTTGTCTCCTTTCCTTAGCAGTATCAGCCTAGCCTTTTTCCAGATCTGCGGGAAAACACCTTCTTGTAGGGTCCTATTCATGACGCTTGGGACGTACTGGGGTACAACATTGCACGCAGTTTTAATGATTTCGAAAGGAATCATGTCCGGACCAGGTGCTCTGCCTTTGTTAAGCCGATTACTCTTCACTACGAATTCTTCGGTTGTAAATTCCAAGACTTTATTGCATATCGGTTTCTCCCAAATCCGTGCCGGGTGGATTGGGAATAGGGCACGGACAATTTCCTCTATCAAGTCAGGGTGCGGATACATGTTTGATCTCCGGAGCTTTAGCTATCTAGTTGCAATTTCGTAAGCATCGCCCCAGGGGTTCTCATCGATTTTCTCGCAGAGGTTTGCGCAACATCTCCTCTTTTCGCTATTTATCATTCTCCGCAGCGTTTTCCTGGACTCTACATACTTTAGTCTGAGCGCTTCTTTCTTTGCCGTCGTCTCTGCGTCCTCCTTTTTACATCTCTGGAAGGTACGCCTGCTCAGCCCACAGATCTTTCTGGCAATATTGATCTCATCGGTTCACCAGTACACTTTCTTTTTTTTGCAGAGTTCTTCCTCGCCGGTAGACATTCCTTGCATATGTTGGTAAGGTTAGCGATCATCCGTGCTGGCGTATCAGTTAGTCCGTTCTTTGTCTGTCGTGCAAGGGCGTCTGCAACTTTTTCCGCATTCATATTCTTTGTTGACCATCCCCTGTGGTATCTGCTTCCAGCTGGATTGCGGCCCGGTTTGGCATGGACTTCATAATAGATATAGTTGTGGACGCTAAGTGTTTCCCGTTCAAGGACTTCCCACTTCTTGACCCTGCCTACTAGAGAGACGGTAGCAAGCGTAAGATCAATTATCGAGCTCTACTCCCGCCTCTGAAACGTTGGTTATTCGCCTTTGTTTATTACGCCCAAGTCTAGTTCTGAGATCCATTCCGCGACAATGTTCCCCCTTTTATCATTTATTCTGCTTCCCCAGAGTATTGATTTCGCATTGAAATCTCCTGCGATTATTATAGCCTTGCTTGTTTGTCCTCTTATGCTATTTCCCAGCTCGTATAGCGAGGCTTCGAGCCGTGTAGGAGTATCATTGGGTGAGTAGTAGCAGCTGTATATTACCACTTCCTTGAGTGCTACCCAGACAAACCCAGGGCCAGTGTCACTGTTTGTTACTATTTCTTTGCTGTTATATATTTGTATGGCTACGTCACAGTTATGATCTTTATACCAGTCTCTTCCCGAAACTTTTTTCTTGTTCGGTTCGCTAATGATGGCGATGTCTATGGATAGTTCTGCAGCCGTAGCTTCTATCATATCTTGAGCTGTTTTGCAACGCATTGAATTGACTTGGAGTATTTTAGCCATTTCTGGTTCGTTGGGAACGCCTAGCCTCCGAAAGCGCTTTCTTGAAAGCTGGGCACGCTCCAGTGTCAGCTCTATGTCCGATGGTCTGGCAGATAAGGCAATATGCTTTCCCTGTGCATTCTGTTGCTCGGTGTCCTTCTTTACCACATCTGTAACATGCTTTTTGTCTGTCTGGGCCGTTGCAGTTGCTGGCCGTGTGGCCAGTCAGCCAGCATCTGCGGCACTTTACGATCTGAATTCTTTCAGTGACCCGGCAGTACGTGAGTTCTACTCTAATCCTGCGGGCTGCTACCAGGTGGGCAGCTTCTTTTTTTGAAACAATGACTGTGGCCATTTGGTTTTCCCCATACGCCGGTCGGAGATTTGTGACATTTATCGCAGCCTCTGGGTCGTCTAGTTCCTTCCTTATTGCATTAGCCAGTTCTATTTTAGTTGTGATAAGGTCCAGGTCTCTGATGTGGAGTACTACAGTATTCGTCTTAACCCGGACTTTGGCTAGTGGGCATTTCTTTTGAAGTTCTTCCTGAAGTTCCTTGGCCTTGCCGGGTTTGACTTCTAGGAGTAGGTCCCCTGCATTTGTCTTTCTCACCTTTTCAATGGTGCTGGCCTTGTTCGTTGAAAGGTCTGACTCCGTTCTCACCATTTTCAAGAGATCAGAATATGATTTGTCATCTGCGTTAATGAGAACAGCTTCTGTGTTTGGAGGCCTTCCGGTTTTAGGTGCCGCTGGTTTATGTCCGCCTAAGCCCTCTGTCCATAGAGATTTGCTCTCACTAGTTTGGTTTGCAGTCGCTGCTGGCTTGCCGGCGCTTCCCTTGGGATTATATATTCTAATATCCACGTTGGTCTTGGCAAAGGTCAATTCTATCGCCTTCTTAATCACTACCCAGTCATTTGTTTGTGGCTTGAGTATAGCAAGCTTGTTTTTATTTGTCTTTTCCCTCTGGATTTTTAGTTTTTGCAGGCCATCGAATAGGTGTCGGATGTCTATTGGATCTGTACTTACTTTACGGGTTACTAGCTAGTACACGTAATGAGCAATATTTGTGAAGTCCCCGTTTTCGTCAGGTGCTCCTATGGAGTGCCGTAGAAAAACCACGTTTCCTGCTATTACTTTTTGCTTTGCCATTTCGGTAGGGCACGCATAGGCGTCGGCTACATATTTAGGTACGCTTTTGTCGGCTTGCAGATCCTCCGCAATGCACCACGCCACGGCCCATTCAGCTGTGGTCGCCATAGCCTTTCCAGTTCCTTCCTTCGCTATTTTGTAGGCTTGTGGTGGCCAATCCTTCTTAGCCAGTTCTTCGATGGCATCATACGAGGTCTCTTTTTTTATTTTGCTTAATAGTTCATTGAGGCTCTCATCGTCGGGCGCTGTCTGGTTAGTTTGAGTACTTGCATCACAGGTCTGCGTTGTTACTCCCTTTCCTGGCGGGACATCTGGGGTTATTTCCACATCCGTTTGAACGTCCTGGTCATATGTTGGTATTTCTACCTGTTCCCACTTGTGTGTTTGTAACCAATCTTGTACTGAGTAATGAGGTCCTGTTCATTGTATTGATATTTCGTCTCATTTTACCAACAATGTCCTTGACATCTCTTTTTGTGTTATGGTTTTCAGCTATGTTTCTCTAAGCTGTTCATTTGTTTAGTGATGGTTTCCATTGCTTCTATAAGCGTGTATGCTCTGGGACTTTCCGTTTTCCTTATCCTTATGGGTCAGGTTCTGTATCCTTGAACGAGGTATTCAACAGATTCCTTTTTTTGGTGGCGTCACCACCTAGGGAATTACACCTCTGGTGGCCACTTTTCATGTTGAGTCTGCTATGTACTAGCAGTTTACTGTCTTCGCCTTCGAAAACGATTGTTTAGGAGCTTATGTTGCTTCCTGCTCGGCCACTTGTCACTTGCTTTGACATGTCACCGGTCTGGAACAGAAACAAAATAAGGGAGTGCGCGAGCAACGAACCGCTATGTCTTGTATCAGGTTGCGCTCGCGGTGCAAACTGCGCTAGTAACGCGCCACTTATTTTATGTCTAGTCTGTCTGGTCTGTCTGATCTGTCTGATCTGTCTGGCCTGTCTGGTCTGTCTGGTCTCTCTGGTCTGTCTGGTCTGTCTGGTCTGTCTGGTCTGTCTGGTCTGTCTGGTCTGTCTGGTCTGTCTGGTCTGTCTGGTCTGTCTGGTCTGTCTGGTCTGTCTGGTCTGTCTGGTCTGTCTGGTCTGTCTGGTCTGTCTGGTCTGTCTGGTCTGTCTGGTCTGTCTGGTCTGTCTGGTCTGTCTGGTCTGTCTGGTCTGTCTGGTCTGTCTGGTCTGTCTGGTCTGTCTGGTCTGTCTGGTCTGTCTGGTCTGTCTGGTCTGTCTGGTCTGTCTGGTCTGTCTGGTCTGTCTGGTCTGTCTGGTCTGTCTGGTCTGTCTGGTCTGTCTGGTCTGTCTGGTCTGTCTGGTCTGTCTGGTCTGTCTGGTCTGTCTGGTCTGTCTGGTCTGTCTGGTCTGTCTGGTCTGTCTGGTCTGTCTGGTCTGTCTGGTCTGTCTGGTCTGTCTGGTCTGTCTGGTCTGTCTGGTCTGTCTGGTCTGTCTGGTCTGTCTGGTCTGTCTGGTCTGTCTGGTCTGTCTGGTCTGTCTGGTCTGTCTGGTCTGTCTGGTCTGTCTGGTCTGTCTGGTCTGTCTGGTCTGTCTGGTCTGTCTGGTCTGTCTGGTCTGTCTGGTCTGTCTGGTCTGTCTGGTCTGTCTGGTCTGTCTGGTCTGTCTGGTCTGTCTGGTCTGTCTGGTCTGTCTGGTCTGTCTGGTCTGTCTGGTCTGTCTGGTCTGTCTGGTCTGTCTGGTCTGTCTGGTCTGTCTGGTCTGTCTGGTCTGTCTGGTCTGTCTGGTCTGTCTGGTCTGTCTGGTCTGTCTGGTCTGTCTGGTCTGTCTGGTCTGTCTGGTCTGTCTGGTCTGTCTGGTCTGTCTGGTCTGTCTGGTCTGTCTGGTCTGTCTGGTCTGTCTGGTCTGTCTGGTCTGTCTGGTCTGTCTGGTCTGTCTGGTCTGTCTGGTCTGTCTGGTCTGTCTGGTCTGTCTGGTCTGTCTGGTCTGTCTGGTCTGTCTGGTCTGTCTGGTCTGTCTGGTCTGTCTGGTCTGTCTGGTCTGTCTGGTCTGTCTGGTCTGTCTGGTCTGTCTGGTCTGTCTGGTCTGTCTGGTCTGTCTGGTCTGTCTGGTCTGTCTGGTCTGTCTGGTCTGTCTGGTCTGTCTGGTCTGTCTGGTCTGTCTGGTCTGTCTGGTCTGTCTGGTCTGTCTGGTCTGTCTGGTCTGTCTGGTCTGTCTGGTCTGTCTGGTCTGTCTGGTCTGTCTGGTCTGTCTGGTCTGTCTGGTCTGTCTGGTCTGTCTGGTCTGTCTGGTCTGTCTGGTCTGTCTGGTCTGTCTGGTCTGTCTGGTCTGTCTGGTCTGTCTGGTCTGTCTGGTCTGTCTGGTCTGTCTGGTCTGTCTGGTCTGTCTGGTCTGTCTGGTCTGTCTGGTCTGTCTGGTCTGTCTGGTCTGTCTGGTCTGTCTGGTCTGTCTGGTCTGTCTGGTCTGTCTGGTCTGTCTGGTCTGTCTGGTCTGTCTGGTCTGTCTGGTCTGTCTGGTCTGTCTGGTCTGTCTGGTCTGTCTGGTCTGTCTGGTCTGTCTGGTCTGTCTGGTCTGTCTGGTCTGTCTGGTCTGTCTGGTCTGTCTGGTCTGTCTGGTCTGTCTGGTCTGTCTGGTCTGTCTGGTCTGTCTGGTCTGTCTGGTCTGTCTGGTCTGTCTGGTCTGTCTGGTCTGTCTGGTCTGTCTGGTCTGTCTGGTCTGTCTGGTCTGTCTGGTCTGTCTGGTCTGTCTGGTCTGTCTGGTCTGTCTGGTCTGTCTGGTCTGTCTGGTCTGTCTGGTCTGTCTGGTCTGTCTGGTCTGTCTGGTCTGTCTGGTCTGTCTGGTCTGTCTGGTCTGTCTGGTCTGTCTGGTCTGTCTGGTCTGTCTGGTCTGTCTGGTCTGTCTGGTCTGTTTGGTCTGTCTGGTCTGTCTGGTCTGTCTGGTCTGTCTGGTCTGTCTCGTCTGACTAGTGTGACTGGTCTGTCTGGTCTGTCTGGTCTGTCTAGTCTGACTAGTGTGACTGGTGTGTCTGGTCTGTCGGGTCTGTCTGGTCTGTCTGGTCTGTCTGGTCTGTCTGGTCTGTCTGGTCTGTCTGGTCTGTCTGGTCTGTCTGGTCTGTCTGGTCTGTCTGGTCTGTCTGGTCTGTCTGGTCTGTCTGGTCTGTCTGGTCTGTCTGGTCTGTCTGGTCTGTCTGGTCTGTCTGGTCTGTCTGGTCTGTCTGGTCTGTCTGGTCTGTCTGGTCTGTCTGGTCTGTCTGGTCTGTCTGGTCTGTCTGGTCTGTCTGGTCTGTCTGGTCTGTCTGGTCTGTCTGGTCTGTCTGGTCTGTCTGGTCTGTCTGGTCTGTCTGGTCTGTCTGGTCTGTCTGGTCTGTCTGGTCTGTCTGGTCTGTCTGGTCTGTCTGGTCTGTCTGGTCTGTCTGGTCTGTCTGGTCTGTCTGGTCTGTCTGGTCTGTCTGGTCTGTCTGGTCTGTCTGGTCTGTCTGGTCTGTCTGGTCTGTCTGGTCTGTCTGGTCTGTCTGGTCTGTCTGGTCTGTCTGGTCTGTCTGGTCTGTCTGGTCTGTCTGGTCTGTCTGCTCTGTCTGGTCTGTCTGGTCTGTCTGTCTGGTCTGTCTGGTCTGTCTGGTCTGTCTGGTCTGTCTGGTCTGTCTGGTCTGTCTGGTCTGTCTGGTCTGTCTGGTCTGTCTGGTCTGTCTGGTCTGTCTGGTCTGTCTGGTCTGTCTGGTCTGTCTGGTCTGTCTGGTCTGTCTGGTCTGTCTGGTCTGTCTGGTCTGTCTGGTCTGTCTGGTCTGTCTGGTCTGTCTGGTCTGTCTGGTCTGTCTGGTCTGTCTGGTCTGTCTGGTCTGTCTGGTCTGTCTGGTCTGTCTGGTCTGTCTGGTCTGTCTGTCTGTCTGTCTGGTCTGTCTGGTCTGTCTGGTCTGTCTGGTCTGTCTGGTCTGTCTGGTCTGTCTGGTCTGTCTGGTCTGTCTGGTCTGTCTGGTCTGTCTGGTCTGTCTGGTCTGTCTGGTCTGTCTGGTCTGTCTGTCTGGTCTGTCTGGTCTGTCTGGTCTGTCTGGTCTGTCTGGTCTGTCTGGTCTGTCTGGTCTGTCTGGTCTGTCTGGTCTGTCTGGTCTGTCTGGTCTGTCTGGTCTGTCTGGTCTGTCTGGTCTGTCTGGTCTGTCTGGTCTGTCTGGTCTGTCTGGTCTGTCTGGTCTGTCTGGTCTGTCTGGTCTGTCTGGTCTGTCTGGTCTGTCTGGTCTGTCTGGTCTGTCTGGTCTGTCTGGTCTGTCTGGTCTGTCTGGTCTGTCTGGTCTGTCTGGTCTGTCTGGTCTGTCTGGTCTGTCTGGTCTGTCTGGTCTGTCTGGTCTGTCTGGTCTGTCTGGTCTGTCTGGTCTGTCTGGTCTGTCTGGTCTGTCTGGTCTGTCTGGTCTGTCTGGTCTGTCTGGTCTGTCTGGTCTGTCTGGTCTGTCTGGTCTGTCTGGTCTGTCTGGTCTGTCTGGTCTGTCTGGTCTGTCTGGTCTGTCTGGTCTGTCTGGTCTGTCTGGTCTGTCTGGTCTGTCTGGTCTGTCTGGTCTGTCTGGTCTGTCTGGTCTGTCTGGTCTGTCTGGTCTGTCTGGTCTGTCTGGTCTGTCTGGTCTGTCTGGTCTGTCTGGTCTGTCTGGTCTGTCTGGTCTGTCTGGTCTGTCTGGTCTGTCTGGTCTGTCTGGTCTGTCTGGTCTGTCTGGTCTGTCTGGTCTGTCTGGTCTGTCTGGTCTGTCTGGTCTGTCTGGTCTGTCTGGTCTGTCTGGTCTGTCTGGTCTGTCTGGTCTGTCTGGTCTGTCGGTCTGTCGGGTCTGTCGGGTCTGTCGGGTCTGTCTGGTCTGTCTGGTCTGTCTGGTCTGTCTGGTCTGTCTGGTCTGTCTGGTCTGTCTGGTCTGTCTGGTCTGTCTGGTCTGTCTGGTCTGTCTGGTCTGTCTGGTCTGTCTGGTCTGTCTGGTCTGTCTGGTCTGTCTGGTCTGTCTGGTCTGTCTGGTCTGTCTGGTCTGTCTGGTCTGTCTGGTCTGTCTGGTCTGTCTGGTCTGTCTGGTCTGTCTGGTCTGTCTGGTCTGTCTGGTCTGTCTGGTCTGTCTGGTCTGTCTGGTCTGTCTGGTCTGTCTGGTCTGTCTGGTCTGTCTGGTCTGTCTGGTCTGTCTGGTCTGTCTGGTCTGTCTGGTCTGGTCTGTCTGGTCTGTCTGGTCTGTCTGGTCTGTCTGGTCTGTCTGGTCTGTCTGGTCTGTCTGGTCTGCCTGGTCTGTCTGGTCTGTCTGGTCTGTCTGGTCTGTCTGGTCTGTCTGGTCTGTCTGGTCTGTCTGGTCTGTCTGGTCTGTCTGGTCTGTCTGGTCTGTCTGGTCTGTCTGATGTGTCTGGTCTGTCTGGTCTGTCTGGTCTGTCTGGTCTGTCTGGTCTGTCTGGTCTGTCTGGTCTGTCTGGTCTGTCTGGTCTGTCTGGTCTGTCTGGTCTGTCTGGTCTGTCTGGTCTGTCTGGTCTGTCTGGTCTGTCTGGTCTGTCTGGTCTGTCTGGTCTGTCTGGTCTGTCTGGTCTGTCTGGTCTGTCTGGTCTGTCTGGTCTGTCTGGTCTGTCTGGTCTGTCTGGTCTGTCTGGTCTGTCTGGTCTGTCTGGTCTGTCTGGTCTGTCTGGTCTGTCTGGTCTGTCTGGTCTGTCTGGTCTGTCTGGTCTGTCTGGTCTGTCTGGTCTGTCTGGTCTGTCTGGTCTGTCTGGTCTGTCTGGTCTGTCTGGTCTGTCTGGTCTGTCTGGTCTGTCTGGTCTGTCTGGTCTGTCTGGTCTGTCTGGTCTGTCTGGTCTGTCTGGTCTGTCTGGTCTGTCTGGTCTGTCTGGTCTGTCTGGTCTGTCTAGTCTGTCTGGTCTTTCTGGTTATCTGCCTGGTTAGCGGAGAGTAATATCTATTATGGTAAAATTTTTAATGTTTGAAAGTGGGATTGCAGGACACTCTGACGCCAATTCTTTTAATAGCTCTTATTTCTCGTTTCTGGGCAAAAACATAGTTGTTTAGTGTATATTGATGAGCCCCATACTAAGATTTCATACTTTAATTGATTGAAATTCTGCATAATATATCGTTAAAATAGCTGACAAGTTAACAAATGTTCGTATTAATCTTATTAAATAAGCTTTCTTATTATTTTTTTAATGGAGTAATATATGTGTGACACCCCAACGTATCTTCTACGTATATTCCTAAAAATTTAAATTGGTTGGCTTGATTTTACTCAATATTTTCCATTTTTAACGATATTACCTTACAAGACCTTCTCTGTAGTTTAAAGATAATATAATTTGATAATACCTTACAAGACCTTCTCTGTAGTTTAAAGATAATATAATTTGATAATATAATTTGAGTCGTTCAAGAACAAGTTACTTTATGTAAACCATTTATTTATTGATTCCAGCAGTATATTTGAGTGTACTTCATTATCTCCCTGATCACCGTGATAGATAATGGAGTTGGAATCATATAGTTGATTATATCCGCTGAGTGTAATGAAAAGAGTAGCGGAGAGAATACACTGCCATAAGGTACTGGAACGCGGGTGCCCAGGGGTAGAGATTGTGCACTTTTGTTACCCTTTGATATCTTGACTATTCTGTGTTTGAGATGACGTGTTCTGTCCTTGAGGAATGATTGTATCCAGTTACCTGCCTTCCCCCTAATACCATGAATGTTAAGTTTGCTAATCAATTGAGTATGTGAAACACAGTCAAATGCCTTGGTGAGGTAGCAGAATATGCCTATGAGACATTTCCCACAATCAACTTCCTACAGTATTTTGTTATATAGTTGTACTATGGCAGTCTCCGTAGATTTTTTTTGGAATCCATGTTGCTGTTCAGGAATTAATTTGCGTTTGTTTACAAATGGTGTTAGCCTATTCAACATACTATACTCAAATATCTTTGATAATACAAATAGCATGACAATACATTATTATATATGTTATTGATGATAACAGTTGGTATCTGAATTATTTCATAATTTTACAAGGTAATCTATCGGTGCCTCATGAACAACTCGATCAGAGAGCCCCACACTATACTGTAGAGTAGACAGACAAGACTAGACACACAAGACTAGACAGACAAGACTAGACAGACAAAACTAGACAGACAAGACTGGACAGAGAAGACTAGACAGACAAAGACTAGAGAGTCCAAAGACAAGTCTTGTTTGTCTAGTTTAGTCTGTCTAGTCTGTCTACTGTGTTTAGTCCCTTTAGTTCGTCGGGTCCGACTAGTACTTATCTATCCAGTCGTCTTCATCATCATCATCATCACATAGCAGCTTGTCCCATCCAGTGCTGGACAAAAGCCTCTCTTAACCTAAACCATCTTGCTCGGTCTTGGGCATCGTGGAACCAGTTCGGGGAAATCCTTCTTAAATCGTCCGTCCATCGGGTCGGCGGTCGTCCTCTGTTTCTATGTGCTTCGTCTGTGGGGCGCCGTTCTAGTATTCTCCTCGTCCATCTGTTGTCGGACATTCTACCGACGTGACCAACCCAGTTCCATTTTAGGTGTGTGGCTCTTTCAATTGCATATATATATATATATATATATGGTCCAGTTTTATCTATATAGTCCAGTGGACTATATATATATATATATATATATATATATATATATATATATATATAAATATATATATATATATATATATATATATATCCAGTGGACTATATATATATATATATATATATATATATATATATATATATATATATATATATATATATATATATAAATATATATATATATATATATATATATATATATAAATATATATATATATATATATATATATATATATATATATATATATATATATATATATATAAATATATATATATATATATATATATATATATATGGTCCAGTTTTATCTGTCCAATATTGTCTGTCCATTGTTGTATGTCCAGTCTGGCTATTTAGGATTAGTCTATTTTCAGTGAACCACGATGAGTGCGGACATAACTAGATTCGCATCGTGAGTAATATCCTCTATAGTCTTGTTTATTATTAGAAGAGAGGTGTCATCTGCATAGTTTGCCAGTGAATGTCGTCGAATGATTGTAACTTGGGCCAAATCATTTATATAGATTGTGAAAAGTAAGGGACCAATGGTACTTCCTTGTGGAATGCCCCTGTTTATTAACCTTGGAGTGGACTTCAATGCACCGTATGCTGTTTCACTAGGTCATAAGCCTTACCAAGGTTGACTAGTAAAGCACACGGTATATTTTTTAATTCCAGACTATCTGTTATCCCTGATGATTTCGTAGCATGCTGTATCTATGCTTTTACCCTCAACGAAACCGTGCTGTTGCTGGGCTATAATTTCATGCTTATTCAGAAAAAAAGTGGAATGTTTTACGCATACCAATTTTTCAAAGATTTTTGAGAACGATGACAAGATACTTATCGGCCTGTAATTATTAATATCCGTTTTATCACCATTATTATACATAGGAGTAATTAACGCCACTTTTAATAAATCCGGGAATACACCAAACATAAGTGAGTTATTGATTATATATAGCAACGGTTTAAGCAAACTAGACACAACATTTTTAATAACAATACTGGGGATTTCATCCTTAGCCGCACTTTTTTTTATTTTTCAAGCTCATTATAGTGTTATACAGTTCTTCCCCGGTTACTGGTTTAAGAAAAATCGTGTGACTATTGCTTACTATATTGTTAATATACCTCATCCTTGGTTGAGCGCTGGATAGGCTTTGGGCTTTATCAGAAAATAAATTGTTGATAGTAGTGGCGATGGAATATTTTGCTTGTCCAAATTGTCATATTGTCCATCAGATTTTTCAAATAAAAAAGTTTTATTCTTTTTAGTTCCTGTGATTTGTCGAACAATGTTCCAAGTTGTCTTTTGTATATCTGTTGCATTTTCAAAGTCTCTTAAAGTTGTTTCTTTTCTTCTCTGAGTAAACTCTTGCAGCTTCTATGTAGTCTATTGTAAGGTAAGCTTATAATCACGATTATAGTGCGATAAAGTTTATAACAACTCAAGGTGCTTCTTTAAGCTGAGTAGTTTGGGGTTTGAGAAAATCCGAGGCGCTGATCGTATGGTATTGATTGTAAATAATGGGAACGTCTGATTAAACTGTGTAAAGAATATATTGATAAAAACAGACCATTGGTAGTTGATGTCACCGCAATCACAAATCAGAATATAGTCCCAGGGCACGTTCTCCATGAGCTCTCTGTGGTGTATCTAGTGTTTGGGAATACCCGCTCTTTTTAGACTCGGCGAGTCCGAGTCGAGTCCGAGTCCGATTTTTCGGGTCCGGTTCCGGGTCCGGGTCTAGTCTGTCTCGCAATTTAAACAAAAACACGAAAGGATTTTTCATGTTCGCGCATATGGTAAAGCAAGCGATACTGTAAGAGCTTATTATTAAGTTAAGCGGGACTTAGATAAACAAGGGATTTGGAGAATGTTATGGTAAATAACTAAATAAAACAAAACACCACAAGAGGCTAAGAGCGGAAGGCAAATGGATGAATTCCCTTCTAAATTGTCTAAAGTTAATTCAACTTGTCCGTATTCTTCGACATTATAGACGCTCTCGCCAGAATAATAATTTTCATTTTGATCGTCATCAATACCATCTAGACCATGGTCATCTTTATCTTGCAAGCCGGTAAATTAATATTTAGATATGTTCGAATTTTCATATTCGTTCATTCATAAAGTGTAATTCTTAATCGTCGATCTTCTTTACGACGCGGTGTACGAAACAATGCCAAACATTCAAGACCCGAGACTCGTCGAGTCTTTGATCGGGTATCGGGTACCGAGTATTTACCCTTGGACTCGTCGAGTCCGTGTCCGGGTACTCGGAACCGAAAAACCCTAGGTGTATCCTATTATAGACACTGAAGATTCAAATTTGTTTATACATCACACCCATATCCTTTTCCGCAGCCAGACTCAGTGCACAGTGCTCAGGGCACAGTGATCTGATATTAAATAATTCAATGTTTCCAAACTATATTCACACTTGATAATTACTATAACATTTTCAATGCATGACCCAATTTCTGGATGACTAACATCCTTGACTAGAGGGATTGAGTTGAAAGATTGAAGTAGAGACCCAAACTGTTGGCTAAAATTTGTTCTTGTTAGCATATTTATGTTGAAATCGCCTCCAATTATGAATTGTTTGCCTTCACTTGCAAGCAATAGTAACAGTTCATGAAGTTTGTCCATGAAACTAGTGGAACTCGTCAGTGGGGCTCTGTATATTCCCACAATTATTAAACCATCACCATTTATAACGGTTTCAATTGCAGCACACTCAAAAATCCTATGAACAGCAATACGGTTAATATCGCTCTTTGATTTACTGGGAATGTCTTCTTTACAGAATAATGCGACTCCTCCTTTAGATCCTTCCGGTCTGCAAAAATGGGCCGCTAAGTTAAAATTCTTCAATTTGGCTTCACTCTTCCAGTGTTTCAGTCCAAGTCAAGATTAGGAATATACATTTTTTTGTTTTTTCTATCATAAATTCTATTCTGTCGACTTAATTTCCTATAAATTGGACATTTTGGTTTACTAATTGTATAGTCGGTGGTGTAGGTAGTATCGGGTTTTTCCCTGAAATTACCCTGTGTGTTTTGTTTTCTCCAGTCTTAGTAAAAAACGATTAACGCGGGTGTTTTTGGGCAATGTTTCCGGTAGAAATAATCCATAATATATAAAGTATGGGCACTATCACAAAAAAATAGATTAATACAAATCTTTAATATTATAATAAGCCATTTCTACCAACTATTGTCTTAATCTCGTTTTGAATATTTTGAGACTCCCTTCGGTCTTGAGATGATCTGGCAGTTTGTTGTAAATCCGTATCCCTAACTGATACGCCCCCCTGCATATCGTGAGGTTGACTTTGCGACCATATAAATGGTAGTTGTACCTTTTGTAATGGTAGTGGTTATCCCGATTCTTTTTTAGTTTAAATGTTTCTTTGTGGATGAATGTTGCTATTTCCAGAATATACAGACAACTTTATGTTAACAGTCTCAGTTGTTTAAAATGAGGTTTACAGTTTTCTCTTGGACTGCTCCTTATAATTGCCCTGATCACAAGTTTTTTGGGACATGAATAGTGTCTCCGCCTGTGGTGATGATCCCCAGACTATTATGCCATAGCGTGAAAGAGACTCTACTTACGAATAGTAGATGTTTACTATGGCCTGTCTGCCCAATAAGTTGTTGCTATTTCGAATAAGGTACGCCTTAGTGTTGATTTTTTTCACTATCGAATCGATATGAGTTTTCCACTGTAGTGTGTCTTCTAAGTAAACCCCTAAAAATTTTATGCTGTTGTACCTTTTTATTTCCAGTTGGGTATTACGTTTTATTTTTATATTAGGTGTACCGGAAAGTAATTCATTTTTTTAAATGTTGTGACTTCTAACTTCTTATACTGGTTTCTGTCAGCCGGTAAACTGATAAGGTCAAATTAGTTTGGTTGGCTAAACGTCAATCTACCATTTTTAGCTGAGTTTCGATTATTTGAGTAAACCGTTTAAAAATGGCAAGTCAATTAGTAAACGAAGTACACCTGCGCCATTGTGTGCAATTTTTCTTTGATCAAGGTTTAAAGGCTACTGCAGCGGCGGAATCAATTAATCGAGTATACGGCAAGATCGTAACAGCAAACAAATGCCAATCCTGATTCAGAGAGTTTAGAGAAGGTGACACCAATCTCTCAGATGCTCCACGAAGTGGAACACCTAGTGATTTCAAAGAGGACGCTTTAAAAGACCTGGTGGAATTAGATCTGCGACTAACCATTCAAGAAATGTCTGAAAGGCTCTCTGCATCCTGGTCAACTGTTGAGGAACACTTAGAAAAGATTACCAAAGTCAATAGACGGGGTGTATGGGTTCCGCATGAATTAAGCGAAATTCACAAACAACAGCGTCAAATGATTTGTTCTTCTTTGATTACAAGGAACCATTGCCACACACATTGCCACCTAGTCAAACGATAACTGGAGAAGTATACCGACAACAATTGAGCAGGATGAATGGGAAATAAGGTTCGGAATGGGAAATGAACGCCCGGCGTTAGTTAACAGAAAAGGCGTAATCTTACTTCACGATAATGCAAGAACAAGTTTTGCCACATCCGCTATATTCTCCAAACCTGGCGCCATCGGAATATCACTTATTCCGATCATTAGAACATCATATTCGGAATAAAACATATAGGAATCAAGATGGCTTATCAGTCTAGTCCTGTCCATCTAGTCTTATCTGTCTAGTCTTATCTGTCTAGTCCTATCTGTCTAGCTATGCCTATCCAGTCTTGTCTGTCTAGTCTTTTTGTTCTAGTTTTGTATATATAGTTTATCTGATTAAACGTGGAATTAGGTTAACCGAGGAAATAGTCTCGTCTGTCTAGTCTAGTTTGTTCAATCTTGTCTGTCTAGTCCTCTCTGTCTGTCTTGTATATTTTGTCTCGTCTATCTAGCCTTATCTCTTTAGTTTTTCTGTCGTCTTGTCTGTCTAGTCTCTTCTTTCTAGTCTTGTCTGCCAAGTCTTGTCTCTCTAATTTGTCTAGTCTTGTCTGTTTAATGGTGTCGTACTAGTATTGTGTATATAGTTTATCAGAGTTAAACGAGGAATTAGTTATATATACCCAATTCAAGATTGCTAAAAAGTGGACTTATAATTAGTGAGATTTAAATATAATTTTAAATAAATGAACTGAATTATTTAAGCAAAAAAAACCTGTTGGGAAAAACACAACTAGACTAAAATATAAAGGGCTACTACACTGGTTTTGATAATTTAAGCTAATTAGACAATTTTCACAAATTTAGTTCGAAATTTAGCAAATTTGACCTAGTTTGAAAAACCTTTAAAAACAATACTAGAAGAAAGAATCAAATCACTGTTCTAAAACAGTGGAAACACTTCTAAAACTCGTTTAAACTAATTGGTTTAAGCTACTTAGACAAGGACATTTTTTCCCATTTGAGTTTAGAAATGCAAGAAATTTTTTTATGAAACAAACAAAAAGTCGCAGACAGAATTCGCAATACTTTCTCTACTAAACGTCCTTGCCTGTCTGCATCGACTCAAGGATAACGTTAAAAAACCTTTTCTACGCAACAATAAAAATATCTTTCCCATGATTTTATTTCCCGGTTGTCGAAATTCCCGATACAAAATTAAATTTCGCACCATCCTAATCCTACAACAACTAATCCGGCCGGTTTTGGAGAAATTGCCAATCGGGATTTCCTTGCGGCCGGTGATTTGGTTTAAAAAGAAAATGATAATTCCGCCGGTCCGGAAGGAGAAAAGACGGAAGTTTTGCTATCCGACGGCCTCCAACCGTGTGTGATGTAACTTTGCAAGGTTCTATATCTAGACTTACGCCAACGAATTATGATAATTGTAGAAATTCGGTCGCATTTAATTTTTTTTCCGCCATTACAAAACATTCGCAGATCTATCTAGTTTCAAACTAAATATCCGTTTAATGCTAAATAAATGAAAGCTGAGACAAGAAGTTGTAATGTTTGAGATTCAGTTTTATTGTTAATAATAAAGATTTAGTCTTGACTAGATAACTAGAATTGGGATAGGAAATTCTTAAATGACGTCTGATTGTTTGGAAGTAGGTTTTGATATGATAAAGTAATTTAGTTACAAAACTATTGGTAAATTTGAGCAACCGATGGGCGCGTGTCGTCGATTTACCATAAAATATTGTTTACAATTGCTTGTTTATGGATCGATAATAAATAAACACCTAAAAAGGTGAAGTGGTAACAATGAAATGCATTTTGAGTAGCATGTCAAGTCGACTCATTAAAATAGTTGGCTAAATATTATTTGCATTGCAAATGAGAATCGGCATATATTTTGTTTTTTCGAGTTTATTATAGTTGTTTCGTCGTTAAAAAAAAGAAAGGAAAATTGTCAGGTAAATAATATGTTATTGAAAAATGCGGATAATTATCGATTATGGAAAGAAATGTGTGATAAAGGAAACTTACTCGCGTTGAAGTTTCACTTTTTAATAAATGTTAGTTTTAATTTACAACTAAATATCACTATTTGAATATATTCAATATATAGGGTGTCCCAACAAGAGCGCCGGATTTAAATTTACCGCCATTTTGTTAATACCAGTTATACGGTGAAAGTTGTCACGTGCATACCACTTGATTAAGAATATGGATAAGTATTCAAACGTAATTTAAATTAATTATTGTAAAAACACACTGCAAAAATAGACCTTTTTACGGTTAGTTAAGCGCATGCGCATCCGCCAAGTTTGAAAGGCAGGAATATGAAAGTTTTGGGCAAATGGCGGAAATTGACACATGTGCACAACTATGAAAAGGTCTATGGTGAAAGGTTTGCGAAAACAGTTCGCCAATTACGTCAAGCTTTAGGTCCCAATAATGAGCCAAATGAATCGACAATGAGGCATTTAATTACAAAATTTTTGCTGACGGATCAGAAGATCACTGTTAGTCGTCGTCCTTGTCGGCCACTTGAAAATATAGCCAATAGTAAGGGAATCTGTTTCCGAGAATCCAGGAACTACAGATGAGCATGGGATTCCGTAGACCCATTCCATCCCATCGTGCCATGGGAAGGGAATAATAAATAATAAATACCTCGATAGCCGCTCTGTATGTGTGTATTGTGTAATTTAGTGCGGTTGTAAATTCATATCTCGGGCTGCAGTCAGTGCAGACCGAGTCTCGCTGCGTAGTTAGTGTATTGAGCTGGTAAGTTTCCAGGCCGTGTCATTCCTCGATTTGCCGATCAACATTGGCCACCAAGATCATGCCATACAACACTGATGGACTTTTTTCTTTGGGACTATGTGAAGGAAAAGGTGTATGTGCATAAGCTTGAAACAGTTGAACATCTTAAAGAGGAAATACGACGCGTTATTGGTGAAATACAGCCACATTTATGCGAAACCGTTATTCAAAATTTTAAATAACCCTGTGCCAGAGGTTCCGTGGTGGCCATTTGCCTGATGGCTGATTTGCATTTTACGTTTAATCTGAACTATTTTCTTTATGTTGAAATAAAAATGTTCGCTTAATTAAAAAATAAATGTTTTTCTCTAAAAATAAATCCGGAACTCTTGTTGGGACACCCTTTATTTTATATTACCGATTTTATTAAATTTCTAAACAATTCATTTTTCAACAATTTTTGATATTCTCAAGATTTTCTATTTCTAATTGAGATACTGAATTTTGACGGTAATTAAAAAGAAAGACTTGTCTGTTTTTAATTACCCAGACATCAAATTTTCCAGATTATTTCTATAATTTGCGACGAATTTAGGTTCAAATTACACTGAAACATTTATTTTTAAAACTATTTTGCGAATAAAGATATTTTATTTCAAATTGAATAACTACAATGTAACAACAGTAGTCCCATAAATCTACTTACTACATTGAAACCAGTTCAGTTTAGTTTTGTTCACCCCAACTGGAGTGGGTCAGTTTTATGCAAGGTAATTAGTCTCATTTGAACTAGTCCAATTGGTCCAATTAGATCTCGTTTCATTAAAAATTGCAAAAATCTAAAAACTCTGTATAGTATATTCCAGTCCGATTGGTTTAACTTTCATTATGTTTTACCTTTTTTATTATTTTATGAAAAATTCACTATGTTTTACCACACTTATATTGGCTTAAATTTGACAACACAAATCGATTTTGAACTAGATATAACTTGGTCATCCATCATCTACTCTACGCTGTTCATGATAATAGTTATATTGTCCTTAATCTTTTGGATAACTTCCGAAGTCGTCGCAGTCCCTCCAATATCATTCGTCTTAACACTATCGAGTTCGATAGTCGTCATTATGGCGTCCTGCAAGAGTTGACCGTAACAATCCAATCCCAGATAATATAACATATCAATTGCAGAGTTCAGAAAAGCAACAGGATTCGCCTTATTTTTACCTGAAATTATTCACAGAAAAATAATCCAAATTCCCCCCGTATAATTCTGAACCCATGAGACTCATAATGATATAATCTTGTCGTATTTGCACTATGTTTTAAATTTGCGCTTATACTCTTAGTCTGGTTTACCTTGCCTATATATTATTGTCTTATATAGGCATATAGACTAAGGCTTGTCGTTTATTTTATATTTTTACTTTCATTTATCAACAAAATAATATGCAACTTATTATATAAACATTATATCTAGTAACAGTAAATACTACTACAAATCTTAACGGTTAGGCTAGATTAGAATATATTTAAAAGGTTGTACGGCTAGTTGTATTAATCATAATAAATAGTCTTTAATATTGTATTTTTGTTAATATTTCGTCAAATATTTAGAAATCTAGAAGACTTTATCCCATCCCTAATTCCTTCTCCATATTATCTAGATTTAGTATTATTATTTATTTGCTCCATTATACTATACAGTATGGAAACTTTAACTGGAATAAAATTCATAACTTCGATATAGACGATTTAAAAAAAAAATCCCGAAACGCGTTACGTTATTATCTGTTCTCTGAAGTGCCCAGCCACCTCCGACCTTTTTTTCAAATGGAAATGTATGTCAAGTGATACCTCGTTTGAAAGATCACTTCGCAAGTAATACACACACACATACTATTTATTTCTTGAGTATTTTCAAAGCCCATGTAATAAAAAAAGGAAAACCAATTTTATAACTTTTGAGGAAATTAAAGAAATACACCAAAAAGAATTAAATAACATATATTGTTCAAAAAGCAAAGCTGTTTTTTTATATTGATATTGATAAAATAAACATACATCCATAGTAACGAATAGTGGAACTATATTTTCAAACGTAGGCTTGGGTTGTGTTTAACATCATTCTAACATCCTCCCTTAAACATAAACCCATCTTCGACGAACAACAACCCAACTTAGAGTGTGAAGTAACTTTAGTAAGTGCATCGGCGACCATCAGATTCGTCTGTATGTAGCGAATATCAATGGCCCCCAAAGTACTTTGTCTCGAACAAAATGTTGCCTTACATCTATATGTTTGGTTCTGGAGTGGTAATTGTCACAACCTGGATCAACCTTTGATCATCACTATAAATAATCATTGCCTCATTCATGAGTTGTGGCCAAAACCTTTCTTGAAATTGCTTTTTGAACACACGATGACAAAGACATGTATTCAGCCTCTTTTGTAGATCGAGCAACAGTAGGCTGACGTCAAGATTCTTTTAAGTGCAATCCAATGCTGCATTTCAGGCTTGTTATTGTATTTGCTAAACATATTAATAACAAAACTTATGTCAGGCCTAGTAACTTGGGAAATATACAATAGGCATCCGATTAACTCTTGATAAGGGATACCATGTAAAATTTTTGTTTCTTCTGATTTTCGTAACTTTGTATTCAAATCTATTGGCGTTTTCACTGTTTTACAGTCTGATATTTCATATTTTTGTAATACTTGTTGTATATATTTTCTTTGATCTAAATAAATTATGCCTTTCTTTCTTTCTCGTTTCACTTGTATCCCTAAACAGTAACAAAACTCTCCAAAATCCTTTATTTTGATTTTTTTGTGCAATTCTTCTGTTATAAAACATTTTGACTCTTGATTATTGGTAAATAAAATTATATCATCGACATATATGGCCAGAAAAGCATGTCCTTGTCTTTGATTTTATAATAAATACAAAGATCCTGCTTAGACTGTGCTAATCCCATTTCTTTTTATGTAAAATCAAGCTTTTTATTCCATAGCCTGCTAGCCTGTTTTAAACCATATAATGATTTCTTTAATCGACATACCTGTTCATCATTGCTATACATAGACGGCTGTATCATAAAAATCTCTGCTTCTATGTCGCCTTGTAGAAAAGAAGACATCCATATCCATTTGCCAACTCCGCCTGCAGTGGTCACTGGGTGAATCGAGTAGCTCAGTAGACGCTGTTGCCGGTCCCAAGCCCGGGTAAAGGAGGAGGGTTGAGCATGGGTCTAACAACCCCACCTCGTAAAAACCGTACCGTTACGAAAACCCTACCGAAGCCTCGGACAGAACCAGGACGTATATTAAAAAGACGAAAACGGCGAGAAAAGGACATGATTATTGGAACTTGGAACATAAGAACCTTATACCAACCAAGGGCCCTAGACGAATTAACTCACCAAATAGAAAAATACAAGGTGGACATCACCAGTACGATCGCAGATCGCAGTACAAGAAATGGGATGGCCTGGAAGTGGAAGACTTACTAGGAAAGAACACCACATATACTACAGTGGAACAAACAATGACAGGCATGAATTTGGAACATGATTCATAATAGAGAAGCGGTTAATGGACAAAATTATAGAATACAAACCAATTAACGAAAGAATGTGATACATCAGAGTCAAAATAAAATTCTTTAACCTATAAGTATTCTCGGTACACGCACCAACCGAAGAAAAGGATGACCTAACGAAAGAAGAATTCTACACAAAACTAGAAAGTGAATTGGAAATTGTAAAAACCTAAACGCTAAAATAGGCAAGGAAACAACATACACTCCAATCATAGGACAACATAGTCTCCATGAACGAACCTCCGACAATGGGGAGAGACTTATCGAGTTTGCCACTTCAAAAGGAATGATAATTAAAAGCACGATGTTCCCTCACAAACAAATCCATGAAGGAACATGGATATCGCCGGATGGGCGAACCATAAATCAAATCGACCACATTCTAGTGACAGCCAGACATAGCTCAAATATAATAGACTGTAGAACAATGAGAGGAGCAATATAAGAGTCCGATCACATGCTAGTCAAGGCAACACTGAGGGAAAAAATCGACAAGACAAGATCAATACAAACGAAAAGAACAAGACGTTTTAACACCGATAAACTAAAAGACGATAAAGTGAAAGAGAGATACCAACAAAGAATCAAGGAATGTAGTACAGAGCTAGAGACAGATGAAACCAATATAACAGTAGAACGAAGGTGGGAAACAATAAGAGAAGGTATCACAAAAACTGCAGAAACAGAAGTTGGGTATAGAACGAAAAAGTCCAAGGTAGCATGGTGGGATGAGGAATGCATAAAAGCAGTAGAGAAAAGAAAAGAATCCAGAAGTAAACTTATCCAAATGCCAACAAGAAATAGAAGAGAAGAATACGAGGAACTAAGAAGGAACACCAAGAAATTGATGAGAAGGAAGAAGAGAGCACAGCTGGATTCCCAAATACAAGAACTGGAAGACTCACATAGAAGGAAAGAAGTGAAGAGGACATATAGTATATTAAGAAACACCAGACAAGATTTTCACCCAAGACCATCTATTTGTAAAAACAAAGAAGGAAAATGCATAGTAGAAACAAAAGAAGTTATGGAAATATGGCGACAACATTTTGCGAACCTATTGAATCAAACAGAGAGAGAGAAAATGACAACTACGAAAAGGAAGAAAGACTAACGGCACAACCTCTAATAACAGACCCCACTTACGAAGAAGTCGTTGAAACCATACGAGAGCTAAACAACGACAAGGCACCTGATATAGATAATATCCCGGCAGAACTAATAAGGAACGGAAGGGAAACACTATCCAAACAAATACACAAACTGATCACCGAGATATGGAAAGAAGAAAGAATCCCTGAAGAATGGAACACGGCGATCATATGCCCGTTTTACAAAAAAGGTGACAAACTTAATTGTAACAACTACAGAGGAATATCGCTGCTCTGTATAACATATAAAATATTCACTAGTATTCTACGCCAAAGAATAGCAGAGTATGGAAAGGAAATCATAGGGGATCAGGCAGGTTTCAGAGAAGGACGATCAACTATTGACCAAATCTTTATCACCCGACAAATACTAGAAAAATCATGGGAGTATAAAGTATGAGCTATTCATTGACTTCAAGGAAGCCTACGATAGTATCGACAGGAACAGGCTATATGATATAATGGAAGCTTTTGGCATACCAATCAAGTTAGTGAGATTAACCAGAACAACAACGATAGACTCAAAGGCTGTACTGAGAATACAAGACCAAATGACAGACAGACTCTGAACCACTAAAGGAGTGCGGCAGGGAGATGGACTTGCACCGATGCTATTCAATATTGCGTTAGGTTAGGTTAATAAGAAGGCAATAAGAAACACCAGTGATAACCTCAACAGCACAATAATTCACAAGTCACATCAAATAATTACTTACGCAGACGATATTAATCTAGTGGCCAGAACAGAACGGGAAATCAATGAAGTATTCAACAAACTGGAAACACAGGCCATTAAAATCAGACTGAAGGTCAACGAGACAAAGACCAAACTACTGCCGATGAAACTAAGAAGAAGACTTGGCCATAATTACACAATAGGAGATAACAACTTCGAAGTAGTGCAACAATTCAAATATCTGGGATCCCAAATCAGCAATGAAAATGATATCAAACAGGAAATACAACAACGCATACTAGCTGGAAACAGAGCCTACTTTTCACTTTCACATATATTTAAGTCCAAATCAGTCTCAAGAAAAACAAAAATCACAATTTACAAAGACATTATAAGGCCAGTGGTGACATATGGAAGTGAGACATGGACAATCACCAAATACTCGGAGGAAATACTAGCAAGATGGGAACGACGAATCCTAAGGAAAATATATGGACCAGTAGTAGAGAATGGGGATTGGAGAATCCGATATAATTTCGAATTAAAACAGCAATATAACCAGCCAGATATTGTCGAATTTATAAAATTACAAAGATTCAAATGGGCGGGACACTTGGAGAGAATGGGTGAGAACCGAATACAAAAGAAAGTATATAATGGGCGGTTGGAGGGTGCAAGGGGAAGAGGACGACCAAGACAGTGATGGATAAACAACATTGAAGAGGACGCCAAACAAATATTAAAAGTTCATAATTGGAAAACAACAGAGAAGGCAACGAGACGACTGGAGGCAGAAAATACGGGAGGCCCAGGTCCAAATAGGACTGTAGCGCCACGAAGAAGAAGAAGATATCCATTTGCCATATGTCCAAATCATATTTACCAGTTAAAGCAAATAAATATCTCAAGGATGCAAGTCTTAACAAGGTGAAAAAACTTGACTGACTACAGTGTAGTCAATTAAAATTTTTTGTGAACATCCTTTTATCACAAGCCGTGCTTTGTATTTTACTATATGACCATTTTCATCTGTTTTTGTCTTAAAACCCTATTTGCATGGTATTGGATGTTTATTGGCTAGTAGAGTAGTCAACTCACACGTATTATTTTCTAATAGACATTTATACTCTTCATTATTTTGCATTAGCGCCTGATAGAGCCCCTTTAACAGTTAATGAATCTGAAATTTGTGTAACACACATAAAATTATTTCCTTGCATATTATGCATTTGATGTGATCTCAAAGTGATATTTCTCTGGTAATCATCATTGCTATCATCAAAATCACTCGTATTTGGATAATATGCGGGATCATCAAGCCTATTACTGCTGTCAAAGGTTATATCACTCGTGGGTGTCAAAGTGTCATCTTGTGAAATGTTTTCTGGGCTGTCTACAATAATAATACTTTCGTCCCGTTCTAATGTATCTTAGTTGGAACTAAGAGTGATTGATGATAGCGGTGGCACTGATACAGGTTTCTGTGTAATATTTTTCGCAATCTCTGTTTTCTCCATGAAAATCATATCCTTGCTAATTACCATCTTTTTACTAACCGGGTCATACACTCTACCCATTTGAATTTTCGCAGTAGACCATAAAAATTAATTCACGTGATTTGCGATCCAATTTTGCTTAGGAACATGTACCATGGCCTTGGAACCAAATATCTTTAAATGTAAAATGTTTGGTTTCTTACTAGTCCATTTTTCATATGGTGTTACCTCATCCAAAACACGTGATGGTGATCGGTTAATAATATAGGCTGCAGTAGCAACAGCTTCAGGCCAATATGTTTTCTTCAAATTAGCTTCAAATAACATAAATTTGGCACGTTCAACCAACGTTCTGTTCATCCGTTCCACTAGCCCATTTCGCGCAGGCGTGTACGGAGCGCTAGTTTGATGCTTGATTCCAGAGGTTGCTAGAAAATCAGAAAATTCTTTATTGCAATATTCTTTTTCATTATCACTTTTTAAAATCTCGATTTTCTTTTCTGTTTCATTTTCTACCTCTACTTTAAACTTTATAAATACGAATTTAATGTCTATCGTATTCTTTAGAAAATACACATCATCATACAAAAATCATCTACAAAAGTTATGAAATACTTCCCACCTCCAGCGGAAAGTGTCCCCATTGGACAACAAAGATCAGTGTGTATTATTTCTAGCAATACATTTGCTCTAGAACTAGAATGTGGAATCGGAAATCTAGTTTGTTTAGCTTCACAGCATGGTATACACACATAATCAACTTCTCTATTAGTTATTTTTAAACTCTCAGCACATAACTCTATCCTCTTAACGTCAGCAATATTTAAGTAACCTATTCTCTAATGCAATGTAAGCAAATCTGTCTTACTTTCAAACGTAGTAGCACATGCATTACCGGTTGCTGTATTGAGTTTGTACATGTTACCAAACAATTTTGCAGTTGCAATGAGTACTCTATTGGCATTATAAATGTTACAGCCTCATCAGTGAATTCCAATAAACAGCCATTTGTTGTTAACTGACTGACTGATAACAGGTTTGCACTCAGCTCAGGAATAAATAAAACATTTTTCACCTCAATTTGATGTACATACTTTGATCTGAATGTTTACTTTACCCATGTCTTGCACGGAGACTGCTTTTTATTTGCCACCGTTAGCTTTTAAATCGGAGGTGTCTGTAAACCATACATGCAGTCTGAGCGTCTTGACATATGCATTGTTGCCCCTGAATCTATGTACCAATCATCTGGATTCAATGAGTTGTAAGCTGAAAAAATTGCTGTAAAATTATTGTGATTATTCTTTTGATTATTATTGTTTCGGCATTGTCTTTTATAGTGTCCATATTTATTACAACTATAGTAACGTGGGGCTTTTCCTTTCGGTTTGCTATGTTGTGTTTGTGTTTTGTGAGGAATGCTATGGAATCTGATACTTTAGCCTCTTGTAACAATTTTGTCTTGACAAAATCTGATGACATTTTTACGCTTGAACTTTCCAAACCCATTATCATTGGCTTATAATTATCCGGTAAGCCTGCCAGCATGAGAGTTCCCAGCCACTCATCTCCTACTTCGAAACCAATATTTCGTAACTTATTTTCTGTGGTTATAATTTTTTTTCACGTAATCTTCTACACTTTAACAATTATCTAACGTTGTGTTAATTAGGTGCTTTAGCAAGTCAACTTTTCTTGATAGCCCGGAGTCCTCGAAAGCATTTTGAAGGTTTTGCCATATTTCTCGAGATGACGATGCATTTTCGATATGAACAAAGTTGATTGGTTCTACCAACAAAAATATCTTGGTCTTGGCTTTTGTGTCTTTCTTTTATCTTGACCTCCAGGATCAACACAATCCCATAATTCTTCATGCTCCAAGTATGATCTGACTGCAAACTACCAGGTAGAATAATTTTCTCTGCCGGCGAGTTTCGTTATTTGAAGGTTAGACATACTCATGGTGAATTTTTTTTACGGTTCACCTTTTTTTTCTTTTGACTGCAATAATATATTAATTACGGCTCTATTTTGGTTATATGGCACGGCCCATAACCTGAGGAAATTAAATGAATAAACCAAAAAGAATTAAATAACATTATATTGTTCAAAAAGCAACACGAGTTTTTTTTATATTGATATTGATCAAATAAACATATATCCATAGTAACGAATAGTGGAGCTATATTTTCAAACGTAGGCCCTGGTTGTGTTTAACATCATTCCAACAACTTTAATACCATTTAATGCAAAAAATGTTCAAAATGGGATGAACATGGGAAGAAAGAAATCTTGGCAACGTGCAAATCGAAGTTAAGCTGCTTCTCTAATGTGTTGTAACATTCCTTGTGTGACTTGCCGTATTTCATGCCTAATACGTTGCTTAAGGTCCTTAATGTCGTTGAGTTTTGTTACATAGATCTATTACATTTGGTTTTCTTACATATTGAGATATCCCCACAAAAAAAGTGAAGGGGACTAAAATCCAGAGATCTCGCCGGCCATTCAATGTGACCTCTTCTTCCAATCCAACTATTGGGAAAAACTTCGTCTAAATATCTACTAATGATCACAGCAAAATGGGGTGGAGCTCCAACTTGTTGATACCATATTCGTTCATCAGGTAAATCAGAATCTAACGGATTTGGAAATAAAGTGGCTAATGCTGGTATGAGGTCGTCTAGAAGCAACGTAAGATATGTTGCTCCATCAAGCTTACCATTGAAGAAAACTGGTCCTAGAATCCGATCATCAATTATTCCAACCCATACATTGACTTTTTGCGGGAAGTAAATATGAGTTTCTCGCATCCAATGAGGATTATGGTCAGGTCCAATAACGACAATTTTGACGATTGATGTCACCATGTAAGCTAAACGTACTTTCGTCAGAAAAAAGAATTGATGCTAAAGAAATCTGATTATTGTCGATCAGGTTCATCATTTGTCAGATCAGGTTCATTGCAAAATTCGATTCGGCAGTCCGGGTCATGCTCCGGAGTGTTACTTGGAGTGCCTGCATCTTGGCTGATCTATGAATTTTCAGGACAGTAGTATGACTAATCTCGTTTTCACGGGCCAGTTGCCTGGCTAGAGCCAGCCCACAGATTTTCTTTAAGAGTTAATAATACGTTTAGCCTGGTATCTGCTTAAACAGTGGGATTTTGCTGTCTGGGCACAACCCTGACATGACTCAAATTATTGTATTGTGTCTCAATTTTGCTTATGTTACCTTGGCTAATGGGTGATACATCCGGATGCTGTTCTCAAAATAAAGGAACAACCTTAAGCTTACTTCGTCTTCTGTTACCATAACCGATCATCAGAATCTCGAGAGAATCTCTTCGGAGATTTTAGGTTAACAGCATTTTAGAAATTACTTTAACAACTAGACGAGCGTGTGTGACTGCTTTGGAGGCTATTATTAATCACTAGTAACTAAGCAACGTGGTTTCAAAGCATCAAAACATGCCAAAACATATAACTTTACGCCGAAACGTGTACAACGTGCAAGTAGTTTTCTTTTTTTACCACATGGGCTTTGAAAATATTCAAGAAATAAATAGTGTGTTGTATTCCTTGCGAAGATATCTTTCAAACGAGGTGCCACTTGACATACCTTTCCATTTGAAAAAAAAGGTCGGAGGTGGCTGGGCACTTCCGGGAACAAATAAACAAAAGCATATACATAGAAATGACGGCAAGAAAAAACAATACGTAATGTGTTTCAGGATTTTTTTCAAAATTTACCTATATCGAATTTATGACTTTTATTCCAGTTGAAGTTTCCACACGGTATACCCTTCTTTTTTTTTGTTTGGTCCAATGTGGATACCGGGTATTAACCCTTCAAACGCTGCGGCCTAGTGGCCTATTGTATTTTGCTCACATTTTTCTCTTATAGGCCCAGAAACCTAGATGTTATTTTAAATTGCGCTAATTAATTTCAATTTTGTCTTCTGGTGCAAATGCGGCCGACACTGGGATAGAACTTGGTACCTCCAGACTTAGGTTAGTTAGCGCTCTAACATGAGACCACGAGTGTCACCACTACACCACTCGTGTCGACCACGGTATACCCTTACTATATTATCTCATATTCAATCGTTATCTCTTGTTACCTTCCAGTTCTGTTGCGGTGGACCTTGTGGCCGTTTCGAAGGCGGCAAATTCGTAACCGAAGTTGCTGGCAGAGAATAAACCAGGACCGCCCATGAGGCCGCAGATGCAGTTGCACAGGATGGATCCGTACAGATTCGGACAAATCAATATGTCGAATTGGTAAGGATTCGTCACGATTTGCATGGACGCGTTATCGACGATAATGTCGTTGACGGCGATGTCCGGGAATTCCGTAGCGCCGCAATCCCTGACCACATTCCTAAATAATCCATCAGATATTTTCCTTAAAATAATAATTTAAAATTTAACTAATCCAGTTCGTTTGGTTTAAACGCTAACTTATTTAATTTGGTCCTGTACTTTGTCTACTTTGTACTAAATTCCCTGTTTTTTAAATTAACTGGTCCAATTTTGACTACATCAGAATTGGTCCAGTTTTGCCTAAACTAATTCAAATAGGTTTATCCAATCTAATTGATCTAACAATAAACTATACCAGGTTGGTTTCTTATAGTCCAATAAATCTACTTATATCCATTATCAGATTCAGTTTTTTCGATTCTCATTAACTGATTTAGTTTCGCATAAAATTTATTAATATATTTATTAATTTATTTCATCCAATATTCGATTAGAAGTATACAAAACTCAACATACAATAAATGGATGAAGTTATACAATAAATAGCTGGATAAATACAAAAATAAATTAATCAATCCAAAATTCGGTTACTTCGTACAAAATAAATTACTTCATCCAAAAAAAGGTGAATTCATACAAAATAAATTACTTCATCCAAAAAAAGGTGAATTCATACAAAATAAATTACTTCATCCAAAGAAAGGTGAATTCATACAAAATAAAATGTAATCATCCAATAATTGATTTTTTCTTACAAACCATGATTTTTCCTTACAATAATCGATTGAATCGTTCAACATATTCGAAATTCACCCAAAAAAGGTTTTTTATTTTACTTAATAAGTGCAAAATGCAAATTTACGAGTGTATTTAATAATCTTCACACTTTTATTATATGCATAAAAATACTGAAAGGAAAAAACTGTTCACCTTATTGATGAATGGATTAGCTCGGAAATAAATTGAATTATTCTATCTGCTTATATATAGTATATATAGTGCTTCTTATATATAGTGCATCTATTTTCTTCTTCTTCTTGTTTCCAATAGCCCTACTTTGAACCACGCTTGTTCAACTATTGGGTTTTGATCTTTGCACAGTATTGTCGTATCTTCTGCCGGTGTAGCTTCTTTCCCTCTTCTGTCCAGGGAGTACCTTTCCTTCGGGGTTTTTTCCTGAAATCCACGGACTTCCTTCAGGATGCATCTCACAGAGGACTGTCTGTTTTGGAGATCTGTTATTCCCACTTCTTTAATATCCTTCTCGGTTTCTGTCAACCAAGTGGTACGAACCTTCTTGTTTGACCAGAATGTGAACAGACTGTTGGTTAGTCGGTTTGGAGTCAATCTTGCAACGTAGCCATAGAAAGCTACCCTTCTTTTCCTTGCACAGTCAGAGAGCCTCTCAATATGTTCGTAGAGCTCAGAGTTATGTCGTCTTCGGAATTCCCCATCTTCCTTTACCGGGAATGCCTAGGATCTTCCTGATGATTCTCCTCTCTCTGATTTCCAATTTCTCTACCAGGCCTCTTCGGTTCAAGGAAAGACACTCCATGGCATACAGTGCTTCTGGTCGTAAGACTGAGGTGTTTGCGCTCTCTCTTTCGTTATACGCCGCGTTAAATAGAAATAAAATTTGAAGGAATCAAGTCGTTGTTTGTAAAATTCGTTTATTGTGAAGAAATAAATGTATTTTGTATCAAAAAAATTGTTTGTAAAGAGCAATCAAATTTTGGATGGATCACCCTTTTTTGTACAGTTAAACCTTTTTTTGAGTGAATTCAGTTTGTTTTGTACAAATCCATCAATTATTGTACTAAACCATTATTATTTGTAAGATTCAATCGATTATTGGGTGTTTATATTTTATTTTGGACGAAGTAACCTTTTTCGGATGAAGTAATCGTTTTTTGTATGAATTAACCGAATTTTGTATTTTTCCATATATTATTTGTAAAAAAGCATCTATTTATTGTATGAAAAAAATCCAAGCCTTTTATTTTGGACGAAGTAACCTTTTTTTGAATGAAGTAATCTCTTTTTGTATGAATAAACAGAATTTTGTATTTTTGCAACTATTTTTTGTAAAAAAACATCTATTTATTGTACGCAAAAAATCCAAGCCATTTAGTTTTGGGCAACATAATTAGTTTCGTTTTGCCTAGACAAATTCGTATAAGTTTTCGTTCGTAAAAATTCACAGGTATTGTGTAGAAACTTTCTTCGCTGAAACTTAGGGTTGCGGACATTTTACCTGGTGTAACTGTTGTTAATCGTCTTTGGCATGCTTTAGCTTAGGTCGCAAAGCAAAAATGAAGCTTCTGCATTTTTTTTAAGTTTCTTAAGTTTGGTTCGATGTGATTACCGGGTTTGCCGACCCTTCGAACACTGCGGCCTATTGGTAGCCTATTGTATTCTATCACATTCACTTAGGCCCAGAAACCTGTTGTTATAGTAAATTGCGCTAATTGCCATTTTTCACATTTGTCTTTCTGGAACAAATGCGACCGGCGCTGGGGATAGAACTCGGACCTTTATACTCGTAAGTTAGAGCTCTAACATGAGGCCACGAGCTTCACCACTACAACACTCGCACCGACAAGCTTCTGCATTGCTTGGTTCAATAAATATTCGTGTTTTTCTTGTCCTAAAAATTTACACATTTGACGCAACGGCTCATAAATTTCTGGTCACTTGATAAAAAGTTTGCGGAAACAATAATCTCGGCGTTGTCACTTTTACCTGTCTTACAGCAAAATTGAGAAATTGTGATTGACGCTGGGGCGCATATGTATCTTAATTTTGCTGTAAGAAAAGGACAATTCGGCACAATTTCTTTATTTTGCTGTAAGGAAAAACTCTAGTTACTCTAGATACAAGCTTCAAGTTTTGAAAAAATCTATTAGTTTCACAAACTTCGATCCAAATACAGCTAAATCTAACTTTGTTTGATTTTTTCCTTGCCGCTTTAAGCAAGTAATTTTAAAATCTTTGTATAACTCTAATTAGTCTAAATGGAATCTTGTAGTTTTCACGACGACTTTGATAAATCTATCTAGATTCGTAAACTTCAAACCGTAATAAACTAGCTAGCTTATTTCTCAAGATCACCGGCGTTTCCAGCCAACTGGTCTAGGCGGTAATAGCCAACTGGTCAAAATTTAGAAGAAATGGCTTGATGCTGACACCTACTTTTAAAACTAATATCCAGTCTATAAATATCTTTGGAAAAATGGTAAAATAAAGGAGTAAAATGTTTGAATATCGGTAATTTGTAACAATAAAAAATTATAAGCGAATAACTTTTAGGGGGGGGGGGTAATTACCCCATTAACTCCCCCCCTCCTTGAAACCGCCACTGCTCAAGATATAGATAACTAAACAAAATTAGATTTTTCCCTGTTAGTTTCAAGAAACTAATTTTGAAGCCCTTATATAACTCTAGTTGCTCTATAAACTTCTAGATTTTACTAAATCTATCTAGTTTCACAAACTTGAATCCGCATTAACCCACCTAGTCTTTGTCTCACAATTAGTAAGAGTAGTAAAAAAAACTAAACAAAGTTAGATTTTTTACTAGCCAGTTTCAAGCAACTAATTTTCATCTAAAATAAGACAAGGTCACATATGCGTGGCAGCGCGAACTCTCGATGCAATTTAGCACATTTTTGCAAGGAAAGTTGGTTTAACCTCGGTCAGATTAGATTGCCCACCCCGAAGCGGCATATAAATCCTGACCAGATTCGCGCGGCAACATATAGCGGCAACAATATAGGACAATGTTGCAAGGACAGTTGGTTTAACCCAGGTTAGATTAGGTTGTCCATCGCGAAGCGGACAAATAAATTAAGACCACATACGCGCCGCAGCGCGAACTCTCGATCCAATATAAGACAATGTGGCAAGGACCGTGGCAGGTTAGAATAGGATGCCCACCTCGAAGCGGCATATAAATCAAGACCACATACGCGCGGCAGGGCGAACTCTCGATCCAGAATAGGGCTATGTGGCAAGGATAGTTGGTTTAACACAGGTAAAATAAAGACCACATCCGCGCGACAGCGCTAACTCACGATCCAATATAGGATATTGTGGCAAGGACCGTTAATTTAAACCAGGTTAGATTAGGTTGCCCACCGCAAAGCGGCATATAAATCAAGACCACATAAGCGCGGCAGCACGAACTCTCGATCCAATTTAGGACACTGTTGCAAGGACCGATGCTTTAACCCAGGTTAGATTGGTTATCCACCGCGAAGTGGCATATAAATCAAGACTACATACGCGCGGTGGCGCGAACTCTCGATGCAATATAGGAAAAAGTGGCAATGACCGTTGGTTTAACCCCGGTTAGGTAAGGTTGCCCGCCGCGAAGCGGGCAGATAAATCAAGACAACATACGCGCGACAGCGCGAACTCTCGATCCAATATAGGACAAAGTGACAAGAATCGTTGGTTTAAGTCCGGTTAGATTAGGTTTCCCGCCGCGAAGCGGGCAGAAAAATCAAGACAACATACGCACGGTAGCGCGAGCTCTCGATCCAATATAGTACAAAGTGACAAGGACCGTTGGTTTAACTCCGGTTAGATTAGGTTGCCCGCCGCGAAGCGGGCAGATAAATCAAGACAACATACGCGCGGCAGCGCGAACTCTCGATTCAATGTAGGACAAAGTGGCAAGAATCGTTGGTATAACCCCGGTTAGATTAGTTTGCCCGCCGCGAAGCGGGCAGATAAATCAAGACAACATACGCGCGGCAGCGCGAACTCTTGATCCAATATAGAACAAAGTGGCAAGGATCGTTGGTTTAACCCCGGTTAGATTAGGTTGCCCGCTGCGAAGCGGGCACATAAATCAAGACAACATATGCGCGGTAGCGCGAGCTCTCGATCCAATATAGGACAAAGTAATAAAGAAAAAGCCCTGTTAAATTGACTAGAACCTCATATAGATCCATAGATAGGAGAATACAAAGGAGGGTTTAGGAAGAGAAGATCATGCAGTGAACAGATCTGCTGCTTGAGAACAATATTAACAATGAGAAAGACCAGGAACATCACAACAACATTGGTCGACTTCGAGAATGCCTACAACTCCATAGATAAAGAAAAACTTCAATAAATTGGAAGAAATGAAGGTGGAAAACAAGACCAGACATCTAATCCAGGAAACATTGACAAACACAACAGCCAAAGTGAACTTCATGGGAGAGGTCTCGGAACCATTTGAAATCAAGACAGGAGTGAGACAGGGAGATGGTCTCTCACCCATTCTATTTAATTATTTTTTTTTTAATTCTGATGATGATTGGACCGGACCCGTTCCTGTAAGTTATTTATCCATGTTTTTTTAACAAAATTCCGAATTATTTGTATTTTCCAGATAGTTGACGGGACGATTTGGTTTTTTATTTATTTTGATGAAAATCTTAATTTATTTATATTTTTCCCCGGATAAATTTTTTTTTTTTTTTTTTTAGATTATTTTATTTTTATTTAGAAGCAAATTTGATTATGATTAGCCCGGAAATTAGGATATTACTATATATTTAGTATAAAATATCAATATATCCTAAAAAAAGTATCCATATTTTGATATGCATATGAGGAAATATTTTTCGTAAAAAAAAAAAATGGCAACGTCGAGTCAGTTGCGCTCGCGTCTACTATGTATCACGTTGAAAATCAACGTTGAAAGTCAACAATTATTTTCAACAAAAACACAAATATTTATTGAACCAAGCAATGTAGAAGCTTCATTTTTGCTTTGCGACCTTAGTTAAAACGTGCCAAGGACGATTAACACCAGTTACACCAGGTTAAAAGTCCACAAACCTAAGTTTCATTGAAGGGGCGTATCTGGATTTTAGCCCTTCAATCCAATTTCTAGTCTAGTTAGTTGCCTAAATTGCTTTAGCGCCACATATACAAAGTTATTTCATATCGTTCAATTTGATCCACTCCAATTAGTTTTGTTCTCAGATTGAAATTGTTTGTGGTAATTATTAAGTAATTGTAAGTCCGAATGGAGCAGTTTGTTCTAGTCTCACTAATTTAGTCTAGTAATTGTTTTTACTTTATTCAGATTAATTTATATAGGAGCAACGACTCTAAATCTTTAAATTACTTCTGGTTCAATCAGTTGTGCATATAATTGAAACTCTTATCTAGTCAATTTCGTTCGTTAGTTTAAACACTTGTAAATCAATTAGTCTCGCTGATTCAGTTATTTCTAATCCAATGAATTAGTTTCGGTTTTCAATGTTTCTTGTAAACTCACATAATATTGGCTTTGTGAACAATAGTAACTTTCTTTCGCTTGTTCTTCTTAGCGTATTGAAAGGCCCATCGCGCCAACCTTCTGGTGTTCTTCTCCGTACAGATCTTGAGGGATTGGACGAGCCCCGGTCGCAATGAGTGCTCCATCATGGAGTACTCCCCCTCGACGTTATCGCGAATCACGATCAGGTCTAACTTGGGATGCCGAGCATTGACACCCCGGAATGATTTGAAGATGTTCAAGCCGCAGAACAAGTCCAACTTTTTACGAATGGCTACATTGGGCGAACTGTACAGGATCGCGTCATTCATCGCGTCAAATTTCTCAATGCTACCTAAGAAGAAGAAAATGAACAAAAAAAGTAAAACAGTTGGTGAAAGCAAAAAGTCTTGCTTTGACTAATCTAACAAATCCATTTGGTGCAGTACATTCTAGTTCTAACTAGTCTAATTGGTTAAGAATACTCGATCAATATGTATAATTAGTTCAGTATATTCTAGCATCAACAAGTTTGTTCTAACACAAGCAGGTGAAGTTGGTTCAGAGTATTCTAGAACCAATATGTCTGAATGAATCAGTATATTCTAGCACCAACAGGTTCAATATATTCAACGACAAGTATAATTGGTTTAATATATCCAATGGTTATTTATCATAATTGGTAAGCTTTATATGACGCAATTGCTGGATTCTATTCTAAATTAGTTTAGATTTGTCTCGTCTTTGAGCTTGGTTGTTAACATTCTTTAATCAAATACTACTTCAAATTCAATGTTGGTTTCTTCCCAACAGATTAAGTGTTTAGTCCATTCCCATAGCCCAGGTAAATTTATTATCAAAATCTTGAAGAGTGAAACAGATTTCTTTAGCTTGTGATATTGTCAAACCTTTAATACAACATTTGTTCCTTCTGATGGTCTTGATGGCATATTTAACATCGAACGGCGAAGCCTTGACCTCGACGGTTTCGAAATCTACTGGGCAATTCATGTGAGCCAGAATATTTTTGACGTGGCCCATCATTTCCGGACCGATTCCATTGCCGGGGATCAGCGAGACGAGGTGTCTTCCTCCATACCTTGCATCGCCCCAGCCTCTGTGCTTCTTGTACCTCGCTGAATAGGAAGCTTGTAGAAACGCGACGTCGTCTGATATGCAGTAAAATCGTTTTTGAATTAGGAAAAATTGACGAAAAAGTTTCATTTTTTTAACGTCAATTTCTGGATCAGTCAAAATATTGTCACTTTGAAACACAAATGTTCAAACAATTAACACTGAACAAGAAATAGCACCTATTATTAGATCGCCCAGTCTACATATAAACTTCCGTGCATAGATATCTGTCCACTGTAAACTTCTGACTTAAACCATTTTTTCTGTAAACTATTTATGAGACGAAATAAAGAAATATGCCGTTTGAATCAAGGACCTCCCTTCATCCTTGTCTAGCCAACAGTGTAGTGGAGAGTGGGGAGGATGTGATACAGTCAGAGCGAAAAGCTAGTTGTATTGAGTTGTATCAAATAGAGTGAGATCTTTCAATCGGTGAGCATATTATAAACCGAAGTTTATATATTTTAATGAAAGTTGTTTTCAAAAAGAGAATGGTAAAATACTGTTGTATTTGCAAGGAAAAATTGGACGTCGGACACAGACAGATGATTTTTTTTGTACTAGACGAAACAGAGCGATACGAGAGACACCTTGTGATGCTCTCTCGCGCAGCCCGCACAACCCAAGAGGCAGCGCTCGTTCCAGTTAGTATATATTTCAGTGATCGGGACTGTATGCCACTCTATAACCGGGAAATCGATTTCTGTAATGTAATTTTGCACGATTCTTGCGGTGTGTCTTGTGTGTCTCCAATGTAGTCGACGTAAGATATCATATGAACTTCTGAAATCCCCTCGATGTACCTAGCAACCGTTAAACCTCCTCTCCCATGACTACGGGCGCTCCTAATGATGAAAACGGGGTTGCACCCCAAATTGCACCCCAGATCATACTGGAAACACGTCCATAAGCAGTCCGCTCTTCAATGCAGCATTCTGCTAATCGCTCTCTTGGTCTTCGATACACTTTCCTTTATCGGTCGCTACCATAGAGGCATATTCTGGTCCCATCTGAAAACAGAACAGACCCCCTTGTTCCAACGTCCAATTTCAATGATCCCATATTTTGCGTCCTTAGTCCTAGTTGCGTCCTAGTTGAGAGTGGTACACCTTCGAAACCTTCTTGAATATTCTCTCCCATTGTCGCAGAACCTGATAGGTGGAATGTGAAGTTATTTGATGTGTACTCAGGAAGACCCATTGCATATTTATGGTATCTTGCTTTAATTTTATCCAGCTCTAGCAGGTGGTTGGATATTAGACTTTGTCTCACTTTCGGAGCCGACAGCCTTTTCTAAATTCCATTGCTTTACTTTTCTCATAGTTATAGCCATTTTTTAAGGGGCTCTATCTGTTTAGATGGTTCAAGCTTGCCTGGGTAGCTGTCAGATCCTTGGAGTACATTAGGCAGAAAACCCCAGATACTATGATGTGGATTAGTACCAATGGACGTAGATCAGAAAAAGGGTGGGGATCTATGTGTTACCCTCTGGTTTTGTTAGTGTTGGCCTGTGTTGATAATTCCTTTCCGTTGTCGATTTTTATAAAATTCGTAGCGAGGGTGTTACGTATAAGGTTGATTGTTTCCCCCTTGACACCTACATTGATTAATTTCCTGCAAAAAATCTACCTGTCCACTGAATCGTAGACCTTACGAAAATCGACAAATATATAGAGTGAGTAGTAAAAGCATAGAGTGGACCGCAGGAGTGCCTAAGGGCAGTTTGTTTATTAGGCCATTAGTAGGCCAATTGCTTCCTCGCAGCAATTTAAATTAGGTCGCCCGATCTTGGAGGCCGCCCTTTACTTTATATATTACACCTATTTTTGAGGATTTCCAGGTAGTATCTGTTCTAAGTGATCATTGAGGTGGTTGTTGATGATCTTAGTCAGCAATTTGAATTAGGTCGGCAAAAGTACAATGCCTCGGTAGGAGTCTGGATCTTGGAGGCCGTCCTTGCCTTTATATATTACACCTATTTTTGAGGATTTCCAGGTAGTATCTGTTATAAGTGATCATTGAGGTGGTTGTTGATGATCTTAGTCAGCAATTTGAATTAGGTCGGCAAAAGTACAATGCCTCGGTAGGAGTCTGGATCTTGGAGGCCGCCCTTGCCTTTTTATATTACACCTATTTTTGTGGATTTACAGGACAGGGGTATTTCGCTACTTTCTAGTATTCTATTAAGAATCTCTACCCACCGAGTTCAGAAAAGTGGGACGGAGACGATAATCTGTTCATTTGTTATCTGATCAAGCCCTGCTGATATCTATGTTTTGAGTGCCTTTATGCAATCTAGTACCTCTTCCTTTGTTATTTTCAGGTTGTACCAACGGTTGTCGTCGGTTTTGTTGGACATGTTTGGTAGTGTGGTTTCGTGTTGGCCAAGTAGTTTGCTGAAGTGGGCTACCCAGTCATTAGAGACTACATAGTTCGATCTAGATCTTGGTTTTCTTAGGATTTTCCACGGTTTCGAGTCCGTTTCAAGAATCCTTTGTAACAAACTGGTCTCGTCATATTCACTTTTCTTCTTTTTAATATATGACCTATAGGTTTTCCGCGCCGCACCGTATTCAGCGTACTTATTGTTTTTAGGATGCTAAAAATATTTTGCCTTGGATTTCAATACTTCCTTGCATTGGCTGTCAAACCTTACTTTGGCGGGGTGTCTCTTGTACGTGGAACTTGACGATTCGGTTAGTATTTTTGAATATGTATCTCGTCGTCGTCGTCGTCGGGATTTCTTCGTTGCCGAAGATCCTTCCCTCATTGTCATCGCCGCCTTCGTTCCCTGTTAGTGGCTCCAGAAACCGATGCGAGATCGGATGGTACGCTGGCATTAAGAACATACAAATGTCTCCATGTCGCCTGATCTTATGGTGGTGTTGTAGGGAATATGTAGTTTGTTGGTAAAGAAGGGGTGGGGATGATTGATGGTGAATGAGGGTGATTGTGCACAGAGTAACAGGGGGCTTGCACGTAGTACCCCGCATGCTGCTACAGGTACAGGCTCCGATACTACTGGCACAGATAGCTGAGACAACTAGCGAGAGTGAGTACCCTTAAGTAGCAAAGACAATAGCCCCAATCTTCAGGGATGAGGAACGTCGCCGTACTTTTGAGAGCCTGTCTCATTCCGCCGCCGTCCATAGAGTAGGTAATCTATCCCTACCCAGTTTAGGAGAACATTCCCCAACTACGCCAGGTACTAGCCCTACCTAGAGCCCCCAACACTCTTGAGCTTGCTGACCTGGTTTCCCGCTGGGAATGGTTACGCAAACCTTCCACCAGGTTGCTCAGCGTAACAGGGGCACCACGTGTAGGCGAGTGTGAAGTTGGGGTGGAGAGGCTTTGCGCCCGCTGGTGACAATATATTGCGCATCACACCCAAGACCCCCAAAATATGTATCTATCTCTATGATGCCCTGCCCTATAAGGTCACCTACCATGGGGTGGTTTACGATTTTGTCGAGGTTGATCAAGCGTGACGCTGGAAGGTCCTAAGTCCATTTTCGATTCGAACAAAAACTTGGGCGCCTTTTTGCGGTGTAGTATGCATTAAACTAACACTCTTGAAAACTAATCAAATTATGAAAAATGAATATTGTGAAAATTTCAATTACAAAGGCAATAATTGCAATCTCTCACAAATTTGTTATCGTCGTTACAACCACCAAATAAATACGTTCGTTTTTATTTGCCGGTTGCTACGCCTACAAACGATAAACATTCTTGATAAATTTAAACACATATTAAATTGTGTTTCAAACGGCATATTTATATATTTCTCATCTATCTTCTCATCATCTATCTAATCTCATAAATAGTTTCTAAATAACAATAGTTAAAGTTAAAAGTTTACAGTGGGCCGATTTTTATGCAGGCAAATTTATATCGGAACAAATATGGAATTCTAAAAAAGAATTCTGGATAATGGCACAAAAAAAACGTCCAATAAACTCTTGAATAATTGACTCGAGAATAATTTCCATCCCAATAATGAATCCCCAGCAACCCCTAATTTATACTTTTTCCCATTCCATTACCCAACTTCCAATTAACTCTATGAATAAAAAAAATATCAACTTCCCTCAACAAATGCCTTTCACCGACTCTTTCACATTGTCTCCCACGATAAATATTCATGTATTTTTCGTTTTCGAGTTCGATGAGTCGTGAGTAATTGACTGGCCATTGTTTCGATAACTCTTAAATAGAAAGCCACCCCAATAAATCATCACCCTATGTTGCGTATATTAAAAAATTAATTAAGACGCAAAAACGTTTTTAATTGCCGAGCGGGCCGCGGATAAGATCGGGGTTGAAATTTTAAATTGTGTGTGGAGGAAGAGAAAACGGGGCAATTACGAGTTAATTGGCTCGCGAGCGAGCGCCGTGTGTATGTGTAATTAAAATTATAATTGGACGTATCTGCTTGCTTTTCTTCACGATTACACAATATTTCTTATTTATTAAAAGTTTGTATCAAAAATGTTTTTTACATATCAAATTAAAGAGAAATCAAGAAAGACTAAATTATCCCAAAATTAAGCAAAGTATGCAAAATGGATAGTAACTAAAGACCACCCAAGATAAATACGACTAAACATATTATACTAAAAAAATACAACAAGAAAAAATAAGTTATGTTTAATTAGTTTTCTCGTCATCTGGGATTAGCCCATATTAGTTCTTTCTTATGTTTATGTTATTGACTATTCTTATATGCCGTATGGTCCATTAAACTTTTTGTCTTATATTCTCGTTTTATTAAAGTACCGTTCGCCTATTTCTGTCTGAATCTTAAATATTTTTTATTACTCATGCATTAAAAGTATTATCTTGGCGCAAGTTTTTTAGTACGAGAAATGCCAATTTTTTGTTGTGTTACTACATAACTTGGGTAACGCGCGGAAATATTCAATATCGCTAGGTTACATTAAAAAACGATTAAATAAATAAAATAAACACAATCAAGACCTCAATATTAAAAAAGTAACGTGAAAATGATAGAAATTTTGACAACTCCCAAGTTGCGCCTAAAGAAGTTTTACTTCGAAAACAGACTAGATAGACAAGGCAAATAAAACTAGACAGCGAAGAGTAGACATTGTGGACTAGACAGATTAAACTAAGATAATAAAACTAAATATAAAACTAAATAGGTACTTTACAGTGATAAAGTTAGACTATACTTGTACCGGCGAGAGAATGCATCTCGTCTCGACGAGTTTAGCATTGTTCTACGCATACCCTCCCATTATTTCGAGTACGCGGTGTTTAGTTGTCCGTATTTGAAAAACTGTAGTATATTTCAACTAAAACTAATTTCAACTCAAACTAATCTGGACGTACCTCCGTGCGTCCCTTGCCCCTCATACCTCGGCGCAGTACAGCTGCATTCTCTCGCCGGACAGAGTATAGACTTGTAGAAACAAGTATTTCTCTGAGCTTTCTCCCAAACTGTTTGAAGGACTTTTCCTCGGTAAGACTAGTTGGAAGTATAGGTAAATTCCGTGTATATCTGGTGCTTTGCATAATGCCAGTACCGTCTTTTTCCGAAAATCCCCCAAAAATTAGCCCTAGCGAGATTTTCAGGCCCTGCCCTGAAAATAAGCCCTAGTTAAAATAATGTGAAAAATATGATTCGTTAAAAAATGCAGTTGATTTTAATGAAGGTATCTCTAGCTGCCCTAATATTTCAGAGAAATATTTGGAACAAAATATTCCTGGAAATTCCTTGTTTACCTCCACAGTTCCTTTCAATTAATGCGCAGGCACGTGTCAAAATTAATTCCTGGAATTTATAAAGTAGAATTTATCTTCAAAATACAATATAAGGCAGCAGTCTACATAGAGTGACAGTGCAGTTACAACGTTTGTGCATTTCAGCCTTGTAAGTCTGATTATTACCTAACACATCATTTTATTTTTTATAAATTGAATAATTTTTAACCCCAGATAAAACGAGAATAAAAAGAAAGAGGTATTCTGTCCAGTACAAAAAGGGAATCGTGGATGACTCCAGGGATGTAAATCTTGTAGCCTTCTGTAAAGAGAAGATGTTGGATCTCCGTATGGTTCGAAAATGGCATGCAGACTACAGACTACAGTGATAACCTGTGTCAACTGGTGAACCAAGAAAATGGGAAAAACCGCAGGGTTGGGTCAGGTCGGCAGCCGTTATTTTATGAGTTGGAAGAATGTGTCTGGGAATGGATTGCTAACAGGAGAGCAAGCCATTGCGCTCTGGTTGTGCGCAGGGCTGATATTAAAAAATTAAAGCATCGTCACACTGGATGGATAACTTCCTTTAACAACATGAAATGTCTCTAAGAAGATCAACAACAATGTTTAAGCTGGAAGACAATGAAGTTGTTAAATGTGCACTTGCACTTAGCTTTTTGTTGATGGCATCAACTTTTCGAAATACCAAATCTCCAAGATGATTGCTATGGATGAGACCACGGTATTTCTAGGCCAAGGAGCTCCAATGAAGGTGCACCACAAGGCTTCCTCAACAATTTACGTTCCTTCTACCAATTACGATAGTGCATGTGTTACCTGTATTTTGGTGATTCGTCTAGATGGCAAGAAAGTATCACCATTTATCATCACTAAAGGTAAAAAAGTAAAAACGCGTTTCAGGAATTTTTGTCCTTAAAAGTGAAAAAGCCTGGTGCACCCAGGCAGTTATAAGAAAGTGGGTCGATTTTATGTAGCCACCACTGTTGAGGACTCGAAATAGAAGTTTACTAGTTTGATATTCAGCCAGTATTCACCCCGCTAAAGACATGAAAAACTTTCTTGCTCAGAGGAAGATTGATCAAATAATGATTCCGGCAGAATGACTGGCTATCTCCAGACACTTGACATTGCATTAAACAAGCCATTCAAGGATCATTTGCGGATGGAAATCAATGAATATATTGAAAACAGAATGATGAGAAATCAACGAGGTAATTTTGTAAAGCCAGGCTTACAGGAAGTAGTGAATTGGCTAAAAAATGCATGGGACAAAATAACTGACAGTTGTGTTTCCAATGGACTACGAACAGGCTACTTAGACAAGAAGTATTCATTTAACTATATTACATAGACATGACAGATTCGGACCGGTGATTCTACAGGAAATGTATTTGGAAGAAAATCAGAGCGGAATTCAAAATTTGATAATTTAAGATGATGTTCCAGAAGAAAATGACATGACTCATAATTGTAATTGAATAAATTTAAATTTCTGTATATGAATAAATATTAAACAAAAATATATAAATCTACTTTTTGGAATATAAGCCCTCCCCCGAAAATATTTAATGAAAATAAATATTTAATTTATGAAGTATTTTAGACCTAAAAAGAAAGTAAGATAGTGTCTTATTTTTGGAAAAAGACGGTATATATCTTGGAGTACCTAGTACAATGGTGTCCTCTAGTGCAGCGGTGCGCAAACCGTAGGTCGCGACCGTTCGGGGGGGTCGCGAAAGAAATTTTCGGGGTCGCCTATATCAAATCAAAAATTTATTTACCAGTAAAATATTGAAATTTAATTTAATTAGTATTTATAAAAATAAAACTTAATTTTTTGCGAAAACAATTGTCTGTTTTAAAATCTAATCAGAGGCGTAGTGTTAGGTGTAATGTTTTTGGCGCCCTTGAGAAATAAGTAGAATTATAAATTAAAATTAAACGGGATCCACAAATTTAATTTAGGAATTAAATTTATTACGAGTCAATTCTGAATTACAAATTCAAATATTAGAAAAACCTACAATTATTATATTACTATTTTACAACCGCGTTCGTAAACCTTATGTGATGCCATTTTTTTTTTCTTAAGTATTATCGCAGGCACTGTGGCAGCACTTGTAAGAGGCTCCGCACACAAAAGTATATACTGCACACACCAATGCGTTAAATGGATTAAATGCGTATTTAGTTAATTTTTCATTCCAGTTCATCAACTTTTATTTCAGAAGGAAATCTTTAAGTTGTATCGAATATGTTGTTTCTATTTGTGTTTTTGTATTATGTTATTGTTCCAATTCAATTTTATAATGTGTTTTATCGTGAACTTAATTATTTTACATTTTTCTTGACACAGATATTTTATTAATGTATGGCTATTTATTAAATACGGATTTTATTTATTTTGCGTTGTTAATGGGGAAGAAAGTTCGATTTGTGTTATTTGCTCGAATAAATTAGCAAATGAAAATTTGAAACATATTAAATTAAGACATTTGGAATGTAAACATAAAGAATTTGCAAATAAATTGGAAACCTTTTTAAACTACGGGTTAAAAGTATGAAAAATCAAACAGTAAACTGTGTTTAGAAAACATATAAAACAATTCCTGATAAGTGTTTATATAAGCGGGCATTCTTAGAAGTTTCATATTTAAAAGAGAAAAATTTGAAACCACATGCAATTGGTGAATCCCTCATTCTTCCTTCAGGAATTAAAATGACATTAATTATGCATGGAGACAAATATGTTAACGATTTAAAAACAATACCATTATCAAAAGATACCGTTTCTCCTCGAATTTCCGCCATACACGTGGTATATAGAATCAGTTCTGTTAAATCTAATACCAAACTCTCCTGTGTTTGGTCTACAACTTGACGAAACTACTGACACTATTAAAATGTCGCAATTAGTTATTTATGTGAGATATGTTTTTAAGAAGACATATCGGAAGATTTTTTATAAACTTAGAAGGAAGGGCAAGTTAGAAGGAAGGAACGGAGAGAAAATATTTTAAATTATTAATAGATATTTTGAGGAAAATGACCTTACCTGGACAGAGCCGTAGCACACTGTGTTGCGGATTGCACTCAGGCCCTTCCTTCCCACTGGGCACTCTGGGCACGTGCCCAGGGCCTCGCGATCTATAGGGGCCCCCTAGTTTCTGCCAGAACACTAAACGATAATCTATATTCTTTACCTACAACGAAAAAATTTTATTTCGAAAATTTTATTTCGAAAAAATGACTGACTACAATACCTACTTGCTTATTAGCTTTTGCATTCGCGAAGCTACTCTACTCTTGCCCGAGCATGTTTAGATAAATGTAAATATATATAAAAATACAATTTAATGGCATACTAATTTACAGTGTAAACTGTATACACTGTTTTAAAGAAAAATCATCTGAGAACTAGTTTTTCATATAATTTTTGTGTCTCATCAAGAGTTATATGGTAAGCGCAAGTTTGAATTAATCAAACGTAATTAAGAAAGTACATAAAAATTGATTCAAAATGTGTTTACATTATGCTTAAAATTCATAATTTCGTCGATTATTCGCATGTTTTATCCAAAAATACCTTTAAAATAAACTCAAAATTTTATTAAGGAAACAAATATATTTGATAAAACATGTTATTGCGCACACTATCCATGGGAAATTTATGAGATAAGAATTATTTTACAAGACTTATTTTTCATATCAGAATTAGTGTAATCTCTCATGCAATAATACTTCATTATTTATAGTTATTTTTTGTAAATAAAATTAAAATATATTTGTTAAAATCATTTTTCGGATTATTAATTGTTCGGATTGTTGAGGTTTGAATTGGGAATTGAATAAATCGTCATTTTAAAACCTTTTGTTTTGTGCTAGCAACTATTTTCAGTGTAAAAATAAATACTGAATTTTAATATAAAATGTCGAAACGGTCATATCCTAGTGGATCTGAAAAAAAGAAAAAAGCTGTACAGCTTACAGAAGAAAGTAATTAAAAAGTTACTAAAATTAACGTCATATTTTACTACTGGAGAAACTTCTGTAATTAGCAATCAAATAATAAATCCTCCACATGTGAGTCGTGTCGATCACAAATTACAGAAATTTCAGAATCTTCATATTCTACACCAATTTCTAACAATTTTAGAAAATAGATAGCGACCGTCCCTATCACGAGAGTGCAACAACTTCGGTGACTTCACCAACATCGACAACTGTGGCAGTTGAACAACAACAGTTTTCCAACCCAGAAGACACATCACACGACCCGAAAAAAATCGCGAAACTGATTCGCAAGGGACCTGAATATTTTCAAAATAAAGATTTTTACTTTTCCCAGACATCTAGAACCTACAAAGATGGTAATAAATCAGTAACTATGTATTTCAACAAAGCATTATTTATTCGCAAATTAAAGAACAATGAAAGCGTCGAAAGAAAATGATTGCTGTACTCGGCTTCCAAAAACTCTGTATTTTGTTTTGCATTCTGCTTATTTTAATCTTCTGGTATAAATCTATGCTCTCCGAGTTTACATCCACTAGATGATGATTGGTAGCACATTAATCACATAATTTTAACACTTTAAAATAGCCCAGCACATAGGCAATCTATTTATAGCTACAGTTATCTGGCACCAAGTAAAGCAGTCAGTAGAGTAGATATAGACTTATTATCTCAACATCAAAAAGTACTGGAGAAATGTACTTAAACGTATTTCAGCTGTTGTCAAATTTTTTGCATTAAGGGGGCTTCCGTTTTGCGGCGATAATGAAATTCTAGGATCTCCCAACAATGCAAATAATTTTTTGAGGATGTGTGAAGTTATTGAGTGAATTTGATCCATTTCTTGCAGATCACTTAAAAAATTGGAATTCAAGAAAAGGTAACATTTCTCATTTATCAGCGAATATCTGTAATGAGTTTACTGACGTAATACGAAAACATGTCCTGAAAAAAATTATAAATGCAGTTAAATTAGCAAAATATTTTTCATAAGCGTTAACAGTGCGCCCGATCTATCTCATATTGACCAGTTAACTTTTCTATTTCGATACGTAAAAGACAGTGTTCCTCTTGAAAGGTTTCTGAAATTTATGCCGATTAAAGAGCATAAATCTGAGTATTTAGCGGAGACCATCTTGAATTTTTAAAGAATCAAAATATTCCCTTACAAGATTGCAGAGGACAATGCTTCAAATATGTTGGTGAAGTATTCTCGTCTACAAGCTAATCAATCAATTAAGAAGAAATGTGAATTTTCCACCTTTCTACTATGTGCGGGACATTAAATTTGGTAGGGGTCCATTTATATATTCATCTCATATTTTATCAATGTCATTACTTTAATCTATTTATCATAATTATAGAATATTCTTCGGAAAGATTCTGTTTTCCAAAATTTTATTTTTTCCCGAATTTATAATAATCTCATTATCAAGTGCATACCATTGTTTTTGATCGTCATCCGGAAATCAGACACGTTGGATAAATTGCATTATATATATATATATATATATATATATATATATATATATATATATATATATATATTTGAAGTATCAATATTATTTTGATCTTCTGCCAATAGTTTTTTTACATGACTACTCCAAAGGATTTTGATCTTCTGCTAATAGTTTTTTTACATGACTACTCCAAAGGATTTTGTCTCCCAGGTATTGAGATTTTAATTTTCTTACTTTCGTCTTAACATGCTGATGTGCATCAATAATAGTTTAAGAAAACAACCTTCCTGTGGGTATTTGTACAAAGATGAAAGCTCTTCTAATATGACTTTGAGAGCAAACATTGCTACCCGATATTGAAAATCCGTCAGAATTTTTACTAACTTGACAATAGTCTTAATAACTTGACAATAGTCTATTAGAACATCGTAATTTTTGCACTTCAAATCTTCAAATTTTCGCATTTCATATTCGATCGGTGATACATTGTGTAAACAGTTCAGAGAAAATTTTTATGTTTTGCATAACAGGTACATTTTGCGGCTACCCCATTTTTCTTTTAAAGCATGACATTATCTCCAGTAAACATTATCATATTTTGATGTTTAAGTTATGTTCAACACGATTTTTTAAATTTTTTTTTACAAATGTACAATGTTCGACTTTCAAAATACCAACAAATACAGTTTTGTAATTTATATCATTATCACAATATTTAAAATCCAAAATTAGTACTTTTGTACCGAAATATCGGTGCTTTCGTCTACAATTAATGTATGGAAGGAATTTCTTCTTTAAAAACATTCTATTCCAGGATATTGTTTATACAATCGGTTAATTCAAAAGCATCATTTTGACTTCGCCAATTTTGTGGCAACTTAATTTTTCCTTCCATATGCTTATGGATCTTAGGAACGGAATTTATTGATACGTATTTGTTATTCAGTAAATACCAATATTACATTTTAGATTAATACATTAACTTTCTCAAAATCAGATTTTGACTGATCTTGTTTTTCTCTTTTTCCGTGACGTTATTCAGGTGTTCAGGTGTTGACGTTTCCATTAACATTTCTACATTTTTAAAATTAAGATTTTTTCAATATTCGTTATATATAGTTGTTATATATAATATTATATATATATATATATATATATATATATATATATATATATATATAATAATAATATATATATAATTAACCTCTATGCTCTTTTTGAATAATGTCTTTTTAAATACTCTATTTATATACTTAATATATTAATTAATCTTCTTTCTTCCGAAATTTCCCCAATTTCGAAGACAAAATCAACGTCTCGTAATTTAAGTGCGCGGAAACTTAATCTATCTGCACAGGTTTTAAAATATCACAACTGCTGCGCATCCGCGCAACTTAACGGGAACATTGGTTAAAACATAGTTTTTGAAGAAGTGATTAATGATTTCGCCCATCTCAAATCTGGAAGGGTACCAATCAAGGTCTTCAATCAACATAAAATTTTAAACAATGACCTGTGAATGCTAAGAGTTATTTTTGTAGATTATATAATCAATTTATTTAATGTAACTGTAAAGAAATATAAATAAATCTAGAACTTTGCTTATATACTTTCTGTATTCTAATAAAATAGTGGTCTGTCAAGGTCATAGGGTCCCCATTATCCTAATGTGCCCAGGGCTCCAAATAGGTTAAATGACGGCCCTGTTTTGATGGACGAATGGACGATGGTTTGAATATTAGACTCATTAAATTATGCTGCCCCTATATACTGCCCTTCAATACCAATATAATAAATAGTTGCTTACTAGATGGGGTCCTTCCCAGCGCGTGGAAGATGGCACTGATTACGCCTGTACCGAAAAAACAAACCCCCCCTCAACTTAGTCGTCTGAGGCCAATAAGTATTCTGCACTTTCGAAAATCTTAGAATTAATCATGAACAACCAAATAAAACAGCACTTGCCATACTTTAACATCTTACCTAAATTTCAATCAGGTTTTAGAGAAGGTTACAGTTGCACCACTGCGCTGTTGAAAGTCACTGATGACATCCTACTAGAATCCGATGCGGGATTAATAACAGCACTAGTACTTCTTGACTACAGCAAAGCCTTCGACACGCTCAATCATCAACTTTTACTTACTTCATTACATTAATTTCGGTCAGTCAGCCATAGATCTTTTAAGTAATTACTTCGTAGAGCGGTGCCAGGCGGTAAGATTAGAGTCTGGTATAGTCAAACTTCAAGGAGTCAGTGTCTGGTGTCCCTCAGGGGTCGATCTTATGGCCTATACGTTATGTTTACTATCTATACGGCCTCCATCATAAATAAGTTATCGTATTGAAAATATCATATGCACGCGGATGATACTCAACTGTACATTTCTTTCCCAGCCGAAGATTACCATGGTGCATTACTTAAACTAAATTGTGACCTGAATACACTATACAAATTGTCCCTTTCTCATGGGCTAATTTTAAATCCGTCTAAGTCAGCATCTTTGGGCCTTAAGGAAGTGTATTGAATTAGTGACCATTTTTAAACCTTCAATAAATAATCAGCCCATCGCATCTGTTTCTGAAGCGAAAAACCTAGGCATCACCCTTGATAATACTTTTAGATATAATAAATATGTGAGTCAACGTATTGCATACGACAATCTAAGGGTCATATATCATAATCGGGAGTTTTTATCTCAAAAAAATTCGCTGTGTGAAATGACAGTATTATCACAATTTTCTTATTGTTCTCTGTTACTACATCCATGCCTAGACCAAAGGACAAAAACTCGTATTCAACGGATTCAAAACTCGTGCTTACGGGTTATTTTTGGGCTACGCAAATTCGATAAAATAAGCCACAAACTGTATATTTAGAGTGGTTAAATATGGATGGATAACCGTCGCATAATGCAAAGTTATTCCTTATTTTATAATATTATCAAATATAAAACACCTGCTTATCTATTCGAAAAACTTTCATATAGATGTGACATTCATACCCTTAATACAATAAATCGTGGCCGCTTATCACCACCTGCTCATAAAACGAGTTTATTTGCAAGATCGTTTCATTATACAATTGCCAATCTTTTTAACAACCTTCCAGTTTTCTGCAACAACTTCGATTCGAAATCTAACTTTAAAAAATATATTTTCGCAGTTTTATATAATAAACCATCCCCATTACCTGTATCTCCGTGAGATGTTAACTGTACTTTTAATATATTAGCTATGTCGATAATTGATATTATCTTTATTAATTATATTTATATGTCTTTATTAATTATATTTATATGTCTTTATTAATTATATTTATATATCTTTATTAATTATATTATATATCTTTATTAATTTGATGTACTGAATTGTAATGGAGGAACAAGGTGTGCCTTGGCACAAATCTGAATTACATCTCATTTTTTCCTCTGAATCGGAATGTATTTTCTCTTTCTGTTATATATTTTTTGTTACTTCACTTTATATTTATCGTTCTGTCTAAAAGGCAAAAATAAAAATAAATATAAGAAAGCTTGAGTCATGCGCATATAAAGTGCAAAAATCGCCATGGATGTACGGAACTAAATCTGCTATGTAAAGTAGAATCAATGTCGGCCAAAACATACTTCCTTGCTGTGATAGTTTAGGTTAGTTAGTTTAGGTATAATGTCGACGAAAGCACACTTCCTTGAGGAACACCTGCTTTGATAGATAATTCTGCAGAAGAGCTAGAGCTCTTGAATGCGTTACTATAAGGAAATATTGGGTTCGTTCTTTTAGTTTCCTGCCTCCCCCATTATGCCCTATCTATATATTTTGTTTATTAATTGTCCATGTTCTATACCGGGGGTCGGCAATGCGCACATTGAAAGTCTTTGTGCGGCCCACCTAGCAAATTTTTTCGGTATGAACCATCTAAAATTTCGAGAATAGATGCAGAATATAAAGATATTGTGTACTTTTCTGAAGTAATCGCTTAGTCGTGGGAGAGTTTTGAAACGAATTTTTGAGTTGAAAGACAAGATTGAAATGTTTTTGACAGAAAAGGAAACAATATACCAGAGTTTCCTAATAATTTTTATATTCGATTAAAAAAAAAACTTTTTAAACTACATTACATTCGAAAACATCTGACTGTGCGGCCCGCTTAAAATTTGTTTTTAAAAATGGCCCGCCGTCAGAAAAAGGTTCCCGACCCCTGATCTATATAATCGAAAACCTTGCTCAGAGCACAGAAGATACCTATCTGGGAAATCTGCCTTTATCGACTTCTGCTAGTATTTTACTGTATTGCTGAAGCAGCTGTGGTTGTAGATTTGCTTTGAAAGGCATGCTGTCATCTTGGTCTCATCTCATCTGTGTCTTGAATTTCCTGCAGGCGACCAGCTGAATTGCTTATTTAGATGGTTGTAATCAATTACAGATTCTTCCTTGATATGTTTATTGTTTGTTTTAATTCCAAAACTGACAAAGATAGGAAAGTAGTTAGTAAAGATGTTATTATGTGTGAACGACTTTATATTATCCAAGTTAGATTTGATAAAAAGTTATCAATACATGTTCCACCAAAATCATTAGGTCTGATAATGCCATTAATAAAAATAAATTAGATAAGCCATACGTTTTCTGTCTAACATTTACTATCTTGTCTCTCGAATCTTGTGTGTATAATCTTCTCATACCTGTCCAACCTCATAAATATAGGATTATCTGGAATAAGGATGAAACATTAAGGTTTGGTATTTTTGTAGATTAATATGTCAGAGCCGCCTGAAACGTCGATTTTGCTGCCCCCACACAAAATATTTCTGAGTCATACAAACCTCCAGCCGGCCCTGATATTAGTAGCAAAAAAAAGACTATAAAATGATTTTTTTTTAATTGAAATTTACATCAAATATATGATAGTGTACTTAAATAATATACTCATTATATTTTTCTTTTCTATAAACTTTTCATTCAAGATAAATAAAACATATACAAACCCACTATAACTCGTCCTTCAGCCTTTCGTTTTTCCTTAAATTTCAAACAATTCCGACTACAAGAACAAAAATATTATATAGAAATTCGAGTCGGATTATTTAAATATATATTTTTTATAATAATATATGTTTTTCGTATTTTTCAGTGGAACTATAAAGCTTAAATATAGCAATGGCGTAACTTGGAAATATTCTTTTCTTTTTTACTGTTAACACAGCGACCAACAAATATATACACGAGTTTCGCTCTTCCCTGGCCAACAGAATAAAATATTTTTAATCACAAAATTATCCCCTTCTAGAAATAAAGTAAAGAAACGAATTAAAATAAGACTAAATAAAGTGAGTATTTGATGCGGGCGGCATTGTAAAGGACCCGTTTGCCGGACCATTCTGATGGATTAGACCTGGAGGAAATCTGCAAAAATGACAACAACTTAATAATTAAAAACAATTACTATATTTTAATAAGCAATATTCAAAACTATTAAATAAACTAATAAAAAGTTTTTCTTTTCCCAAAATTGTAATATCAATTTCATGTCGCCTTATTTTCTATTATCAACAATAATCATTATAATCATTTATTAAATATCAATAAAAGCATTAATATCTTACCCTTGTGGAGGGTATGGTCCATGGTATCCTGGTTCTTCTTGTCCCATGTGGGGTGGTGGAGGTCCATGCATGGGTAATCCGTGAGGAGCGCTCATGGGAGACATGTTCATGGGCGGGGGGTGGGCGCCAGAAGTGGGAGGCATGTGACCGGGAGGCGGTAAGTTGGGGGGAAGGGTGTTGTAGACGTTAGGGGGCATGGGGCCTTGAGGAGGGACGAATTGTCTGTCGTGGGGCATGGTCCCGTAACCCATCATCGGGGGCGCCATACTCTGTGGGGGCTGATGTGATAACGTACCATTGAAAATCTATAAAACAAACAAATGCAAAAATCCATTATCCATTTCTTTCACTAATCATTTCTTTGAAACTACCACAATCTATATTAAATTTGTTTCCTTAAAATCTCAATTGAAATAACTTAGTACAAGGCGAGTAGATTAACTACTTCTTTTATACTTACCATAGTATGAGAAGGTTGTGGTGGTTGGTAACCAAAGGGCATCTTATTAACAGGTAAACTAGTATATTGTGGTTCCCTCATTAAGGTGTGATAAAGATTTAGAGCCTCGACTAAATCCGAACTGAGCTGCGTTAATTGGGCGTGCTTTCTGTCGACTCTCTCTAATTCTTTATCTATTAGTCCGCCCATACTATTAACTTCTCCTACAATAAAATAATCATAATTAAAAACGGAATTATTGGAAGATTAACAACCTCACTTTCTAAACCTAACATTTCTTTGGTATCCGTCTCGGGATTCGTTGGATCTGCTTCGTGCAGTAAATGCAAAAGTCTGTCGATCTTGCTCTCATCAATCTCAATGTTTTCGGGTTCCTTGATTTCTTCTAATTGTTTGTCCAGGCTTTCGTCTAGCAGCACTAATTTCTTCTTCTTCTCTTGGACTGTAAATACAATTTTATATTTCTATAGAACGTGCAAATTATTTTTTACAAATTCTTACGTAATTGATCCGGGTCCATAGAAAGGTCAGCCGTGACAAAATTGGCGGGGAAAAGACCTTCTCCACGCTGATTGCTGCCCTTCCACCAATTTGGATCAGAATCATCAGTAACAAAAACTAAAAAGCAAAATATGTTAATTTTGTTATCAATTCAGAATACAGTCCTGTATGTCTAGTCTGCTACTTCTGTCTGTCTACTATTGTCTCTCTAGTTTTGTTTGTCTACATTTGTCTGTCTAGTCATGTCTCTATAATCTTGTCTATCTAGTTTAGTTTGTCCAGTTTTTCGAACGGGCTTCATTTAGTCTGTCTATTTTAACTTTATTAGTCTAGTTATTGCTGTTTCAGTGTAATTATAATGATGACTAGCTTATAATTAAAATGCTATGTTGTTGAAATATCCAATGTCAATTTTTATAAAGAATTTATGGAACATTATTTATTAGTGATAAATGGGAGTGTGCAAGCAATTAACAATAATTTATGGTGGGTGTTTTCGATATATCTAAAGTAAATTCGTGACTATCAAAACAAGACGACGCCATTCACCAATCCATTACGTAGCACGACCAAAACTAAATTAGATCGGAGCGTCTATTATTGACAAAAGGCTAAAAATATTCACACAACAGACTAAAAGTGATATCACGTTTATTTGAGGTCAAATATATCGATGTAAGAAAATAGTTTTATTTTAGAAGAAATGAGTTGTTACGAAATATTGTTTTTTAATAGCAGATTTGAAAGCATTGGGAAATACGTAAATCTATTAATTCTAGTTGAAAAAGGTGAAAACAATACCAGATCGATTCATACACTAGACAAGGAAACTTTCCACATGTTTAACGAAAACTAAATTTGTTTAGAGTTTGAAGATCAACAATTTTTGTAAGAAGTTGCAAATTTTCCTATAAATTTTTTCTTATTAAATTTGTTCAAGAATCAAAGTTCCTAAAGAGCCTACGGAAAACTACAAAATCAATCAAAAGTGGTGGCACAATTTCAAAACATGAGCGTTAAATTTTTTGGAAAAATGTTTCCAAATGTGTTAATACATAAATTTAAGAATTTTCAATTAAATTTTTTTGCTGAAACTTTGTTGAATTCCAAGATATTACTAAAATCCCAACTATTGAGATTTTTTCATATAAAATGTCGCAACAATTTGTTAAAAATATAGTGTAGGTCTAGAAGAAATTTGCTAAAACCGAAGGTATTTCACAAATACATAAAGTAAAATACATAAGCAAAACTGTGTTTGAGCACAGTTTCAAATCGTTACGTTAAAAAAGTCTACGAAAAATCCGAAAGCTTTTGATTAAGTTCTTAATTAAATGCACATTTTGAGTTTTTAAAGCGGTAATATTAAATAAATTGTAACAATAAAAATTTTCACGAATCTCGACGTAGGAGTTTAAAGGTACGTTTACATGTATGAGAACTTGTGTGAGGCATCCAGTCAATACAGAAATTTTGGAACATCACCTTATAGTTCATACATTTTGTATGAACTCATACATTTTGAGTGAGCGAAAAAAACTCACACATTTGACTTGTGTGAGGTCAATTATAAACTTGCGTGCATAGAAATCAGCCCACTGTAAACTTTTTTAATAAACTATTTATTTATTAACTTTTTTAATAGACTATTTATTTTTTTTAATAAACTTTTTTTTTACTATGTTTAAATTTATTACAATTTATTTCAATTTCTTGTTTAACATAGTAAAATTAACTCACGAAACAAATTAACTTCTAAAAGAAATATAGTTATTGACAATAATCTATTAACACTTGCCCTAATAAGATCTCTTTTACGATTAGGCATAGATCTAATCAAGTTCACTATTATTTCTTTTGGGATGTTAAGTCTAGGGACTGCAATCCGGATAACCGGATCCGGTAAACGTTTAGTGGTACCAATATACCGGATCCGGCCACCGGATCCGGCCACCGGATCCGGTGATGCTAATTTTTGGTAAAAAATCGCTCTGTTGCATGAGTAGTTACTTTAAATGAGTGGTGCAAGGGGCCATATTTTTTTCAAAAACTTTTCAAAACCAAAATTGATTGTGATAAAATGAAATTGTTATAAATAATGTATACTTAAAATAATTAGCGTATTTGCTGGTGTATAACGCGCACCTTTTTTCCAAAAATTTAGCCTCTAAAACATAGGTCCGCCCGCGTTATAGGCGCACAAAAATTAGGTTGAATTTTAGGGTGCGCCTTATGCACCGGCAAATACGGTATTTATAGTAAGTTGATTAAACTAAATAGATATTTGAATAGATATTATATTTCATTAGACGGATTCATCATGATGATGGTCATAAATATGAGAATAAGACTTGTTAGCATGCTCAAATACCTAATAGTTGTGATTTTAGTAGATTAAGTAAATTTTATTATATTAGATTTAATTCCATGGATCCGGCCGTATTGAAAATGACACCGGATTGCAATACCTATTTATGAGTATGTTGAGCAATAAGGCAGCGGAGGATCAATGACGATGAGGTTTAAATTTAACAAAATCAACATTTGTAAACTCTCTATTTTCTCTACTGCGAGACTATTTGGAGGAATTTTGAAAATCCAATAACCTAGAATTTCTCGAACTTATGCATCTCCTTTCGTCGATGATCATCTTGGTAAGTACATTTATCATCAACTAGTACTCCAGGTTCCTCTTCTATGGTGTTGAAACGCTCTCTTACTTCATCATCTATGAGAGACTTTATAGACTGCAAAATGTTCACTCCTGTCGACAAACATAATTGTGGACTTTGAATTTACTTGTAGCATTTGATGCGTTGAAGTAGTGTTTTCCACAAGACTGTCATTAGAGCGATCTCGTACGATTTTTTTTGCTAGACCTTTAGCCTCTGTTTTAGATATAGCCTTTTGTTATGGATCATCACCTATTTCAATCAAAGCACATTTAATATCTCTGTAACTTTTATACAATGCAAAAACCGCATCTGCGCGATCTGACCATCTTGTATCTGAAAGCTTTTTTTACTGTGCAAGCATTTTTGCAAAGGTATTTATCCACAATATTCCACCTATGCGTTGATGCAGAAAATCACACATATACAGATTGAATAAAATCAAAATATAAAGTCGCAGTAAGTGATGATTCTGCTGCAGTATTAGTAACCAAATTTAGACTATGACTGGCCGAAATATTTTTCCGACATATTAGATGCACTGTCGTAACTCTGTCCACAACATTTTTTAAGGTCTATTTACCACCTATTGAGATTTTCAGCAATGACTTCTTCCAAATTCCCTGAAGTATGAGAATAAATGACAATAAAGGGAAAAAAGCTCTTCTTGATTTGACCATCGGCAAGTAAGTATCTCAAAACTAAAGAAAGTTGATGGACGTGACTAATATCAGGTGTGGAATCAACAATCAAAGAAAAATATGTCGCACTTTTCACTTCCTCGATAAAGGTATTTCTTACTTTGTCACCCATTATATTAATAAATTCATGACACATTGCGTTTGACAAATAACTCACAGATCCTTGTCCTTGATTTCCATATTTATCTAGATGATTAGCTATAAAAGGGTCAAATTCAGCAAGATACACTAGACAACCAAAATAATTTCCTTTGCTTTCAAGATGTCCACGAAATGCCAATCCGAGAGTTGAAAGAAATTTAACAGTTGCAACCACTCTTTTGAGAACATTTCTCCAATACCGTATTTCATTTTCAATTTGTTTAACCATTTTGGTATCAATCCGACCTTCAATCTGTGAACGTTGAGAAAATGTACATGGAATACCTATGATCCTTTGAATTTTCATGCTCAGAAATATTGATATATTTTTTAAGTTGTGGTATTCTTGTAAAGAAAATAGTTTTTTTTTTTAGAAAACATTTTGCAAATGTGGCAATAAACACTAGAACTTGTTTCGCTAAAAATAAGCTATTCACGTTTTTCTTTTGAACCATTAGATTTAATTCTGTAAATTCTATCGCGATCCTTAACTAAAATTCCTGTTTTTACATGATGGCCAATATTTTTTGGTTTATCGTTTATAATTTGGTTCGGAATTCTTTCTGTTCGGATTTCTGGCCATATAGCTATGTCCAATAAATTATTATGCACTTTAAGGGATCGTTCCGCCTCGTCAGCTACATTTTTAATATTTGTAATAGATTCCTTCATACATGGAGTAGATGCAGTAGTTGTCTGATATTCACCTACTGCAATTAATTGGACTCTGATGACGACGTGGTTGAAGGGACATTATATAGAATAGTCAAGTCATTATATAGAACATTCTTTTGGTTTGAGTCCTCTGTAAGAGATCGTTCTGCCTCTTCAGCTACATTTTTAATATTTGTAATAGATTCCTTCATACCTGAAGTAGATGCAGTATTTGTCTGATCTTCATCTACTGCACCTATATTTGACTCGGATGACGACGTGAAAGAAACATGAACTACATTTTTTGAGGTTAAATTTTCTTTGGGCAAAGAAATGCTTCTAAAGATCTCCTATGTTGAACATTTATTTCTTCGTTGTTTCTTACACCTTGCTGCACTAGATCCGTAATGATGTTTCATGGTGTTCCTTAGTAAAAACAGTCATGCAATTTATTTAATTAATTAATTTTCAATAACAAATACAAAAAACAAAAACAATCCAATGATACTTACTTCTTTAGTTTTTTTTTTCTGAATATTTTTTTCACTATTAACCACCGCAAAGTGCCAATTTATTCACCTCCAAATAAGTTTAATTATTAGACGGAATTTAAGTTTAATTATTAACAGACTCACTGAAACACAAACTGTTTGCCACTTGTCAAATGTTGAATTGTATCTAAATTTAGCTCTGCGCTACCGGTGTCGCACCCCGCCCCCAAGCTTTTTGCCGCCAACAGCCAAAAGTTGGTTTGACCTTGCTTAGTTAGCAATTTATGGCCCCCAAAAATCGGAGGCCCTAGGCGCGCGCCTATGCCTAAAAGTGCCACTGGTTATAAGCGCACAAAAAGTAGGTTGAATTTTAGGGTGCGCCCTATGCACCGACAAATACGGTATTTATAGTAAGTTGGTTAAACTAAATAGACATTTGAATAGATATTATATTTCATTAGACGGATTCATCATGATGTCTGTCATAAATATATGAATAAGACTTGTTAGCATGCTCAAATACCTAATAGTTGTGATCTCAGTAAATTAAGTCACTTTTCTTCTACTGTAACAATAAGTTCTGGGATCGAGGTTGGGACACCAAGTCTAGCTCGAATTCTTCGTGCAAGCTCATCCCATAAATGTTCTATCGGATTTAGGTCGGGACTGCATGCTTACCACTCCATAACTCGAAAATCGATCACTGTAATGTAATCTAGCAAGATTCTTGCATTGTGCGGCTTCGCATTGTCATGCATAGAGATTCTTCAATGTTGTCGACGTACGGTAAATGAACTGCTAAAATCTCCTCGATGTACCTAGCATCCGTTAAACCTCCACTCCCACGGGCGCCCCTAATGATGAAAGCAGGGTCGGCTCGTGCTCCCATATAAATTGCACCCCAGATCGCTCTTCAATGCAGCATTCTTCAAATCGCACTCTTTGCCTCCGGTACACTTTTCTTCTTCGCTACCATAGAGGTACCTGAGGAAAGAACAGTGTTCCACCCCCCACACACCCCCATTGTTCCAACGTCCAATTTAAATGATTCCTTACAAAAGGTAGGGGTGCTTGACGATGAGCCGGGGTAAATTTTTGACAAACAGCGGGTGTATTAGGGGTCAAGTGACCTATCATGCAGTATCCTGCAGTCTTCGTCTTAATGTCTACTGACAAATAGCCACTCTTCGTACTTCACGGAGCTGTTGTTGCAATTGAACAGCATTAAGGTGACAATTAATGATGTTGACACAATAAAGCGGTCATCCCGAGCCGTTCTAAATCATTGTTTATACCAGGTCGTCTATGAAAGGATCCAGTCTCGTTGGAACGTTGGAACACTCTTCGAACCGCTGCGCGTGTCATACCAGTTGTAATACTACTTGCAAACGACATAGTGAAGTCGTGTATTCAAAAAATATCAAATGATATTGAAGAACTTGTTATTGGCAGGATAAAATGTAGTCCATATTTTAAGGTACAATGTGATGAATCTACGGACGAGGGACGATTCACAATGTTGTCAATTACTAGGATTTCTTCGATTTTTTAATGATGACGGTAAAACGAATAGAGGAGTATTTTTTTAAGAACTGAAAACGACGACGATGTTGGATTTCGAAGTCAATATTTGCGAAGTCAATATTTGGAGAAACAACATTTTCGCTCCGATCTTGCAGTGTTGATAAAAACAAAAAAGTAATCTGCAATTACAACGCACTGCGTTATTCCGCCTGCGTTATTTTGCAAGCATTGACTGCAAAAACGCTCCCTGAATGATTTGCTATTGCGATGAAAACAACTATAAAAGTAGTCAACTTTATTAAAAAATGTGCCGTCTCTTCAAAAATTGTGTCCTGCACACGAAACATTCTTCCAAAGGAAACATGCTGTCGAGGTTGTGCGAACCGAGAGATGAAGAACAAATATTCTTAACTAACAAGGAGAATAAAAAGTTCCTGGATCAGTTGTCTGAGTCAAAATTTCAAATCCGTTTTAATTATTTGGTCATTTTTTTCGAACAACTAAATAAATTGAACCTTCAGCTGCATGGGTCAGGAAAGTTGTAAGGCACGAGCAATATACTTGCATATGAAGATAAAATCAATGCGTTTATCACTAAAATCTAGCTATGGATCAACAAAGTCTAAAGAAAAAACTTTACTGCATTTGATACGCTGCATCAAATTGTTGACGGACAGTAAGCTGAGAAAAGGAGAAATACAAAAGAACACTACATTTGATAAACTTAAAAAGTGAATTCACTCGCTATTTTCCTGACTGCGAGAACAACGGAAACTGATCCGCAAATTTTCATTGTCGACGTTTTTGAGGTTCCTACTGAATATCAAGAAGTAATTGAAATAGCAAACGATAGTACAATAGCACACGATAGTCATGCATAAGGATAAATTCTCCTTTAATGTAGTCGATGTAAGGTACCACATGAACTGCTAAAATATCCTCGGAAGAGGAGGTTTAGCGGGCGCTAAGCGGGTTTAGCGGGATCTCTCTTCCGTGACCACGGGCGCCCCTAATCATGAAAGCAGGGTCGGTTCGTGCTCCCATAAATATTGCACCCTAGATCATACAGGAACCACCTCCATAAGCAGTCCGTCCTTCAATGCAGCATTCTGCAAATCGCTCTCTTATTCTCCGGTACACTTTTTTTCTTCGCTACCATATATGTATTTGGACTTAACTGAGAAAAGAACAGACCCTCATTGTTCCAACGTCCAATTTAAATGATCCCTTGCAAAACTCAGACGTGCTTGACGATGGACAGTAAGTTGTTGACAAACTGCAGATGTCCTAGGGGTTAAGTTACTTTCCTGCAGTCTTCTTCTTACTATCCATTGACTAATAGCCAATCTTCGTACTTCACGGAGCTGTTATTGCAGTGGAACAGCATTAAGGTAAAGATTTCTTTATGTTGACACAATAAAGCGGTCATTCCGAGTCGCGCTAAATCTCCTTTTGTCTGTAGCAGGTCGTCTATTAAATGATCCAGTCTCCCCATAACGTTGGAACACTCTTCGAACCGCGGCGCGTGTCATATCCAGTTGTCGAGCAAAAGCTCGCTGGCTAAGAACATTTTCGATTAGAACAAAAAGCTGGGCTGCTTTTTTCAGTGTAGTATGCAATAAGCCGACTACTCACGGTCAGTTGAACTGACGTACATCCAAAAACTGATCGTGAGTGCGAAATCTTAAGGTCCTTTCATACACACCAGTCACGTCACGTTTCCGTTCCGTCAGTTCCGAGAAGTATCAGTCACCAAAAATATGTTTTCTTGGTAGTCAAATAGCGCTGTATACACTGAGCCGGCGCAGTCACGAATCGGTGATGATAAGAAGTTAATTAAATGTGTTCGAAAATACCCTGTACTCTACGACTTATCAAATATTAAATATATGGATACTGTTATCAAAAACGGAATTTGGAAGTTAAAACAGAATGTTAAAACAGTTTTCAGCCATTCTGTAATACAGAAAAAAAATTGTTTCGTCGTCGATCAATTCTTTAAATCATGTGATAAATTCTCCTTCTGTTGCTCTGTTATCACATGCCTCGTGAATCCATTTTCGTTTTTTCTTCTGTTGATTTTCCTCTTCTTCGTCCAAAATTAATGCTATCACAGCCAAGTCGTTCACCGAAATCGCTATAACAAATATAGGTACACTCGAGGGCACACCTGACAAAAATGACTGAATACGGTTTGAAACCCCTGACGGATAGATGTGAATACAGCCGCTATTTTGACAGACTGGATGGCGACGGTTCTAATTCGGAACGTTGACTGAAATGTCACTTGACCGATGTGAAAGGACCTTAAAGGTAGGCGTCCACATTTTCGCATCGTGCGTATCGGACGCATCAAACGGATTATATTTTTACAATGCGACTTTTGATTTTTACAACTACCAGCAAATACCATATTCCGTATGACGTCATCGGCACGCATCGTAAAAGTTGCCCCTCGGGGCATCGCCATTGCCGACGGGTAGATTCGTGCGATCCGTGCAGATCAGAGGACGCATTTGTATTACCTTCTATAGAAAGAATACTACGATCCGTTTGATGCGATGCGTCCGATACGTACGATGCGAAAATGTGGACGCCTACCTTCAATCCGCTAGCTTCAGTTCGTTTTCATCACGCCAAACTGACCGCGCGCTTAGTCAGTCGTAGTTTAAACGCCATGGCGTCAGGACGGACAATAACTGAAGAATCTATAGAAAAATACCTTGAAAAGTAGCTTGAAATATGTAGATTCCGTCCATTCTCAAATAGTTACACTCGGTCACTCGGTTCCGGTGATTACTCATTTAATAAATTAAAATGATATAATTGATATCTCTATATATCATATAGAGATATATTGATTAAATGGCAACAAGCAGCGGCCGTCATAAGTAGAATGAATATCCTTTTCAGAATCCGAATCCATTTTTTTACTATTAATTTTTTCAGCCGATTTTCATCCACTCCTAGACATGGCCTCTCCGCTTCTCTTCCACGTCTCTCGATCTTGTGCCTTCTGGTACCACCTGCGGCCAATTTTATGTCATCTAGTCACCTTCTTTGCGGTCGACCTCTACTTTTAGTTGTTCTTGGAGGCCATTGTGTGGTTTTTAGCGTCCATTTGTCATTATTCTGCCTTACATGACCTACCCAGCTCCATTTTAACTTGGCTAAACTCTCTACTATTTCGGTTACTCTTGACCTCTCTCACTGTTTCGTTCCTGATTCTGTCCTTCAGTGATATTCCCAGCATCGCGCCTTCCATAGCCCTTTGTGTCATTCTTAGTCGGTTGGAACTGTTTTTGTGAGGCTCATTGTTTCGAACTCCTACGTCGCTACATGTAGAACGCACATGTTGTATACTTTGCTCTTGAGATATATTGGTATGTTCTCGTTTTATAAGATGTGCCGGAGTTAGCCAAACGCTGTCCATTTAAGTCCGATTCGCCTGGTGACTTCGGCCCGTCTGGTTTCCCTTCCCTAACATCATAGTGTGCCCAAGATAGGTATATTGTTGCACGCACTCTATGATATTGTTGTCTATGCAAATGTGGGGGTCGCAAGGGCTCATAATCTTGGTCTTGCTTAGATTCATTTTAAGCCCAAGGCTTAAAATCCCAATGCTTTTTTTTAATTATGCGGTGAGAAATTGGCTAGCCAGATACAGCACGCGACCCCGACAATAGAGAAATGAAGGTCGGTTTTAAGCCAGTGAGTGGGGAAATCGTTTTGGCTTACATCCATTTCAACTGACCAGCTTAACTGACCGTGAGTGGCACGCTTTAAACTAACACCCTTGAAAACTAATCAAATTATTAAAAAATGAATACTGTGAAATTTTCAATTGCAAAAGCAATAATTACAATTTTTCACAAATTTGTTATCTTCGTTATAACCACCACATAAATACGTTCGTTTTTGTTTACCGGTTGCAACGCCTATAAACGATAGGCGTTTGTGATAAATTTAAACTCATATTAAAGCATATTAAATTATCTTTCAAACGGCATATTTCTTTATTTCGTCTCATAAATTGTCAAAAGTTTACAGTGTGCCGATTTCTATTTCACGCAAGTTTAGTTGAGTTGTTTTGATCAGCTATTTATTGAAATTGTTTACCTATTCAAAGTGTTGTAATTAATGTAATAATTATTTATTTATATATACCGCGGACAGGCCAACAAGGACCACGCAAATATCATTTCTTTGTAGGTCTAGTTTCCTTCTTTCTGTTCCAGAAGTCTTTCATCCTGGTCGACTGCGCAGCTCTTCTTTCGGCAGTCCATTCTCCTCTGATGAGATTCTTCTTCTCCCCGACAAGAATTTTGAGGCCAAAATCTTTTTTTCTGTACTCTATTCGGTTTAGACAGTCTTTTTCAGTAATTTGGAATTTTTGAAGTTCTTCCTTCATTTGTTTTACACAGCCCCCTTGCCCTTTATAGTTCCAGATTTTATCAAAAATTTGTTTGTTTAACCTTCAGCAATCCATGCGGACCATATGTCCGTAGAACTGAAGTCGCCGTTTTCTGATCATCACTTCAAGGTTGTCAATTTTACTATAAATGCCTGCATTGGATGTCAGTCTATAACCTTCCTGTGTTTTCCTAGGTCCATAAATTCTTCTTAAAATTCTGCTTTCTATCTTGAGAAAATTCTCCATTCCGGATATATTTGTAGTTTCCATATCGTATAAGATGACTGGTCTAACAGCTGTATTAAAATGTCGTAATTTTGCATTGATAGACAGGTTCTTTTTATTGTATATATTTTTTGTACAAAAAGTTAATCTTTCCAATTTCCCTTTTTTGTTCTCAATTGCCAATTTATCCGTTCCATTGCTACTAATTATTTCTGGAAGATATTTAAATCGGTCAGTGTTTAAATCATTTTCTTAGTATATTTCTGATCACTTGTCATCATCATCTCTGTTTTTACCAACGAAATCTGTAAGCCCGATTTTTCTGCCGTTTATTTTAACTGATTAATTTGGTTAATAGCTTCTTGTTGTAATTCAGCAAACAGCTAAATGTCATCGGCAAATGCTAAACCTTTGACTTTGAGGTTCCGATTCTTTCTACCAATTTTAGCACTTAAATCGTTCTTCTCCCAAAACGTCCTCATGACTTTATTCAAGACCAAATTGAAAAGCAGTGGTGACTGTCCCCTTGTCTTAGCCCTGTTTTAACCTCGAAGGGTTCGCTAACTTCACTTAAAAAATTGACTCTGGAAATCGTATTAGTTAACGTAAGTTTTATTAAATTTATGGTTTTTTGATCAACTTGGTATTCCTTCAATGTGTCAAAAACAGTATCCCTATCCACTGAATCATACGCTTACTGAAAATCAACGAATGAGATAAAGATATTCTTTGGCCTGTTCGAATATTTTAATATCAATTTTAAACTAAGAATTTGTTCTGCACAAGATCTATTCCTTCTGAAACCACCTTGGAACTCACCAAGCTGTGGTTCGATCTGTGGTTCAAGTCTGATTAGAAGTAATTTGGCAAATATTTTATAAGTGACAGACAACAATGAGATACCCCTAAAACTATTGACATCAATTTTTGAGCCTTTTTTATGTAGTTGATGAATTAAGGCGGTTAACCAGTCTTCTGGAATTGCTTCCTCAATCCAAATTTTGTGAAATAGATTTGTCGTCGCTATTAAAAATTCATCATCTACAAGTTTCCATATCTCTGTAATTATCCCATCCTCGCCTGAGACTTTATTATTTTTAAGTGAGTTGATAATACCTTTAACTTCGATTACACCTGGTGGCGTAGAGTCAGAATTTTGTTTTGTAAATTTGAAACTCAACTTGTATGTCGGTTTTGGACAGTTTAACTTTAACTTCTCAAAATACGCAGCCAGGATATCACAATTTTCCTTGCTGTTTAATGTTAGCGTACCATCTTCTCTTTTGAAGTTTAAACTCGGCGATGAATATCCAGTGATTTCATTCTTAAATGCTCTATAAAATAATCGTGTGTCATTTTTCTTAAAATTGTCGTCCATTTCCATTATTTGGTCCTTCATATATTTTCTTCTAATCGTCCTTAAAGTCTGGTGGGTCATTTTCCTTAATCTTTGTACTTCCCCTAAATTTTCTGGAGTCTTGTTCCCGTTCCACTTGTGCCAAGCACAATGTCTTTCTTTGATCACTCTTTCACATTGTTCATTCCACCAAGCATGTTTCCTATAAAAGTTCAACGGTGCAATTTCCTGAGCTGGTTCAAGAAGGTTATTAATAATATCATTCCAATTGTTGAAAAAAATTGTTGTAATATAAACCAGAATTAAACAGCTGCTTTATAAGAACGTTTCCTTTGCCAGAGGTTGTGTATCAATTACGCGAAAAAATGTAACTGACAATTACAATGAATACAGTTTAAATGATTAGCAAAACCTTTAAATCAACTAAAACAGATTGATTTGTTTATGAACTTATTGAAGAAGTGTAAACGCTGCCACGTTTAACAAAATATTTCATGACTGCATGCGCACATTTGTTGTTGTATTACTTACACGTTGTTGTTGTATTATTTACTCACACTTTTCTCACTCAAGTTCTCATATATGTATTACCAGTGTAAACGTACCTTTATATTAATTAAACTACAAAAATGCATATTAAAGTGCAATATTTACAAAAATTGCAATATTAAGTACAAGAATTGCACTGCAACAGATAAATATGTCATTGTAATACATTCTAAACTTGACACATAAACTATTTAAAAAGTAAATAAACTAGTTTCAAACGAAAAAACTAGTGCAAATAGAACGATAGACATGTTGTTTACCTGAACAAGTAAAACAAACTTAAATCAACAAAACATGATTTTAAATATAAGTCAACACTATTTAAAATTGACCGATTTTTCAAAAACTAGAAAATAAATCAAACATTTGCGATACAAAGAAAATATTTTTAAATACATACTTATTTCTCCACTGCTAAAGGTCAACTCGTTGTCCTCGGCCGCTTCGAAGTCGTAAAGCGCCCGAACCTTTCGAGGATCCTTGACGGGGGCAGCCGCCGCCGCCGCCATGGCTATATTCGTCGAGGGATATAAGGAAGTTGAAGCTGCCGTCGCCGTGTTTCTGGGAGATCCAGAATTCTCCTTCAAAGAAAGCTCGATCGCTTTCGCTATTTGATCCTCTTCCTCTTGAGATTGTACCACGTTCGGATCTTTACTAAACGTTGTTTTCGTTGTTTTCGGAGCCTTTAATAACAATAACAAAACATAAAAAAACACTTGAGAGTTTGTAATTCAAGAGATCACAGTGATGCATCGTTTAAGACATAAAGCCAAATAAGATTAAATTAAATGAACTCAATATTAAAAAATCTAAGTCCATTGACTTTTGCATAAATATAGCAAAACATGCTGATAAGAACAATTAAAAACAAATATTATCTCTGAATAATAAGCGGCAGGTAGTTTTATTCAAATTTACCTCGTCGGGTATGTAGCCTCGATTCTTCAACTTCATGTACAGCGAAGGAATTAGGTTCAGTTGCTCGTCGTTTTTGAATTCGCCCTCGGCCCACCGTTTCAGCGCGGATTTCAGCGCTAGGGCAGCGGTGATGTGCAGTTTCTTCAGCAGTTTGCAGAACTCGTTTTCGAACTCTCTCGACGCGACTTCCTTGTGGAAATTTTTACCGCAGTTTTTCACACACGCATCCAACAACTGTGAAACACAATAACTAATAGAAATTGATGATGAACAATCGATTAGCAGCATTCAGGTCATAACATAAAATCCGACGGGAAATGATTATATTAATTGAAAAATAATGTAATAGAAACTTTTTTTTTTAGAAACGTTTTAAATTAATTAAATAAGGAAATATTAAACACTTGAGATAAATTTCATCTCCTTAAGTTAATTATTTCCATTGAGAATTTTTATGTAAATATATAAATTTATATAAATTGTATAAATTGTAAATATTTACTGTGACTGCTTTTTCTTGTATATGCGGGTCGGTATTGTTCATGCGTTTCAAAATGGCCTTCAGATAATCCTTAGACTCCTGCGTGGACTTTCCGGCCTTGTCGCAGACTTCCATAATACTGCCCCATTCTTCTGAAGCAATTTTTTCATTCGTCGCCTTTTCTGTATTCAAACAAATACGTTGTTTTATAAAGGACAGAATTTTGAAAATTATTTTAATTAAAAACTGAAATTATTCTGATTCGATTCGCCACATTGCGGATGAAAATTTGACCGCGGGCCGCATTAAAACAAATGAATCATTTTGTTCCTAGAAGCGGACAATTATACACTGCTTGTAAATAGAAATATTTTTAAAGAACACGGGCAAATGTGCAGTGTCTATAAAATAGTGGCAGGTAGATAATAGAGTAAATATCAGGTCTGGTGAATATAATAAGCATATCATGCCATGCTTTCGGTATTTTTTCTAGATTTGTTAATGTAGGATTACAAAGTAAGATTAAATCATACATTGTGGGTACTCACAGGCCTGGTCTACATATACCTAAACTGGAACCAAATTCGACGAAAATAGACTAGACTATTTTCCACAGGATTAGACACGATTTGGTAATACTAGACACAAACACGACGATTATACAGGACAATATACTGGACTGGCCAAAACAAGACAAAACTAGGCAAAACTAGACAGGACAAACAGGCAACAGCAAACAATACCAGATACGATTAGACAAATGACAAAATACATGACCACAACAAGATAAGACCAGACAAGCCCAGACAAGACTAGACAAGGTCGTACAAGTGCGGGGAAGACCAGAAAAGAAAAGACAAGACCAGACAAAACCAAACAAGACCAGACATCAATAGATAAAACCAGACCAGACCAAGGCCTGCTAAAAACAATATGTATGACATAGTCACGCTTTCGGGATTGTTGGTAGCTTAGTTTATATTAGATTACAAATTAAAATTAATAATTAATAATCATTCATTGTGGGTACTATTGTACAGATAAATTTGTAATTTCTTTCTAAGCAAGTAATAGTTTGGCATGCCACCATCATAAAACCAACTCAGATTTTTTGGTTTTCATTATACACTGATATATTTCCAAATATAATACCAACATATTACAGCGGAACACAGCTTGAATATATAAATACATTCAACCTTTCCGACTCTATAATATTCTTAAGTCTTTTTAAATGTCTTTAATATAAGTGTTTTCCATTTTATCATTCATAAGAGCAAAGCTGCACTGATGAGAGACAGATTCACTTTTGGTTAAAGAGAAACATCTGATCTTAAAAAAAAATGTTATTTATGTAGTGTCTTGTTTTAGTGTCCCGGAAGTGAACTGAGTCCTAGTGAATAACAAACATAACGAACACAAATATCTGTTGTCTTTCAACATGAGATTTGTTTTATAGTCTTAAAAAGACTTGAGAATATTATTGTGATTCGGAAAAGTTGAATATATTTATATATTCAAGCTGTGTTCCGCTGTAATAAGTTGGTATGATTGTTTATGTAATTAGTTTGGTTTCACCCTATATTTAATTCATATGAATTATAATAATTTATAAAATACTTCGCGGGCAGCATAAAAAGTTGAAGCGGGTCACATACAGCCCGCGGGCCGACATTGGCTCGTGTTACATAATATCAAAACGCATTACGCATTACATTTTATTTTCTTCAACTTCCTGCACTCTTGGTCTTTAACTTTTTTATACGAGGGTTGGGGTCATAAGTCATGGCAACTTTTTTTTTTCTTGTAGATATGTGAACGGATCACAAACGTATGTGTCGTGTGGAAGTTATGTATGCATGCAGAACAACAGATGGTTCTGTGATAGCTGGTAGTAGCGCAGCGAGGGCCCTGAAATCAGTCAGTTGGTGATTGTCGTGCGAGATGGAATCCTTCCCCAGTCAAATTGATGGTGATCGTCGCGTATGACGTCAGGGGTGTCATTGTTTGCCACTTTGTTCCTCATGCAACAGTGTCCGCACAGTACTACAGGGACTTCCTGGTGCGACAGTTATGACGTAGCGTTCGGGATAAACGTACGGATCTTGTGGACAGTGCAATAATCCTGCACGACAATGCAAGACCACATAAAGCAGAGTGTTTACGGCAGTTACTCCCACGTTGGGGATGGGAAGAATTGGAGCACCCACCGTACTCTCCTGACCTTTCGCCCTGTGACTTTGATGTCATTCCCAAGATTAAGGAACCAATACTTGGTAGGCGGTTTGCAACACGAGAGGACATTGCTAATGCTGTGCGCCAACAGATGACCCGATTCACACATAGTGCGGCAAATGATGAGGCTGATGGTATTTTGGACCTCCCACATCGTTGGCAGCGAGTGGTGACACTAGCAGGGGACTACATTGAGGGTCTTTAGGCCCAGGTTTGTCATGACAACTTTATGTGTACTGTGTTATCATTCTATTGCACGGTGTCCATTTTGTCCTGTATACTACCGTAATATATTAGCGTGTTACGATATTTCAGTGCTATTCATTGTCCACACATGTAGTTAAGACCTTGTCCTTTCGTCTGTATATGTTACATTTTCCAACCGGACTGGTATCTTCAAGAAAAAGAAATAGTTGCCATGACTTTTGCCTCAACCCTGGTATATGTTTAGATTCCTATCAAAATTAAAATAAATTTATTTCCTTACTCAAGCACATAGCCAAAAGAAATATATCAATAACAAGTTAATATAATACAGATACTGAACTAAACAGCTGAGAACAACTGAAGAAGACTCTTGTCAAGGCGGCCATTGAACTCGCCCCTCTCGCTAGAAGAAGGAAGCATCCGTGGTGGACTGAAGACTGTGACAATGCAATAGCCCAAAGACAGACAGCCTGGGTGAAGTGGATTTCTAAGAATAACTCCAGAGATTTCTTTGGAACCTTCAAGAAGACACTCAGAAAATTCGCTCTGCCAAGCCTCCACTTCAGAGACTATCAAGTCAAACTGACCTATAACGACAAGGACAACTGCCACCTTTTGGCTCGGTAAAAATCTACTCAACTGTGACCCACCCAGCGAAGACTTCGACTATAAACAAACCACACCAAACCCGGACTCGCTGCCCACTTCATTGGAAAAAGTTGTCCAGATCATTCAACTTCTTAAGGATCATAAGGCAGCTGGAGAAGCCTATATCGTTGCTGAACTGTGGAAAAGTGCTGGAAACAATGCCGTGCGCAAGCTAACCGAGATCATCAAGGACATCAGAGAAATTACCACCCGATTCTGCTCTGATCCAACTGCTTCACAAAAAGGGAGATTTTACTGATCTAAACAACTACCGCGGAATTTCTCTCGTCCCGGTAACATACAAGATTCCCTCTAAGGCGTTACAAACAATGGCAGAAAATCAGCTGGATAGTCAACTGGGAGAATACTAGGGGGGGCTTCAGGAAGACACGATCCTGTGTTGAAAAGATCCTCAATCTTAAAACTGTACTTGCATACTGCAAGATGAGAAACTGCAAGGTGGTCGTCACCTTGATTTTAGGAAGGCCTACGATTCCATTGATGGAGAAACGCTTAACAAAATACTCCAGGCACTAGGGCTAGGCCTAGAACAAAACTCGCAGACTCATCCTAGAAACTTTGACTAACAACCCATTCCAAGGCTAAATTTAGAGGCGAGATTTCAGAAAGCTTCGAAACAAAAACTGAAGTGAGACAAGGAGATGGACTTTTCCCACTTCTCTACAACTGTGTCCTTGAAAAGGTTATGAGAGAATGGCGCAAGGAACTGATCAATTTGGGTGCTCAGAGTGGTATCTACCTGGGACGTAAGAACGATGAACTGGTGGTAGATTACCTGGCCTTTGCAGATGATATGGCACTGTATACTGATTCTCTTGAGATGGCAACAATGCAGGTAAATTGCCTCAGAAAACAGGCTGCCAAAGTGGGTCTTCAAGTGTAACTGGAGAAAACAAAATGTTTCACCAACATCAGAGAAGCAAACAGGGAGATGTTACTAGAGCAGGGAAACGTCAAGAGGACTGAGAAATTCAAGTATCTCGGCGGATGGATTGAACCCAACTTATCAGAAAGAGCATCATTATCCAAGAGAGTCAACAACTTGCCTATCGACTGACTAAGAACACTTACAACAAGAAATGCCTGTCATGTAACATGAAACTTAAGCACTACACATCAGTCTTACGACCAGAAGTCCTGTATGCCATGGAGTGTCTTTCCTTGAACCGAAGAGGTCTGGAAGAGAAATTGGAAATCAGAGAGAAATCCTGCCCCTAGGTAAAGGTAGATGGGGAATTCGGAAGGCAGCATAATTCTGAGCTTTACGAACATATTGAGATGCTCTCTGACTGTGCAAGGAAAAGAAGGGTGGCTTTCTATGGCCACGTTGCAAGATTGCCTCCAAACTAACCAACCGTCTGTTCACCTTCTGGCAAAACAAGAAGGTTCGTACCACTTGATTGATAGAAACTGAGAAGGATATTAAAGAAGTGGAAATAACAGATCTCCAAAACAGACAGTCTGTGAGACGCGCCCTGAAGGAAGTCCGTGGATTTCAGGAAAAACCCCGAAGGAAAGGTACCCCCTGGACAGAAGAGAGAAAGGAGTTAGACCGGCAGAAGATGCGACAATACTGGGCAAAGATCAAACCCCAAAGATCAATCAGTTGAACAAGCGGGATATAAAGTAGGCCTATTCGAAAGAAGAAGAAGATTAATATAAATCCACACAACAGTCTTATGAAAAAACTATATAGTATGGTTAGGTTTGAGGTATTCATCGTACGTGTATGGTTCAATGTTTTTTATGTATTCGTAGAATTGCTTCTTATACGTTTTTATTTCCATAATTTCTTTTAATTTATGGGGCAGACTATTATATATGTATATATATATATATATATATATATATATATATATATATATATATATATATATATATATATATATATATATATGTATATATATATATATATATAAATATATATATATAAATAATAAACTACGACGTATGACAATTTTGCATTTGCGGATTTTGTTGTGAAATGAGGAAAAAGCTGCTTCTAGCAAAAAAAATTAGGAAAATTTCTCTGCTAATCAAACATTTTGGAAATTCGAAAAGTCTGCGTGGAAAAAAGCCCGCGGGGAAATAGTTTGCCCACTTCCGGAAAGGAAAAAAATATAATCAAAAAACTTGCCCATTTGGAACCCAACGCGGAAATTGTTGGATTTCAATATTCTACGATCTCCCTCAATTTTATTAGACTGATATTACTAAAAGCCACCCTTAACGTGCACGTTCGCGGTTTCTCGCATTTTATCGCAAAAAGGTCACGATTTCGCAATTTTTGCCTATATACAAAAAAAATCCTAATAAATTCTGCACAAGAAGGCTTTCACCATTTTGTCTTGTATATAGTGCTTCTCAAACTACCAACACCCAAACGTAGGGGTATAATCTGTCTAGTCTTGTCTCTGTAACCTATCATTAAGTCTTCTAATTACATTCTTCTAATTATTTTTTCTAGTTACAAGAGTAATAATACTAGTCTACATATCCTTTTGATGTCTCTAGTTAGTTGTTTAGCTGGTTTCACTAGATTAGGTCGAGTCATAAGTAACTTCCGATGCAGTTAATTGTAAGATCCTACTTACAATTAGCTGCATCTCTTTTAATCTCTTTAAATAGAATCTTAATTTTTTAGATTTAGATAGAAGTTTTTGATTTTTGCCTGCCTGACTCGTACATTTCTAGTGTCTTACACACTAGCACAAGGACTTAGGAGTGTTTTCCAAATAAAGCTAATTGTAAGTAGGATCTTTTTAATCTCTTTAAATAGAATCTTAATTTTTTAAACAGGATTGTTGGAAGAAAAAAATTTTCGAAAAAAATTTCTAAAAAAAATTGAAAAAAGAGAACACGCACAATCATTACAGACCGACACACAAACATGGGATGAACTTCTTCAGACCAGCAATCTGCAAGCCAGCAATCAGCAAGGAAACTCGGTCAACCGCCACGAAATTGAAAAAAACAGATGGTGGATTGTGACAGGGCCCTTGAATCCCATATGCTTGCGTGGAAGACTTGGCATAGCTACAAGACACAATACAATTGACGGAATTTCTTAAAAATGCAGAGGGAGACAACCAAAACGATCAGACGCATTAAACGGACATACCACTTCAAAAAATTAGAGGAAATCGACAATAAGTTCAAAAGAAATAACACGCGAACATTTCTAACTTCTACAAAACATTTAGGGAAGAACTGATGAACTACAAGCCACCGAGCCTCTGTTTCCGTCGGTCTGATGGAACCCTTGAAACCAACACAAAAGCGAACTGTGAAATTCTGAAACAGTACTTCGAGAAGCTACATAACTGCGAATCTCCTGAAGACAGACTTCAATGCCATATAGCCGCCCCAAACCAGGACTCTGTTCCACCAACACATGAGGAAATACGAAACATCATTTTACACCTAAAAACAACAAAGCACCAGGGGAAGGCGGCTTAATCGCTGAAATGCTCAAGATCGGAGGTGAACTCTTGATTGACAGACTGCAAGCTATCATTACAAATACATAGAAGAGCAGCGGCATCATACCAGCGGACTGGAAAAATGCTTTGATCCACCCACTACAAAAAGAGCGACAAGACAGATCCAAACAATTACCGAGGCATTTCACTTCTATCAATCGCCTACAAAGTTCTCTCAAATGCCTCCCAACCAAACTGGAAGAACAGACAGAACATCTGATCGCTGAATATCGGCAGGTTTCCGACCGCACTGATCATGCGCGGAACAAATCTGGAACCTGAAGATGATACTGCAACATCGGCAGCCGAACCGCACAGTTGTCACTTTCGTAGGCTTCAAGAAAGCCTATGACTCGATTGATCGCATAACTCTGTTTAATATACTTCATGAATACGGCGTGGATAGAAAAACAACCATGTTAATCGAACAGACTTTGTCAGGCACAACATCTAAAGTAAAATTCATGGGTGAAATATCCGAGCCTTTTCAAATCAGTACTGGAGTAAGACAGGATGATGAATTGTACCCACTCCTCTTCAAGCTAATACTATAATGATAAAATAATCAAAATATGGGAGAAAGAAGTACCTGGAGTATATATGGGAAGAAAGGACAGACGAATCAACATAAAGTGCCGCGCTTTTGCTGACGACCTTGCAATAATCACCCGGACTACTGAAGAAGCCATACACGCCATCGATGAACTTCATGAAATCGCCATCAGGACCGGCCTTCAAATCTCTTACGAGAAAACGCAATACATAGACTCCAAGAGCTCAAATATCAAATATCATCTTACTATATATTAAATATCATCTTGCAACCAAGTATGGCAACGTCATACGTCATACATGTCAAACACTTCAAGTACGTAGGTGAAACAATTGGAAACACTGCTAAGGAAAGAATGGCTAACAAAACACGTGCAGAAAAGTTATGCAAAGCCTATACAATCACCTGGAATATGTAGAACAAGAAATCACTTACCAAAGTAAAACTCCTTCACAACCATTCAGTCATTCTTCCAGAAGCACTCTATGCAATTGAGACTTCATCATTAACCATCTACACCAATGATATTGAGAAAGTAGAACGTCAGATACTGAGAAAAATATTTGGACCCAAGGTACAAGATGGTATCTGGATGCGTAAAAGCCCACAAGAACTGTATTCCCCGACAGAACGATTCTCCTCAGTTGCACGGAAAAGACGTCTGAAATTCTACAGTCATATAGTACAAATGGATGACTCTCAATTGACCAAGAAAATCTTCCACATCATCAATGGAACCTGACAGGTTGGTAGACAAGTAATTAATATAGACCCATTGGCAACTACACGAACAAAATACAGGCAGGAAATAAATTCACATAACTTCACATCAAAGAATCCAACAGCTAAGAGTTTGAAACTAAAAAGGGAATGGACGCAAGAAAGAAGACAGGCCCAGAGCGAAAGGATGAGGAAGTTTTGGGAAGATAAAAAGAACAAGATGACCAGTGGTAAGTAATGGTTCCATCCGCACTAATCATTAAATTTGACTTATCCCACTATACACACAATAAAATATTTTTGCCATGGATGTTTGCTTTCAGATCTGGTAGCGGTGGTTAATCCTTATCAAGCCACTGTCTTTCGCGGACTATATTGTCATAGGTTAGGTTAGGTTATTTAAAGAAATATGAAAAATGGGTTATTAACCTACCATAACCTAACATAACCTATGCCAATATAGTCCGCGAAAGATCAAAGGGAACCACCCCTACCAGATCTGAAAGCAAACATCCATGGCAAAAATATTTTACTGTGTTTGTCAAGGAATGATTCACCATGAGTTGTTGAAGTCAAATTTAACGATTAGTGCGGATAGATCCGTTCAGAAGTTGCAAAGAGTACAAGAGAAACTACATGAAAAGCGTCCTGCACTCGTCAATCGCAAAAACGTCATTCTTTTACACGACAATGCGCGGCCACATACAGCAAGGGTGGCTCAAAATTCTTGAGCTTGGATGGTCTGTTTTACCACATCCACCTTACTTCCTGGGAGAGACTACCACCTTTTCTGTTCCTTACAAAACTTTTTCAATGGAAATACCTTCAATTTTGAAGAGCAAGTTAGGCAGGCTATCAAAAACTTCTTCCAGTCCAAACCAACCACATTTTACAAGGAAAGAATTCATAAACTGCCAGCAAAATGAGAAAAGATTATACATAAAAGTGGTGAATAATAAAATTAATATAATTTTGTTCAATGAGAGTAAAATAAATGTCTGATAAAAAAAACAGAAGTTATTTATAACTCGACCTAATATATATTGTATTATCTATAATATTGTGATGGAAAATTATGATTATATTTAATCTTATCTGTCTAAATTTCTCTGTTTTATTAGACCTGCCTAGTCTAATCTGTGTAATATTGAGACTCTGATCTAGTCTTTCTATATTTCATGCTCCAGTCATGTCTGTGTTCTTGTTACCTACTATTGTATATCTATTAATGTCGGTCTAGTATGGTCTGTCTGTATTATCTGACTAGTATTCCAACTACTATTGTCTGTATAATATTGTTTGTGTTAGTATTGCATGTAGAGTCTTATCAGTTTCGTTTCACCTAACTAGTCTTGGTTACCTAGTTTTGTCATTCTAGTCTTGTCCATCTATTCTATCTACAGTTGACTGTCTAAGGTTGTCTAGCAATGTGATGAGACAAATGAAAAATAATCATCTTTGATGAGATCAACAACCTCATAAAGTGCTAGCCTTAAACAAGTGAAGGGCACAGGGGAAAACCCACGGAAGTCCATTTTTTGTCAATATTAAACTGGTGCTGCCATATGTTAGTATTAGAAGTGTACTTTAAGTTCCACTGTATAAGATTGGGGAAAAGCACATTAGTCCCTATAAAACAGACATTATAAAATGGATATCCAGGGAAGAAACAATGTAAGTCCTAACTTTAAATTACGTTTTTCTCTAAATGAATCTAGGTGGACATGTGTGGTTTTTCCCCTGTGTATTTCAGAGATAGAGTTTTGATTTGGAAAACACTCCTCAGTAAGTCCTTGTGCTAGTGTGTAAGACAGGATGAATGTATGAATAGATCAAAATTAGAAAGAATCTTGTCTGCCTAATATGTTTAGTCAGATTTGTCTAGTCATAACTTGAAGCCTTATAACTAATTATGACTTATGGTACAGTTGGACTAGGCAAGTGAATGTGCTTCCAGAAAGTGTTTCCTAGCAAGAGAGTTGGTTTCATGAGTAGGCAGACTATGCTTTCACCACTTTCACAATGTTAATGATTTCGGAAAAGCTGAAAGCACTTGCTCAGTCTGACTGCACCTTAAGTCTTAAATAACAAAAAATCTAATATATGTTTTCTAGTTATTTACATTGAGTGTATACTCAATGTATGTTACTACTACAAGTAATATTTAAATTGAGCACATTTTACATAAAATTTCACAAGGTTTTGCAACAAAAATGTAAGGTATTTGAGCAGAACATTCAGGTTTTCTTTTTATCAATAAAATTTCTAATTAGCTAGGAACAAATCTACCACAAACAATTCCATAGATCGTTTTTATTGATTTCAACGTATTAATTTCGATTAAATTTGTTTGTTTTCTTGACGCACGAAATAAATATTTATCAAATCATAAGGAATATGACTCACCAACATCCAATTCACAAGGCGATGGACCACCAAATAATCCCATAGTTTCAAGGATTTGAACACGTTGCGAGTAGGAAAACGCTGCTTTGTGTCGTTCTCTCCGTTTTCTGGTAATCGAACGCAATTGGGAATATTTACATAATTAATTTAATGCTGTTTTGGATGGACAGCCAGTCGTGAAAACTTGGAAATGACAATGACTTTGACGTTTCCATGCACTCAACTGAATGTAGCTACATTTTTTTTCGATTACTTTTTCCAAAAGTGAAAACTTTACAAAAAAAAAATTATTAATCAAATATGAAATCACTACATCACATGAATTGGATTTATCGAGAATTCCTAAAAAACGAATTATTATTAATTTAAGTTGAAGAGAAGTATAGGCCCGTCTGCAACTTCACATCTAATTGAAAGTGTTACGCATGTGCATTGTAGTGAAAGGACATAGGCGTTTTTTATAAATTTGATAATTCACTTGGCTGCTCGTGAGAGCTTTTTAAACACTCCGTTGCTAGGAAATACTTTCTGAAAGCATATACAGAGCACATTAAGTCATGATTGGTTAGAAAGCTTCTATAATCCATTTTTTTTAAGAATGCAGTAACTAGAAACCTGATTGACACTATGACAAATGTTCAATCTAGTTACAAAATTTGGCGCTAAATTCAAATATAGTTACTTGAATATAAAATTGGTAATTTATTAATGGTTTCATTGAATACCTTTCAATGAATGTTATTATTGATTAAATGCTCCAAATGGCAAAAATAGTAATAAAATACAAACAAATAAATGAGGATAAACGCAAAAAATGTAAATGACACTAACAAATCAGATGATAAATGTGAATTGACATGCCAGCCATTGCCAACTAACAGCTGCAAATGTATGTGAAAAGAAAAAGAGAAAAGAGGTTGAGATGGAGAAATAAATATCGTTGGTGTGAACTTCTCCTCGATTTAAGCCAATCAGAGAAGGAGGTCAAATCTCCCTGATTAGGTCAAATGCCCTATCTTCCCAGTACTGCATTCTTAAAACAATGGACTATACTAATGACTAGAAAAATATGACTAAACAAATCTGACAGATAACATTCTTTCTAATTTTGATAATATGATTAAATTTGGGAAGGGTGTACCTTATAAGTAAAAGGTGCAGTATTTATTCTTATTTTGGATCAAGAGGTGGAACTGCCGCACGATATGTTGTCTGGATTTATTTGGCTCTAACATAACCCAATCAAAGCAAACCATTTTAAGCACCAGGTTTACCACCTTATTTTGGAAAATTTGTAGCTAGAAAGTCTAGTAATTTTTCATATTTTGGATCAGCAGGTCGCGCGATATGTGGTCTCATTTACCTGCTCGAATATAACCTAATCTAACCACTTTAATTGCAAAGGATTAATTAGTTCAGTACCTAACTGTGTATCCGCCACTGTGTGTTGTACGTTAGTTCAATTTCAACCACGGAGGCGCACGAGTTACGGGCCTGCCTGTACTACTGGCCCATTTAATACAAATAGTTTTCTACAGGTATCTTTGCTGTGTCACCAACATAATAAACTCTATTCTATAAGTAACAAATGTCACTATATAAATAAATAAAAAGTTACAAAATATTGGAATTAAAATACGTTTTTATTCCAATTTTTAAATAAATTCAATTCAATTTTGCTCTTATTCTAATGCTCCCTAATGTATTATAATGAATTATTACTATTAGCCATAAAATATTTTTAAATTCATTTTAGGGATTATTTTGTTTTGGAAAGTTGATGGTGGCAGCTCTGTTCGGCAAGTAGCGTTTTATAATCATTTTGTTATGCCGTGTATATAGTTTATTTAACTGGCATTAAAATAGAAAGATATAGGAAAATTCGAGAGAAAAACGCTCTCGTCGTATGGAAATTAGGTCAGCAAACACAACAGAAGTGATATTAGCTTTAAGAGAACATTTGAAGAAGTAAGTCAAAATAATTCCTTTACAAACATTCTAAGTATACATATCAATCACATCAGGTTTATTTTAGTATGTGGTTAAAGCAAAAGTGATTTAAATACAAGAATTTTCGTTGAGCTGTACTAAACTTGATTCATTTTGTTTTGATTAATGTATCTATTGTTGCTTAGGTATTATAAAGAACAAGATGAGTGCACAGCCAAGTCCCGCAAACCAGAACGTCGACAGGGAAAAAATCTATCAATGGATTTTGGAGCTTACGAATCCAGAAACTCGTGAAAATGCTCTACTAGAACTGAGGTAAAACTAAACACTGAGGTAAATTTTCTGGGTTTCATTAAAGTTCACTTCCTATAGCAAAAAACGTGAAGTTGTACCTGACCTAGCTCCAATGCTTTGGAATAGCTTTGGAACTACCGCTGCACTCTTGCAAGAGATTATTAATATATATCCGGCTATTAATCCAGCAACACTTAATGCACACCAATCAAACAGGTAAATATATGTAATATCTTAAATAAAAATAAGAAAAAGAAATTTCTTCGGAAAGAAATGATCTTGATTTTTCTCGATATCTTGTATGTCATCTATGTACCCTTATTTAGTAATTCTCATGAATCTATTTTTCTCTGTCTGATTTTCTTTGATTTTATTTCCCAATTATTATTAGGAAACTTTCCTCATAAAAATTGGAGTAAGACAGGGATGCATGCTATCTCCCCTGCTTCTCAATATAGCTCTAGACCACATCCTGGAGAAAATTAATAACTCTAAAGGTATACACTTGACTTTAAACTCACAGCTCAGTGACTTAGAGTATCTTCTTCTTAAGACATCGTCTCCCTAACGAAGGTTAGCGATCCAACTGCCTATAATGGTGTGTGAAACTGCACCTCTGAAAATCTATAGATGTTCGTCCGAACCATCGACGCAGATCCTTTAGAATGGAGTTCTGCTGTCTGCCCACAGATCATTTACCCTCGATCTTTCCTTCAATGAGGAGTCAGAGGAACTCGTATTGCTCCCCTCTCATGATGTGTCCGATGTACTGGAGTTTTCGTTCTTTGATGGTTGTCAGAAGTTCCTTACCTTCACCTATTCTCCTTCCTAACACTTCCTTGTTGGTTATGCTGTCTATCCAGGATATACGCAGTATACGGTGATACAAGTACATCTCGAAGGTGTCAATGCGGCTCTACATGGATTGGCAGAATGTCCAGCTCTTGGAGCCATAGAGTAGCACTGGGAAGATATAGCAGTGCAATATGTGTAAGTGGAGCTGTAGGTTTAGGTCTCTACTGGTAAAGAGGTTCTTCATGGAGATGAATGTCCTTTTGGCCTGTTCTATCCTTGATCGGATTTCTATTTTGGGGTCACTGTTCTCGTTGACGAGGGCTCCAAGATATTTAATGGACGGCACTTGCTCCACAACCTGTTTGTTGATTTGGAGGGTCGTCCGTCTTGGTGCCTTGCAGAACACAACCACCTTGGTCTTTGCAACGTTTATGTGTAGACCATACTGTGTGCTATGTTTAATGATAAGATCCATCATATTCTGGAGATGTGGGGCGACCACGACCATATCGTCGGCGAATCGTATGTTATTAATAAGGGTGCCGTTGATTTTAACGCCCTCTTTCACATTCTCCAGTGCCTCCCTGAACACTGCCTCTGAGTATATATTATAGAGGAGAGGGGACAGGACACACCCCGGTCTAACACCTCTTCTGATTTCTGTTTCTTTGGATGTTATGCCCTCTATCCTAATCTCTGCAGGTTGATGCCAGTACAGCTGTGTGATGATATTCAGCTCTCCCGCATCGACTCCGGTGTACTTTAGGATCTTTAGAGTATGTGGACGATATATTCCTACTAGGGCATGACTACCAGCTCATCCAAGTAAACCTCTCAGCACTCTTAATGGAAGCAGAAAAGATTGATTTGAAAATCAACATCGCTAAAACGAAGTCCCAATTGCCCAGTTGAGAATGTGCAAAAGTTTACCTATCTAGGGAGCTTGATAACTGAGAATGGTACAGAATGCGACATCCAGATGTGAATTAGGAAAGCCCAGCAAGCATTCAGACAATTAAAACTGGTTGGGACTCCAGTCAGTACACGAAAACTACTAAGATCTGTCTCTTCCAATCAATTTTCAGATCTGTCCTCTATGGATGCGAAACCTGGAAAATGTCCAAATATCTTGAAGACAAACTGCAGGTGGCAATTAACAAATTCCTGCTCTGAATCATAGGTGTCTACTGGCCTGACAAGATCTCCAAACAAGAACTGTTGCGAGTAACACATTATAAGAAGATTGCCGTAGACATCACTGCCAGAAAATGGGGGTGGATTGGGCAACAATATGCCAAGACCACAAAAACATCGCCAAAATCGCTCTCGACTGGAACCCCCAAGGGAAGAGGAATAGAGGGAGTGCAAACATAGAAAAGAGCAGTTCTGGTTGAGATTACAACTCAGAAGAAAATCTGGCTGGAGTTAAAGGCACTGGTGAAGAACTCAATGGTCGGACTCAATGGCTGATGTTTGTCGAAGATCTATGCTCCTCCAAGGAGTAACAAGAAACATATATAATTTGGTTTGATTTGTGTACTTTATCCAACATGACTACAAATAATCTATAAAGACAATATTCTACTTTAAGTTAAAAACTATAAATAATCTATAGACACTGTAGAAACAAGAAATAATCTAGTAAGGATTACAGAAACTAAAAATGATCTATAAAGATTATGATGTAAATAGGGGTGCTCAACCTTCCTGTTTTTATGGGCGACAATGGAAGAAGTCAGAGAACAATGGAGTTTTGGGCCACAAGTTTATTACATAGATTATAGATCTTGGTGGTGACTTGTACTGCGACCTTTATAGATCTATTGTACCCCACCATCTTCCTCTAATCATCAGTACTTACTTACCCATTTAGAGCGCTTCCTTTAGTCTTTAATCCTTTTTCGAAACGAATTTCAGGATCTGGGTGCGATTCAGGGATTGCAATTCCTCTTTGTTCAAGCAGTGGACCACAAGGTACATTTGTCTCTTATGGAGCAATGCTCTGCAATCCCCAAGCAGATGTATAGGAGTTTCTCTCTACTCAGCTGCAGAATCTGCAACTGTCATTTTTTTTCTAGGTTTAGGGTCTTGAGGTGTTTTCTAAATCTCCAATGCCCTGTCAGAACTTGTCAGAAGTCGAAGCTTGCTCCTGTTTAGTTTCTGGCAAGCTTTTGTTCTTTTCTGGTTAAAAGATGCCAGCATTACTTTGGATTGTCTTAGCCCTAGCCTTATTTACCATAGATTAAGAGCAACAAAAAAGCTTTATTTAGTATTCCTTCCTCATTCATACATTCAATGTACAGTGTAATCTTGATAATCCGACACATATGGGGCCAGACAACCTCCGGATTATCAAAAAAAATCCGGATTTTCTACTTCTGAGTCGTTCACTCTTGACAGAGTGGTCGTGGTCATTAGGAGTCATCTGCTTTTTTCACTGCTGCCTTCGCGAATCTTCTCCATAGATTCCTGTTGGTCGCATAGCGCGCGCATTCTGCCACAGGAGAATCAGTGACAGATTTGATGGTGTCTGTCCATCGAGTTGGTGATCGGCCACGAGGTCTGCTACCTTCCACTCTGCCCTGAATCACCAGCCGCTCCATTGAGTCACTTTTGAGGGTAACGTGTCCAAATAATAGGAGGATTCGTAACTAAACCAGCGACGAGATACGCTGGTCAATTTTTAATTCCTTGAGTATGGACACGTTAGTCCGGTGAGCGGTCCAGCTGATTCCCAGCATGTGCCTCCAATACCACATTTCTAGGACGTCGATCTTGCGTCGATCATTCATCCGCAAGGTCCATGTTTCCGCTACAAATATATAAAAATATCGGAAAAACCAGGCTGTTCATAAGGCGTATTTTGGTATCGTGATTCGGCGGTCTCTCCATATCTTGTCTAGCCCATCCGCTTTGAAGCGGACCGTGTTATGGCGCAACGTCGTTTAATTTCGTGGTCACATCCCCCGCTTTGTGATAGTGGAGCCCAAGTAACATTTTATGAAAAACGCACTCTGGCAACCTTTTCCGCACTAAGGCCTACTGTCCACGTGGCCGCACGAAATACGCACGACATCGTCATTTTACACTTTTGCGCAGCTGGCTTGCATTTTGCGTAGAAAGTGACGAAAGTGTGTCCACGGTGCGGCATCGTCGCATTTGCGTATCGTCAGACTTTCGTCATGCAACTCGTGCTGCAGCCTGCCACTACAAATGCCATGCTGCCATAAACAAAAACACGTGTTGCGACTAGAGGGTATCTTTTCCCGTATATTTTTTTTTTCCGGGAAACGGGAAATATAAATTTATTTTCCCGAGAATAACGGGAAGTTTAATAATTAATGAAACAAACAATATAATTCAATAAAATACAAACGCATCGAAGTCAATAAAAACATTAAACAACATAAAATTAAGTTCAAAGTGTATATTATCATCATCATTGGCACGACAACCCGGGTTGAGTCTTGGCCTCTAGTATTTTTCTCCACTGGTCTCGGTCTCTGGCGCCTGTTCTCCAGTTTGGTACCTTAATTGCTCGTGCGTCTTGGTCTATCCCGTCGTTCCATCTGAGTCTGGGTCTTCCCTGCTTTCTCCGCCCTTCTGGTTTGCTTGTATATATCTTGGTCGTTTTATCATCTGCCCTTATGACATGTCCAGCCCGTTGTAGTCTACTCACTTTTATTTTTGTTATGATCTCGTTGTCTCCATATAATTCGTAATCTTCTCCATTGGTTGTCTACATTTATGGCTATTATATAAATATATATTTATATAAATATTCTTCGCAAATATTTTTCTTTCGAAGGTGGCAATTAGTTTTTCATCGTTCTTGTTATCGCCCACGCCTCCGAACCGTATTTCACAACTGGTATAATGAGTGTTTTGTACAGGGTTATCTTGGATGTTCGGGTAAGTGTCCTGGATATAAAGTGTTGCCTGAGAGCGTAGTAACATTTATTTGCTAAGACTAGTTCTTCTAATTTCTTCCTCCACGTTGTTTTGCATATTTACTAGTGAGCCCAGATATATGAATTCCTGTACCACTTCGATGTTGTATTCTCCGATGGTCAGGTTTTGCGCAATCCTATTCGCTCTTACATTCGCGGTTCCTATCATGTGTTTCGTCTTGCTTTCGTTTACTTGCAGATCCATTGTTCTGCCGGCTTCCTCGATTTTTATAAATGACTCCTTGGCCTATGCGACCGATCTCCCTATTATATCTAATGATAAAATTGTATATTATACAAAATCTAATAAAACTGTTCCTGGGAAACGAGAACTAAAGAATTTAAAAAATTCTCTATATGCTGCTCTTGGAAAATCCGTCCATAAGGAATTACTTTTATGATAGGGTAAATTACAGTTATCCTAGGAAGAATATCTAAGTTTAGATATTCTACGAATTTGCATTCAAGCCAAAGGAAGGATAATGGGGCCAAAAAAATCTACAATGTTTTGTTTTTAAAAAATATATCGAAAATAGTACTTCGAATGGCGAAGAAAAAATTGTGAGAATTCGTGTCCTTAATTTTAAGAGTTTTATTTATATAATTAATATTAAGAGTTCTATCGTCGCTATGTTTTCTTTGTTTACTGAGCATGTTTTGTGTAATAACTCCAAAACAATCTAGATAACTGTAATAGACTTCAATATATTTCTTAAAGGAAATTAAATGCTCTAAAAAAAAGGTCTGATTGATTTTTTTTTTGTCGGGTGGACCGTTTTTTATAATCAAGTCATGAACATTGGTATGATTTTATGAAACAATACCCTACAAACGGCTAAGTTTACCAGAAGGGGGATATAAAAACGATCACCCCCAGTAACGTCAAGATAGTCACAATTAAACAGTCAAGGTACTACCTGACTCTCGTACCTTGACTGTAAGAAAGTAAGACAAGAAATTAACGTTTCTGTACTAAATGACTGCCTCATCGAATCTGACGTCTGATCCAATTTTGTTCGGATTATTGTTAAACTTGAGAGCTAAAATAAACCGTTTTGTAGTTTGCGTGACAAATGTATGACGATTTCGTGGACGTATCTAAGACGCCTTTCGTCATTTGTAGGTTTGCCGTGGACAGTAGGCCTAACACATAACAGTGATGCACTTGCGGTGGTGTTTTCTTCTGTCGATTTCAAACAAACATCGAGTACGTTAAACGCGTAACCGTTTGCTACAGTTCGCCGAGTTCAAACATTCAAGTCATCGTTAGCTTCATCATCATCGGAAGTCATCCGTGGAACAAATTAGGCCGAGGATTTCTTCGTCAGAAAAGAAATGAAAATTTTCCTCGCTTGTGCCTTGCAGCGAAGCTGCCATCGTTTGTCAGCGTAACATCCACTTCTCATTTGTTAGAAAGCCCTTGTAAAAAATTCGAAGACAATTGAGTTAGTTTGGTAAAAATCGCAAATCAAGTTTTCGGAGTTTAAAGGTGTCCGTTTTGACTTTAGGAAAGAAAAGACACGTGTTTCTCCAGAGCGCCGAATTACTGAACGTGCCAGATTAACAATCAAGATTATACTGTATTTGAAATTATTTTGTTTCACTCAAAAATAATATGTATAAAGATTTACGGATTTGTGAATCTTCCTTACTGGTTTATGCAGTTGAAATAAATAAATTTTAAAAATTGTCGGTGTTTGTTTTGAGCTGCATTGGAACATGTCTTGGGTTGGATACCTCTGCAATAGAAAATGAAAATAGAAAAATAGTGTATAGAAACTATGGAAACTAAAACAAATCTATAAATATAGCAATACAAAACATCAATTGTTAATGGATTTAAGTGTAGAAGATATTTAGTAGATTAAAGTTAAAGATTTTTCTAATTATCTTTTTGTTATTGTTGTAGAGTGTGTAATGCATTGGCCCTTCTACAATGTGTGGCCTCACACCCGGAAACCCGGTCGCAGTTTCTGTTGGCTCACATTCCATTATTTTTGTACCCATTTTTACACACTGTTTCGAAAACAAGGCCTTTTGAGTACCTGCGTTTAACTAGTTTGGGTGTGATTGGCGCTCTCGTAAAGGTAACAATAATAATGATTAAATTAATATGATTTGTAAATGCAATTTGGTTTTAGACTGATGAACAAGAAGTTATAACATTCTTGTTGACAACTGAAATTATTCCACTGTGTTTACGTATAATGGAATCTGGATCTGAATTGAGCAAAACTGTCGCGACTTTCATCTTGCAGAAGATTCTGTTGGATGAAAGTGGATTGTCTTATATTTGCCAAACTTACGACAGATTCAGTCATGTTGCTATGATCTTAGTAAGAAAAAAACTTAACTTTGTTTCCAGTTTATTAATCTTTGTTTGAAATTTTAGGGTAAAATGGTACTTTCTCTAGCCAAAGAACCTTCAGCTAGATTACTAAAACATGTAGTTCGATGTTATTTAAGATTATCTGATAATCCAAGGTAATAATTATATTAATAAGTTTTACAAATAACTTATTTGTTTGTTTTATAGAGCGAGAGAGGCTTTAAGACAATGTTTACCTGATCAATTGCGAGATACGACTTTCAATAATTGTCTGCAAGAAGACAAATCAACAAAGCACTGGTTGTCACAACTTATTAAAAATTTAGACACTCCTGGGACAGGAGATCCACAACAAGTTGGCATATCGCCTTTGACTTCCCAATAATACTTTGTTTATTGATGTAAATATACATATCTACTTAATGTTGAACATTGTTTAAGTAGATACAAGCTGTATGTATGTTTTTGGTTAAAATTTTTTTCTTAATTTTATTTTTTTATATATAAATTTAGTTTTAAGTATGGGTTCTCTCATTTTTCGAAGAAATGTTGATTATGAAATGAGACTTTATAAGCTGTTTTTCACTAGAATTTTTTTTATTCAACAAAATTTAATTATGATTAGTTAATTTTTTAACCAGTAACTGCTACTATGCTGATTAAGGTACAGTGAAAAGGTCAAATTGACAGAATAGTAGTAGATATGGGATAATTACTTTACCACAAAATACTTATTGCCTGAGGAATTAATCCAGCTTTGTTTGTTTTTGTACCAATTTAGTATTTGAAGACTTGATGTAAATAATTGGAAGCTTCATGTATGGACTCTGTTTAAATGTTGTATTTATTTTTTGTTCTAATTTTTCTCTCTTGTACTGATAAGTTGTTGCAATAATTCTGTATAAATAACTTAAGGAGAAATAAACTTTAATTTCTATTATACAAATAGACTTTGGTTTGTTCCCCTCTAACTATTCAATCTCCATTATTTCAATAATTTTCGTTTCATTCATATTATTCATTAAAACTGAAATATAATAGAATCAACATCACATTCAAAAGAATAGATTAATGTGTAATAGAAATATTTTTTCTTATAATATAAGTTATTAGGAGTATTATGAATAGGATGGTTGCCACTGTACTATGTGGTAATTCAAACTTATGGTTAGTGAACATAGTGAATTTTTCAATTAAATATTAGGAGTATTTATTATTTTCTATTTAAACTGGTAAACTACAAAATATTCTGGATTAAATCTAATGTTAGTATACACTGGACAATTTTAGTTATTAAATAACTTTCGATGATGTTAGTTATTAATTACTGGATAACTAGGTCAAGGCTAGTGCATTTAAAATAGTTTAGTATTTTGGGAATAAGTAATTGGATTATAGTAGAGATGGACATAATCGAGTGACAATAATCGGGCATTGGAATACTGTAAATCATTCCGAGTATTCGATTATTACTCGTGTAAGACCAGTTGTGCGCAAACCGTGGGTCGCGACCCCCAAAGGAATCGATTTTTTTTTTTTTTTGGGTCGTTGAATAGATTTTTTTAAGTATCAGGTAGCAGTAAAATATCAGGTATCAGATAAAATTTTACAGAAAATGTTGGGTCGCAAATAAAATAGTTTGCGCAGTATTTTTGAATTAAAAGCTTCCTAGGAGTGTATATATATATATATTCCTACAAATTTTGGGATGCTGAATCGATTGGTAAAAACTAGAAGTCTCTGTGATAAGCCGTTCAAAAGTTCAACATCGTGAAATCTGCGGAAAATGCGAGAACATGTATTTCGTTAAAATCATTAGTAATCAATCGAATGGTAAATTACAAAGGGTATCTAAAATTGTTTTACCTGCTGTTCATCTGCTGTTTCCATGCTATTTACAAATATACGAATTGCATTTTGCTAGCCGCTTCCCTTCGCGAAATAGGTATTACTTGACCAAATTGGCAAGACCGAGCGAAATTTAGAGAAATTTGGTCGCCCAGGCGGAGAACTAATTCATATTTTTAAGGAAATATAATCTGCTTTCGTAGGGAAATGACCTCTTGAAAACGTTGCCGCAATCCGTTTTTAATTATCTGCAACCGTTCTCTAGATATAGACTTATGAAGTCGAAATTCTGGAAAATTTTATTTCAGAATTTCCCAATAAAAAATTGAATATTTTCAAACAATTTACATATCGATTTGCTCATCTTGTTGTCTAGTTTCAGTGTGCCGGAAATGATTTTGCTGGGATTTATAGTTTCAGAGAGGATTGTAAAAAACGTAACACGCACTTTTTTCCTAATTAAGATGTTTTTTTTTTACAATTTTTTTGGAAAATTTTAGAGCCGTTTTTTCAGTTTATCCGACGGAAATGGAAGTACTGATCAAGATTTTAAAGTTTATTATCGTGCAAATAGTCAAAATACTCAAGATAGCGGCTATTTACCAATTTTTAGCCATTTCCTCTGACTTATTGCAAGTTTTTTCTACAGAATAATTTATCCGAATTCTTTACGAGACTTTCAAGAGACCAAATTTATGGAAATCGGTTGAAAATTGCCCGAGAAGTGAATTCAAATGTCAGACTCCTTCAGCGGATCAATGGTATTTTTTAATTAAAAGCTTCATAAGATTATGATATATGAAAAAAAAATAATAAAAAAATAAAAAAAATAGTGAAATTTAAAAAACGTCTACCTTCTATCAAGGGGTCGCTATAAAATTTTAGACCAAATGTTGGGTCGCAAATGAAAATAGTTTACGCACTACTGGTGTAGACGAATGATGAATGATCACTAGGACAAGAGCTGAACCATAGAACCTAGTCGTCGAAATGCGCATAATGAGTAAAAATAATCAAATGATTTTGGTACTCACAATCAGTAGGCGTTCGAATCGACTTATCAATGATCATACGGACTTTGAAATCGGAATCGGGTGTTAGTAGTCGTCGGCAGTGCCGAGATGCGCATAATCTAGTAACAATAATCGTATGATTTTAGTAAAGTGTGGGTCACACTATTTCAAAACTTTCTAATAAGTTTTTTAATTTTTTAACGAAAACTAAGTTGATATAATAATGCTTGTTTACACTATTCACACTATTTCAAAACCTTATAACAAGTTTTTTATTTTTACGAAAACTAGGCTGATATAGTAAAGCTTGTTTTATTCAAAATACGAGTATTTATTAAAAATTAAGTTGGACAATTATTATTTAGGAACATAATTTGGTTTGTATTTGTATTATTCAGTCTACTCCTTCTATCTTTTGTCTGTTCTTCGGCTTTTGAAAATACCACAATTTACACAAATACTTATGTGAAAGGTGGTACAATTCTGGAAAAATGTCTTATTGACTCCCAAAATTGTAAGGGATTCAGTTTCCTTCCTATTAGCGGTAGCTCCAAGTATTGTTTAACTTGAATAATAGCCGAAGTAAAGGGAGTCATAACTAGAAGCAAATATTGAAACAATTTTCCTTTTCTTAGAGGCACTTGCATTTATAATATTTTTATATTGCAGTTATAAATTATTAGGTTTGTAACAGAGTGTTGCAAACATGCAATATTCTCGTAACACGCATTCATTTTCGCGAGAACTGTCTTAGCTCTTTAACGAAAATACGTTAAATTAATAACTAATTTAGCTTAATTTACATAAATTTACTTTACAGGTAATATTGCAGGTACAGGAAATAAGAACCGATAATCCAAATCATTCGATTATGCCCATCGCTAGTTTATAGCAATTTTACTTTGTTTGAAATTTTTGCTGTATGTATTTTGCTGATAACTAGTAGTATGAATATTCCTTTTCAGCTTGAAATAGAGAGTAATTCACTTTGGGGAATATCAATTAAACACTAAGAAAGATCATTTTCAAACTCGGAAAAAGTCTCAGGAAGAGTCAACCAAGTCAACCCAAATCCAGTACTCAAAGGACAAAATGTTGGCTAATTGGTTATTCAAAATTTGAGATTTATTATTTTCAATTTGAAATTGTTTTATTCTCAATTTGAATTTGATTATTTTCCACTTGATATATGTAAATTTTAAAATGACTATTCATGTTTTGAAATTTTTAATTCTCAATTTCAAATTGATTCTTTATTTGAAATTGAACTATAAAACGTACAGTAAAATCTCTTTTTGTGCGGTCCGTTTTTATGCGGTATATCAATCTCATTGTCAGCGGCATTGGCACCAGTTTCCTATCAATGTACATATACATAGTACATATACATATACACTTCTCAACGCTCTGTTCCTTTGTTTCAAACAGTCTAGAGAACGATGGATTAACCCTGACGAAGTTTGGAAAAAGTTCTCAATATTATGGATCCCACAGACCGGAGCGGAAGTTTCGCTGCCGCCATTGGTGCACTATCGCGGCGGACCGATTGACACGGCGGCTTATGTACAGATCAACAAGCGCGATTTCCGTCATAGTCGCGGTAGTGCAGCGTTGCGCGAGAAGGAAGTTGCATGCGCGGTTAGTTTCGCTGCCGCTGTGTTTTTAAATGGTGATCTCTGCAATCACATTGATTTTATGCACCCATGAACCCATATTTCATTATGATATGAGTTTTACGCGTTTTAGAAATTCAAAATAAATACAAAATAATATCTTTCATCTTATGCAGTTAATGCATATTCTCTTCGTTCTCTAAGGAAATCATGCCTACTATAGACGTAAAAATCGCGTTTTGATTTGGGCAATGCGATTTCGCTGCCGCGCCGTTACGCGACGCATACGCTCCGCGCCGGTAAGAAGGAGCCTTTAAGGGGCCCATACACTAGCAACCTAGTCAACAACCTTGTCGTCAACAAGATTGAGGTTGTTGTCCACACACTAGACAACCAAGTTGAAAACATTAGTATCAGTTTCACGTTGCTTTTGTTCGGTTTATTCGTCGGAGTAGAGATTACACGAAGAATTTAAAAATTATGAATGAAGATATGATGATGTATATAGTTTTGAACGAGTTGTGTCAGGACGATATGGGTCAGCTACGCATCAGAGCATCTGAAGACTTTTCAGAAATTTTTTTTAAGAATGGACACTAAAACCTATGATCAATTGCTGAATAAAGTGCGACCCTTCATTGAAAAAAGTGATACGAAAATGAGATGTGCTATTACTGTAAATGAACGGCTATCTGCAACACTGCGGTTTTTGGCGAGTGGACAGAGCTTCGAGGACCTAAAATTTCTTACAGCTATATCGCCACAAAGTCTTCGGAGAATTATCATAGATACTAGCAAATCTACCAACAATATATTATATAGATAGAGTATATTCAGGTTCCAAGAACACAAGAAGATTGGGTGTTAGTTTCCGAACAGTTTATAAGGAGATGGAACTTTCCAAACTGCATTGGGGCTGTTGATGGGAAGCACGTAGAAATAAAAAAAAACCGACAATTCTGGATTTTATTATTTTAATTATAAAAAAAAGTTTAGCATTGTTTTACTTGCTTTTGTTGATGAGAACTACGAGTTCTTAGTGTATCAGATGGAGGAGTACTATCTAACAGCAAATTTTATGAAAACTTTAAGACAAATAAATTAAATATTCCTGAATCAGGACAGATTCATCATAATTTTCCAGAAAAAATGCCATTCATATTTGTTGGAGATGCATTCCCTTTGCAAAAAATATCATGAAACCCTACAGTGGAGGTCATCTTTCAAACGATGAATGAATATTCAACTGTCGACTGTCAAGAGCAAGGAGAATTGTTGAAAATGCCTTTGGTATACTGGCATCTAGATATCGGATTCTGCTAAATGTTATAAATTTGTGTCCTGACAAGGCAGCTTTAATTGTCCTCCTCGGTGGTGTAGTTGACAACATACCCGCCTTTCAATGCGGGAGACCCGGGTTCGAATCCTGGTCGGGGAGGCGACAACTAGGGCGGTTCTCATTAACCGTCCGGGCTGCCCACCCTGAATGAATGCAATATATGCGATACCGTGGCGCATACTAAAAAAGCCAAGGAAAAAAAAAAAGAAAAAAGGCAGCTTTAATTACTTCCTTTATAAATGATCTTTATAAACTTCCGACTTTACTTTCCACTTTTTTACTTCCGACTTTTCCAACTCAGGTAGTTCTCGGAACGTTTCAAAAAATTCCACCCATATAGGAATATTTGGTATACTAGCCACAACTATTAAGACGGGCAATTAAAAATTACAAAAACACTGAAAAAATAAAAATCGAGTGAAAACACAAGTCATCTGCACAAACAAGAATTCGAGAACCTTCACAAGTTTACAACTGATGTTTATATAACCAAATCTTCAACCTCCCCACACACTCCCCAACATGGTTGCCAACATCAGACTCCGCCCACCAAAAATCCAAGACTTTGATTTTATTCAACCTTGTACTCAACCTGAAATGTTGTCTTCAATTAGCCCATACACTACTAAACCTAGTCGTCAACATAGCAAGTTGACGACAAGGTTGTTGACTAGGTTGCTAGTGTATGAGCCCCTTTAAACTGCACAAACCGCACCACTGCAGCAATTGGTCAAATAAAACTATACACATTAAATTCGTGCTGGAAATTGATCTGGCCTGAATGCGTCATTGATCGAAATGTTGCCGAGAACCCGTCCACGTTACTATCCGAGATAGGGAATATGCATGAAATTTAAATTTGATTCAAATATTTTTTCCGAATCCTTATTGACCGGACATTTGTAGTAAACCATTATTTTTGTAATCAATATCTATAAAAATTAATATATATATATATATATATATATATATATATATATATATATATATATATATATATATATATATATATATATATATGTATAATATAGTTTTTAAATACTTAAAATTAATAAACAAAAGCAAATTAATTAATTGTATTTTTTTTAATAAATTGCAAATTGAGCGAGTGAAATTCAAATTTGTAAAGCGCAACACCATTGGTTAAAACGAAAGTGACGTAACATACAATATATATATATATATATATATATATATATATATATATATATATATATATATATATATATATATATATATATATATATATATATATATACCGAAAACAAACATCAAAAACGTCAAGTTAAAAATGAAAACAGCTGTAGTAAACAATTACTGAAACCGAACTGTGGCAGTCTGAAAAACTACCACAGTTTAACTGAACTGTCAGTGGCAATTGACGTCATCAATAGACCGCTCGAAAATGGCGGCGTTTAAACAGCTCAAAATTTTTCTTCTCTCTGTAACTTAATTACAGCATTCTTAAGCAGCATTTATATTTTTTACTATAAAAACGGTGTAAACAGTGAATTAAAAATATAAAAAAACGGCTAAATGCGTGTCGGGCCACGCGCAATGTAGGGTTCCGTAGATGCCATTCTTACTCTTATCACTTAAGACTCAAATGTCTAAAAAATGTCATAACCAACTTAATCAGCTGACATTGATGTTGTCGAGTTTGACGTTCAATATAACCAATAATATATTGTTTAAATGACGCGGCTGCCGCTCGATTTGTTACTTTGGTTTGACACTTGACTCTAACAAAAATTAGCACTTTAAAGCTTAATATTTCACAAACGGATCTCTTAATCGAAATATTATTTTCACAAACCTATAATATATTTGAAAGACCTATCCAACGATACCCTACACTATGGCGTAGACGAGAAAGAAAAAACGTAACCACTCCTTTAGGGTAAAGGAGGAACCCTAAAAAAATTTTTTATCAAGATTTTATTTTACCACTTTGTCGGCGTGACTAATCTGTATATCCATGCCAAATTACAGCTTTATATTTCTAATAGTCTCTGAGCTAAACTGCGGACGGACGGACGGACGGACGGACATATCGAAACTATAAGGGTTCGTTGTTGATAACAACGGAACCCTAAAAAAACAAGCATATTCCCTATTACTGCGCTCGCACATAACATCAGTGGAGTAGGCGTTGATACTTTCGGCGAAAATGTCCTGGACGAAAATAATTGAGAACGAAACTGTCAATGATTGTGACATTATCAATAATTTAATAGATTATGAAGACGAACAAGAAGAACGGGATTCTATTACCGCAGATAAAATATATCCAGATTTCAAAAAAAAAATGGAAACGCATTTTCTTAAAATGACGCTAAAACCGAAAAAAGCTTGAAATTTCAAAAGGAGCTAAGATCATGCATATCTCGCTATCGTTACGTTTACAAGCAACTGATCACTAGACCGTCGTCACAAAAACTGATCACTGACTTTATGGTGTCACAAAATAAATCAATTTAAATCGTATCTTTTTGATTTTGAACGAATTCATCACAAGAAGATGCGCGTTTTGGATTCTAAGCAGTAGCAGGGAATTTTTAGCAGGGGATTTTGAAAAGCAGGGAAAAATTTAATGTGCATTTTGAAAACCTCTCTCTAGTACTCTTCTGTCTAGTTTAATTTGTTTCAAAACATTTTCTCATCTATTTTGTAAATAATTTATCTATTTTCTAAGTGCGACTTCATTATGCCGTCCCGATCCGACGCATAAAAAAAAATTAGGTCGTATATCGTACAAGGTTGTTTATTATATGTAAGCGTTTATAAAATTTTCGAATATTTTTTTGTACGATTTCTTTTAAACGGTCCCTATCCATCGCACAAAAAGAGGTTTTACTGTATTTTGCTTAAATCTGCGCATTACTTTATGGCAAAATAGCTTTTCTAGCCAAAATTATTTTTCAAATATCAAAGATTAGTATTGGCAATTATTAAAGTGATCTCATACCTTTAAACACACTAACAAACTGAAAAAAAAACAGTCGCAAAATATTTAACAATTTTAGTTAAGCAATTTGAAACAGGTCACGTTTTAATTCAAATCAACTTTTCTAGTTTCAGTTCTACAACGTACAAACATAAAAATAAAATAAGATTTCGAGTTCCAATCTATTTTCAAAACCAACATTTTCATTTGAAATGTTTTAAACAAAACATAATTAAACATGATATTACAATCAATGCTGTTAATATGCAAGTGCAGTGCAATACAATCAAATTTGTTAACAACAAATTCATGTATTTATAATTTTGAAGCAATTTTACTAAACTTGTGATTAATCTGAAAATTAAATTATTACTTAATGGTACAAATCAATTTATTATTACCGTCTTTATAATGTTTAAACTATTTTTGGAAAATTCCAGATTGTATACAAAGTTGCCTAGTTGAATATTTGGGACGTTACGCAAATGCTCATCGGCGCCGTGGCTTAGTTGGTTAAAGCGCCTGTCTAGTAAACAGGAGATCGGGAGTTCGACTCTCCCCGGAGCCTAAGATCGACAACTTTGTCAATCTACATTTTCTTTTTAACTATCAAGCATTTCAAATTAGAACTCCACAAACATATATTAGAAATTTATAACCAAGATAAAATCTAAAATCTTATACAGAATAGTAATTTATAATGGAAATACTTTAAATTTGTTTTAATTAAATTTGTTTAATGTTGTTGTTTGTCTTCGAAAAAAATGACTTTTATTGTTTAACAAGCGGCGCCGTGGCTTAGTTGGTTAAAGCGCCTGTCTAGTAAACAGGAGATCGGGAGTTCGACTCTCCCCGGAGCCTAAGGTCGACAATTTCGATCTGCTTTTTCCAATACATTACAAACAATTAATGAAGAGGGTGGGTTGCAAGCTTTTCACTACGTGGTAATCCAAACTTACTCTGAATTGAGAACTTCGCTAATGTTTTTCCATTAATTTTGAAAAAATATTATATGACTTGTGAAGTTATATAAATCTAAACGCTTAATAGGACTCGAATTTCAACTATTTCACTGGAAAATCACCTTCAACAGTCGAAACTCGAGTCATGTTAAGTGTTTAGATTTATATAACTTCACAAGTTACATAATATTTTTAGAAAATAAGTGATAAAAATAATGAATTTTTCAATTCAAAACAAAAAATAAGTATAAATTGAAAGCGCGACTAAACTTATCATCCATATACATATCCATCCATATTCACTCTCCATAGCTCGGAAATCGGTTAAGAAAATATCTAATATTGAGGACAAATTTTTATGCAGATTTTGTGGTAGATTCGGGTGAAATAGACCTAAATAAACAAAAATAAAATCCTACTATGTCGCATGACAAATACATGATATATTAAATGTATTTGTATTTTATACATATTATAAAAATCGTTAATTAAACTAGATCTTGCATAAACATTCAGTGAAATTTGTTTTTTTGCATCCAAATGAGAGGCGCCGTGGCTTAGTTGGTTAAAGCGCCTGTCTAGTAAACAGGAGATCGGGAGTTCGACTCTCCCCGGAGCCTAGGGTCGACAATTTCGTCGTTCATTTTACAATATAATTATATCGACAAAATCGATGTAGTATTTGTAAAATAATATTTCAGTCTTGCCGAAAATTAATATCGACTAACTTCAAGTTCTTATCTGTATTAAGTCTTCTGCTCAAATGGTCCTAAGCAAACAATGCGATGAGGATGTTTCAACAAGGCAAGATAATAAATTGAAAAACTTGATTTAACTAATTTTAACTGCCGGAAAATCACTTTGAATCTCCGAATGGAGAAAAACATTTGTAAATATTTATATCATTGGGTAGCTGCTGATGTACAATATTTTCTAGATATTTATTTCATGAAAAACTGTAATTTTGTTCAAAGAATAGCATATTTAGCAACTAGGGTGGTAAGTTCTAAATTGTCACGAGAGCGAAATTGGACGAACGCACGAACGAAGTAGTGCGCATATTCGCTCGAGAGGGCAATTGACAATACCGCCCGTGTAAACAAACAATATTTTTTATTACTCACATAAGGGGATGTATCTTACAAGTTGGGCTCCAGGGGCCATAAAAAAATGTAATAAAAAATGAATAAATTTGCTTTTTCAATTCTCTCCGGTGGTGTGGATTCGTCATAACAACTCTCCTCAGTCCCCGGTATCACCATAGAATTTATACATACATTTTAATACGTTTTCTTTAATTTTTATTATTATTTTGTTATGAAAAAAATTTCTGACATTTTCACGTCACTTTTTAATATTGAGGTCTTGATTGTGTTTATTTTATTTATTTATTTGTTTTTGTTAATGTAACTTAGCGATCTTGAAAATTTGCGTGCGTTACTCAGGTTATGTGGAAATACAACGAGAAGTGGCATTTCTCGTATTAAAAACGTGCGTCAAGAAGTACTTTTCGCGCATGAGTAATAAAAAATCATTAATTAAACTTGATTTTGATCAGATGATTTTGACAAAATTGTTTGTTCTTTTACAAAACAAACGGCGCCGTGGCTTAGTTGGTTAAAGCGCCTGTCTAGTAAACAGGAGATCGGGAGTTCGACTCTCCCCGGAGCCTAAGATCGACCAGTTTCGATCTTCGTTTTGCAACAAAACAAATTCATACACTTCTCATCAATTTTCAATCTGTAACCATTAATTATATAATTGTAATCATCATCAATCGGGCTATTGGGACCACTGCTGTACATAGGCCTCCCTTTAATTTTTCCACTCTCCCCTTTCCTGCGCGACTTGCATCCAATTTTTTAATCAGGCGCCTAATATCGTAGGACCATCGTATTGGAGGACGCCCTCTATTTCTTTGAGCCTACTGCATTTGTCGCCAGTCAAGGATGCGCTTAGTCGTCCGTCCTGTCGTCCGTCCTTCTTGCAGTATTACCAGCCCAGTTCTACTTCAGTAATGCTATAAGTTCTAGTGCGCCTTCGACGGATTTCGCGGTTTGGAACTGTGTCTCTCAATGATATGCCTAACATTGACCTCTCCATAGCCCTTTACCAGACGCGTAACTGATTTCCGTGTTAGAATGAGTGTTTTCGCTCCAGAAGTCATCACCGGCAAGACGAGGTAGTTATGTGGCAATACCTGTAATTTCGGTGTCATTAGTTATCATATAGGTCATTAGGTCATGAATTTGGTTCTGTCTGTATCGATTTTAAGTCGCAAGCAGCCTGGAGCCCTTCCAACATTTATCTAGCTTCGTTCAGTCGGTCTGCTATCAGAACAATTGTTCTCTGCAAACTTCAGATTGTTCAGTTTATCGCCGTTTATCTTAACGCCCATTTCGCCCCAATCCGCTTTTTTACTTATGAGTTCTAAGCCAGCAGTAAATAATTTTGGGGAGAACGAGTCTCCTTCTCGCAGTCCCCGCTGAATGTTGAACTTGAATGTATTCTACAATAGGCCAGAGCTTCGAGCATTTTGTGCTGGTTTGTGGTTTCGAATAATTATAATAGTCTATTATTATTATTACATATGAGAATATGATAACTATCACTATTACATTAACACTATTTCGACCCTTCTCTTGAATGTATATTAACAACATTATATGTAATTTTACTATATCGGTGACTCATGCGGCTATGAAGCGAATAAATTAAGGATAAAAGCCTGGAAGGAATTTCCAGGGTTAGGAGAGTCAACCAGAACCAGGCCCGGACTGGCACTCGAAACTGGTTCGGGCAATTTAGGTCGGCCCTCTACTCTCCAGAGAGAGCAAAAATTCTAATGTGAAGTTTGAATCATATGTATCATATGTATATTTTCAATTTTAACAATTTAAGTCATTGACTAACACGGAAGTCATTGACTAACTAAGTCAATGACTTTCGAAGATGCTCACTGCTAAATTATGTCGTCACTATATAGATTCATCAATAGATCGTTTTCTACCGCCTATATCATGAAAGAATTTCAATTATCAGAGGATAAGGTACTTCTCATACGATTTTTGATAACTTTTAGGGTAGAAAAGGATCTTTCACAAGAAACTTGACTCAATGATAACAGTAACAGAAATTTGATCGCTAGTCTAATTAAATTGTAGGTATTGGTAAATAGATTGTATCTATGCAAAATTTTAAAGCAGCACGTACGGCGTGTCAAACAGGGTACATATCTTTCTTTATATATTTCTTTCTATATTTCTTTTTGGTTATCTATTTGAAAAGGCATTTCATCGTTACCTTTACTTCCATTCTCCTCCATGAATATTTTATGATCTCCTAATTCATTGGTTTTAAGTTTATCACAATGCAATGACAAATTTTTCAATTCAACCCGCAAATATTCACCTGTAGCTGTCTTATCAAATAGCAATAAGTGTCTACTTAACTCATCTAGTTCACAGGATTGAATTTATTATTTCGTATGTTAGGGAAACGTTTTGGATCTAGACACGAGATATCAGCGTACAGTTGTCCATTTATGAGAAAACGGCGATCAATGCTTTGAATAACTGTGTGGAAAATAATCTTATGTTGTTATCATTGACCATGTATGCATGAAGTCCATCAGAGATAACTTCATCCTGTGTCATCTCACCTGGCATCGATTTCCTTTTCCTGAGACTTTTTTCAAGAAATTTTATTGGTCTTCTACATCAAAGTGTTCAATCAAATAAAATTTGTTAAGCTCCTCATTGGCCCAAGACACAAAATAATCTGTAGCTTTCTGTACTGCATCAAAATCTTGAACTATTTTTTTTAATTCTGAAGGAGATTCTGATACCATATGATGTGCTTTTAATATATCTAAACCCGAGGTTTGCAGGTACCAGAGAGGTGTAGTAACTGTTAACTCAAATATTCTTGAAAAGGTTTTGGCTGTGATCACTGTTTCGTATGTACACAATGATTCCAAGTATGCTTTAGCTTTCATCAACGTTATATAACGTATCAACGTTACATACGAAGCCGAATCCAAGTTTAAGAATGAAACAAAAATTTTCTTTCTCACTTTTCTCTCAGCTGTATCTTTAGACAACCAACGTGTTTCTCTAATAGTTGACAGCCTTCTAGTATGTTCGTCCTCTTTAGTTTGGTTCCATATATACGTTGGTAAGATTCGCGAAGAAATACAGCCACGTCATTCAGTAAAGTAAATAATGAAGCACTTTGAATAACAGCTTTAGTAATATATCCTAACACTGAATTCATTGCATGTGCATAGCACCACACATGAGATTCTTTAGAAAGGAAGAAAACTCAATATATTAGCCTTGCATGATTGCAGCCCCATCCGAATTAGCGATGCACCTTTTTATGTATATATTCGAAGACTTTAATGGCTCCTCTACACTATGGCCCATCTTGAGCCACTGTGAGCCATCACCATTGTGTAGAGGGATAGATGACTTGTAGTGTCCTAAGTAGTGGATGTTGCAGATGGTGATGGCCATGTATGACGTTGGGAGTAGGGATGTATAAAATATATCGGTATATCAAAATATCGATATTTTTTTAAATATATATCGATATTTTCGCACGATATTTTTAATAGCGATATATCGATATATCGATACAAATTATGTTATTTTGTAAACGATATTTTGCTATAAATTTAGCGCTTAAAAATTATTTTGTTCTGATTGGTGATCGTATCCCCTTTACAAAATTGTGAAGGTCCGTTCAAAACGCATCGGCGGCGGCATGTTTTCCATTGCTTTGCAGAAGACGAACAGAATAGTTTCCGTGACTCCGTAGTATTGTATAAATTGAACCCGTTTAGTTGTGAGCAAGTCATTTAGTCTTTAGATATTTGATCCTCTGGTTGTGAGGATTGTGAGTTGAAATATCTTCTAAGAATAAAGAAATGTGGAGTTTTTTTAACCGCATAGACAAATTGCATGTCACATGCAATTTATGTGTGAAAAATGGCTTCAACAATAAACATTGTAGTACCAATTAATAGAAGTAGATTGTCAGCAGAACACATTAAATACCGTGTATTACTAAGATCATTGTCTGAAAAATATTGGTTTGAATAAATATATAAGATTTTGTAATTGTAATTTTTTAATCCTTTTTTTGACGATAAACCTCAAACATATTTTCCGGTTAAAATTATTCAACAATCTAATAATAGTGTTCTGGTAAAATTTCTAATTTAATTTTTTATTTATTTAATTCCATAATATTGAATTAACAATCAAAAGATTTTTTAATCTTTTATTCGGGATTAAAAACTAAATATATTTTAGCAAAAACTCGACAAGTAATCAAAAAATTCAGATTAACACATTAAAAACAATGGGTTGTCTTTGTTGGGTTATTAAAAAAATAAATTTTTTCGAATTTAGAAAAATTGACCGATATATCGATATTTTTTGAAAATAAATCAAAACGATATTTCGATAGTTTCTAAAAGTATCGATATTAAAAATATCGATATTTTTTAAAATATCAACGTCCCTAGTTGGGAGCGGTGCGACTACACACATCAAAGGTGGCCTGCATGCGCAAGTAAGCTGCGCAGTGGCTAAAGTGGCATGTCCACACTATGGGCCATCATTATTTACTTTATCGCACGCTTATCAGTGCCTGCTGCTTGTTGTGATGATAACACTGATTTTAGTAATTATTATTATTTAATTATAACGAAATATTTAGTTTATTGAGATATTAGTTTATATTTATTAATAGCTGTTTATTATTAATCATGGCAAAATCGAAAAAAGAAATAAATTGGGTTCCAGAAGAGACATTTAAGTTTATTGAGTTGTATCAAACGGAGTCTTGCATTTGGAACCCGAAAGACAACTTCTTCAAGGCAACTTCTTATGAGAAATTATAAATTTTAACTTTATTAAATTTGAATATTAACTGTATAATTTCAATTCAAAATTTGAAATTAATTTTTATCAACAATGTATGGCCCACTATGGCCCATTCATGCACATCTAGAATTGTCCATCTAGATCAGAGGTCGGCAAACCGTGGCTCGCGAGCCACATATGGCTCTTTTGGTGCGAACTTATGGCTCTTCTAAAATTAATAAAAAAATCACAAAAATAAAAACTGAAATGAAAAAATAAAAGTCTGAAGACACATTTACTTTCTTTGAGTTCATTCGTAAAGTTGCTGGCAAATGTGTATAAGTCACGGTGCTACTATTGTGGTGGGGCATATTTTCGTATGGCAGAGACTGCCGCCACTGTGCCACGCCGCCATGTTCATAATTCACAACACAGCGCGACTCGCACATATCTCGCACGTTTCTTTTAGTTGTTGTATCTCGCATTCAAGTCAGTGCAGTTCAAAATTTTACTTTTTTGGGTTTATTCAAAAATTCTAAATTCCTCTATGGCTTCGAAGAAAAAACAAATAAAACTTGCTGATAGAGATCGTGAATTCCAAACTGAATGGACTGAATCGTTTGCTTTTGTAGCTAAAGCGGCTGGTCTTCCAACTTGTCTTATTTGCCAAGAAAACCTAGCAAACAACCAACAGTCTAATGTCGAAAGACATTTCGAAAGTAAACACGCCGGATTTGCAAAGAATTATCCCTTCGGTGATACCAGAAAGAAAGCAGTTCAAGAACTACAGAACATTTTAAAAAAGACAACTTCCTCTTTTAACTGTTAGATGCAGTCTGCAAATAATGCTAACTTGACAAGCTTTATCGTGAGTCATGAAATCGTAAATTCGGAAAACCATTCACTGATGGTGAGTACATAAAAAGTTGTTTTATAAATGCGGCTGACAAACTTTTTCATAATTTTAACAATAAAGCAGAGATTATGAATAACATCAAAAGCTTACCATTGTCTGCCAAAACTGTAACAGACAGGGCAAAAATGTCATTAAATGTATGCCAACAACAATTTGGCGCGTTAAATTGAGTCTTGTGACTTAAAGGACACTGTGCAAGTTGCCCTCTTTGCTCAATATATTCATCAGATGGTCCCAAAGAAGAACTCCTGGGATTATTGCCACTCAAGGTCTGGAGAAAAATCACATCCCACTTACTAAAATTGTTTCAATTGCAACAGATGGAGCTAAAAGTATGGTGGGCGATAAAAAAGGATTTCTAACAATTTTAAAAGAAGATTGATCATGATGTGTTATCTTTCCATTGCTTAATTCACCAGGAAGCACTTTGTGCACAAACATTCCCAAAAGATATTGGTGAAGTTATGGATTTGGCAGTCAATGTCACCTATAATATTATCGCAAAGCCGCTTAATCATACCCAATTTAAAGAGTATTTGAGTGAAATTAAGAGTCAATATTCAGACCTCCTCCTGTTCAACAGGGTCCGATGGATTTCGAGAGGAAATATGTTCATCATGTTTAGCATCTTGCTTTAAAGAAATTAAAGCATTCTTGGAGTACAAGGGAATTAATATCCAGAATTAGAAGACGATCAGTGGTTGCAAAAATTTTACTTCAAGGTGGACGTTATATCGCAACTAAATTAGCTAAATCGCAAATTACAGGGTAAAAGAAATATTTCTTTTTATATGCATCAAGAAATTATTTCATTTGAAAACAATCTCAGTTTTTTAGCTGATGAATTACAAAGAGGAACGTTAACTTTCAAAACATCCCAATACCGCCAAGAAAATATTGTTGTGATTGACACCGATTATTTCAGGACAGTCATTATTAATATGCAAAAATCTTTTCAAAGCAGATTAGACGAATTTTGAAATCAAAACGCGATGTTGGGTTTCATTACCGATCCTCTTAATATAGATCAGAAAAATTTCATATTTTCCCCGTTCGGTATTGATCAAGCAAGCAAGGTACGTTTGAAATGCAATTGATTGATTTACAAAACAAGAATTTGTGAGATCCAAATTTGAGAAACATTATGTTGAACATGAAAACCTGGAGAAACAAAAATACAAACTGGTCCAACAGAACAAACCGACTGCTATGAGCAATCTACCTAAGATAGATAGTGTAATTTACGATTCTTTGAATAACCTTCCGGACTCATACAACAAATTAAAAGAAATTGTATTTGGCGTTCTCAGTATTTTCGGATCTACTTATATATGTGAGCAATCATTTTCTGACATGAATCTGATTAAGACCAAACTGAGAAGTCAGTTAACTAATGAAAATTTGGAGTCGTGTTTAAAATTGAAAACTACCAGCCACCTGCTAGACTTTAAAAAACCTTGGAATGAGATGCAGTTCAACATATTCATCTCATTAATTATTATTTTTAATTATTTTTTCATAAGAATTTTCTTTTTTTATTAATCTGTTATATATATATATATATATATATATATATATATATATATATATATATATATATATATATATATATATAACTATAATCTACTTATGACTATGTCCTATCTATGTTTTTTATGTGAATAAAGTTTATTTTTCAAAGAAATAAAAATTATTTTTTAACCAAATATTTAATTAAAAAAATACCAAAGGAAATATAAAAGTATGATTTATTTAAAAATACATATATGTGGCTTTTGATCAAGCTTAACCTTTAACTGACGACGTGGCCCCCCCGGACCTTGCGAAAGTAATAATTTCGAATTACTCCTTTTTCGCATATGCGACGCATACGGTGCTTCTAGTACCTTCGAGTTTAGTCATTTAGAGACCCTGAGTGGTAGTGTACGCTTCGGTATGCGCAATTTCGATGAGTAAATACATTTCAAATTTTTTTGTGGGCCTCCCTGACCTCACGTCGGTATTTACGTAACTTTTCTAAAAGTTTGTAGGAACTACATTTTACATTTCAAACATTTTATTAGAGTCTTTTACAATGGTGGTTTATTTCCATAAAATGCAGATTATATCTTTTGCTACTGACGGTAGCGGAAGGGAGATATTCAGGTGTGTGATGTCAAAAAATAGATTCTTATTTATTCTACGTTGCATCCGATTTGATATCCCTTCTGATCGTGAAGAACGAGGACAGTCTGAAAAAATAGAAGCAATTTCATGCCTATTTATAAAATTTGTGCAATTTTGCCAGAAGGCTTATAACGTCAGCAAGTATGCCACCGTGGACGAAATGTTGGTCCCTTTTCGAGGACGCACACATCTCATGATTTATATGTCAATGAAACCAGCTAACAATAAGTACGGGTTGAAATTGATGTGCTTATGTGTTGCAAAGAATGGCTATTTTTATAACTGTTACATATATACAGGACGTGGATTGGATTGTGAGGGATTAACAGATGAAGAAAAAAGTTCCTAGTACCAACACAATCTGTTATTCGTCTCGCTAAGCCATTGCACGGAAGTAACAGAAATATTACATGCGATAACTGGTTTACGTCATTGGAATTTGTCGATAATTTGAAGAAAAAGGGTCTAACATGCGTTGCTACCAAAAGAGTTTCTACCATCAAAACAAAGAGAAGTAGGATCCACACTTGGTTTCACACTTATGGTTTTGCCGGCCAAAATACGCTAATGTCTAATGTCCCAAAGAAAGCTAAAGCAGTCATCCTTTTGTCTTCAATGCACCATGCTGAAGCCAATGATAAAAATTACTGGAAAGCCTGAAATTACACAGTTTTATAACTCAACTAAAGGAGGAGTGGACGAAATTGATAAAAAGTGCTCCATTTATACATGTAGTCGTAGGACTCGACGTTGGCCGATGGTTATTTTTTAACGCATGTTAGATATCAGCTCTGTCAATAGTCACTTATTGTATGACATACATCACGAAAAGATTTCTGAAAGAGGAATTTTCATAAAAGAATTGGCTCGCAATTTGGTGTTGCAACATATGATAAGACGAGTGTTGAACGAAAGATTGCCACGTGAACTACGTTTGAGTTTGACACGAGTACTAGGATCCGATATGCCTGACCGTTCAGGAGTTCAAGAAGAAGAGCTCAAACAAAGGAGAAGATGCCACACGTGTCTGCTAAAGACTTCAGAGGAAGTCTACACACACATATTATTTGTGTAAAAAACATGTTTGCCTTCAATGCGCAAAGGAAGTCTGTCCAGATTGTGCGTAATTTGTGAAAATTGGTGCCTTGCAGTTTCTTATTTCGCTTATAGTTCGAAAGTTAATTATTACATAGTTTATTAGAGACACTATTGAAGTTTCATAATATAAGTTAATTTGCTTACTTTGTTTAAAATTTTAAGACACACAAAGTGGTTTCGGAGCTCAAGTAAGTTCTGCCAAAAAAATGTTAACTACACTATAATTGTCGAAATACGTCTTATTTAAATAAAAAATATTAGATAATTCAGTTTGTTTTATTAATATATGCGTATTTAACGTAGTTATTTATTTATTATCTATACCAATAAAACCTCTTAATTCGTTTAAAAAATCACATTAATGTAAGGGCCTCTCCAGCCCCCACGTCAGAGTTTACGTAAAATAAAAACCACGTCGTCAGTTAAAGGTTAAAAACATTTTCTAAAAAAATTGGCTCTTACGTGTATAGAGTTTGCCGACCCCTGATCTAGATGGACCACTGTGTGGATGCGCCCATTCAGGCCATCATAGTGTAGAGGAGCCATAATTCTGAATCAACTCAATCGCCCAATCGGTCACACCGGCCCCATCAGGTATCCGGCCCATCGGGCATAAGCCTGATTTGCCCTATGACCAATCCGGTACTGACCAGAAATATCAACCAGAAAATGAATTTTCAGGTTTTCTAGAATCAGTTTAGAAGAATGGGCGCTTGAACCAATTAATCATAAAGCCAGACCACGTTCGTTCTGCTACTCATTTATTATTTAATTGTCATTGAAAATGTTTAATAAGATTACAATATAAATTGCAATAAGATACAAACAATATTTTGCATAAAGTGTAATTAACTAGTTTCCTGTTGAAAGGATGTCATCCCTTGAAAAATAAATATCGAGAATGGTTTGTATAATGAGTTCAGACATTGAAAAAGTTTTAGTTTAAATTTTTCATTTTTTAAATTTAAAAATGAAAGTTGCAAATTAAAGCTGCAATTTGGTTTTCATTGAACAAATTCCCGCGAAATTGTTTTCAGCAGCTTTTTAAGTCTTCCGCAAATAGGATTTTTCTATGATTGATAAAATAGAAATAGGAAAAAATATAATTGATGTATTTTTCCGTTACTTTTTTGGACAAAATAAGTAGAATTTATCTTTTCCATTTCAACGAAAACAAATCTGGTCTCCCAGAATCGAAAAATTTAGATTAAATCGTAAATCTTTTATACAAGCTTATTACAAATTTAGATTGCTCTAATTATCTTAATTTTCTGTGAAATAGAGAAATTATGAGAAGAAGGAAACTATAAATATAATATAACATCATTTCATCCCAAGAATAAACATCGATCGACAAATTTCATTGCCGATAAATAAATATACAGGGAGTTCAGGTCTGTTGATCCTAAGTAAACAAATTGCTTTAAGCTTTTACAACCCTTTCCCAAACGAGCTTTCGCTTAGCTATTTCAAGAATAATTTAATTTTGTTATTCTATGAATAGTGCGAATTGAATTTCTAATTTTGTTAATCTGTGAATAGTGAATAGTGAACTGTGAATATTAATTTAAAATTTAATCAACGTATTAATTACATTTTCTGCAAAAATTTCGCTAAAAAATGATTTTGCTCGGCAAAATCTCGGCGCCGTGGCTTAGTTGGTTAAAGCGCCTGTCTAGTAAACAGGAGATCGGGAGTTCGACTCTCCCCGGAGCCTTAGGCCGGAAATTTTCGCTCAATTTTTTTCTCCAAACCTAGGATGACAAGTTTAATGTGTAAACATCGGCGAATTTAATTTGTTCAAGGCTTTAGAACTCGTTGATCGACTTATTGGACACAGCCCAAATAAAAAAAATTATACAGCCCAAATATTCACAATGGATTTCTAAGCTCATTATTATTGGATATCTAAGCTCACATTATGAATTATTAATTTGTAGTTTTTTACATTAGAAGATACTTAATTTCTCATTATAATTCAGGGGTTTTCAATCTGGTGCGAGATTATGGCAAATGTGCCGCGGAAATAATCAAATATCAACATATGCAGGAGCAAACTTTCTGGGTGTAGTTATTTGAGGGCACGGTTGGTTAAACTTACTATAAACACAAAGGAAATAAGGAAAATTCATCCAAACATTTTCATTCCTCTCATTATAGATATTTTTTTTTCCTTTGTATACAAATCGTTTTAAGGGTTCTGCGAAATTTTTTCTGCCAAGGGGGTCGCGGCGAAGAAAGTTTGAGAACCGATGGAATGGTGATTTTGCAAAATAAATCTCTTAGGTTATTAAGTTTGATTAAATATTTTTTTTCGCCAAATTTACCAATTTTATTATTTTTTTGTCTATTAGACTTTCTATTTTCTCGCGTTTGTTTTGTTAACCGTAAACATTGTGTGCCGCGAAATTTTTTAGCCCGCCAGGGCGCCGCGGCGATTAAAGTTTTTCAACCGCCGGAATGGTGATTTTGCAAAATCAATTCACCTACGTCATTAAGTTGTCGATTAATTTTTTTTTTTGCAAAATTTGACAATTGATTTGCATGTCGACGAGACTTTCTGTCTTCTCGCGTTTGTTTTGTTAACCGTAAACATTGGGTGCCGCGCAATTTTGTTAGTCCGCCAAGAATGCTGCGGTGAATAAAGTTTAAGAACCGCTGAAATTGTTATTTTGCAAAATTACGTCAATAAGTTGTCGATTAAATAACTTTTTTCGCCAAATTTGTCAATTTTATAATTTACATGTCGACGAGACTTTCTGTTTTCTTGCGTTTGGTTTGTTAACCGTAACAATGTGCAAAGTTTACTGTGATACAAATATTAATTTAAAATAAAAATATTGTTATTACACGTTAAGCCGTCCACATTAAGTCAATAAAACCAATGCCAAACTAATAAGAAAATTGGTGGCTTAATGAATCGATACGAAATACGCACTCGATAACGACACATGCTATAACACCATCAGTTAACCAAGTAGAACAAAAAATGAAACGTTAAAACTTTTAATAGAAATGATATTAATTGTATTGATAAATATATAAAGACCACATCGATTGTGAATAACTATATGTTTTCAATAAACTTTTCTTCTTCTGTGTAATAAGAACTATTATTAATAAATGAGCCGTTTTCTTTGGAAATGGTGTAAGTGTATTTTATTTTATATGGAGATATTTAAGGTTTTGCATTGGAATAATTTTTTTGAATATGGATATATGTTATTACTGGGGCAACCAAAAATATGCAAATGCATATATTTTCTCATTCTACTTATAAAAAAATGGTCTAGCCAAAAATGTGTTTTCCACTAAGCTAAGGGCATTAAGGGCACATTTCCCACTAAGGGCATATTTTTGCATATTTCACCAATAAGAGCATAAATTGCATATTGGTTATGATAAGACATATTTTGAAATAACTGCATAATTTTAGTTTGGTTAAAATATTTATATTCATATCTGCTTTTTGACGGAAATATCAAGACGCGTGATGTTGGCCAAGAATGTATATATGTTTATGCATAATATATAAGCTGCGGTAGGTATTATCTTAATATTTTTAAATAAAATAAAAGATGATTTATGTAGAACTCTTATTTTTGCCGACATACCATTGTATAAATTGCGTAAAAGAAAATGGTGTCGTTCTTAGAAAAGTACACAGAGTACAAAGTGCCGTCAGAAACCACTCTTCGGAACAATTACGTGAAAGACATCAAAAATTGCGTCAAAAATATTTTTTTATGGATCTCAATTGAAGAAACTACTGATATTACTGGGAGGTACGGAGCAAACGTCGTCATTGGAATTTTGGGCTAAGCAAATATTTGTATTAAATACTACAGTACTAGACAATGCAAATCAAAGCACTATTGCAAGACTTTCTGGTGATTCAATCCAAATTCCGGGTGAAAGTTTCAATCGAGATTCGATTTTACTCTTTATATCAGATGCCGCTCCATACATGGTAAAAGCAGCTGAGGCAATACAAATATTTTATCCAAAAGTGACACATCTGACTTGCCTTGCACATGGACTTCATCAACTACTAACGTCGATCCTTAATAGCCAATGTAAAGAAAGTATTTTTGAAATCACCGTCAAGGGTAACGATTTTTAATTATTTGCCACCTGGCGTCGCACTTCCACCGCACCAATAACTACTAGATCGGGAACATGGATTGATGCCGCAGTGTCCTATGCCACCAACTTCGAAATAATTGTGAAAGTGTTCAATGTACCTACTGTACGAAGAAGAGGCCACAACAATCAAAATTTCAAAGGAGTTACTAAGTGACGGTGAAATAAAATTTGATTTAATTTTTAATTGCCTTAAATTAGCGCATCGATAAATTCGCTTGAAACGTCTGGGCTACTGCTTGCTACACATATTGAGGTAGATAATAGAACATGCTTAGGATGTAATTAATGGTGTTAACGGTGAAGCAGCTTTGTGAAAAAAAAACTTGTAACGGTTATTTCAAAAAATCATTTCCATTAGTTTTTCCATTATGAAGGAAATTTCAATAAGTTTGTCCAGAGGTACTACAGCAATAGACAATAAATATAGTATTATTGAAGCAATGGCATTTAAATTTGCCCAATTCAACTTCGGTTAACGTGGATCGAAGTTTATCAATGTACAAAAATGTCCTACGATCAAACAGGAACAGTTTTATTTTTCAGAACTTAAATGAGATGTTTGTCATTTATTGTAATAAAAATTATTATTGGTATTAATAAATTATTTTGAAGTTTAGCAGTATTTTTCTTTTGTATTTATGTTTTCGTACCTAGAATTTAACATTTTTTTATAAATTTTATGTCAGATTTAAGACCATATATATATTTTAAATCCATATTTTTTATTTTATTGAGCATATTTTCATTTTTATAGAGCATATTTTAAGCGCTTAAAGTAGTTTTTAAGAGCATATTTTTGGTTGCCCTAGTTATTACATTAGCTTTGTATTTTTTAAATATTAAATTGATTTGAATTTATAATGTAATCATTTTTTAAACGTGATTAGCAAAAATTTATACTTTTAATGACTTCAAAAGGACTTACACCATTTTCAAAGTCTGTAAAAAGTAAAAATCTTATATTTGCAAAATATTAACTGCGGAATCTCAATTGAAACAAACCAATTTCTTTTGTGAAATCTTTTTTCTTTTATGAAATCTTTATTAAATACTAAAAAATAACAAAATAAAAAGGCTCTATAGCAACATTTACAATTCAACTAAAATTATTTATACTCTCATTATTAATATATTTTAAATTTTTTCAATATGAACAAGTTTTGAAAATAGTATTTAAGGGAAATATGGTAAGGAATCAATCATATCTGTAAATTTTTAAAATGTAATGGGTCTGGATTGATGATATAAACGTGTTAGTACTATAAACTTATTAAAGTCGGAACACAGACTGAATATATAAATATATTCAACCTTTCCGGAGCTCTATAATATGGTTGTCTTTTTAGGACTACCAAAAACTAATCTCATGTGAAATTAGCCAGTTATTTACTAGTTTTCAGTCCACCTTCGTGGCACTCACCAAAAACCAGAAAAATAACATTGTTTTTTTAAATCACGTCTTTCTAGTAACTAAGTGAATAGCCATCTGCAGACGCGTTTTGAGATTTATCTCTCATCAGTGCAGCTTTGATTTTATGAATAATAATTTATAAAACACTACTTGAAACCCACGTGGATGACTACGGGTTAGATATTTTTAATTTGACATTTCGTGAGAGAGACATGAACTTAGCAGTTTATTGATTTAAATAATGATTTACTATTGGTAAAACCATACTATTTCTTCTTCTTCTTTCGAATAGGCCTACTTTGGACCATGCTTGTTCATCTGTTGGGCTTTGAACACAGCCTGAATATATAAATATATTCAACCTTTCCGGAGCTCCATAATATTGTTGAGTCTTTTTAGGAGTACCAAAAAGAAATCTCATGTAAAATTTGCCAGTTTTTTACTAGTTGTCAGTACTACATTTTCAAAGTTCTGTGTTCTTCGCCGTGAGGGCAATAAATTAAGTAATTTAAAATCTACTAAATTCTCATTAAATGAAGTTTTATAGAACATCTTTTTATAGAACTCATTTATAGAAAATCTTTTTTTCTTATAGTACTTTCGATAGTTCCAAAATCGGCATCATTTGGTAGATAAGAGTGCCCAGAATATAAAAAAATATGGTCGATACGATTTTTATGTCGTTCTTGGGTTCTTTCTTTCTTCTTATTTGGTTCTTGGGGACTGAACAACTTTAAGCCACATTAAAGCCAATTTCAAATTTTTGTTTTGTCCAGTGCACATATCGCTGTAGGCTATTACATGTTGTTGCGTGTCACATTTTCTAATTGCTTCAAGCAACAAGAAGCAAGGTGTGTCTTTGAGGAAAGTAATTACATCTGTAATTTCATTGACTACGAAACAATGAAAATTTGAACAGATTTTTTTTGAAAAAGTTTACGTATAGATAAAAAGTTTATAGTAAATTGTATTCATTTTGATAATTAACTAAAATAAATTAATAAAAGTTTAATTAACTATAATTAAATAATAACTAAAATAATTAACTAAATAATTTTAATAATTAACTACATTTATCAAAATGGACTTATTCCACTTTCAAAGAAAACGGCTCAAATAGTTAAATTAATATAAAACTGAATTGCACTCTATTTTTTATAATCCAAAATAAAATATATGGCCTATAAAGACTAGCTTATCTCTATATAATCGGCCTCCCTACTGAGATAGCTGACTGGAAGTACCAAAACACGAAATGGTAAGCAAATATCAATTCGAGAAAAACTACACAGCAATGTGTAGCAGTAAAGCCGAATGGAGCGACGATTCCTCAGCACACCACATTGAGCAAAGTGTCATTAAGTGGTATACAGATGGTTCGGAAACGAAGGAATCCACTACATTCCTTCGTTTCATTCCTTGCAGGACTATTTGGACCTTGTATCAACTATTTCGAATCCATGAGAATCTAAGTCATCAAGTATCTACCAAGGCAGACAAGGTATCACAAGACAAGGTAGACAAATCGCTATCCTGTCAGATAGTGAAGCCATCAAAGCTATTTGCTCATAAGACATAAGATCCAAACTGGTATGCGACTGTGTGGGAAAGTTAAACAAGGTTGGCAGAGAGAATAGAATAGAGAGAAGTAACGCTATGCTTGGTGCCAGAACACACTTGCATGGAGGAAAATGAAGAAGCAGATGATCATATTTTTCATTGTTGGATTTTGTCATATATAAATCTTGTCAAGCTTATTTACACAAAATATATTCAGCGTAGAAAACTTTGAATTTAATAAATTTATATATCTAGTGCACTTAACTAGATTGCTTTCATAGTGAATGTTGTACTCCGGAAATCTTGAGAATGAAATTTATTTATTTAAAACTAGTATGAACAAAGTTATAAAATAATAATTATAACAAATAGATAAAGTCGAATCTATTTGTGAACCATTAAAAAACTACTAACAAAGTATCAATTTTATTGCTGCTACAATTCATTTGATAAGAATTAAAAAAAGAATTTGAAACATAAAAAAATATTAATAAATGTAAATTTTCCTTATTTTCGTAAAATTAAAATAATTAAATAAAAAGAAATATAAATATTTATTAAGAAATCAAATTTTAAAACGAAATTTCTTATTCTAATGAAAGCAGGTTTTTAGAATATATGCAAATTAATATTTCCATAAATCATGCCAATCAAAAACACACATCAAAAGGCTACAAATTAATTTAACTAATCTATTTTCCTCATCAAATAAATACACACAAAAACAACATGGATTAGAACGCAATTACGCGTTAATTAAATAAATTTGAATTAATTCCATTTAGAACAACATTGCGATGTTTTCGTGGTGATATGATAATTTCATTTACACCATTTTAATACATAAAACAGTTTCGTTCTATGTTCTTAACGCCAGAAAGAGAAAGGAAAACTAGATTTTATTATAAAATTTAATTGTAATTTGGAAATTAATTTAATTCATTCTAATTTAAAACATTATTGTCGCTTATTAAAATTTAATTCACTGAATTATGATAGTTGATTTAATAGAGATGGTAAAGATTTATAATATAAGGTATAATATGTAATAGAATATAATAAGAAATAGTATTATAATTACCGGTGATTTAATCACCGTGATCAAAAAATCTCTGGTCACAGTGATCCAATATTCGCATTCATGGTGACCGGCGATTTTATCGTATGCAACTAACAATACAAATAACTATTTAGAAGACAAGAAGATACATTTATAATTTCACTCTATTTATATGAGTAAACAGTACAGTGATCGGTCCATTTAGAAATTGAACAAAGAAAATAATAAATTGCATGCTTGTACAAAATGAACTTATGTATAATTATATTGCTAGCAATTGTATAAAAACGTTACTTTTCTATTTAAATAATAATTCGAATCAGCAATTAAACATTTTGTAGAAAATAAGAAGATATATGTTTGATTCATCCAAAAACATAGTTATCGGTCACATAAATATAGTGTTTGTACATTGGATTTACAGTAATTGCTGAATGCTTTATACTGAACAAAAATAATTAAAAAATATTTAGAACACTCTTTTATAAAGTCCTATAATATTGTAATATGTCCTATAATATTGTATGTCTAGTCTTGTCTGTCTAGTCTGCATGTCTAGTCTTGTCTGTCTAGTCTTGTCTGTCTAGTCTTGTCTGTCTAGTCTTGTCTGTCTAGTCTTGTCTGTCTAGTCTTGTCTGTCTAGTCTTGTCTGTCTAGTCTTGTCTGTCTAGTATTGTCTGTCTAGTCTTGTCTGTCTAGTCTTGTCTGTCTAGTCTTGTCTGTCTAGTCTTGTCTGTCTAGTCTTGTCTGTCTAGTCTTGTCTGTCTAGTCTTGTCTGTCTAGTCTTGTCTGTCTAGTCTTGTCTGTCTAGTCTTGTCTGTCTAGTCTTGTCTGTCTAGTCTTGTCTGTCTAGTCTTGTCTGTCTAGTCTTGTCTGTCTAGTCTTGTCTGTCTAGTCTTGTCTGTCTAGTCTTGTCTGTCTAGTCTTGTCTGTCTAGTCTTGTCTGTCTAGTCTTGTCTGTCTAGTCTTGTCTGTCTAGTCTTGTCTGTCTAGTCTTGTCTGTCTAGTCTTGTCTGTCTAGTCTTGTCTGTCTAGTCTTGTCTGTCTAGTCTTGTCTGTCTAGTCTTGTCTGTCTAGTCTTGTCTGTCTAGTCTTGTCTGTCTAGTCTTGTCTGTCTAGTCTTGTCTGTCTAGTCTTGTCTGTCTAGTCTTGTCTGTCTAGTCTTGTCTGTCTAGTCTTGTCTGTCTAGTCTTGTCTGTCTAGTCTTGTCTGTCTAGTCTTGTCTGTCTAGTCTTGTCTGTCTAGTCTTGTCTGTCTAGTCTTGTCTGTCTAGTCTTGTCTGTCTAGTCTTGTCTGTCTAGTCTTGTCTGTCTAGTCTTGTCTGTCTAGTCTTGTCTGTCTAGTCTTGTCTGTCTAGTCTTGTCTGTCTAGTCTTGTCTGTCTAGTCTTGTCTGTCTAGTCTTGTCTGTCTAGTCTTGTCTGTCTAGTCTTGTCTGTCTAGTCTTGTCTGTCTAGTCTTGTCTGTCTAGTCTTGTCTGTCTAGTCTTGTCTGTCTAGTCTTGTCTGTCTAGTCTTGTCTGTCTAGTCTTGTCTGTCTAGTCTTGTCTGTCTAGTCTTGTCTGTCTAGTCTTGTCTGTCTAGTCTTGTCTGTCTAGTCTTGTCTGTCTAGTCTTGTCTGTCTAGTCTTGTCTGTCTAGTCTTGTCTGTCTAGTCTTGTCTGTCTAGTCTTGTCTGTCTAGTCTTGTCTGTCTAGTCTTGTCTGTCTAGTCTTGTCTGTCTAGTCTTGTCTGTCTAGTCTTGTCTCTCTAGTCTTGTCTGTCTAGTCTTGTCTGTCTAGTCTTGTCTGTCTAGTCTTGTCTGTCTAGTCTTGTCTGTCTAGTCTTGTCTGTCTAGTCTTGTCTGTCTAGTCTTGTCTGTCTAGTCTTGTCTGTCTAGTCTTGTCTGTCTAGTCTTCTCTGTCCAATCTTGTTTGTCTAGTCTTGTCAGTCTATTCTCGTCTGTCTATTCTTGTCTGTCTAGTCTTGTCTCTCTAGCCTTGTACATCTAGTCATGTCTGTCTAGTCTTGCCTGTCTAGTCTTGCCTGTCTAGTACTGTTTGTCTAGTCTTGTCTGTCTATTCCTATCTGTCTAATCTTGTCTCGTCTGTTTAGTTTTGTCTCTCTGGTCTTTCCTTTCTAGCCTTGTCCGTCTACTCTTGTCTGTCTACTTTTGTCTGTCTAGTCTTGTCTGTCTATTCTTGTCTCTCTAGTCTTTTCGGTCTAGTCTTGTCTTTTATAAATTCTTAGGATATAAATATAAATTCATATTTTAATCAAAACCATTATGCTGATCTTTTTATGCTAGTATTTATACGTTAAAACATACTGCCACTGTCTGTCACATAGTTACTCTAACCTCAGAATAGTAATTGACCAATCACTATTTTTTCCGTTTATCGTGTGATATTTGTTGGTCTATCAATTTTTTCACAATCAGTACTTTTTTTCTATAATTGAAACCTGTATTGATTTACAAATGTCAAAAATCCGCACAAAATGTTTTAATCAAGAAAATATCTAAATATGGTAGTCACTTTTTGTAGATTTTTTGTCTAAAACGCCGTAAATTTGCAAGAATCTCGGTCTTGTAATTTTATTAATATTAAAGTTTATTAAGTTATGGGTTGTATCGAGTACAGAAAAAATATAGAATTTTCATCTGATAATAATCAATTATGTCTCCAAAAGATTGTCTTATAGTTATTAGTTTTCAAAATATGATCAATCACTCCATTCCATCATCCAATCAATTCCATCTGTGATTCTTTTCTTTTTTGTCATTTGAAGTGCTTTTTTCTAAAGCTGGTCAGTTCTTGACTGAACGTATAAATAGATTAAATGACGCAAAAGCCAAAATGATTTTATTTTTATATGCGAATTACAAATATTGTGAATAACTACTGTTAATTGTTGCATCCTTTGTTATCTAAGAAACTCAAGTAGAGTGGAAGTGAACATCGTATCGTATTGTAAGGTAAGTAGTTACTTTTTATTTTAGTTTGATTTGGTTAGACGCAAGATCAGAATTTGTTGTTTCTACTCCGACAACGTGATCACGGTCACCATGAATATGATGATCACGATGATATTAGAAAATCACCATATCGCTCATCACTAATTATATTAGATTTACAATTAGACAGAAAATTAACTAAACAAAGAATAAAGAAATAAATAAAGGGTGACAAACTAAGAGTATCCTATACAATAAAAAAACCAAAAAAACTCAAAGTAGGATGAAATTCAATTTAAAGACTGATAAAGACTAATCTAAGTCAAACCTACACACTAGCAAATATATTCAGGAGGGCCAAGATGGAAGGCTCAAGATGCGTTGTGTGAGCAACGTGTGCCAAGGAGTAACAGAAGATATTCCGGGGAATATTTTTACTCTGAATACTATATGTTCCTGAATATATTTTCTAGCGTGTAGGTTTGACTTAGATTAGTCTTTATCAGTCTTTAAGGGTATCCTGTTTTTCTTAATAAGAACAAAAATAAGTAACGATTTATGGGCCACAATTTTAACTGTCAAATATTCAATGAACCTTCATGTTTTCTGAAAATGGAACGGTGGTCGATTGAACAAAAAATTGCTTGAGTAGAGCATTTTATTAGAACGAACTCAATAATTCAAACTCAGAGGTGGTTTCAACAACAGTTTAATTTTCCAGCGCCATAGTGGTTCAAAAGACCAAATTAGGTGGACAAAAACAACACCTTATTGCGTGGAATATAGTTATCATAATTCACAGAAAACTCTTAGGTAAAGACAATTCCAGTTTTTTTTCTAATTACTCTTTAATGAAAAACCATAAAACATATAGCTACATAAGAAAATGCTATTCAGTATGTCATTCAGTAACATTTGTGCATCTTATCATTTAATTCATTTGTGTGTTTTCAAAAAGTTCTGTGCTATTTGTGCCTTATAGAGATGGCGTTGAAGGTAAGTATTTTGAAGCATATTTGTATTCATTGAATGTAATATAAACCATTTTTTTAACATTGTTTCTTAAAGTTCTCAGATTTTTACCTATTTTTCAACATTTTCAACGAAAAAGTCACATGTCCCCTAATCTCCATCTTCTAGGACTAATGTATAATATACAGGGTGTTTCAAAAAGAATATAAAGTATATGCCCCGCATATACGTATTACAAAGTACTCCTATTATTTTGTCCAAACTATCGATTGCTGCGCGTCGGCTCGGCTATTGGCGAAACGAATACATAGTCTAGTCTACATTAATAGCAAATTACAGCTGTTACAAGCTCTGCGTCCTGATGACAAACGCAAACTTCATGATTCAAGTGCTATCGACAATGATAACACTTTCGCAAAACGCATCGTGTTCAGTGATGAAGAGACTTTCAATGTTCGAATTTGGGACCTAGAGAACCCACATGCAGTCATTGAACATGTACAAGATTCGCCCAAAGTCAATGTGTTTTGTTCGATATCCCGATCATCTGTTTACGGCCCATTCTTCTTCGATGGAAACACGGTTAACGGTCATCAGTATCTCGCTATGTTATAAATCTCGTTGTTTCGGAGGCTGCACGAAGACAACTTCATTTTTCAACAAGACTTGCCCCAGTATGGGAGGAATTTGGAGATAGAGGACATATTAAACATCTGTAATCTAAACTTGAGAGGTTCGTAAATATGTGTGTAAAGTTTCATATTCGTATGTCTTAAAGTTTAATAAATATATGCATGCGAAATACGTATATTCATTTTGAAACACCCTGTGTTTTTTAAACACCCCTGTACTTGCAATTATCTAATTTATAATGATATGCAAAATGGTTGCAAAATATGATCACAACTAATTATTTTTATTTTTTCTCCATATATAGTAGGTATTCGTCGAAAATTGATTTGTTTAAAGAATGGCTGAAACATGGTAAGGAAACAAAAAATTAAGATTTGTTTAGATTTATTGGTTCAAGACAGAATGTCAGGACTGCAAATAAAGATTCTTTGAGAAATATGAAGGTCATAGTTTCGCGATTTTTGTCCAAAATTGAAAAGTGGTCAAGTTGTGGAAGGAACAAAGAACGGTTTCTACAGAAGAACTCGAAGTGGCTAGTGGGTTCAAATATATCTTTTAAAATGTCTATTGACAACCTATTGCCAACTACTTCTAAAGAACATTTACCAGGACCTGGGAAACCTATGCAAGAGTTTTCGGAATCAAGCCTTAAAACAAAACGAAGACAGGTTGATAATCTTATGCAGATCAGAAGTGATAGTGAGCTAATCTGCGCTGCTGAGGTGTCAACGCGATCGTCAGGTGGTAGGGTCATTGCAAAAGGGATACAAATTTTGACAAACTCGAAAAAAAAAAACATTTGTTCACAGTTCAGTTATTCAGTCTGCTTTTTTGCCTATCGGCCAGCTTTCCAAGGAAACTCAAGATGCCCGAAACAAGGACTGTAAAAGGTTTCGCCAACACAATACTCGCAAACAGTCACGTAATGTCACGAATAGAGATTTACTTAATATGTTATTGATAAGATCTGAAAATGTAAGAACCAGCTTAAGATATGTCCCACGATAAAAGGCTTCCAAATTTTCTTCTGAAGTCCTAGATTTTTTAATACCCTCCAATATTACTGGAAAAGACAATGTATATCCTGATCCTAATCATGACTACTCAATAGAAGATTCATCTGAAGAAAGCGATGAAGAGGACTAATATGTAACTTTACATATTAGTAATTAGATAATATTATTGGAACGATAACTTCGTAGGGAGGAGGTTTTTTATGTTAAAACAAAATTACGACTTTACTCTACGACGTTTCGCCTTTATTAATTTTGGCCTCTACAGGAAGCTACAACGGAACAATACTTGTTGATTTGATCAATTCTTAAATGATATATACTCTTACCTATAGTCTGAAAGCTAATTATAGGCCCATGCGTCCTATCATATATTGCATCAATTCCTCAACATACGACCTGTCTAAATACATTGTATCAATCTTAAAATTTTTAGAACCGTACTTGACCTATAACGAGTACGAGTTTGTAAATAAAATTACTGAAATAACCTTACCCCCCAATTACATACTGGTGGCCTTAGATGTCACTTCCCTATTCACCAACATCTTAAAAGCCACAGCAAAAAAATCCTTACACTTTTGGTGGAAAATACTAACTGACTTGACAACAATCCCAAAAGCAATAATGCACCATTTGATTGAATTTACGATGTATGACTAACATATTTACATAAAATAACACAGTTTTGAATCAAGCATTCGGGATAGCAATGGGCCTATCTGCCTCACCTATTATAGCGAATTTAGTTTTGCATATGCTACTAACATCGTGCATCACCACCTAACCATTCCGCGTGCCCTTCTTCTTCTTATACGTGGATGACATTCTAACCGCGATTCCCCGGGATACCCAGACTACTATATTAGATGTGTTCAATTATGTTGACCCATATTTAAAATTCACCCTTGATCCAGAAAACAACAGAACAATTCCTTTTCTAGATACGACTGTCTAGAGAAAGGACGACCAATCTATTATAACTGACTGGTATTGTAAACCCACAGCTCCTGGAAGATTTCTGAATTATCTGTCTGACCACCCACTCCACCAAAAGATCGGTTGTTTGTATGCCCTAAAAATAGAATCCTTAAACTTAGTCATCCCTCGTTCCAAGAAAAAAACCAGCAAATAATAAAAGAGTTGGTTGTGGCCAACAATTACCCAACCTATGTGATAAGAAGAATCCTCAACAACAGTGTAACCCGCACTAAATCTAACCTTCTATCCAGAAGAAAAAACCAACCAGTGATATACAAAAAGCTTATTCATGTCCAAAAAATGAACCATAAGTTCAGGAGATTGTTTGAAAATGAGGGCACAAAACTGGCCTTTTACAAAAAAGCTATTTGCAACCTATTCTCGAAACTAAAAGACAGTACACCCACTTTGGTTAGAAGTAACATGCCCTTCTTCGTATGTGGGCCAAACAAAACAAAGACCCCATAACAAATCCCATCAGCCAAAGACAGCATTGGCCAACCATGCCATCCATGACTGGCCACAAATTTGATTTGCAAAATGCTAAAATTTTACATTTTGAAGAAAATTAAAAAAAGACTATTTTCGGGAATGTGGTTCATAAAAAGGACCAACAATTGTATAAACGGCAAGATGGACACAGCGGGCCTCAGCAGCATATACACTAATCTGATTAATCCAACACACATTGATTAGATGTTAATAATTTGTAATATTGATGAGTTATATTAATTTGTGTTGTGTGTGTCACAAATGGAAGGTGTGCAGCCTATACACAATAAAGTTCCGAAAATTATGTTAAAAATTTTAGAAGGAATTGTGGGCTAACTCACAGTTAATGATGACTCCACACCATTTATACAAAAAATGCTTTTACATTTTATCTTATTTTTGTAATTTGTAATTTTTAAATGCTATTAGTAATTGGTAGCTTTCAAACGATAGGTAAGAGTATGTATATTTAAGAATTGATCAAATAAACAAGTATTGTTCCGTTGTAGCATCCTGTAGAGGCCTAAATTAACAAAGGCGAAACGTCGATGAGTTAAATCGTAATTTTGTTTTAACATAAAAAACCTCCTCCCTACGAAGTCACCGTTCCAATAATAGTGATTCCCTGAGGAGTGAATAAAATAGTTTTCAATACTAATTAGCTACTTTTTGTAGACATAATATTTCATTCAGTTTTTGGTATTTTTACAAATGCTAATTTGAACCCAACATGAATAGATTATTTCTTATTATTGTATATATTTTATAAACATACATTTTTCTATTTTGCGTCTATAATGAAGTCCTTAAAGCACTCATATGGGTTCGTTAATGACTCGCCGAGTGCGATATAATTTTCTCAATATGTATCGGCGATTTTTTTATTTAGAAATAGCATAAAAAGGCGCAAAATAGTATAAAAAACTCGTTCATAAGGCGTTTTTCGAACTTGTCCATTAGAAAACTTCTCGCTAACTCGTTCTTTAATATACTATTAAATGTAAGTAGTCTCTATATATCTTGTTTAATTATTGTTACTGTCAAATTTTTATAAGTACCTCCTACATACCTACTTGTTTTTATTGAAAACTTCTACTTTAATGCAATTTACGGTCATTGCGATGCATATTGACAGAGTTTTGTTCTCATAACGAACTAATGCAATCCTGGAAGACTTAAAACAAAACATTCGATAAGCTGTTGGTGAGTTTTCGTCAGAAATTTGCCAGAGTAAAATGCGTTCATTACTGCATCGATCTCAGTCATGCATCGGATCAAACGGGGGTCATATAATCGATGAAATTTTTAAGTATTAGTTGCTAATTTAGGATTAAGCAATCAATTTTTTTTACTCTACAATGTTCAATAATCAATTTGGTATCCAACTTATTTCATTTTTTGAAAATTGCAGTTTAAAATCAGGATACTCTTAATTTTTCCCCCTTTATAAAAAATATTTACAGAATATTTTTTATGACTGTAAAAATATTTTTAATTGCTAAACTAATCAAATTAATTTAACCCTAATACAATCTATATTATTCAATTTCAAAAAATTGTGGATGTTAAAATTATTTTAAAAGACGCAACAAATATGTTTTTTAAATTTAATTTTATATATTATTTTAATTTAATATAGAAAAGAAATGTGTGTGTACATGCGCGTTTTGTATGTATGAAGAATGCATGTACATTGTAAGCGGATTGCAATGAACGGTGTGTACATAGTGAATGTGCACACTGACCAATTGCACTTAGGTTTTGCACACTGCACTTGATGGGTGGAGTTCATTACAGCCAGTAAATGCAATTTTGCATGTGCACTTTATATACTGCGTGTAAATATTGTTTTGTGTTCTCACGCATTTTGTTTTCATTTAATTAATATAATTTTCAATAATTATAATTAAAAAGAAAATCAAGAATTATAATCAAAATTAAGTTATTATAATAAAATAAAAACTAATAATAAATTATATCATACAATATTTTATAAAACATTTATTTTTTTAAATAATAATTTTTCAGATTTGTAATAAATTTTTTTTTTTAAACTAATTTTTTTATCAAATGTTTTTATGACACCTCATTGGATTTTTATTATTTATACAATGTTTAATTTTCTGATTTTTTTATTGTTGAGAACGTTATGACAGGTTTATAATTTTGTCAATTTATTTTTACAAATTTAAAAATTGTAAACTTGATTAATATTTATCAATTTGTTTATTAATAAAATTAAAATGTTTGTTGGAAAAGAAAATGTTTATTATATAAAGAATATAAATATTCTCTAAATTAACTTATTTTAGTTTCATTCTATTTTAAAGAAATGAAAACATTTTCGAAAAAAAAATTGTTGTCTAAATTGTCTGTTTGTCTAAATTTATTTTTTCGTTAAAAAATCGAAACAAGAGGCAAACAGAATTTGTAGACGTAAAAATGAAGCAAATTAGCTAATTTACAAGTTATTTGGTTCATTTAGTTCATAATTGCTTTTGTTTAAGAAATTGAAAGCACTTGAGGAGAATTTGTAAAATTATTGATGTTTCTTTCATAAAAATAATGAAAAAAAAAATTCAAAATCTTAAGTCTGATATAGTTACCAGATAAAATAAAATAAATTTGTTTAATTTATTTATAGTTTTAAATAAATTGTTCACTTAAATATTTCTAAAACTCCTACATTATGAAACTACTTTAAAATTAGAAGGAATATTAAATTCTTTGTTATATTTATTATTATCCATAGAAATTACTACTATTCCGTTTTCGAAAATATGCCTCTTTCTCTAAAAAATATAAAAACAAATTTATAAAATGAGACAATTTTAAAGTTACAAATTATAAAAATGTATTTGATTCATGATTTCAATATTTTTTAGAAATGTTTAAAATTTCTGTAAATATTTACAGATTATTTGTCATAATATTTCTATCTATTAGCACACCAAACTAAACACTTTAATAAATACATTATTGTATGTGAAGGATGCCATTATTACAATCGTGTGTAAAAGTATCCAAATCGTGCGTAAAAGTCCAATGTAAATCAAATGGAGTTTCATTATTAAACGATTTCATTTTGTTGTTACAATGGCAACAACTCGGGTTACTAAACAAAAAACACAGACGTAGTGAAAATAAATTTTCTGACATTATATTAAAATTTAATTAATGTTTCTTATATTGAATCAAGGAGTCGCGGCATCTCAGTGTGGATTGATAACTCTTCTTCTTCTTCTTTTATGACCACATAGGATCACTTTAGTCAGCCCATTAACTAAGTCTCTTTGAGGGGTCTGTTCGAGCTTTGCGCTCCTTCCAGTACTTTTTCATACGTTTTGATCTTGTTGCCCGTTCTTCAATTGAAAATACCAGTGTGAATTTCTTCTATGTGAGCGGGAAGGAGCTTTATGTCCTTAATTGTTTGGTTTAATTTTATCTTGCCTGTGGTGTCTTCTCGTGTAAGCCCAATTTCTTTCATATCATCTCTTATTTCTCTGATCCACCTGCACCCTGTTGTGGTATTTTCGGAGTTTAAATTGTATTGTACAAGTTGTTTCAGAAATTTCGAATCAGGCTTTCTCATTATGTGCACAAAAAACCCCAGTCTCCTTTTACGCATAGTGTCAGTAATGGGTTCTAGCTCTTTGTACATGACTTTGTTGGGCACTATCCGCAACTCTCCGTCTTTCTGGTATTTTTTATTGATGCACGTTCTTCCAATTCTTCTTTCGATCTTCTGAAGTTTGTCGGTCTTCGATATATCTCTAATATAACTTAACCTAACTATAACTTAATCTAGATTAACTCTAGGTTAACCTAGAAAACAGCAACAACCGAATAATGTTCCCGTTACTGTGCGTTTTTACTAGTTAGAAATTTTTCCAGGGAGGAGTTAGACGTTCTAACTTTTTGTGTCAATGATTTTAAATATTTCGTCAGTCAAAATTACAATTTTTCAATATTATTGAGTAGATAAAATAATCTAATCACCCAATGCGATTAAAACACTCGTCTCCGGCTCGTGCTTTAAACTTCATAATTCATGCTTCCTTCAGACACTTCTATCATAAACTACAATTATTGTATTGTAATTTTATAGAAAGCAATCATTCTCGGAAATCCATCGAGAAATTTGAAAAATGTTTCAATTTACAAATCTATAAATGCCACAAATTTTGAAATGAACAATTTAATATTTAATAGTACCGTTAAATCTTACGACAGCTAACGGAAAAGCCTGGTAGTATCACATCAACATACACCAATTATTTGTTGACTTCCAGCAGGCATACGATTCCATCGATAGATAGCCGTTGTCCGGAACAATGGAAAAATTCCTTATCCCCAAGAAAGTAATCCAACTAATCAGAGCAAACCTTAACCGACACAAGGTGCAAGATCTTGCTTCAAAACATAATTTCCGGTAGTTTCACGATCGAGACAGGTCTACGACAAGGAGATATCGTATCGACAATACTCTTTAACCTGGCACTGGAAAAATTTATACGATAACTAATAGTAAATTGGAAATGATCCATATTCAGCACAAACAAGCAAATAGCAGCCTTTGCTGACGAATTAGATCTAATAGGAGGAGAAGTGCTGGCAAAGTTTGGGCTAAGAGTCAGCGAAACCAAGACCACATACCTGACACTAGATTGCAGGGCGCAAAGACGGAACAGAACCTGACTATAACCGAATTTAACTTAGTAGTAATGCAAGGATTTGGATATCCAAATATCTGGGATCGATTCTAACTGTCACCAACCATCTAGACCAGCGTTTCTCAATCTCTTTTTACTTGCGTACCCCTTGACCTATCATCGCTAATCCAAGTATCCCTACCCTACCTCCACGTATAATAACGATTTAAAACTTGTTCAATATATAACAAACAATAAAAACAATTGAAAGACAGTTCTGAAAATTCCCTTAGTAACATCTTTTGATGTTGTTATCTTTTGTTACTTTTTATCTTTTCTTTTATGTTCAATTTATCTATCAATGTCCGCCATTACATAATTTTTTTCTGTGTACCTGTGGAGATCATTTCACGTACCTCTTGCGTACGTGTACCCCAGGTTCAGAAACGCTGATCTAGAAGTAGAAATAAAAAGACTAATACAATGAAACAGATACTTCTACGCCAACAAACACCTATTCCACAGTAGGGTGGGTCAATTTTTTTTTCGATTTTTTTAAATGCCCAGCATTATAAAGGTGCCAAATGGTGCTGTTAATTGATATGCAAAGTTTTAATATATTTTTTAAAGTTTTATTGCCTCCGGATTATCATAGAGCGATTTAACTTAAGCACTTTTTTACGTCACTTTATTAATACTTCACTACAAGTAATTGATATCAGATCCCATACATACTAGTCTTTAGTATGATAAATACGAAATTGTTTGGTTGATTTCAAAGACAAAGGACGTAGGAGGCGTGGGGTGCGGGGAAAGTTCTGGACTTCAAGTACTGAATCGGTGTATAATACTAAAATTGCAGTTGATTATGCTTTGCTATCGAAAACATGCGATAGATTGGGAGTGTCAGACAGGACAGGAGCAGCAATTGCATCAGCAGTTCTACAGGCATCGAGTTCTCAAGTAATAGACAAAAGTAAGCTTCGCCGAAAACGAAAAAAACTAGAGAAACTATAATTTCACAGCAAACTGTTTTACAAATCCCAGCATTATATATCGGTGATAGAAAGGATCAAACTTTATGTCTGAAAAAGATGGGAAAAAGTATAGGCGAAGCATACTTGAAGAGCATATTCCTTTTATAAAAGACGTCAAAAGTTTTTAGGTAACATTACACGTGCTTCAGGTTAAGTTGCGGATGTATTAATGGATCATTTGATTGCAATTGGCTGTGATGGGACAAATGTAAATGTTGGCAAATACCGCGGTATTATAAGAACGCTAGAAAGAAGATTGGATAGATCTTTACTATGGATTATTTGTTTATTACACATAAATGAACTGCCATTTAGACATCTGTTTCAACACATTGATGGCAGTACGTCAGTTGGTAAAGACAATTGGTAAAGAACTTGAGAACTGTGAGAAAAGACCTATATCTCAGTTTCAACCTATTCCAGCGAACTTACAGGAGCTTTCTGCTAAAGATATTAGTACTGACCAAAAATACTTTTATAGAATAGTTGAAGCAATTTCAACAGGCATATTTCCTAGCGCTTTAGCTAACAAATCACCAAGCAAAATGTCCCATGCTCGATGGTTAACTCGTGTCAATAGAATTCTCCATTTGCATGTTTCAGTAGAAACTTCCTCTGAAAATCTAATAACTCTTGCAACGTATGTTGTCAAAGTTTATGCTCCGATATGGTTTTCTATAAAAACTCACTCTAGCTGTAAAGATGAATCGCGACACTCATCGAGGTAACCGGATATTTACCAACAACTTTTAAAAACCATTATCGACCCTGTACTTCAAAGAAACAGCTATTTCGCACACCCGGAAAATTTATTGAATCTGTTTCAGTTATCAAAGATAAACTTTAACGCATCAACCTATTACCACCTTTTGAATTGGTAAGCAAATATCATTGAGCCAGTGTTATTAAAATCGATTGTTTATTCAGCAAAAAGAGAAGGAGAATTGGATTTATTACGCTTTCTGTGTCACACACAAGCAGTATAAAGAGCAGTTAAAGCTGTGATCGAGCCACTTTATGCAATACAACAATGTCAGAAGGTTTTATCAAAGCCTAGATCGACTCGAGAAAAGCAATGCCGAAATTCGACAGCAAAAAGGATTTCGCCACAAACTAAACCCACTAACTTTAATAATTAATCTTTATTATTTGGGTTGTAAAAATTGTTTCCTCTTTAATAAACCTATAATTACTATTGATTTAAGACTTTTATTTATAAATAGTGTTCATTAGTGTAATTTTGTATGTCATGGTGTTAGGCCTGTTTTAACCATATTTGTTGACAATTTCCATATGACTCCGGAGGCATAAGATTAATTCCGATTGCAGTGAAACTTCATAATCTTTTTACACTCATAATTTAGCACCGTTTTGTCACTGTGCCCATATAAAAACGAAACTTTTTTTTCTCCTTATATAAGTGACCCACCCTATTCCACAGATCCCTCATAAGTAGAAAATAAAAAATCCGCCTTTACAAAACGATAATCCGGCCAATAACAACTTATGGCAGAGAGACGTGGGCCATTACAGCAAGGTAAGAGAACACCCTAACCGTTCTCGAAAGAAAAATACAGAGAACTATCTGTGGGGTAATCTGCGAGGGAGTACCTGGAGAATTAGAAGGAACCTCGAGCTGAAGGAACTATTCGGGGTGGAAACAATTGTGGGGGCAATCAAAGCAACAAGACTAAGATGAGCCGGCCATGTGACCAGAATGTCGGACGACAAGATAACAAAAAAAAATGCTTGACTGAAACTATGAAAGATGGCCGAAGAAAAGATGGCAAGACTGTGTTACAGCCAAAACCGAAAACAAGGATTTAAATAGCTAATAGATGGATAGATAGTACCTTTCAAAAGAGCCTTTCAAAGCCAAAACCGAAAACAAGGATTTAAATAGCTAATAGATGGATAGATAGTACCTTTCAAACTTCAACAACTTAAAATTACAATAAATATAGATTCATAATAATATTTATTGCAACAAATACAATTGAGCTTAAGATATTTCTACATATCCTTGATTCCAATATATGTTACGAAGTACCTAATCCTTCGCAACTTGCAGCGGTCAACATTTGTTCGAGCTAAATTACACCATACATCTACTTGGACTAGGCGAAAAAGAAGCTCAACCAGACTACGCTGTACATACCAGTCTATACACAGATAATACTAGTCAAACATGACAAGGCACGTTTACATACACCTATTCTTCTCACGCCGGCTGCTTCCGAAGGTTAGCGATCCATTTGACCATTATCGTTTTTGACACGGATGCTCGGAAGACATCAGTGGTCGTACACTTGAATCAACGGCGTAAGTCTTTCAACCATGACTTCTGTCATCTGCCAATCGATCTCTCACCCTGTATTATCCCCTCAAGAATTAATCGTAGGAGTTCGTTTACGTTTTCCTCTCATGATGTACCACAAATAATCGGCGTTTCTTCTCATCATAGCAGGAAGTAGTTCTTTTGACTTTTTCATACGGGTAAGTACATCAGCGTTAGTCACTCTTTGTACCCAAGATATTCTCAGTATGCGCCTTTGCAGGTACATTTAAAAGGCTTCGATATTTTTTTCCATAGCGGGGTATACAGTCCAACTTTCGCATGGGTACAGAAACACTGGAAACACGTAGCATCTCAACATGCGGACCCTCATTTTCTGACTTAGGTCAGGTCTAATAAAGAAATTTCGCATCCTTATACGTACATACAGATTATTTATTATTTTTTCAAAATTTTGTGATTTCTAAAATTTGTCGAATAAATTTGGCACCAGGAGCTAAAACTTAAATTATGTTCTATGGCTTCCTAATAATTCCTCTTCCTCTAATTTTATCAGTTTTTACCTTATTTTTATACTGTCTTGTCTGCTCCTGTTTGATATTGTCTGGTTTATAAAAGAGAGCGGATAAGACCGGACAAAACAAGAAAAAACTTTTCTAAACCAGACTAGAGCAGATAAGAACTTTATTTGGTCTTGTCAGGTTTTGTCTTGTCTAGCTTTCTTCAGTCTTGTTTGACCTTGTTTGGTCCTATCTAGTTTTGTCTCTGCTGATCTTTTCAGGATTTTTCTAGTTTTGTGTGTTCTTGTCCAGTCTTATTTTATAGTTAATTCTAGTAGTTAACATAAGTAGAGGAAGCTAATTGAACTAGTCTAGAGACAGTTAATTGAACTAGTCCGTAGGAAGTTAATTGATCTAGTCTAGGAGAAGTTAATTGAACTGTTCCGATCTGTAAAATTGAATTTAGAAATCTAAATAAATGGAACTACAGAAGGTTAGTATTGATTTTAATATTTTAAGAAAGGCTGTTCATCTTGTCTTGTCTAGAATACCTGAATGGCTCTCTGTTTATGCCTGAATTTTGTCTGTTAATATCTGGTATTGTATTGTGTTACCTGGGCTTCCTACCTCTGGTCTTGTCTTCTCTTGTATAGTCTTGACTAGTATTAACTGGTCTTGTCTTGTCAGGTCTAGACTTGTTTTGTTTACTATTCTCTGATCTTGTCTGATCTTGTTGGGTCTTGTTGATTGTATGATCCTGTTTGCTATCATATTTAACTCTGGTCTTATTTAGGCTTGAGTTGCCTTACCTTTTCCGGTCTAACCTAACCTTCTCTGGTCTTGTTTGAGCTGATGTGGTTTTATTTGATATTCTCTAGCATATCTTGTCTTGCCATTTTGTATGGGATCTTGTCTAGCTTTGTCTGATCGTGTCTGGTTTTATCTCACCAAAAAATCCACACTGAACAGAATAAACTTGTTTATCTATTAAAACCTTAACCACCTAGTGTTTTCTACAGTCTAGACTTAAGCAAGTCTTCGGTACCCAGTATAAGACAAGACAACTACTGTCTAGTATCAGGTATCTAATCAAGGATATATAGTACCTATTACGTTAGCGCAATCTGTTATAAACACTCCTATGCTAGTATAATATAGGGTGAAATAGAAACTTAATAAAAAAATTAGTCTATAGAAAAGGCTATGTGCACCGGTCTATTCCAGCACATAAATAACAATTTCTATTGAAGTAGAGTAGCTCGTCTATTATCCGCTTGTTATATAATGTAAATTTATGATCATCCCATTTTTATCCCGAACTAGATTTGAAATATTTTTTCTGAACCAAAGCGAGAGGGAAACGTAAAACCTCGAACAATATAATAGACATATCCTTTTGTAATTATTATACCCCATTGAGATTCAAATGCGTTGCATAATAAACGTAACGTAAAATTAAATGTTAGAACCGGAAATAGTTTTGTATAATAGACAGACAGTAAAAACGTAAGCCATTTCTATTTCGATGCGTCTTTCCCCTTGGGGCTTTAACATTTTTTTCCTTTGGTAGAAAAAATGTAATTAATATAAAAAGGGGGCAAGTGAGGCCCCTCTTAATGAATCGAGGGGTGAGCGAGGATCGGCGTCTTTACCGGAAGTTATAAGTTCTGGTCGTCCTCGGAAACCAAGCTGGCATTAAATTAAAAAAAAAAACTAGTCTTAGATTGTAGTTTGAGACGAGATCGTAGATTAAATTAATGATTTATTAAGCGTAGAATTTGTTTTAGAGAATTAAAAAAAAACTCTTGGATTTACTGGATATTTATTTAAATATTTTTTGTATGCTGTTTCTCTCTTCTATTAATTAATTTATCTTATCTCCAATTTATGGAAATTTATTTAGTTTTTCTTTGAATCTAATCAAATTATTGCTATTAAGTCAGAAATTCAAAAAAGAAACTTACATCTTAGGAATTAAGTTTAAAATTTTAAATTAGATTAACTAAAACATATAAGGTAAGACTAGAGAAGGCTAGAAAGATCAGGCAAGGCTAAACAAGAAAAGGCTTCGCAAAAGGTATACAAGAGTAGAAAATATTAGACTGCACAAGTTTGGATTTTAATAGACAAGACTAGATACAGTAAAATCTCGGTAATTCTGCCGATGGTTAATCGGACGACACGTTCAGTAATCCGGCGGTCTGGAGACCGCTCGCGCTCTTCCCTCCCACCACTCATTTTGATAATCCGGCGGTTGTCTGGTCCCATATGTGTGGGATTATTGAGATTATACTGTATTATTAGGTACATCAGACAAAAGCGGATAAAACGAAATACATCAGATAAAAGTGGATAAAACTATACAAGAATAGACTTGTTATAGTCCAGACTATTCTTGTCTAGTTTTATCCACTTTTATCTGATGTATTTCGTTTCTTCCGATTTTGTCTGATGTACCTATGGATAACACCATACAAGAAAGAACACGGCAAGACTGGACAAAACTGGACGTGAGTAGACAAGGCTAGATAACGTGAGTAGACAAGAAGATTAGACAAGACTAAAAAATAATGGATAAGAGTGTACTATGGTAGAGTCCAGACAAACTACGGCTAGTAACAGCTCGAGGTAAACGAATAAAACTAAATAATGCACAGGTAGTCAACAAGACAAGTCCAAACAGATAAGACTAGGCAAGACAAAAGCAAGAATAGACAAGAGTAGACAAAACCATGACTATTTAATAAAATCTAATTAAATATAATTATATTATAATTTATATTTATTTATATTGTATTATAATTTATATTATATTATATATTAAATATTATATAATTAAAAGACTATGCAAGGCTGAACAAAGTTAACAAGATAAGTTTGAAAAGACTGAATGATTAGACAAAACTGGACAAGACCGTACAGGACTGGAGATAAAACTAGTCAAGACAAAATTCTAGACAATACTGAGTTATTAAATTACAATTTGTTAGAAACTAATCTTAAATATAAAAAAGAAATTAAGGAAATTATGTTCTTTAATTCACAAAATGACTAATAACATAAATAAAATTTAATTATTACTACGGCGTGGCTCTTGCATTTTACTGCAATTTTTATTTAAAAAAAAGAAAATTTCTTTAATTTTTTTATAATTTTATATAGTTTCTTTAAACTATACTAGACGTTCAACAATTCAAAACTAGTCTGACTTGTCTGGCATTATTTAATTAAATCTGCATAATAGCTGAATTTATGCTGTTATCAGATTAGATTTATCACATTAGAGGCTAGACTAGTTTCAATTATCTTTTGGAGTTTATATAAAATAGTTTTACACTATTTATCAATCCCAAATCTAGCTTTATCGTATTAATCTATGCTAATACCTTAGTCTAAAACTTCTGATTTGAGGCAATTTGTATCTAATTTTAATTAAATAGTTTAATTAACAGAAGAGCATTTAAAAATAAAATAACATTAACGTAACAGAATAGACGAATAGACGAAGTTTTATGTATCTAGTCTGTTAAGTCTATTTAATTTCACTTTATTAGTCTTGTACGAACATTATTATCAGTGTAGTAGGTGAGTACAGATTGTTTTGTCTTAAGTTTCTCAATGTTTAATTTACTAGTTAAAACACTTCTTGAAACAGATCTTATTTATTAAGCGCGGTCTATGACGCTATAAATATGTTATAAACCACCCGCGAAATAAAAACACGAATAAAAAATATGTATTTTAGCACGTGCAGAAACACAAAGAAACCCCTCTCACAATTTAAAGCCTGCGCATTATTTCTCATAAATAATATTTCTCGCAGTTTTGTTGTTTCCTTCCTTGCGGGGCTCCTTGACCTGACCTTGAGCCTCCAAATTCTTCACTTCTAACAATCCCCCTTCAGTTCGCAAACCCCGCCAACCGACATAGACGCGCGAACAGACAACAATACAAAAAAATTATATATTGAGAATAAACCGAGAAAAGCATAAATCCTAAAACTGAAAGGAAATTATTTCAGTCTAAAGTTTGATTTTTTTTAGATTTACAAGGGTTTTTTTGGCAAAATATAATTAATAATGAAATAAACACTCGCATTCTGAAATGTACTTTCCCTATCGTTTACTTAGTTTCACTTTCACATAAACAACAGAGGGGATTCCTAATAGTCCACCCTCATCTTTCCACCCCGATTTTCTCCCGCGCTCTGTCACCATTGGCCAATACGGGTCGGCCATTGCGAAAGGGGTGTTTCCGGTTTCGGGGAGAGGGGTAGCACTGACGTCACGTGGAGGGTGCAAGCACCCCACTGCTCCATAGCATCGTTTCTTACATATGAATGTTTCGAGATGATTATTTAGCTGTCGTTTCTCGTAATGCTCCAGGTTTTCCCCGTTTTTATTCTAAGGGAAAATCGATTAGGTAATGTGAAGGAAATGCAAGTTTGGAATTCCTATTGGTGATTATACAAAGACGCATGTTTTTTGTGTCTGCCTTTTCTTAATGTTTTTAAAATTCTCTTGTACTTTTCTTGATGATGAATGGACCTTTGGGTTTCTGGACATCTTAAACAGGCAGGAAGGGAGAAAAGGATAAGAATGGAGCAAAAGCTATAAGGGAATGTAATTAAAGTAAACATAAAAAATGTCGGTTAATGTTCTTCTTTTTGTTTTATGATTAATTAACTTTAATAGAATTACAAAACCAAATACAAAGAAAATTTAATATTAAAACATAGCTCTACAGTTTACTTTCAAATCTAATAAGTATCGCCTATCTAGTCTATTGTCGAGTCTCGTCTGTCTAGTCTTGTCTGTCAAGTCTTGTCTATCTAGTCATGTCTGCCTAGTCTTGTTTGTATAGTCTTGTCTGTCTAGTCTTGTCTGTCTACTCTTGTCTGTCTAGCCTTGTCTGTCTAGTCTTGTCTGTCTAGTCTTGTCGGTCTAGTCTTGTCTGTCTAGTCTTGTCTGTCTAGTCTTGTCTGTCTAGTCTTGTCTGTCTAGTCTTGTCTGTCTAGTCTTGTCTGTCTAGTCTTGTCTGTCTAGTCTTGTCTGTCTAGTCTTGTCTGTCTAGTCTTGTCTGTCTAGTCTTGTCTGTCTAGTCTTGTCTGTCTAGTCTTGTCTGTCTAGCCTTGTCTGTCTAGTCTTGTCTGTCTAGTCTTGTCTGTCTAGTCTTGTCTGTCTAGTCTTGTCTGTCTAGTCTTGTCTGTCTAGTCTTGTCTGTCTAGTCTTGTCTGTCTAGTCTTGTCTGTCTAGTCTTGTCTGTCTAGTCTTGTCTGTCTAGTCTTGTCTGTCTAGTCTTGTCTGTCTAGTCTTGTCTGTCTAGTCTTGTCTGTCTAGTCTTGTCTGTCTAGTCTTGTCTGTCTAGTCTTGTCTGTCTAGTCTTGTCTGTCTAGTCTTGTCTGTCTAGTCTTGTCTGTCTAGTCTTGTCTGTCTAGTCTTGTCTGTCTAGTCTTGTCTGTCTAGTCTTGTCTGTCTAGTCTTGTCTGTCTAGTCTTGTCTGTCTAGTCTTGTCTGTCTAGTCTTGTCTGTCTAGTCTTGTCTGTCTAGTCTTGTCTGTCTAGTCTTGTCTGTCTAGTCTTGTCTGTCTAGTCTTGTCTGTCTAGTCTTGTCTGTCTAGTCTTGTCTGTCTAGTCTTGTCTGTCTAGTCTTGTCTGTCTAGTCTTGTCTGTCTAGTCTTGTCTGTCTAGTCTTGTCTGTCTAGTCTTGTCTGTCTAGTCTTGTCTGTCTAGTCTTGTCTGTCTAGTCTTGTCTGTCTAGTCTTGTCTGTCTAGTCTTGTCTGTCTAGTCTTGTCTGTCTAGTCTTGTCTGTCTAGTCTTGTCTGTCTAGTCTTGTCTGTCTAGTCTTGTCTGTCTAGTCTTGTCTGTCTAGTCTTGTCTGTCTAGTCTTGTCTGTCTAGTCTTGTCTGTCTAGTCTTGTCTGTCTAGTCTTGTCTGTCTAGTCTTGTCTGTCTAGTCTTGTCTGTCTAGTCTTGTCTGTCTAGTCTTGTCTGTCTAGTCTTGTCTGTCTAGTCTTGTCTGTCTAGTCTTGTCTGTCTAGTCTTGTCTGTCTAGTCTTGTCTGTCTAGTCTTGTCTGTCTAGTCTTGTCTGTCTAGTCTTGTCTGTCTAGTCTTGTCTGTCTAGTCTTGTCTGTCTAGTCTTGTCTGTCTAGTCTTGTCTGTCTAGTCTTGTCTGTCTAGTCTTGTCTGTCTAGTCTTGTCTGTCTAGTCTTGTCTGTCTAGTCTTGTCTGTCTAGTCTTGTCTGTCTAGTCTTGTCTGTCTAGTCTTGTCTGTCTAGTCTTGTCTGTCTAGTCTTGTCTGTCTAGTCTTGTCTGTCTAGTCTTGTCTGTCTAGTCTTGTCTGTCTAGTCTTGTCTGTCTAGTCTTGTCTGTCTAGTCTTGTCTGTCTAGTCTTGTCTGTCTAGTCTTGTCTGTCTAGTCTTGTCTGTCTAGTCTTGTCTGTCTAGTCTTGTCTGTCTAGTCTTGTCTGTCTAGTCTTGTCTGTCTAGTCTTGTCTGTCTAGTCTTGTCTGTCTAGTCTTGTCTGTCTAGTCTTGTCTGTCTAGTCTTGTCTGTCTAGTCTTGTCTGTCTAGTCTTGTCTGTCTAGTCTTGTCTGTCTAGTCTTGTCTGTCTAGTCTTGTCTGTCTAGTCTTGTCTGTCTAGTCTTGTCTGTCTAGTCTTGTCTGTCTAGTCTTGTCTGTCTAGTCTTGTCTGTCTAGTCTTGTCTGTCTAGTCTTGTCTGTCTAGTCTTGTCTGTCTAGTCTTGTCTGTCTAGTCTTGTCTGTCTAGTCTTGTCTGTCTAGTCTTGTCTGTCTAGTCTTGTCTGTCTAGTCTTGTCTGTCTAGTCTTGTCTGTCTAGTCTTGTCTGTCTAGTCTTGTCTGTCTAGTCTTGTCTGTCTAGTCTTGTCTGTCTAGTCTTGTCTGTCTAGTCTTGTCTGTCTAGTCTTGTCTGTCTAGTCTTGTCTGTCTAGTCTTGTCTGTCTAGTCTTGTCTGTCTAGTCTTGTCTGTCTAGTCTTGTCTGTCTAGTCTTGTCTGTCTAGTCTTGTCTGTCTAGTCTTGTCTGTCTAGTCTTGTCTGTCTAGTCTTGTCTGTCTAGTCTTGTCTGTCTAGTCTTGTCTGTCTAGTCTTGTCTGTCTAGTCTTGTCTGTCTAGTCTTGTCTGTCTAGTCTTGTCTGTCTAGTCTTGTCTGTCTAGTCTTGTCTGTCTAGTCTTGTCTGTCTAGTCTTGTCTGTCTAGTCTTGTCTGTCTAGTCTTGTCTGTCTAGTCTTGTCTGTCTAGTCTTGTCTGTCTAGTCTTGTCTGTCTAGTCTTGTCTGTCTAGTCTTGTCTGTCTAGTCTTGTCTGTCTAGTCTTGTCTGTCTAGTCTTGTCTGTCTAGTCTTGTCTGTCTAGTCTTGTCTGTCTAGTCTTGTCTGTCTAGTCTTGTCTGTCTAGTCTTGTCTGTCTAGTCTTGTCTGTCTAGTCTTGTCTGTCTAGTCTTGTCTGTCTAGTCTTGTCTGTCTAGTCTTGTCTGTCTAGTCTTGTCTGTCTAGTCTTGTCTGTCTAGTCTTGTCTGTCTAGTCTTGTCTGTCTAGTCTGTCTAGTCTTGTCTGTCTAGTCTTGTCTGTCTAGTCTTGTCTGTCTAGTCTTGTCTGTCTAGTCTTGTCTGTCTAGTCTTGTCTGTCTAGTCTTGTCTGTCTAGTCTTGTCTGTCTAGTCTTGTCTGTCTAGTCTTGTCTGTCTAGTCTTGTCTGTCTAGTCTTGTCTGTCTAGTCTTGTCTGTCTAGTCTTGTCTGTCTAGTCTTGTCTGTCTAGTCTTGTCTGTCTAGTCTTGTCTGTCTAGTCTTGTCTGTCTAGTCTTGTCTGTCTAGTCTTGTCTGTCTAGTCTTGTCTGTCTAGTCTTGTCTGTCTAGTCTTGTCTGTCTAGTCTTGTCTGTCTAGTCTTGTCTGTCTAGTCTTGTCTGTCTAGTCTTGTCTAGTCTTGTCTGTCTAGTCTTGTCTGTCTAGTCTTGTCTGTCTAGTCTGTCTAGTCTCTCTCTAGTCTCTCTCTAGTCTCTCTCTAGTCTCTCTCTAGTCTCTCTCTAGTCTCTCTCTAGTCTCTCTCTAGTCTCTCTCTAGTCTCTCTCTAGTCTCTCTCTAGTCTCTCTCTAGTCTCTCTCTAGTCTCTCTCTAGTCTCTCTCTAGTCTCTCTCTAGTCTCTCTCTAGTCTCTCTCTAGTCTCTCTCTAGTCTCTCTCTAGTCTCTCTCTAGTCTCTCTCTAGTCTCTCTCTAGTCTCTCTCTAGTCTCTCTCTAGTCTCTCTCTAGTCTCTCTCTAGTCTCTTTCTAGTCTCTCTCTAGTCTCTCTCTAGTCTCTCTCTAGTCTCTCTCTAGTCTCTCTCTAGTCTCTCTCTAGTCTCTCTCTAGTCTCTCTCTAGTCTGTCTAGTCTGTCTAGTCTTTTCTGTCTAGTATTGTCTGTCTGGTCTTGTCTGTCTAGTCTTGTCGGTCTGGTCTTGTGTTTCTAGTCTTGTCTGTCGAGTCATAACTGTATAGTCTTGTCTGTCTAGTTTTTTCTGTCTTACCAATCTAGTCTTCTTGTGTGTCTTGTCTTGTCTGTTTAGTCTTTTTTTATGAGTTGTGATTTGGAGGAACTCTCACCCCCTTTTCACTTGGCTTTTAGTTTGAGCCACTCCCGTATCGCGTATTTCGCATTCTTTTATGGTGGGCAGCACGAGCGGTTAGTGTCGCCCTGGTTGAAAATGCCTCCTCGGCTGGGAATCGAACCCCGGTCTCCCGCTTGTCAGGCGGGTATGTTGTCCACTACACTACCGAGGCGGACTGTCTCTTCAGTCGGTTTAGTCTTGTCTGGCTGTTTTGTCTGTTTAATATTTTGTTTAATTCAGTGAATTTATTGAACGAAATTTTCTAGAATTGCATCGATTACGAAAACATTTCCCCTTTCGAGATGTCATTATGCAATATCGCTTGGTTGTCTAATAAACGCCTCAGTTACACTCGAGCGCTGCGAGAGAGAAGAAAAAACCTTTCTATGCTCACTTATAAGCTCTCACAAATAAATTCCTTTCACAAACTATTTCAAAGGAAAAGCTCACAATACTTATCCGGTTTTATACATGTACAATGAACAATTTCAATCTATTCTAATAATTATTCTACAATTCATTTTCTCCTGACAACAACAAAATCAGATTCAATTTGAGAAAAATGGCTATAAACAAGTTAAAATTTAATTAACTAGTTCCAAATCTTATTTCATTTGAATTTTAACTGGATAGATATAATGTTAGTATAATATAAAGCTGAACTAGATTCATTCATAAGCAATAGTAGTTAATATACTAGTTTAGAATACGTAATTTGATTATATTGCATACATTGCTCATATCCTACCGCTGCTTCTACAGTTACACAACTCAAAAAACTACTAAATAGAAAGAATTTAAATTAATTAGCATGTATAATAGCAACAGGAACTAACCTTTATAGTGAAGAAATCGTAATTGTGCATATATTGTAAGAGTGCTGGTTTCATATCAGGTCTAGTTTTTGAGATACAGGACAATTGATTTTAGTTGTATCAGAATTGGTAAAACCATTCTACATTATAGATAATCATGTAAACTTAATAAAGTCGGAACACAGCCTGAATATATAAATATATACAACCTTCCCTCTATAATACTAATGAGTCTTTTTAGGACTACCAAAAACAAATCTTATGTGAAATTTGTCAGTTACTTTATAGCTTTCAGTCCACTTTCGTGGCACTCAGCAAAAACCACAAAATGACATTGTTTTTTTATCAATTGGCAAATCTAAGTTATCATTTAAATCAATAAACTGCGAAGTTCATGTCTCTCTCACGAAACGTCAAATTAAAAATATCTAACCTTAATCATCCACATGGGATTCAAGTAAGTGGTTTACAAGTTGTTGTTCATAAAAGCAAAGCTGTACTGCTGAGAGATAAATCTCGAAACGCGTCTACAGGTGGCTAACCACTTAAGGTATCGGAAAGACATGAAATGAAATATGAAAAAAAATATATATATTAAACATCTTAAAAAACAATGTTATTTTCTTTTTTCGTTTTTGATGAGTGCCACGAAGGTGGACTGAAAGCTATAAAATAACTGACAAAATTCTCTTGAGATTTGTTCTTGGTAGTCCTAAAAAGACTCATTAGTGTTATAGAGCTCAAGAAAGGTTGAATATTTTTATATCAGGCTGTGTTCTCCTATTTTATTAAGTTTAGTTGTGTCACTTTTGCAGCCGGGTGTAATATGACAAACACGAGCAATATTTCATTCAAATTAATTTGATTCTAATTTTGAAACAATTTAATGAAATAAATAACTACTTTACTAACAATTTTAATGAAATAAATGAAATTTTGCATGAAATTTCCGCATATTATAACTTATGCCATATGTTATAAATATGTTCTTCAAATTTATTGTTAATTTGACGCAAGCTATGCGAAAATGTTTTTGAATACTACACAATAGAAACATACAAGTGAACTAGTCGTAATAGCACCCTGATTATTAATGATTACGTAATGTAATAGTACATCTAAGCTATATAGACTGTATTCATATTAATACTAATTATATAGTTACTGTAATACGTTTGTCAAAAACATGAAAATATTAAATCAAACCAAAATTAATAATGGAATCAAAATGAGTTTTTAATGGCTCGTGCGTTTTGGTTCACTTACTAAACTGTATTTAGTTACTAAATCGTAATGTACTAAATTTGCAAAAATCTACCTACAAGGAGTTTATTTATTAATTTATAAAGAAATATTGGAAAAATGTTATTTAAATAACCATTTGGAAAATTCTGCCATAACTTGGTTTACAAAATACATTTCAGCAAAATCCTTGCAAAATGAAATTATTTATCCCAATTTACTATTGAAATTGTATAAACATTTACTGAAACATTTATTTTGGGTGGAACTTGAGGGCAAGCGGCAAACATTTCGAATGTAAATTCTTAACTAGTGGAAAACTATTTGAATAAGTAAAGAGATACACGGCCAGCATTTCCTTAATGATAGTGTCTCCTCGTCCTGTCCCTAAAATTTATTATTTAAAATTTTGTAAAATATCAGGAGTTAATAGAATATGGTATATGCCTGTATGTATTTCATATTTTTAATTCACTGTTTACACCGCTATAACGTAGTAAAAAGTATAAATACTGTTCAAAAATGCTGTAATTAAGTTTAAAAAAATATTTAAAATAGACAATAATTTTAAAGAATTTTTAGAGAATAACTATTTAAACGCCGCCATGTTCGCGCGCTGTGGTGATGACGTCAAACACTATGTCCAGAGACAGTCCAGTCCATTGTTTACTACAAGTGTTCTCCTTCTAAACATATATTTCACCATGAAAAAAGCTCAAAAGCTAGCTTATAAGTATGCGATTGTGCCTGAATTCCGAAACACTATCAGAAGTGTAACTGATAAAGTGTTGTTTCCAGGCGCTGAAGGTGCAAAAATATGCAAGGAATGGTGTATAGTTATCAGAAGAGGTGAAGCATCTGCGACAACTTGTTTGCATTGTTGTGTAAATCACTTTAATGTAAGTATGACGTATTTCGATACCTAATATGATTTCAGTTGAACAGAAGTAAGTTTTGTATTGAAAATCAATCACACAACCAGTAAATAACTGTATCTAAATCCAGTTTACCAAGTTCTGTGATTTCGTCTATTGTTTTCTACGTAAACAAAAAAATAAGACATTTAACGATTCAGCTCTGTTCCTAAATTATACGTCAGCAGAAACGAGATCCCTTCAGACACGTTCATCCCTTGACTTTTTTAATTTGTTAGACCTACATAAATGTTTTGTTTCTATATATTTACAATACAGTATAATCTTGATAATCCGACACATATGGGCCGGAAAACAACCGGATTATCAAAAAATTTCGGATTATTAGGAATACAATAAAACAATAACAATTTTACATATTTTATTTACAATTGCATTTCAGAAAGAATATAATATATATCTACGAGTAATATCTCGGTATATAGGTAAACGTGTACGTAAAAAATATGTACAAACTTAGATCAGATAGTAAGACAATTGTAGAGTGGAGTTAGCTTGGTCAGAAACGTCAATCAAGTTTTCAGAGTTAAAAGCAGGGTGTGTTGGCCAGACCTTTTTCCAAGAATACTGGATGGTGTTGTTTTTGACTTTAATTTTTCTGTGCGCGAGGTTTATATCCGGGGCGGGGCAGCGTAAAGAAAAGACACGTGTTTACCCAGACCACCGTATTACCAAACGTGTCGGATTAACCAGCCGCCGGATGACCAAGATTATACTGTTCATCTTTAATTACAAATAGAGGAGGATACAGAAAATTATGTTCAATTCAAAATAATGAAATAAGAAGGTATAAATGTAACACTACGATTAAATTCTGCCTCACATAATCCATTGCCAAAATCTAAATATGACACCACCTGTTACAAGAATGGATGTTATCAAGAGAGAACGGTTAGCACTGATAGAAGTAGCTCTTTTATCATTATCGGTATCAAATAGAAATTTTGATTTGAAAGAAAATAAGACGACATCAGAGAGATATCAAGACTATATCATGTATGGATCTATTCCCGGCAGATTATCCGATTGTGCTTTTACAAAACCACTCTCAGTCTTTGTCTGAAATGATTTGTAATCTCACTACGATGCAATTGACAAATTGAAATTACAATTAAACATTAAATGAAACAAAATTTTGAAGTCAAAACACATACGTTATTACCGTTTTCTTAACAAAAGCCTGCAATGCCATACAAATTTGAGCAATACGAATATGTTGACATAGTATTTGACGTCACGTTTCGTTTTAACAAATGGTGCTGCGTTTTACAAATTTGAATTTCCCTCGCTTAATTTGCACTTTAATTTATTGATTGTAAGTAATAAAAAATATATTCTTTACTAAAATAATGGTTTGGTTCAAATGTTGACCGGACAGAAAGATTCGGAATAAAAATATTTGAACAGAAATTTAAATTACATGCATATTCGCTATGGTTAGTTAATAGGTTTGATTAAAGATTTCCAATTTTGTGGAATAATTATACAACGGGCTAATAATAATTAAACGTTTTATATTTCTAGCAACATTTCAAACTTCAAAAACAAGTTTAATTTATTTCAATGATTTGTGTATAATTATTTATATCTTGTTGAGTTTGAAGATTTTGATATTATTAGATAGTAACATTTGTATCTTTTCTTCAAAGATTATAATTTCTAGGAAATTATTGTATACATATCGTCAACAATGTTGACATCATTTGTATAACTAATCTTTATATAACAAGCTTTCTTAAAAACAACTACAACTACTTCAGTAGTTGAAGCAGTCTTGAAGTAGTTGTTTTTAAGAAAGTTTGTTATAGAAAGATTAGTCATACAAATGATGGCAACTTTGTTGACGATATGTATACAATAATTTCCTATATATTATAATCTTTGAAGAAAAGATACAAATGTTACTATTTAAGGCTTGTGTATAAATGTAATGTTTAATAAAAATTTTCAGTTTTCAGTGTGTTTGTTTTGTATACATATTCAGTTGAAATTGCGAAAATTTTTAAACAATTTGTTATTAAAATTTGTAATTCGAAAAAAAATCTAAACATTCTAGAGAATAGTTTTTTTAAGTTTCAGTTTCCAGAAAGATATTAAAACAGAAAACTGTTACAAGAACATTTCAAACTTTTTAAGAATACATTTTTTTGTTTTACAACTTTTATTTATTCGCAAGTGATATCAATCTTACCGATTTAAATTTCCAAAATATTTTTTTTGGAAACTTTCTACATAATCAAATTTATTTTGTAATTTGGCAAATTTTTCGAGAAATTGCTGTATTTGGAGACTGAAATTTCTAAAAGAATTTCTTTTATTAAAATTCCATTAAAATCTTTTTCTGAAATTTTTTATACAGATATATTACAATTTTTTTATAATAATTTCAGTTTTCAGTTTTTCAATTTTCATTGAAAACATCCGAAATAAATTGAAACGTTTTTTCAGGTCTGCAAAGATTTTTTTTTAACAAATGTTATATATACATTTGATTCGTTTTTTCTTGCATTCAGTTTGATATCGTTTTCAATATTTTCATGAAAGTATTAGTGTAATTGAAATAATTTTTTTTTAATTAACATTTTTTTATTGCAATAATTTGAAGCAGCATATTTGCAACATTTTCAGTTATAATAATAATAATATGGACTTTATAGACAACATACAATATTGAGGGGGAGTCTAGCATATGATATTTAGCTTATCCTCAATAATGATATTCCAAAAATCACGTTCAGGACACCACACACACACTACGTTCAGGACATCAACTGAACAACTAAAATCAAAATATACAGATATAGAACAGATATAGATGGATCTATAGAACATGGACGCTTGTAACAGTGATGAATAAGTGAATGAAGATAATTACTAAATAACAATAAAAACTAAATTATAATAACTAAATCATTCAATGTATTATTTGTTTAATATAAATTGTTTCAGTGTTGTACTAAAAGTGTTTATGCCCGTACATCTACTAAAGTATTCGAGGGTATTATAAATTTTCACGACATGGAATGTGAAGGAACTTTGGAAGACGGCTGTACGGAATCGAAGCATTAATAATTTTTGTACATGTGCCGTAAGTTAACTTCTGGCCAGTGGGGAAACTATATCATCTGATGCCCCTGGCAAATTCATTGGATGAGGCCCTAGCAAAAATCGTTACGTTGTAATTTAATTTTAATAAATCACTGAAGTAGTTACCCAACAGTGTTACTAATATTGTGTGTATTTTAATTAAATATCTTAAAATTAAATTTTCAAAAGCATGGTATTACATATTTATGTTTTAATATTATTTAATATTAACAATATATCTATGTATCCATACAATTCTCTTCTCCGACCTTTCTCTTTCGAAAAAGTATCAAGGTCATCAAAGTTTAAAGATCAGGCCATAGAATTTTCAATAGACAGAATGGCCAAGTTACGTAGCCTGTCTTGTCCCATAGAGTTCCTCAAATAGGTTTTTATTAATTTGGTTTTCGAAAAAGCTTTCAGCACTAGCTGTAGTCACAGGAATTGTAACAAATAACAATAATGCAGAACATACTTCAGGAAAGCTGCACGACTTAAAATGATTCTTTATTATTAATAAATCAGCAAGAAAAGACTTTTCTATATCGTCTCTGAAGGTGGGCCGAAAACTGAGAATTTCCCTGGCAAATGATTCAGATACGTCTTTTATGTACATTTCAAGAAATTCTAGAGCTTTTTTAATAGATCAGTTACCATTTAAATTTTGTAAAGGGCAGGTTGCGAAACACTGAAATTGGAAACAATTTTATTCATTGGAGGAAACCCCAATTTCAGTTGATTAATAAAGATGCCCGATACTCGATAAAATATGTTAACTTTGATCAAACTTTCCGGATCTTGGAGACGTTCTGACGAGTTTTAGAAAATTCAGGGTTGATGGGCACTTTCCTGCTACACTATTTGCTTCCTTTTTTAGATTTTCAAATTCATGTCAATACCTTTCTAATTCTTCCAGAAAGATTTTCAAACGTTTTAAGGCATTTGAAAGGTCGGTGGCTTTACACTGAACTGCTTTAGAGGCTGCATCGATAGTTTGTAGAATTTTGCAATGGAAAACCAATAATATATTGAAATTGTGGTTCTCGCTTTTCTTAAGTAAAATAGCTTCATTTCTTTCATGCGATTTGCAAATTAACAGAATTGTTTTCGTTAGCGCTTTTTGGACTTCAACAAACCGACCTTTTATATCAAAAATGGTATCATAACGTCCTGCCCATCTAGTAGGGTTCAATGTTTTTAATGTTATCGAAGTTGAAGATTTCCGTTTTTACATTGAATTGAAAAATTCACTATGTTTTTAACACACTTGTGTGTTTTTACCACACTTATATAAGTGTGGTAAAAACATAGTGAATTTTTCAATTCAATGTAAGTATGAATTACCACGTAGTAACTGTCGCGACCATCCTATTCATTTCCGTTTTTCGATCTTTTAATACTATGCCCAAAATAATTATAAATTTGTAACTTAAAACTGTGTCAACAAAATGTTGCATATCAATAACCTCTATTACTGCATCATTAGGTCGCAGCCCCGTGGCATTTTGTCAGCCCTGCCACACTATAGTTACGCCACTGCTTGTGGCAAACTTTTTCGCGAGGTAAATTTTTTTCTGAGATACGTTGGCAGAGATGTTTTGAACATATTAAAGGGTAATAGACACCTAGATAATATTGAAAGAGACCTTCTATTCTTAAGTTAATAAGTTTGTAGATAAATCTACAGCAGTTTTTTCTGTATTTTTTCAATCTGCGCTTGTTTGTCTGATGTAGGCATGGATAACTAATAAAACCATAATTTAAATGAGAGGACGAAAGATTCACATAGTTTATTCCGTAATTTAAATTAAATAATCTATTAATTTGAGTAAAGTATCTTTAGGGTAATATAACATTTTTATGATGTAATTAATATGACTTTTAAATCTAAGTCACTAATAGTAGGCCTAGATTTCTTCCTGTATTTGTTGATCGTAATTTCTACTCCTTTTTTTTATTTATTTACTGGATTTGTAAAATCCAGTTTTTTTTAAGTTTTTTTTTACTTTGAATTCTGGTATCAGTAGAACTATGGTATCACTTTATTACTATTACCATATATAATAACCTTTATTGCCATAAAACATTAAACAAAATTTACTGCAAAAAAACTTTTCAACTTTAAGAAACTGCTTATACAAAATCCAAAATCAATAATCAATATACTTTACAAACCATAAAAATAAAGTCTAAGTTAAAAACTAAACTGCACTAATCCTATGTTTCCTCTGTTTAAGCCGCCTGCACCTTCCATCTTATTATCGTTTCCATCATTATCAAATTACTACCATCCTCATTCATGCACTGTTTTAATTTCTTCCCTAACACTCTTTCTCTTTCGGTCGACTATCTTTTTTTTGCACTCTTCTAGACAATAAACCCACGCGTCCTTCCCTACCCCACATATTTCACAGCTTCTCATCCATTCAATACTTTCGCCCTCTTTCTTCACAGCCGCATCTAAACCTAGCAATTAATGACTGGGCATTCAGGCTCATTGCTGATTTTAAGTATTTAGGAAGCTCTTCAAATATTTGTACTTCCACACAGTCCTTACTATAACTAATCTCCATTGTTTTCCTTTACCATTCTTGCAGTTCAACTTCCTTCAACCTCACCACTAGCTATTAGTCAAGTCGCATGCCTTTCCTCTAGAGCCTCTCCACTTCCATGATAGACGTACCACCTACTTCATATAGTTTACTTCTATTCTTTCCCCAATTTGCCTCTCTCCTACCATTCATTCCTTCCAAACTTGCTACCCTGAATAATTCTTTTACAATCCTTTCCTCGGTCATTCCGCTCACCTTACATTCATACTTTCAACTCGGCTGCTTCAATTCTTAGTTTAAAAGCGTTTAGCTCATTCAGTACTATGTAAGAAGGAGTTGTTTTGTATAATTGCAGGGCCTTTTTGAAGAATTGTAGCTGCACTTTTTCCACGCCTTCTTCTTCCTCCACTCCCGATACTTCTGCTCCATACATCAATATACTCCGCCAACAAGCCTTCCATATCATCTCTTTCGCCTGATAATTTGTTCTAAATTCTTTTTCCCATACTTTCCAGAACTCTTCTTCCGCCACCCACGCTTTCTTAGCCACGTTCTATATATGCTTCCTACTACCACAAGCACTCCAAAATACACACCCTAAAGACTTAAAATACCCAACTTGTTTTATCTCCAGTCCTTTCCTTTTGAACCTCTCCTTCTTAGGCACCCCACGTTTCTTAAACCTCATTCATTTTGTTTTACCTACATTTACCCTCAGTTTTCTTTTATTAAAAAATCGCTACAATCTCTCAATCATTTCTTTCAATTCCTCTGCAGATTTTGCTAGGAATACCACATCATCTGCGTATGCCAGACTCCACACTTTTTTCCTCCCAACCACCACTCGTCCTGCTGGTCTAGCAGCCATAATGTTGTTACAAATCTGCCACATATATATATTGGAGAGTGCCGGGCTAAGCGGGCAGCCTTGCTTCAAACCCATATCTACTTTGAACGCGCTCGACTTACTCTCTGTCACTTTGACCCTACTCCACGTTACCTTATATAATCGCTCGATACACTCTCGATACTATTACTATTCAATTTTAACTTGTGATCTTCCGAGTATTCGACAATTGTTGCAAGGTCACAGTTAATGACATGACAAGTTTCATTCACATTAGCTGCATCAAAATATTGATATATTTGCGTAGCCACCGTTTTTTGTTTTATTAATTTTTTAAAACATATCAGCCATGTATATGAGGAATAGCATCGCTCCCAGTACTGATCCTTGTGGTATAGAAGAAGTTATGAATCCACACTGGGACAGGGTGTAACCCAACCCAACATGTTGACCTAGATTTAATAAGTAATGCTAGAGGAGCTGGGTAGAGAAGTGAGATTGCGAAATTAAAATACTATGGCTTCGAGTATTTTAATTTCGCAATCTGGAAAGGGTGATCCAACATCAAAGACTTAGAAAAAACAAGCAATGTTAAGGTGGCAGACTTTTTGTCGTCAAAAACTCTAATACAATCAACCATAATAGCAGCTAGTTGAATTAATTTTTAATTTGTAAATAACCGTTTTCATTTGTAACTCTTTTTTTCAATTTGTAATTTTTCAAATAAAATTACAAAATAATCATAAATTCTTAGTGACATTTTTAGTTTTAAGCAACACTTTTTGAAATTTCCGAAAATAAATCGGCTTTTTCAGGTTTCAATCAAGCTTAATAGTAAGTTACCACTGAAAAAAGTTGAAACTTATATACTTTTTTCAGTGCGCTGAAAACAAAAATTGTGTCAAATTATTTATACACGTTTTTTAGCATTTTTTCATTATGATGGGTTTTCAATTTTCTTTTAACTGTTAAATATTGTCAAACTTCAAATTAGAATATAATTATTGCTACTTATTACATTTAAACATTCTAAAAGCTGCAGTTTTTAACAAAATTTTTATGAAACTGCTAGGAGAATAGATTTCCTTGAATTAAAATTTTGTGTTTTCAGAATTAATTAGGGAAACTGTCCCAATTTTATTTTTAAGCAAATATTACAAATTTTTCCTTTTTGAAAATAATACAGCAAATTTTATTTAAATCCTTCGTAAAAATTTCATTTTTCAGCAAAATTTATTGCAATTAAACCTAACGTTTAAAAATTTAACACGCCCACATGTTGGAATTTTTACATTTAAAGTTAAATAAAAATATAAAGTGAAATATATTAAATCTGCAAAGATTTTTTACTTAACAATGTCATAATTTTTGTTACTTATTTAACTCAATTGTGCGAACAATTTAAATTTTCTAAAATGATTTCCAACAAAGAAATTTTCCTTACGAAATTTATTTTTTATTTGCGTTTTTATATGTTTATGTAATGAATATTTTATCTAGATTATCGGTTTTTATAAGAATTTACCGTTTTAAATTTTAATTAAGTCAATGTATTAAGTCATACATTGTGATTATCTTAATCACCACGAACCTAATTGACATTTAATACGAATTTTAGGAGTTTTTTAAACCTCGTAAAATGTTATAATCTTATTAAACAAAGAACCTTTAACTTGTAGAAACGATTAAAATATTCAATAACTAAATTAATTGCATAATTAAGTTTCAAGACTGATATCTACATTTGCATAGGAATATTTGGAATAAAATTTTTTAAATTTAATAACAACTTTGCTATAAATTTTTGTTTTTGAGGGAGTCAAAAACTGTCATGAACTCTGTCATCTCCCTCAAACACGCACTGTTGAAAAAACTCTGTTGAATTTAAAAAAAATAATTTTCCTTTAAAATAAATATGCAGAAATATTTAATATTCTGCTAGAATTTCATTTCAGAATTCAAATCATTACAATCTAATTGAAGTTGTTTCGACAACTTAAATTTGATAAATTGGTAATAATACTTAACTAACAAAGTGTAAATTAAAATCTGTAATTTTTCATGACATGTTTCCCTACGTTCCTTTATAGCGTAATTTCTAAACAGAATTATTTTTTTATAAGGAAAATTAATTTCTAAAATGTTATTTAAAAAATTTGCTTTATTCCTAAAAATGAATAAATCCAGTATTTTGACCAACCATAAAATCTAAGACAACTCCCCTTACATAACAATCGGACCCAGCGACGTAAAATATCTGGGTCTTGGACCAGAAACTAAAATTTAAAAATCATGTACCGATACAGAAGACTGAATTAATAAAACGTTCGAAACATTTTCGCTTCCTCACCCATGGTAAATACGGCACAATGACAAAAACAGCCACCAAAATATACAAAACAATATGTAGGCCACTGTTGGTCTACGCTGATATTATTGTATCGCAGGCTCCAAACCAAACAAAACAAATTATTGCAACAGCGGAACGTATAACACTAAGACTTACCAAAATGCGTCATCCCGACAATCCTTTGCATAATCCTTCTATCCAACTACTGTACGACACTACCAAAATCCGGCCCATTCTAGACAGAGACGCAGGTCTTGCATAAAATTCCTCAATAATAAGTCAAGCTGGACAATTATAAAAGACTTATGCCTGACTTGTAATACAAGACTGCCAAACAATCAAAATAAAGACAATCAAACAGAAAACACCGTCCTAAAACACTTTACGAAGCACTAATGGATGAGTACAGACGAAACAATTGAACAACCTTTTAATTTTCTTTTATTTTCTTTCTTTTTTTTATATATATACCTACTTGTATTATCTATTATGTTTAATTAATCCTGGCAGAAAGACCCCTGGTCATTAGCCTGTTGTACTTTGTACAATAAAGATTTATTTATTATTCTAGTATTTTATCTAAATTTTGCTAAATACTGAAAATTTCTGAAAATCAGTTTTAGTATATTTTAAATGTTGCAAATATTTACTGAAAATGTAGGTATTATTTGAGGCATTGAGCGCAAAAGCGGACAAAGCCACAATTTTTCTGAATTTGCGTTTTTGGCATTAATGTACTTTTTTACAATTTTACTTTATGAATCAAGCAAAAGTGAATTAACCCACATTTTCCTAATCAAAATTACAGGGCACAATAAAAAGAGTAGTTGCATTGAATGTTTTTTATGTTGCCCTTGTGCAATAGTGGACTAAAGTTGGTTGGTCCGTTTTTGCTCAGTGCAGATACGAATATGTGATGGAATGTGTAGTGAAAAAGATAGGTTTGCCATTGTGAAAATAAGTAGAAGTTTCATAGGTTATCCGTTATAAGCCGCTATTAAATCTCTAACATATTCGCAAAATCAGTATTCCAAAAGGCTAAAGACTAGATTACTAGATTTTATTATTTATTTGATTCTTATAGAGCTGAAATCACGATATGTGAACAATTCTTTAAGAATACATTCTCCGTATCAGCTGGTAGAATTGATAGGGCTCTGAAACAAAAGGGAATACTCGTTACTCCGCCATGTGATCGGAGAGGCAAAGCTGAATCTGTTAATAAAACTTCTGCTGATAAAATAGTTGAAGTAAAAGCTTTCATAGAAATATTTCCAGTATATGAAAGTCACTACACTCATCATACATCCAGAAAACGAAAGTACCTGCACCTGATTTAAATATTTGCAAAATGTATTCTCTTTATCGTGAAGCGGCGACAAATCCCGTTTCCAATTTCATTTTCCGAAATTTTGTTAATGAACAACCCAATGTATCTTTTCATACAGCTATATCAGACTCCTGACGAAAATGTGACTCGTTTAAGATTAAAATCGATGCTTTAGAAAATGAAAATGAGAATCAAAGGTTGAGTGTAGCATGAGAACTCTATAATAGAAAAGAGAGTGCACATCAAAGCCTACGCGACAACGCGACGACACCGCACTTGCAAAAGTAGATTCTAGTATTACTGCTATAATTTTTGACCTTATGAAAACGTTGCAAAAACCTGTTGTATCAACAGGCGTATGTTAATAAAAACGGACATTTCACAAATATGAACATTTTGTCTAGGAGTTCATGATTTAGGTACTGATGATGTTTATATGCGAACGAATCCATTGCTTCAGAGGGCTCCAAGAGATAGGTTCATGCTTACTGTACTTCATAAATCATGACCAGTGCGGAGACTAAAATAGCAATGTGAGTACATTGTTTATAATCCTGACTACACAGTAAATGAGATTGACCACAAATTCTTATTTGCAGTGTGATCGGGACTTGTGAAGAAGTTCTTTTCAAATATTTTCATCCCAGAAAACTGGAATGATGTAATCCACGCTGCTCGGAACCGAAACCCATTTACAATTATTTTAATGGATAAAAAGTATTTCTATTCAACAATAGACCTTGAGAGAAATATAATAAATCGAAAATCTGCTGAGGACCAATCAAAAGTGGTTTAAGATTCAATGGTTGCGTTTTTTGTGAGAGAAGGGCCGTATAAAATCTATATCAAATATTCAAACCATATTGAAGTGCTGTTATAAAGTTGATTTAATAAAGTTGATATCAAATCAAATCAAAATGCTTTATTTCATTATTTAAGCTCCTGCGGTAACAATAGAGTACTGATCGGACTAAATGAAATTTGTCAAATAATCAAATAAATAAACAATTACAGCAATATAAAGAAACAATTAACAAAACATATTAAAAATATCCACAGGTGGACTAGTATTATACATCCCAATTCTTAAAATTATAATTATAAATGAAAAATTGTAATTCCGGTTTCATATTCTTCCATGTTATATGGTTCCATATTTTTAAGAAAGAGAAAAAGGTCCTTCTTTAGTATTTTACAATTATTTCTTGATTTTAACTCCTTGGCACGTTGTTAAATAGTTTTATCATACTATATGGTGGAGTTTTCTCTGTGATTGTTAACTCATCTATGGGAAGGATGTAGTGCTCTTGCCTAGAGTGTCTTTCATTGTGTTTTACAAAATCTGTGAATAAATGTGTGTGGTTGGATAAAAACATTATACTTTCGTACACATATGTTGCCGTGGTTGTTAGCAAATTTGCCTCTTTAAACTATTTCTGCACGAGTCACTCTGCTTATCTGCGATGCTTTACCCCAGAATAGGATTCCGAAACGGAGGTGACTGTGAAAATTTGCTGTGTATACCAGCCTTAAAGTTTCTATGTTTACGTATGGTTTTAACATTCTCAGGGCGTAAACTGTTTTATTTAGTTTTGTTGTCAGCTTTGTTATATGGTCTGACCAATCCAGGGTATTGTCAATGTGGATTCCCAAAAATCTTACTGACTGCTGAATTGGTAACAAAAGATTTCCTAGCTTAATTTCCAGGGGATATTTGTTCGTGCTTCGTGTAGTCTTACGAACGATAACACTAGCTTTTTTATTGTTGACAATTAGTTTATTTCTGTTAAACAAATTTAACAGTGATGTCATAGCAACGTTAATATTTGGGCACATCTCCTCCACAGTTTTGTTGAATATCAGCAGACTTGTATCGTCTGCATATTGAATTAGTTCATAATCAATATCTATATGGTTTTTGGGCAGGTCGTTCATTCTCGTATGGTTTTTGGGCAATCGTAATATATATATATATATATATATATATATATATATATATATATATATATATGTTAAATAGTAATGGTTCCAAAATGCTTCCTTGTGATATACCGATATTTATGGTTCTTCTTATATTAGAGTTTACCTATCCTTGTGGGCTCGTTATTTTTGTTATTTGCTTACGGTTTCTGAGGAAGGATGCTATCCAATTTAGCGCTGTCCCTCTGATTTCATATTTTTCAAGATTTACTAGCAATATGTTATGATCAACGAGGTCGAAGGCTTTGGACAGATCCATAAGCATACCGCAGGGGATTATTTGATTCTCTAAACTATCATAATTTTCCTAATGAAATTGAACTCTGCAGTGTTTGTATTTTTGCCTTTCGTAAATCCGTGTTGATTTTTGTTCATACCATTCTATTTTCCGAAGAAATCCAATAGCCTATGAGCGATAAGTTCCTCGAATAACTCTGACAAAATTGATAATATGCTTATTGGTCGATAGTTTTCAAAATTGATTTTTTTTCCCGCTCTTGTGGATGGGTATTATTGATGAGATTTTCAGCGTGCTTGGGAATATGCCATGCTGTACCGCATTATTGAATATCGATTCTAAGAGCTGTAAGATATCGATTTTGATATCGGCAAAAGACACTAGAAACTGATCTCAAAAATAGATGTAGGTACTTTATCACAATGGGCGCTGCATAAATCTGTTAAAAAAGAAAGACCTTCTGAGTTTGTTGGAATACATTCCACCTATTTATCACGCATATTATAGTGGCCATAACACAACCACCAACAATGATGTAAATGAGGTACCTGTACTTGATTTTGGTAGTGAAGAAAATGGGTAATAAAGTTTTGTAATAATTTTTGGTTTTAATAAATCCTTTTCTAGCATTTAAATGAATTTATTAACGGACTATCCCATAAAAATTGAAAACAAGCCAATTCAAAAGCGAACTAACCCATATCAAAATCATGTTTTTCAAAAAATATTTGGGTAACTAGTTATATTTTCAATCTTGCATAGAATCAGAAGCTACATAACATGAGCAAATGCAAAAACGTTTCGACGAAAAGAAAAGCTTTCCAATTATTTTGCATAATAACTCAGTTTTATATGTGTTGTTTTATGTTGGCCATTAATGCTTTCGTGAATTACGCGAAAGTTCTAGAATTACGCGATTAACTGGTTGATAAGGTTTGCGCGTAATTGGAAAAATCATGTAAGTTAGGGAAAAATATGTTTTTGTTCATATGTGTCGCAGATCTTTTAGGATCAAGATGAGCTTCGAGACCAGCTGACGGGTGGATCATATTTAAATATTCAGCCTTCATTTTCGCAGTTTCAAATTGCTTGGTCGTTCAGTTAATCTTCTAAAAATTAATCTTCTTTTCCACCGTCCTCAATTTCATCAATAAAATGTTGCTCATTACCGTAGAATAACTATTAATCAAACTAACGAAATCCCCTTGCTCTAGATTTAAATTTAGTTCTTTCAACAAGATTTTATATAACTATGTCAACTTCATAAATTGGTGTCTCCTCAAAAAAATTGGAGAATGACTCATGCTAGATGTTTCAACTTAACTCAATTCAACTCAGGTATCAATAATATTTTGAACAGCTTTCTAAATATCGTACTCTTTCCAAAAAAGGGTTAACGATTTTTCGTTCTCTCCATCAACAGTTCAAACTGTTTGCCTAAATGTATTTCGTAGGTAATAATTTTTAAATGTATGTATTACGCCTTGATCCATTTCTTGAAAAAGAGATGTTATATTCGTAGGAAGAAATATTTTTTTTATACTTTCATTATGATGTCCCGGTACATAGTCAATTTGCACCAAAATCTTAAATGGTATATTATTTATAAAGCTATTTATTTTTTACTTCTTGAAAAAAATTAATTAAAAAACCGGTCTCTTCTTCAAGATTTTCTGAAGTCATCTACCTAGACCAGTGGTTCTCCAACTTTTTTTGCCGCGGCACCCTTATCGAGCTTGAAAATCTCCTGGCACCCATGTCGGGCTACAAAAATTTCGCGGCCCAGCTACCCCGAAATCGGTTTGAAAACTTAAAAAAACTATACAACTTTAATTCTCAATTGTCTTTAATGGGATAAATAAAATAGTTTGGAAGATTTTTTTATAAATTCCCTTAAGTTTATAGGAAGGTTGGTTAATTTCACCTTCGAATCACTTGATACAAAGTACCTGTTTTTAATGTAAGCGGATGTAGAGAATGCACATTGATAGAAGTGGCGGTTTCATTTAGTTTTTCTAAGTTGTCGGAAAGGTATCCCAATTTAAGCAGCCAATCGACATCAATTGTTGGATAAAAGGCTCTTCTGTAAATGTAACTACTAGTGCATATTTTAGTTCAAATAATCTGGCTAAAAAAAGAGGTGGAAGTGATCCACACCCAGATCTTCAGCGGTAGGTTTTAAAAGACGTGCTTGAAACGGGCGGCTCTTAACATGATTAATTATTCACAGCATCATCCAATACAACTTTTAAATCTTGCGGCATCTTTCCTTAGTCTGGGGCTTTCCAGATTTTGCTATGAGTGAACTGACAATAAATGAAGGTTTGTGTTGTCAATGGATTCAGTTGTGTTTTAATTTTCATTTTAAAAAATCCTCTCCACCATGTATGACCCTGCCTGAAGAGATAAAGCGCGCCGTTTGAAGATTTCTTCACCTTCATGTACTAAATCAGATTGATTGCATTCCAGATGTCTATTTAATTTGGATGGAACCAAGCAGCTGTTAGCAACAATTTTATGACAGATAACGCATTGCTCTTCCGGTGCTTGTTCGTTCCCATCAAAAAGAAAGCTAAACAATGTAAAGTAGCTAGGATCATATTTCCTTATTTTTCCTCGGATCATCTTTTGGTGCTGGTTGTCATTGAATAAGTCGCTTCAGAAGCTTCAGTGAGTTCATCACCTTTCCGTTTTAGACCCAGACACGTTTACCTCCTCGTGTAATTTTCTTTTAACATTTCTTGATTATTGCTGCGACACCCCAGGCATGCGCTCGCGGCCCCCCAGGGTGCCGCGGCACTCAGTTTGAGAACCACAGATCTAGACTGTAAATTTGAAAATTTCGGTGGTGACTTGTACTGCAACCTTCATAGATCTATTGTACCCCACTCTCTTCCTCTAAGCGTTGGTATACTTATCCATTTAGAGCGCCTCCTCTAGTCCTGATTTCTTTCGAAATTTCAGAATTTATGTTGGATTAAGGTTTAGACCAAGGTATATTTCTCTCTTGCTGAGCAGTGCTCCGCGGTCATTATCTTTGCTCTTCGGTTAGATTTTCAAATGATAATGCTGTTTTAGAAACATTCTTTGGGATACTTCAGGTATCGCTGAGGTATGTCAGAAATGGTTTGAACTCCAGCAGCAAAGAATTTTCTAAAAGTTTGTTGTGGTAGGTAATCTTCATTCTTTATTATTTCTGTTAGACTTTTGATATTTTTTTAAACTCTGTGTCTGCAATAGCAGCTACACTCATTATTTTGATATGAAGTTTAAAACGGCCTTTTCAAATCATCCGTGGCTTGCAGTAAATATATAGTTGTTACCACTGTCGCCATTTTTATGAGCATAAGACTTTTTCTCCTGCATGAGCGTAAGGCTTATTGAAATTTGCTTTTGCTGCATATCTTCTAACCAGGTTATAAGCATTCTTTTCCATTTCTTCTATTAATGTACCTTTTCTGTCCGTTTTCTTTATAATTATTGTAGACTGTATCGGTAATGAGTTTTTTACGTGATTCATTATTCTAAATGTACCGATTATAATTGTTCTCTAACATCACACATTTTTGAAAATCGATCGCGTAAGTCCAGAATTGGCTCTATTGACTAAGAACATAAGTTTTTCATGAATTTATTAAAAGCCAATTTTGTCTTTTGTCAAAACTTACAAATATTGACTGAAAAAATAATTGACTGAATTTATAGAAATTCAATTTTTCTTAATTATTTTTCTAAATTTGCTTCAAGTATAATTACCATAAATTGGAATCATTAATCAAGAATATCTATGTATTATGCTTTTTCGATAAAATTCGATATTGATTTAAGTTTTTTTTTAATTTGTCATTTTTTTTTTAAATTCTAAATTTTTAAATTTTAATAGACTTAATTACTTATTCAAGTTTAAACATCTTCACTTATTTTAATAAAAAATTTTAATAAAAAAACAAATTTTGAAAAGATTTTTCTCTAAATATATATTATCACATATATAATATCCAAAATAAAATTTATTTATAGAGAAAACTGTATATTTATAAATAAAAGTTATATAAATCTTAGTGCAACTATTTAAAGCATATTAAATTATTGGGAATATTATATAGATGACCCTTACTAATAGTTATCGCCCCATCATACTTCTCACGGTCCTTGGTAAAATCCTAGAATAAATCCTAAAATCCAGACTATGTAAAATAGTTCTGAACCACATCCCCAAATACCAAATCGGATTCTAGCCCTCTCATTCAACTACTCATCCTCTAATAATCCTCACCAATAATTTTCAAACTTCATACTTTAACATAAAATAAATCCTCTGCTGGCCATTTCCTCGACATTAATAAAGCGTTCGACAGTGTTTGGCACGCCGCGCTGGACTACTCCATAAAATGTACCTCCTAGAAATACCTTCATGCTTACTCTATATAATCAAGAATTTCCTTCAAAGTAGAACCCTTCTTATTAGAATTAACCATTCATTTCCCCTGAAATTACTACTCTTCAAGGTCTCCCACAAGGTTCTCACCTCTTACCTTTACCATAGAGTCTCCCAATAAAAGGTTACATTTCGATATGTAAAAAAAATGAGTATTTTTAAACGAAATCATCCGATGTTTATTTAATTGCAAAGAGGATATGCCATTAATAATGGAAAACAATATTAGCCACATGGCCGCTACGGCTACGCTTATCGCACGATATTCTTTACTTGAAATTTTCCATTACCAGTTCTCACATTTTCGGCTGTATGTCCTCGATGACTTCACCAATTGCATCTTTGGGGTCTTGAATTGATTGTGGGCTAATGGCATAGATAACCTTATCTTTCATACAACCCCAAAGAAAAAGTCTAGAGTTGTTAAATCACAAGATCTCGGTGGTCTATTGTGATCGCCTCTTCGAGAAATCACCGGGTCAGGAAACTTTTCACGCAAAAGAGCGATGGTATCGTTACTTGTGTAGCACGTAGCGCCGGATTGTTGAAAATAAACGTCGCCTACATCAATATCTTCCAATTCCGGCCATACAAAATCATTAATCATCGTTCGATATCACAATGCATTCATCGTAACAATTGCTCCTGCCTAATTTTTGAAAAAATAAGACCCGCCAGACCAAAAACTGCAACAGTCATACGTTGAGGATAGAGAGGCTTTTCAACAATAATGCTTGGATTTTCCGAGCCTCAAATGCGACAATTCTGCTTGTAGCCTCCGAGATGGAAATGGGCCTCATCAATCAAGATGATTTTTAGATGAAATTCCGGATCAGTTTGATACATTTCAAGTATCCAATCAACAAAGACACGACGTTGTTGAAAGTCGGTAGTCGTGAATTCTTGTGTTAACTGAACTTTAAAAGCCTAACTTAAGACGTGAGTCTTTATGCAACACACGGTGTAACGTCGTTTATGGAATGCCCAATGCCAAAGATCCACGAGAAATGGGCTACAACAGCAATATTCTTATTTGTTCTTGAGCGACGTGCATGAGTACGGTTCTCACATCAATAACTTGTCTCAAACTTTTCCAACAGTTTTACAATTTCTGGCCCAGGTGCTTCACGACGACCCAAAAATGCTTTAGTTTTTCGAACTGTGACCGCGAAATGTTCTCCATTTTTGAAGTAAATTTTAATTATTTCAATGCGTTGTTGAAGCGTATATCCTTCCATTTTTATTAATGGCGTAGTTTTTACTTGTCATCTGTCAACTAGTTCTAGATTGACTCATGACATCTGTTAAAATGACAGGCTATTGAAAATGAAACCTTTTATTGGAAGACCCTTTATATTACATGAATTCCTTGAAGAAGTGAAATAGTCTGCTATGTATTATTTTTTGTAATATTTTTGCCCCATTTGCGATTAATGAAACTGGTCTATAACTAGTACCATTTTTTTTATCTTTTGACTTAAATATGGGGTAAATATTATTTCAGAATTTTTTAAAGCATTTGGCTCGATTAACTAAAGTAAGCGGATTGTACTCCCTGGCAGAAAGACCTTGTGGTCGATAGCCATTTCTTACTGTGGGTGACAATAAAGATTATTAATATTATTATTTTATAATTGGAAATTATGACAATATTTCATATTAGTTCAATTCCTGTGAATATATTAATACTTATTTTAATACTATATTAATATTTTAAAATTTCGACATTAGATAATAATATTCAAATATATGCAATTATAAAAGAATAATAACAATCCTCAAAAAATTGGTATGTGAAGAACGATGCAGATTTAGTTATTTCAATAAGCATTCAACTAACAATAAAAGCAAACGAAGTTGTTTTTGCATTCAATCGTTTCCCACATAAACCGCTAAAATTTTCGCAAATTTGAAGTAAAACCACCTGTCCAACAAAGAACCGAGTAAAAAAATACGTAAATAATTCAAAATATTCTCTTATATTATTGTTATGTATTCGCACATAAAGTGAAGTATATAGAGGGGTGAGACAGAGAAAGACACAGTGCGTGGACCGGTTTTATTTCGCAATTGCGAATTTACAAGGCACGCAATGGCGCACCGACTTTTGCGAAAATTATCTCCGGAGACAGGAAATATAGAAACCAATCGCCTCGGAAACGCACCAATTCACCGAAATAACAATTTATTAAGTAACAATAAAATTACTTAAACGATAATAAAAACCGCTTATTATTTCCCAATTGACGGACGAACACATCGCAGCATGTTGTAGATGTTGCACGGATGGTAATTACACTCGTTTTCAGTTTCTAACCGCAAAATTAGGCAAAGTATAAAGAAATAGAATTGTTAGATCTAACGGAACTTGCAGCGAAAAAGTATAAGGTAAAAGTTGCAACATCTGTCCAACCGTTTTTTTTTCATAATTTGGGTATTTACGAAGCGCACACAAAGCTCAAAATTGCAAACGGTTACATCGACACGAATTATTATTAGAAGTTTCTGTTATTGAAAGGACACACCAGTTAATAATACCAATAGCTGTTGAGTTTCTTTTCTTTGCCTTTGTTGATCGATTTCGAATGGTTTCTAGTTAAGGCAGGTAAAAATGTTCTTTTCATTTTATTTTGGGATTTTTTTATTTATGTAAATTTTGAAAGACAAAATAACTATTATGGTGTAATGGTGTAAAGTTAAAATAAGTTTAGAAAATTTGAATAAATTTTTCGTGGAAAAAAAAGCTTATCTATAACATTTCTTTCTTGGCAATACTTTACTAGGTTTGTTTAGAATACTTCTTTGTTCATATGAATAGGATGGTTGCGACAGTTACTACGTGGTAATCCATACTTACATTGAATTGAAAAATTCACTTCGTTTTTTACCACACTTATATTATGTAAAAATGTTATATAACTTATTATTCACAGTTATACAAATTTCTACACATATCACGACTCGAGTTTCGACGTTTGACGGTCATTTTCAAGTGCACTTTAAAATGACCGTCAAACGTCGAAACTCGAGTCATTTTCAAGTGCACTTGAAAATGACCGTCAAACGTCGAAACTCGAGTCGTGATATGTGTAGAAATTTGTATAACTGAACTTCTTTGTTCAAATTATACTTTGCTTCAAAATGAAGAAACTTGGTTCTTGATACATTTAAAAATGTTTTTTATTTAATTAATAAAATATGATTTTAGAAAATTTATAGATGGACTATATAAAACTGAATGAAATAATTTTTAAATTCTCAGGATCTTAAAAATCGTTTTTATTTGAAATTCGTAAAAATTCTTTAAATTTTGTATTGAAGAAGAACCGACAAAATCTTCAAAACCGACCTTTTCTCCAAGCAAATTTTTTGTCTCTATTAAAATCTTCTCAAAATCTTACTGATATTTGACCTAGGACAGAAACTAAACAGTTGAGTTGGGTAAGATAGTCTTAAGTTATGCCTGTGCAATGTTAGCATTGTTTGGTTCAATTATGTAAGGTGGAGTTAGATTCTACTATGTAATATTAAAATATTTAAATTAAACAGCAATTACATTCAATTATGAATAATTTTATGAAACCTATTAAACACCAAAATTTCAACTCAACATATCTTAAATTTAGTTAAAAAACTAAATTTATTATCACAATTAAAAAAATTATATTTAAAACATTCCACAAAATCTTCATTTTCTCTATTACATTTCTCAAAATCTTGAGAAATTCTAAAAATCTTTAAAAGGTTAAGTTAGGCAAGATAGGATTAGGCTATGTAAGGTAAGCTTGGTAGAATTAGGTTCAATTATTTAATATTAAAACATTAAATTAAACCGTTATATTTAGTTATTATAAAGGCTATAAAATAGCAAAATTACAACCAAAATGTTGAAAATAATAAACGTAAATGGAATATATTTTGTGCTCAAATTTTCTAGCTAGTTGTTAGGCTGAAGTTAGACTCAATAGCTAGTTGTTAGACTCACAATCAATAGAGATTTAGACAATGTGAAGCTTCCCTATGAATTCATAGAACGCTGACGTCATACTCTACCCTATGTACAGTTAAAACTAAATTTTAAATGTAGTCTATTTACCGAAGACTTTTCTTTGTGTGGAAAGTTCTAAACATAAATAAATTATTCAAATTTAAATTTAACAAATATTTTCTCTACTTTTTGAAACAAAACTATAATTAAATTTGATTAAAAATAGAAGAAATTTACGTTTTTAATTTTTTTTTGGATATTTTGTTGCTGTCTAAATATTCAAGATATAAATAAAACATTATTGGATTAGAAATGAGAAAAAGTCATGAAATTTGTATCTTGTATTTGTATGTAAAATACTATATGTAATGTAATAAATATGTAAATCTAAACTTTTTAAAAATATCTGTATACTTATTGAAGTTTTCTATGTAAAACTGTTTGTGGTCAAGTGAAAATTCGGTGGGAAAGTTGGGGTTGAAGTTTTGGAGGTTCAGATAGTTTCTGGAAAAAAATTGGGGAAAAGTTTTCGTTAATAGTTCTAGGGAATTTAACTTTTAATAAGTTGATGTAATTTTCATCAATAGACCTTTTCATAGTTGAAATTTATATATTTATAACTTTAAAATATATTTTAAACAAAATATATTTATAACTTTCATATTCCTGCCTTTCAAACTTGGCAGATGCGCATGCTCTTAACTAACTGTAAAAAGGTCTATTGGGTGTGTGGAAATTCCATAAAAACTAATCTCAAACTTTTTTCCAAATCTGTCAAGGTTTTTACTTTCTAGAGGTTCAGTTGGTTTTCCAGAAATATCTTTAATACCAAGGAAAATTTTGGAAAAAGTTTCTAAGAAAACTTGTGGGGGTTGAAATTTTAAATGTCAATATTTGAGCATAAGTGGAAATTCGGAGGGAAAAAAGTTGGAAATTTGTGTTTTAGAGGATAAAGCATCTCCTATTCCTGTCCCTACGTCCCTCTAAGGGCTTTTGGCGCCGCCATAATCCATTCCCATCCGTTCCTGTCCTCTGCGGTTCATCTCCAGTTGTTGATTTCCAGCTTTTTTAAATCTTCCTCCACGTCGTTTCTCTATCTCAGTCGTGGGCGTCCTGCCGGTCTTCTGCCCTTTGGTCTAGCATGTAGGACATCCTTCATATTTCTGTTACTCTCCCTGGGCTGTAAAGGTCCGAGACAGCTTATTCTTATGGCATTTATATGTCCAACTATTGTTTGTCCCTTTATCAGCTCTAAATTAATTCTTATTCTATACCCATCTGCTGTTCGTATAGGGGTGTATATCGTACTTATAACCCTTCTTTCAATTCGAAGTAGCTTCTGCACTTGGTCTTGGGTTAACGTCCATCACTCACACTCGTAGGTTATCACTGGCCTACTAAGGAACTAGGAATTGAACTAAGGACTTAACTACTAAAGTTTAAGTTTCGCTGTCAATGGTAGTGTGCTGGATTTAAGTAGGAATTTGAGGCCGGCTGTTGTTTTATTGCCCTGGCTGATTCTACTTCTTATTTCCATTTCCATATTGTTTTTCTTATCGATGTTAGTGCCCAGATATTTGAAAGTATCTACTGTTTCGAAAACTTTGCCCTCTGTAGCTATATTCAGTTTCTCTCTTCCCCTTGTTGTCACCATTACTTTCGTTTTTCCTTCGTTTACCCTCAGCCCTATTTTAATTGCTTCCTCTTCTAACATGTTAAATGTTGCTTTCACCGCTTGCATACTTCTTCCCAGTATACCGATATTATCCGCATATGCTAGGATCTGTTCCGATTTTCGGATCAAGTTGCCTTTCGTTTGCACTCCGCTATTTCTTATTGTATATTCCATTATAGGGGATTTCAGTAGATTGAAAAAATATTTTTTTTTAGATGTAAGTTGTATAGAAATAAATTGCAAATACTTTGTCTGCTCTGAAACCCTTACACTCCACCTTTAACTAACCTAATCCTTCCTCAAGCTTCTCAACCCTTAATCTCGATTCTACTTGCACCATAACTACCGGTAGTTACCTTATTGGCCAACCAAACTTTTTAACTCTTAATTTATAGTCTACTTACACAATATCTACCAGTAATGACTGACATTATTGGACAACCTTGGCAAAAGCAGCGAAAGATACCAACTATATAAAAAGGAACAAAAACTTGAAACAAACAAAATAAATTGCTAAAAAGGAAAACTGAACGAGGCGGCTCAAGAAACATTATTGAGGTGTAAGCCACAGCCTTAAGGTTTGAGGTGGAACCTTGAGATTTTAACTTGAAATGGGGTTTAGGATGAAAATAGTCGAACTTTAGAGGTATCTAGAACTAAACTACAAAAATCTAAATTGTGCCACCGAAGAACAGACTTTCAGAATTTTTTAACTTGATTTTTATCGCGAAGCGAAATCTCGCTTAGCAAAATCTCGAGGTCGCGAGATTTTAATGTTAAAAATTTAAATACATTTGTAAGAGTTTGAAAATGGCGGAAAAATACATATGGTTTTGTCTGGTTTTGACTTTTGACTGATTGTAGTGTTGTCGAATTTTAAAAAACTGAAGGGTTAGAATGTAAACATTACTGTGGAGCATGCACGGATGTTACAAAAGCGATGACAGGTCAAAATATTGGTTTCAAATCATTTTTTCAAGATGTTCTTTATGATGACATAACTTTTACGCACTGCCTTATTCATCGGGAGGCCCTCGCAGCAAATAACTTAGCACTAGAATTTAACGATGTGCTTCAGGATGCTGTTAAGATTATACATTTCATGTTCTTAACAGCAGAAGTAAGATGGATATCAGGAGGTCAAAGTTTAAAAATATTATTGTTATTAAAGGACGAAATCGAAATATTACTAATAGAACAAAAATCAAAATGTGATCTTGCTACTTTTTTTTACTTTTTTCAAAATGACCTTTGGCTATCCTATGGGTATAAGCTGTGTTATCTATCATATATTTTTGAGAAATTAAACGATCTCAACTTTTTTATTCAATCAGAAAAATTTCTCAAAAATATCTGATAGATAACAGCTTGGTGAAAACCGAGAACCGAAAAAGAAAACCGAAATCATTTTGAAAAAAAATATCAAGATCATATTTTTGTTGGATTAATAATATTTGGATTTCGTCCTTTAATAGCAATAACCTTCTTAAACTTTAACTTCTTGATATCCATCTTATTTCTGCATGTATTTATCTTTATTACATATTTTTTGGGTTGCGAAAAAATCATAAATGGGGTCGTGAATGAAAAAAGATTAAGAAGCCCTGATCTACATTAACTAGTTCACCTAATATACGTAGATTAGTTTTTTTTTTCGATAAAAACCAATCTCAAACTTTTTTTTATTTCAGGGGTTCAGTTTTATTTCCTGGGAAAATTTTAGAAAAAGTTTCAAATAAAACCGGTGGGTGATGTTTTAAATGTAAATTCAGAGAGAAAAAAATAGTGTTAAAGTTAGATGTTTGAGTTTTAGAGGACATATAGCAGTTTATTGAAAAACTCTTTGTTGTTGGAATTAATGGAAATTTGGCAAAAAGTTTTGGATAAAAGTTGTAGAAAACTAAATTCCAAACAGACTTAGACTATTCCGCAAGCCTTAAACTACACCAATAACTAGCATAATCCTCCCTCAAACTTTTCAACACTTAATCTCTAGTCTACTTACACCATATCTACCAGTAGTGACTTTATTGGCCAAGCTTGCCAAAATCAGCTAAATGCAGGTAGAAAAAGAAACAAAAACAACATGAAGCAAAAAAATATACAAAAAGGAGAAACTGTACTTAAGGCTTAAGGTACATCGACGTATAAGTCACAGACTTAAGATTTGAGATTTAACCTTGAGATTCTAACTTGAAATAGTGTAAAACTAAGTACGAAATTTTAAATTCTGCCAATTACCGACGAACAGATTCTTGAAAACTTATACCTTGAATATATTCTTCTTCACTTCAGGTTTTAGGCACTTTGCCTGTTACGATGCCCATATTTTTCTCGGCCTTCCGATATCTCTTCTTCCATGGCATGAAAGAATCTGACTTTGGCTGGTATCCTCTTCTCGTGCATCCGTTCTACGTGTTCTTTCCATTTACTTTTATTTTATCTTTTATATTAAAATTGTTTAATTCCGTTCTTATAACTATGTTTCTTAGTCTGTCCAGTTTTGTGCAAGCTTTCACTCTTCATTTTATTTGTGTACCTTTTCTTGTTTTATTCTTTAATGTTCTGCTGATAGTTCCGCAGATATGTGTGAATTTATTAAGTTTTTCTTCTTGTGTCTTATTCTTCTTATGTCCTTGCTTGGGTCATAAGATATATCGCAGCTTAAATATTTAAAGTGTTTTACCTGTTCCAATACTATATCATTTACGACTATCTTTGTCATGACTGGATATTTACCTGAGAAAGCCATGGTTCTCGTTTTGCTTGATGATATTTTCATGTCGTATTTTTGACATATTGTTTGTAGAGTATATATTTCTCTCTGTAGGTCGTCTTCTATTTCCGCTAAGAGTACTAGGTCATCGGCATACAAAATAGAGTTTAGGTTGGTGTTTTGGTCTAAATATATACCTTTAGAGTACTTCGTTTTCTCTTCGTTCTTCAGTTATGATTTTCAGTCTATTATTTAGTTTCCTGGCATAAGTTTTATAAGCGGTGTTAACTAGGCTAATTCCTGGGTAGTTTTGAGGGTTATTTTTATCACCTTTCTTGAACAACGAGATTATTTTTTTTCCATTTATAAGGGATAGTGCAGTTTTTTCCAGCATTTATTAATTAAATGTAAAAGTCTAAGGTTCAGTCGAAGTTCAGTATTGATACCACCAACACCAGTCGCTTTTCTGTTTTTTGTAGTCTTGACCTCTTACGTCTTCTTCTTGTATCGTTGTTTCATCTGCGTTTTCATTGTACCACAGCTGTTCGTAATGATTCGCCCAGTTTTCTTCGTCTATGTTGTTTATCTTTATTCTATCATTTTCATGGTTGTTTAATGATTTCATTACTTTATAGGCCAAGTTTTGTCTTCCATGTATGTCATGTTCGATGTTACTTATAAATCTATCCCAAGACTCTTCATTGGTTTTTCAAGTCATTTCCTTACCGACATGTCTATTTTGTTTGTTTTCATGATTAGCTTCAGTGGGGTTGTGAAGATAATATATGTATGTTTTTTGTTTTTCTCTCACTGCTTCTTCTATTTCATCTGACCATATTCTTAATCCCTTAATTTTTTTGATTTTTTTTTTACCCAAGACTTTGTATGCCGTTATTTCCATAGCTTGAATATTTAACTATAAACCAACATTTTTTTCTTAATCAACATATTACTATATTATTATTATATTACTTATTATTATCTTAATCAACATAGACTAATTCAGCTAATCTAGGTGGATTAGTTGTTTTTTAGAAGAAAACCAATCTCAAACTTTTTTTAAATTTAAGGGTTAAGTTGGTTTTCTTGAAATATCTATAATACCAAAGAAAATTTAGAAAAGAGTTTCAAATAAAACTTGAACAGCATTATATTTTGAATATGAATATTTTTAAGCTCACGTGGAAATTCGGAGGGAAAATTACGGTTAAAGTGGTAAGTTTAAGTTTTAGAGGATAGGCTAGTTTATTGAAAATATTTTCAGAATTACGGGAAATTGAGCAAAAATTGTTACATAAAAGGTGTAGAGAACTAAATTCTAAATAACTTAGTATGCTCTGCATACCTTTAACTACACCACGTACTAGCCTCATCCTCCCTTAAACTTTTGAACCCTCATTCTCTACTCTAGTTACGTCATATTAACTAATAGTGACATTATTGGCGAAATCTGCAGAAATGCAGAATGAAAGAAAAAGAAACATGAAACAAACAAAAAATCTACAGAAAGGAAAAACTGAACGAGGCTCAAGGTACATCGAATTATAAGTCAAAGTCTTAAGGTTTGAGGTTCAACCTTAAGATTCTAACTTTAAATGGAGTTTTGGATGAAAATAGTCAAACTTTAGGGGTATTTAGAACTCAACACAAAATTTTAAATTCTGCCAAAAACCGACGAAGAGACTTTCAAAAACTTGAATCTATCAACTAAAGTGACCACATTTTCATTGAGACAAATGGGATGAAATTAGAATTATAATTTAGTGATGACAGCAGACCAATAATTAAAAAAAAAATTCATATACTCACACACCAAAATGAACACATAAATACATTATTGTATGTGTAAGGATGCCATTATTATAATAGTGTGTAAATCAAATGGAGTTTTATTATTAAACGATTTCTGTTTGTTGTTACTATGGCAACAATTTGCGTCATTAAACAAAAAAACGTAGATGTAGTGAATAATTATTTAGATTATAGACTGATTTTACAATGCAACAGCTCGTTTGGTTTGGCCCATTTGCTGGAGCATTGTAAAATCATTTCCGCACGAAATTTGTATAAAGATTTTTTGGCCGACAATTATTATTTAAGAAACAAATGGATTTAGATTAATTACTATATTTGAACTTATTTAATTTTTTAATGTTTTTACTCACAAACTTTGACATTTTTACTAATTCAAATTTATTAGGTACATAATATGTCATTTTTCCAAATGTCAGACGCACAGTAAAACTTAAAACATCACTCATTTTCTAGATTATCGTGACAAATATGGTGTAAAGTAGCGTTTTCTACATTAGATTTTATTGTCATATACTTAATTTATTTTGTAAGTGTCCCTGAAAAGTTAAAATTTACTGGTCACTTTACCGCATCGTAGCCGTACTTTGCAACATTGTGTGTAGAAATCTAGTTTCACTGGACGCATACACGATGTCAAAGCTAGCTTTACAATTCAGGAGGCCAAAAAATCATTTTCTGACGTGTACTCGTAACGTAGTATGTAACGTATCTTTTTACCAATAACGACCCATCAAAAATGATAAACTAAAAAATGATTTTCGCAAATATTATTTTTCGGAAAATGGTTACTAATATATTCAAAAGATTTTTCCACCTATTCCCATAAAATATCCTTTTTTAATGTCACCTAATGAAAATTTCAGAACAAGGAGCCATTAATCGACCGAATTTTCTGAAAGATGTCAAAAATTTTTATAATAACTGCTTGGAATATCTTGAAGAATAGACAGTTCAATTCGAGGATATTAAAATTTCATTGAGTGACACTAAAAAATGGAGATTTTTTGGGAATATGTGGAAAAATCTTATTTTATATCTTACAGTACATTTAAAATAAAAAATGCGGATATTTTATAAAAAGCGGGAAATTTTAAAAAATCGGCGGGACGCGGGACAGTCCTCCAAAAAGCGGGACTGTCTCGCCAAAATCGGGACGTGTGATCACTTTACTATAAACCCACAAATTTTCCCTAAATAACATAAACTAGTTTAGCTAATCTGCGTAAATTAGTTTAGGTTGACTCAAACTAGTTAATCTAGACAAATGACACGTTTTGAATCTTTGCCACAGACAGAAAAATATACATTTCAGTAATTTGTAGCTTGAACCTTAATCTACCTCAACTATCCTAGATAGTCTACGTAAATTAGTTCCTAAATTGTTGAAATAAATTATTTAATTTGGGATTCTGTAAAATAAATAAAATATCAAGAAATGTGTATTTTAATGTGTTCTTTTAATTTTTCTTGAAATTGACCACAAACAATAAAACGCAAACTTTCTAAAATTTTTAATTATCCAATTATCCTAATTCAATTTTATTTATTACTTAAACAGTTTTGTTTTCTCTTGAATTCATACTCATCACGCATTTAAATTTAAATTGAAAAAAATATAATTATATTAAAAACGTTTAGATTGTACATTCACAAAGTACATTCACAACATAGTCTGTTGTAAAGCTATAAAACATAAAATTGTTAAAACGAAATTAGCAACATTTCAATCTTGAAACAAATCTGTCTATTTGTCTCTTGTGACTTGTTTGTAACTTGTGAAAGACCGACCGACCGACAAACAGACTTTCAGAAACTTATATCTTGGTTCTTTAGCTATATATCCACAAATTTCCCTAAATCTACATTAACTAGTTTAGCTAATCTGCGTAGATTTGTTTAGCTTTACTAAAAGTAGTTAATCTGGACAAATCACAAATTTGAATCTTTACCACAGACGAACAGACAGCATTTGATGAAATTTTCAGTAATCTGTAGCTTGGGCCTATTAGCTATAAACCTGCAAAATTTTCAAAATCTATATTGATTATTCTAGCTTAACTAACTAAATTAGTTTAGCTTGACCAAATCGAGTTAATTTTGACGAACCACAAATTTTGAAACATTAACACATACAGACCTGTCTGTACGTCGAATTTTATGAAACTTTCAGAAATTTGTTACTACTACCTACCAACCCACAAATTTTCCTAATTAATTGAAATAAATAATTTAATTTAGGCTTCTGCAAAATACATATAAATCAAGAAATGTGTAAAATTAATGTAGACTTTGTAGATAGAGACGTTGTCTCAACAGAATTTCTTTTTATATTTTTCGAGAAAGAAATCTATTCTGTAAATAATAAATATTCCGTAAATATAAAATTTCTAAGTATCCAATTGTCCGAATTCTATTTGATTTATTGCTTAAACCTTTTTGATTTCTCCTGAATTCACACTCATCTCACATTTATATTGAAATTGAAAAAATATTTTTTTTAACCAAAAAGGTTTTAATTGCTTCATTTCATTCACAAAAACAGCACATAGTCTGTTGGAAAGCTATAAAACATAAAATTGTAACCAAGAAATTAGCAACATTTTAATCTTGAAACAAATATTTGTAACTTTTATTTAAAATTCCATTTATTCTACCTAAACTATATTTTCTGCTTTCTGACATTCCTAAAAACTCAATCTAAAGATTATTTACTAAACCTTTTTGTTGTCTCTCGAATATTCATCTCGAATATAATAACATACAATATAAAAATCCCACAACCAAATAAATCCCTCTGTTTTATATAAACAAAAAACCCTTCATGTATTCATTTTCATTCAAATAATTTGCGTATGTAATTCGCACGTGTCGGGTACCCATTGCGTAAATACAAACGCAATGTACATCCAGTGTACATATGCATGTGCATACACATCGCGCCGGTATTGGCCGAGTGCGAGTGCAAGTTGCAGATTTCGACCAATCGCGCCGTTTACATTTATATACGTGTGTGCGTATAAATGCACTTTGCATTTTAAAAAGGGACGCAGGGAAAGCACCCTCGACACTTTCACGTGACTTTTATCCAGTTTTATGTACATCAGGGGATAATAAGGGAGAGAAATGCATTTATGTAATCCCTCTTATATGCGAATTGTTTTTTATTATTAAATTATATATATATATATATATATATATATATATATATATATATATATGTATATATATATATATATATATATATATATATAATAGCCCGGAAGAAACGTATATTCAGACTAGATAATTCCATGTAATTGACAAAATACAGCATAAGATCTGTGCAGTAATTAGTGAAATTAATTAATACTAAAACTACATTAAATATCTATTACAGAGCAGTTATCTATTACAGAGCAGCTATTACAGAGCAGTATCATTAAATGATTAAACCATTTAATTTATTTGTTTTACAGCTACGCTAATAGAAATTGAAACTGGTGACCTGGTCGGGCAAGGAAGGCTATTGTACGGTTGGCCCGATCGGATGAATAGTTTTATGCTTAATTTTAATTTAATTATTAACTTTATGCTTCCTTAATGAGTTATAATTCATTAAGGAAGCACTAATAATGATTTACTCAATCTAATACATTTATAAACTACGATAAACTAACTATCAAAGAAGGTAGACCAGAGAACGAAAAACATAAAAGAGACCAGTCAATCCCTCCTGACGCAATAGAAGAGGCTCGGAAACAACAGCCCACAATAAAAACAAATAGACTAAATGCATTCGAGATGATGTGGAATAGAAGCAACTCGCTGAACATCATACGCACTGAAAACTCTACCCCAGAACGGAAAGTATACCCCAGTATAGGATAAAGTTATCGCCCACCGGAACAAAACAAGCAATCAAGAACTAAATAATATTAATAACCCAACATACACCAACCCGATTGGTCATCGTGGGGAATCAAACCGCCACCCTCCACTTAATGACAAAAAAGATAACAACATAGTAAAAACCTTGAAGTATGCACTTATCATGAAAGATCACTATCATCTATACAGGCAAGGACAGGGATTTGTGGAAAAAGCTGGAGGAGGTCTTTACCCATAAAGGGGTCCCTATTTCAATAAAAGAAGACTAATTACACGAACAATATACAATAAGCAGATTTACTAATACAGTACAAACAATATTTGTATTGGAAGTTTTGAACTTTTTCTTCTTTGAAATTATGGAATAAATGGTTTTTATTTTATTTTGTAATGAGTTCTTACCTAGCCGGTGGGACTTATTATTTACTAACAAGTAGAATAGAATCCCGGTGATACGGGAGAAAGATCGGGTCAACCGTAGCCATCTACACAATTCCTTGTCGGGCACTTGATTCCACGCCCGACTAGGTCCCCAGTTTCAATTTCTTCTAGGGTAGAAGCAAAGAAAAACTAAAGTTTGTGTTAGAACTGAGACAAGATTGGATTTATAAAAAGTAATTTTGGAAAATTGATTCTTGAGGAACCTGCAAATTTGAATCTGAAGTTCTTTAAAAATTCAAGGTAATATATGAAACTTATTAATATTTAATCTGAACACTTACTTATACTGATAAAATTTAAATCGTCGCAGATTTAGTTTGTTTTTTAAATCTAGATTATACTATGTTTTAATATACAGACAAATTCATGATATATATCAAAGTTAATTAATGTACTTTATTCTGATTCCACCAATACAACAATTTCTTTTGTGCTTTCAATGCCATGAGTCAAATTTAAAATAATCCTCACAGTATTTTTATTGTGTTTGCTAATGGCAATTACTAAATTCGGATTTCAACAATTGATTTTGCTAATGGAACGTGTTAATCTCGCGCCAACGCTCCACAGATTTTATCTTGCAGGGAGGAAATTAATTTTCACAAATCTGTTTCCATTAACACATATCATACTCGTAACTGAAACGTCATTAATTTTATATACCATCAACAAAAACAACTTCACAATAAATTCATTCAGCAAATAATGCAAAAAAACATTTTATCAAAAACTATCCAAAATATATTTAACTTTACGAAATAAGTATACAAAGACAAAGTCGAAGGCAGCATATTACATATTTTAGTCTATGTTGTCTAATCTCTGTTATACAAGACAACGCAAAAGACCATATAGTAGATATTTGAATCTGATTGTGAGTAACATAGTCTCTATTCTAGATCTATCCAGCTTAAATATGGCATTATATCAGCTTAAATACAGTGGGCATAACAACTTCAAATCATAGCACCTCCATTGAAAAATCCGTTATTATATAAATATCGTAAATGAAAACTAATCATTATATATTAAATTTGGTGAAGAAATGAATGTAGACTGCACTAATTGGTGCGGACATGAAAACAATGTATTTTATTAGTAATACAAAGGAAGTTCGTAAATCAAGATAATTCCTTTTTCACAGTTTACCAATAAATTTCTAAGCTTGTTTTCGCAAAAACATCTTGACTGAATATCAAACTTTAACAACAAAGGGTATAATTTTATAAGTAAACTGAAGCTTAAAAACCTTTTCTATTGAAAGTTTCGTTTGCTTCTTGATTGCAGTCTTTGAAAACTATTTTTTTGATAGTTTTGGCAGATGTCGAGAAGTTGAGTGGGGCTGATGGCATCATCCCTGAAGAGAGGCAGCCAGGTAAGTGAGCGTTGAAAACGGTGTGTCAAAGGTGATGGCATTCCCATACGGGGCAAACCGATGCAGATGTGACCTCCTAAATCAAAATCACACATGTCTGCATGTGAATACACTCGATTTTAACATCTCACGACAATATTTTGATGAAAAAAATTGTAACGATTTTTTGTCAGCAACAAAATAATAAATAAATCTAATTGATAATTATCTGAAAACATAAACTGACAACTGACATTTATTTTACGAAAATGGGAAAGTTAATTTATGATAAACTTAAACAAAAATTAAGTAGAGATCAACATTTAATCCAGATTAGGATTTAGTTAGTCTAGATTACATAAACTAATCATATAATTAACTGAAGAAGGTTTTCTCAATAATCTAGTTTCACATTTACTTGAGCGACTTTGTTCTAGATATTTCACTATATACAAATATAAAACAATCGATTAGTCGATTAGTATCGACCAAAAGTTATGAATAGAACATGTTTTAACTAAACTAATTCTATAAATACTGAATAGTTTATTTGATCTAGTTTTATTACTGTTTAATTTGGTATAGATAATAGATCCTATAATATACAATAAGTTCAAAGATATCACCAATGTAAAATCTAGAATTGTAAATTGAATTCGTAAATTATTAAAACAAACGAGAATTATTATACCAAAATTATTAATTTTGAAACGTCTAAAACTGTGTGTTATTATAATTTTATCATTATATTCTATATTGTTACATAGTTGTAATATATATATATATACATATATATATATATATATATATATATATATATATATATATATATATATATATATATATATATATATATAAAGAGGGGGTAATAACAATCGTTATTAGTTAAAGAGTAAATTTTTTTTAATTACTAAACAAACGGTAGAATTCGGGTGTTACGATTAACAAAAACAACTCAAATTCTTCTTAAGTCGACGTTTCGATTTATTGATTAAATCTTTTTCAAGACCTACAAAATTGTTGCAGGAAATTACAAAAAACAAAGTAAAAGATGTTTTTGATTACTTACAAAGAAGGTAATGAACAATCAATTAAGACGTATAACATCATATAACTTGGCAAAAAGTTGTAGATTACATAATCGCTACTGTACAGCGAGCCATGGTAAATTTAATTACGGTGTTTTAAAATTATTATTTGGTTTGCAATATGTCGGACACCAAACTGATCGGCACAGCACGAGGAAACCAACAAAAACTTTTCGGTTTATTGAAATAAATTAAAGTTTAAAAAACTGCGAAGGTGCGCATTGGGAACATACGTGACGTCAGTGACATTAGAAGGACACAGAAGTCACAAGCACACAGGAAAAAGAATATTTAAATAATATTTAAAGACGTACAAGTCGAAAATTGAATCCACCACTACATAGTAGTTTCCCAGAAAACCAAGGTAATATGGAAGATCCCCAGATCTTCCTAGAAACAAGGAGCTCAACGACACCCATTTAAGAAAATTGTGTAACAGTAGAACCACTAGAGAACACGAAACCGCAGCAAAAACAGAAAATAAATAGCAAAACAGAAACCACCCATCCAGTTAACTGGGTCTAGACGTCGCCCAAGTCATAAGCCAAGCGTACATATTGCTCAATCCGTCCATGTCCTTCCTTGAGTTCATGGTTGCACCAGGGATATGAATGAAACACATTTCCAAGAAGAGTCTCTTAGATAGGCGTGGCTCCCTTGCAAGAACTTTTAGGTCATCGTAATTGAGCCTATGGTCCTTGTCATTACAATGTGTTGCTAAGGCGCAAGAGTGGGGTTTTAGTCTGCAATCACTTCTGTGATCGGTCAGTCTGGAGGACAATCTTTGACCGGTTTGACCAACGTACACTAGCTCACACTCGGCACACGGTATGCGATAGATTACATTTGATTGCATTAACGTGGGGGTGGAACTGGTAGGTTTCTGGTACCAATCTAAATTAATACGGTTGTCATTTGTCCTGATGATCAGGGTGTCTAGAAAGGGTAGAGTATTATTATTTTCAGATTCAATTGTGAAGGTAGGATGTTCGTTATATGAGCTGAAGGCTCTTAGGACCTCAGTTTTGGACCCTTGCGGGATGGCACAGAGAATATCATCCACATATTGCCAAAAAAAAATGGGATTTCGAAATTAAGTTTGTCCACAGAAACCTTGATTAAAGTGTTCATAACGATCTCCGCTGCCACCGGAGATAAACGTGATCCCATGGGGGTTCCGAAAATCTGAAGGAAAAACTTATTTTCAAACGAAAAATAAGTCGTATCAAAAATGAATTCAATAAGTTCCAAAAAAACCTTGCGGGGTATTTTGCAAGATGGGCGAATCAACTCCCAATTTGATTTAATAATATCAAACAATAATTTTGACGGTATATTAGTTGAACAACGATGACACGTCCAGAGACACCAGTTCATGACCATCGGGTACTTGGTTATTATTTAAGGCAGTGGCGAATTCAAAAAAGTCTTTTACTCTGAACATGTTGTAGTCAGGCAAAGACGTGTAAAGAATATTCGAAATGAACCTAGCCAACTTCTCGGAGTGGGATTGAACTGAAGAAACAATGGGCCTTAATGGAAAATTTTCTTTGTTGATCTTGGGTAAGCCGAAGATTTTGGGGGGCATAGCATTGTGTACCATTAAGGTTTTGTAAGTAGTTTGGTCTATGTAACCTTTACTTTTGAGTTTCTTAACCAATTCATTGTTTCTTCTTTCAAACCCACAGGTGGGGTCTCTATCTAAAGGAGCATACGTGGCTGCATCTGACAGAAGGTCGACAATCCTGGATCGGTAATCCTCTTTTTTTAAGATGACCGTTACATTGCCTTTATCGGCTTTAAGAACCAATAGTTCTGGATGTGTTTTGAGGAACCGGTCACATGATCGTCGAGGGTCTGGCAGTGCAACCCTCAAGTTCTCTAGTTTATTAATATGTTTTGAAACCACGTAAGTGGCTTCAGCTCTACAAAGATCTTTTTTAGAAGTGGGTACCTCTTCAAGCAAGTTTTCAATGTCAGCCAAGATGTCGTATAAGGGGAAATTCTTATGGGTTATATGGCAAATTAAACTTAGGGCCTAGCGCTAGAAAATTTTTGACTTCTTTGGGGATCGTAACATTGGAAAGGTTTTTTACCCACTTCTCTGGGGGGTCATTTTTAGCATATAGAGATTTTCTAATTAAATTATCAAGTTACATTATGTTTTTTTGCTTGGTTTTGTTGAAAATAAAATTGTACGGTTAAAACCGTTGAAAACCTACTGTTGAAATCTTGAAAAACACTACGGGGAAGTGTCGCCCTAGCGTTAAATATGCAATTATGAAGTTGAAAATTTAAAGATCTAATAATTGAATTGGTATGATTGATTTCGAAATTAATTAATTTACTCTTTAACCTTTCATTGAGTCGCAGAACCTGGTGGTTTAGTTTCCAGTCTGGTCGGTGATAAGGTAATCCAGAGATTTAATGTTGTTTTTGATGTGTGCGGGGGTGATGTCGCGCCTTCTGCATTCCATGAGGAAAACCATCCTATTCTTGTACGATGCTAACTTCCTAACAGAAGTGCTCCATCGCTTGAGGACGTTTTTTGTGTTTCCGCCGTAGGTTATATGGATGTTATCGTAATATCCTATTACTATAAATATAAAGAGCGGGTAATAACAATCGTTATTAGTTAAAGAGTAAATTTTTTAAATTACTACACAAACGCTAGAAATCGGGTAATACGATTAACAAAAACAACTCAAATTCTTCTAAAGTGGACGTTTCTATTTTCTATTAATCTTTTTCAAGACCTACAAAATTGTTGCAGAAAATTACAAAAAACAAAGTAAAAGATGTTTTTGATTACTCACAAAGAAGGTAATGAACAATTAATTAAGACGTATAACATCATATAACTTGATAAAAGGTTGTAGATTACATAATCGCTACTGTAAAGCGAGCCATGGTAAATTTAATTACGGTGTTTAATTATTATTTGGTTTGCAAAATGTCGGACACCAAACCGATCGGCACAGCACGTGGAAACAAACAAAAACTTTTCGTTCTATTGAAATAAAGTAAAGTTGAAAAAAACTGCGAAGGTGCGCATTGGGAACAATCGTGACGTCAGTGACATTAGGAGGACACAGAAGTCACAAGCACACAGGAAAAAGAATTTAAATTAAATTTAAATTTAAATAATATTTAAGTCGAAAATTTTTAGTCGAAAATTGAATCTACCACTACGTAGTAGTTTCCCAGAAAACCAAGGTAATATGGAAGGTCCCCAGATCTTCCTAGAAACAAGGAGCTCAGCCACACCAATTTATGAAAATTGTGTAACAGTAGAACCACTAGAGAACACGAAATCGCAGCAAAAATAGAATTTTACATTGACGTCAGTCAATGTTTACATTTTTACCATGGTGAAGTTCACAAACAGGCCACATTTTGAAATCGTTAAAACTTACTACCGAATTTCCGAGTTCGGTTGTCGCAACTTTAAGAGCGCTTACTCCAATTTTTGGTCGAAATAATCCTCCCACCAGACAAACTTTGCGTTTGAATATTGAATATCCCTGTGCCAGTGAGACAACACACCGGTCGAAGTACTGAAAATATTGCTGCTTCAGTTCAAAATGAACTAAACAAGCTAATTCCACGCCATTCAAAAGAATTAGCAATTTCCCGATCCAAATTATGGCGAATTTTGCCCCAGCTACACCTTTACAAGATCAAATTAACCCAAGAACTGAAACCTCTGGATCATTTGAAACGCCGGAACTAATCCGATTTTGTTTTTGCATAAGTTTGGAGAAAATCTTGAATTTCATAGCAAAATTATCTTTAGCGCTGAAGCTATTTTTTTGCTGAAAAGTATGGCTTTGTCATTAAGCACAATATGCGTCATTGGACAGCCACAAACCCACATGTGCTTCATGAGACTACATTGCATCCACAAAACGTGAACGTGTGGTGTGGAATTCATGCCGGAGGTGTGATAAATTTCATTTCGTCGAATAATCGCCGTGTTATGGTCAATGGAGTTCGCTATCGTGCCATGTTGTAAGACTATTTTTAAGACAAACAATTGATTTATTGAAAGGAAAGTTTGGTAATCTCGCGAAATGGTCCAATCGAATGGCTACCTCGCCCATGCGGATTTTAATTTTTCCTTATGGGGTTATCTTATGTCCAAAGTTTAATAAGAAGGTTCATACCAACAATCCAACAACGTTAGAGGAGCTCAGGAACAATATATAAAGTGAAATTGCCAACTTTCAGGCTGATATGTATGAAAGAGTTATTGAAAATTGGATCCAAAGAAGCGATCGCTGCCGTCGTGCTCCTGGTGGCCATACATCATACATAATTGTAACATGTGTACTACACCTGGAATAAATTTCAGCTCGATATCTCAATTATTCTGTGTTTTGTTTAAATACAAATTTGTTATGTCCTTATTGAAAAACCCGGTATATATTTACATTTAAACGAAACAGCAAAGCACCTTTTTTTTCATATAAAATTTAATTTTATTAGCGATTCTTTTTTCATGCAAAATTTTTGGATTTGCTTGAAACTGATTTATTCAAATTGTTAATTATCCATATTAATTTCTGTGCAAAAACTGAAAATTTAATTCGAAGAAAATTACCAATTTAAATTAGGTATATAACCTGTTCAATTTTATTTAAAAATATTTATAATGTTTGCATACTAAATTATCGAAAATTTCTTAAAATATGAATCATGAATATAGTTAATGTAATTCTTACATTCAACATTGTAATTCATTTGTAATTCTAACTATTTTAAGAACAAAATTCTTTCTTCACCAATAATTTTAAAATTAAATAAATTTATTTCTCTAATCACAAAATTGTCTCTTAATCATTTGATATAAAATCGGGTTATATGACGGTTAAATAGCTCTTATAAATTAAATATTTTTTAAATAATGTAATTTTAAATAAATTAAAAAAATTACGTGAAAATATTTTGATAAAAGGTAACGAATTAAGAGTGTCCTAATTTTAAACTGCAATTATCAAAAAACGAAATAAGTTGGACACCAAATTTTGTTTGAACATTTTAGAGTAAAATCTATAGTTTATCAACAAGTTAAATGCTTATTCTGAAATTAACATTTACTTATACTTAATTAATACTTAAAAAATACATCGATTACATGACATCAGTTTGCTTCGATGCATGGCTGAGATCGATGCAATAATGAACGTATTGCACGCTGGTACATTTCTGGCGAAATCTCACCAATAGCTTGTCGAATGTTTCGCTGTAAGTCTTTTATGGTTACAGGTAGGTTCTGATAAACTATAGATTTAACATGACCTCATGAGAAATAACCTAAAGCTGGCAAATCGGGAGAGCAAGAAGGCCACAAGTGATCTCTACGCTGGGAAATCATACGACTATTAAAGAAATCTAGTAATACTCCCATAGACTCCCATAGATCTGTCTAGTCTCTTCATCTTCATGTCAGTCAATATAATTTGAAACTTTTCGTAGACGAGTAAAGTAAATTTTGTTTGTTCTTTTCTCCATGAAATTGAATATGTGCTTCTCCACAAATTATTATTTTGTAGAAATAATTAAATCCCCACTGCCGAAAATCCATCGCTTGATTTCTAAACGTGAGTTTCTTTCTATTGGAAGAAGTTTTTGGGCTTTTTGCTATTTGTAAGGCCGAAAGAGTTAATCTGTTTAAAATTGTTCTTATAGACTCACGTGAAATTCCTACTTGCTGCGATTTTCGCTTCGTGCATAACCGCGCTTAGCGCCACCCGTGGCCAAAAACACAACTTCGTCTCCAATAATAGTGTATAATCTTTATCAATCGATTCAGCGTCTCAAAATTATTTGGAAAACGTATATAATATTCTCTAGGAAGCTCTCAGTTAACAAATACCATCGATGCGGGGAGTCTAGACCGAGGAAACGACGAAATGAGATCGTTATTTTTTGTCACAGCAAAATTAAAAAATGTTTATGAAATTATTTTTGCTGCTGATTACAGATATGCAGATTATATTTCGCTAGCTTGTACACTATCTCCGGCAAGAATTGAAGAAATTTTTAAGAAATTTCGGCACTAGAGTGGAGATCTCGGAATGTCCTGAATTTCCCGCGGATAACCTTAGTGTCTTGATAGGAAAATGAGCCTCTGAAAACGAAGCCGCAATACGTTTTTGATTATCTGTAACCGTTTCCGAGACATCTACTTCGCAAATCGAGAATCGGGTAAATTTTAGTTTGAAATATCTCGATGAATAATTGAATCTTTCCGAACAATTTACACATCGACTTGTTCATCTTGTCATGTAGTTTATGTGTGCCGAAAACTATTTTGCTGCTTTTTACCGTTCTCGAAAAAACGAAAAACAACGAAAAACCAAATATTTTTCGAACGAAATGATGGGATTTTTTTGTTAAAAAATTTGTTGGATTTTTTTTTCGTGATTTTTTTTTGGTTACCCGAAGGACATCGAAGTGCTGAAACCCGTTTACCAGTTTATTTCGCTCTAAAGTTACAAATAAACAAGTTTTATATATTTTCTCGCTGTACACCATATCGAATTTCCGACTGATTTGACGCTGTCATAACTTTTGAACGGCTCACCACAGAGACTTCTAGTCTTCACCAATCGATTCAGCGTCCCAAAATTAGTTGTAAAGCATATATAATATTCCCTAAGAAGCTTTCAGTTAACAAATACCATCGACGCGGGGAGTCTAGACCGAGGAAACGACGAAATACGAGGAAATCGATTTTGTCAAAATCGTTATTTTTTGAGTCACAGCAAAATTTAAAAACGTTTATGAAAGTATTTTTGCTAATGATTACAGATATGCAAATTGTATTTTGCTAGCTCTTCTCGTTCACCTGCAAAAATTAAAGATTTCTTTAAGAAATTTCGGCGCTCGAGTAGATATCTCGGAAAGCCGTGAATTTTCCACGGATAATCTCCGTGTACTAACAGGAAAATGACCTTCTGAAAAAGATGCCGCAGTTCGTTTTTGATTATCTGCAACCGTTTCCGAGACATCTACTTAGTAAATCGAGAATCGGTTAAATTTCAGTTTGGAATTTATCGATGAATTATTGAATCTTTCCCGACCATTTACACATCGACTTGTTCGTCTACTCGTGTAGATACAGTGTGCCGAAATTGATTTCGCTGCTTTTTTCCGTTCTCAAAAAAAAAAACGAAAATATTCGATAAAGCACATATTTTTCGAACGAAATGATGCAAAATATTTGTTCAAATTTTTTTTTGGAGAATTTTTCCGTGATTTTTTTTTACCCGGAGGAAATTGAAGTGCTGAAAACGGGTTTACAGTTTATTTCGCTCTAAAGTTACAAATAAACAAATTTTATATTTTGTTTCGCTGTAAACAATTTCCTACTGAGTAGACGCTTTCATAACTTTTGAACCGCACACCACAGATACTTCTAGTCTTCACCCATCAATTCAGCGTCCCAAAATTAGTCAGAGAACGTATATAATATTCTCTAGGAAGTTTTCAGTTAAGAAATACCATCGACTCGGGAAGTCTAGACCGCGGAAACGACGAAATGCGTGAAAATCGATTTTTTCAGAATCGTTATTTTTTGAGCTACACCAAATTTTAAAAAGGTTTCTAAAAGCATTTTTGCTGCTGATTACAGATATGAATTATATTTATCTAGCTCTTTCGGTTCACTTTCGCCTGCAAAAATTGAAGAAATTTTTATGAAATGTCGGCGCTCTGGTGGAGATCTAGGAAAGTCGTGAATTTTCCGAGGACAATCTTAGTGTATCCACATGAAAATGACCTTCTGAAAACGATCCCGCAATCCGTTTTTAATTATCTGCAACCGTTTCCGAGATATCTACTTAGCAAATCGAGAATCTGGTAAATTTCAGTTTGAAATTTATCGACGAATTATTGAATATTTCCCGACAATTTATACATCGACATGTTCGTCTTGTAGTGTAGTTTCTGTGTGCCCAAAATGATTTTGCTGCTCTTTACCGTTTTCGAAAAAAAAAACAAAAAGCATGTATTTTTCGAACGAAATGATGGAAAATTTTTGTCGAATTTTTTTTTCAAGTTTTTTTCATGATTTTTTTTGCTGAAAGTGCTGAAAACGGTTTTCCAGTTTATTTCGCTCTAAAGTTACAAATAAACAAATATTATATTTTTTTTCGCTGTACACAATCACACATTTCCTACTGATTTGACGCTGTCATAACTTTTGAACCGCTCTTTGAACCAGACAATTTATACATCGACTTGTTCGTCTTGTAGAGTAGTTTCTGTGTGCCGAAAATGATTTTGCTGCTTTTTACAGTTCTCGAAAAAATCGAAAAATATCGAAAAAGCGCATATTTTTCAAACGAAATGATAAATAATTTTTGTTGAAATTTTTTTTGGAAAATTTTCTTGTGGTTTTTCTTTGGTTACCCGAAGGAAATGCATGTGCTGAAAACGGTTATCTAGTTTATTTTGCTCTAAATTTACTCATAAGCAAAAGATACCCTATTTTATGACCTTGAAACTATTCTGAATTTATGCAATTTATTAGTTTAAGCAAAATAATAAAACACTTTTTCATTTAGCAAAATACATGTCAATATATACCTACAAATAAATGCTAAATAATGACGCAACTGGTCATGATGTTCTTAAAAGTGTCACCTTTGGCGCTAGTGCTGTTGCGCTGGGAGCGAATACGTCGCACGGATTGATTGCAATTTTCTTCAATTCTGTTCCTAAGTTGCAAAGTATTGACTTCTGTTCTAGCAGTATTTTCCCTCTCTACAAGTTCAGTTTTTTTAAGAGAACCTGTTCAACGATAGTTTTCAAGCCGTCTATCAATCCTTTTGCAATAAGGCAATGCTGGAAAATGAAACTGTTGTCGAAACCACCTTTGAATAATGGAGTACGTTCTAATTAAATTCTCTTCACAATCAATTCTTAGTTCAATCGGCAACCGCTCCATTTTGAAAAAGACTTAAAGGTTGACTAAATTAAAATTATTGAGTTAAAATAATAACATTACTTCTTTTTGTTTTTAATAATTAATAATAATTTATGTTTTTAATAATAATTTGTTTTTAATCAGGAAAAACAGGACACTCTTAATTCGTCACCCTTTATTATTTATAAAATTTGTTTCAATGTTTATAAATACCTTACAATAAATAAATACTTTACAATAATCTTGAAGAAAAAAGAACGAAAAATAACAAATGATTTTGTAAAATCAAATTTACAAAATATTCTTATTATAAATTTGAATCTAATGAATTGATTATTAACAAAATTATTGCACTGAATTGATAAATTCACTATGTCTAAGGTTGCCAACAAGTCTCTTGTAAAGAGAACATGTTCTCTTATCTTACAATTATTTTTTGTTCTCATCATTTTTTACAGAGAGAAGAAGAAGAAAAGTTTATTGAAAACAAACGTTTACAAAAGGCTATCGACCACTCGGTCTTTCCGCCCAGGAGTTTACATTTTAATGTTTAAAAAAAATTTATACAAAAAAAAAATTACAAAAAAATGCTAAATTTACATTTTATGGAGGGTTTAGTCTTAAGTCGTATATTGTTTCTTGGAGTGTTTTGAGTGGGTGTCTACGGGAGGGTTTGGTAGAGTCACGTCTGATACATAGGGGGTTTGTGATGGTCCAGTGAGAGTTAGTCGCTTTGTATTTGGTCAGCAGTCGTTTGTGTATGTCGAAGAGTCTCGGGATTTGGGCGAGTCTCTATAGGAGTTCATTGGAAGGGTTATGGAGGATGTTTTTGAGGTGTCTTAGTTTGGAAATGATGCGTAGGGATGTTCGTTCTGCCGTTTCTAGTATTTTGTAAGTTTTTCTGTTAGTGGTAGACAGTAGTATGTGTCCATAGTCGAGGATAGGTCTGATGGATTTGTAAATCTTGGCGGCCGTTGAAATAGAGAATAGAGAGAATAGAGAAAAAAAAATAGAGAAATAGAGCGGAAATGTTCTTCTTTGTACAGTTTTGGTCTTCCGTATTTTAGCGTCAGTGTTGAATTTTAGTTTGTTGTCGAATATCATGCCTAGGTATTTTATATGAGTTGTCGGTGTCACGTCAATGGTATCTAGGTGGATGTGTGGGGAATTGGGGGAAATTCTGTGATTAGGTATGAGGAGTTGGCATTTGGAAGGGGTTGCAGTAAGTCGCCAGAGGTTAAACCAGTTTAGGGTGCAGTCCGTGAGTGCTTGAAGTTCGTCCATCGTTTTATTAAGATTTTCATGGTGGGATATGAGAGCGGTGTCATCGGCGTATTGTAGGATATAGGAGGAGAGGTTGATTTGGAATTTGTCGGCAAGGTTATAGTTGTAGATGTCGTGGCAGTATAAATTGTATAGTAAAGGAGAGAGGGGAGAGCCTTTGGGGAGGCCTTGGAGAGGGGTAAATTCAGAGGAGAGGGCGCTGTTTATTTTAATTTGGAGGGATCTGTCCTGGAGGAAATGTTTAACAATATAGATGAGATACGGAGGAATATTAAGTTGTCGCATTTTGAAGAGGAGGCCGGCATGCCACACACTGTCAAAGGCTTTATTTATGTCTAGGAATAGAGCAGCAGAATGATCTTTGAGGAGATAGGCGGTTTGTAGGTTATTGGTGAGAATAAATAGGCGGTGAGTGGTAGAGTGGGAAGGCTTGAATCCAAGTTGATATGGTGGAATGGAATTTTTGAGCAGATTCCATAATCTGTTTTTGAGGATCTGTTCGAAAATTTTGCCTAGGACTGGAAGGAGCGCAATAGGACGGTAGCTATTTAATAATGAATGATTTTGGCTAGGTTTTGGGATGGTGATAATTAAACCTTTTTTCCAGCATTTGGGAAAGGATCTTTTATGGAGACAGACGTTGAACAATTTAATTATGTGGTGGTGGATATCGTCAGGAAGGTTTTTGAGTAAGGATTTTTTGACAAGGTCGGAACTGGGGGAACTATTTTTGCCATGGAAAAGGGCAGGGAGGTATTCTTCGTACGTTATTTCGTCCACGTCTGTATTGTCATTTTGAAAATAGTCGTTGAGCCAAGAGTTTACTCTGTCGAAGTTAGTTTTGTCAAACGAAGGGGAGTTAGAGGGGGTAAAAGAGTCATCAAAGTGTTTTGAAAAGAGGAAAGCTTTGTCAAGGTCAGAGGAGTACTGTTGATTATTGAAGGAGATGTCTGGGATGTGGAATGATGGACGGTATTTGGAGGTCTCTTTAATTTTATCCCAGTATGTTCGTCCGGCGTCGTTCTCTATTTCTTGGCAGACTGACAGCCATTTGTTGGTACGAAACTGGAATATAAGTCTGTGTATGTCTTTGTTAAGTCTGTTCATGTTAGATTTTATAAAACTGTCTTCTGTTCTGAAGTATGTTCTGTATAGACAACGTTTTTGTTTAACGACAGAATGAAGGGGGGCAGAGTTGGTCTGTAGAAGTTTGTTTTGGATTTAGGGGAGTATTTTGAAATTGAATTTGTCAGGTGGGACTGGAATTCGTCTACGTCTTGTAGGGAAAGGTTGTCGGGGTCTGTGGTATTTATATAGGATAGAATTTTGGAGCAGACCTTAGGGATGTTGGTAAGGTTGAGATTAATTTTGGTAGGATGGTTGACCGGCGGAGGGATGTAGTTTAAGGGGATAGAGAAGGAGATTGCCAAGTGATCAGAGCCAAGGTCTGGGGAGAGGGTAACATCAGTTATGGAGTTGACAAGGTTAGAAGTGTGGAGTAGTATGTCTGGGGTGGAGTCCTTGTTTTGGGGCATGATAAATGTAGGATTGGTATGATAGCGAACAAAGAGGGAGTTATTTATGAAGGATTGGATCTGTCGAGTTTTGGATTTATTGAGGTTAAAATCACCGATGATGAGGGAATATTCGAACAGGGATGCATTTTTTACATATAACCGAATTGTTCTCTTTTTTATTTTATGTGGAGCAATTGCTAAAATTATTAGTTTTAAATCTAATTTTAATAAGGCATTGCATATGTTTGTAGGGATGGTACAAAGAGATTCTGATTTTATTGAAAGATTAATTTCATTATTTAATTAGCACTGCAGTACTCCTAACCAAAATAATGGAAGCTACAGTCCTTCTTAACTAAATAGCAGCTATATTGAGATGTTAATTATTTAGAGAAAACTAACCCTCAATAACCAAGTTAGTTTAATACATTTATTGAAATGTTCTCTGCAATGCTTAATGTTCAAATGTTAATTCTCAACAATATCATATTTGCATCAATTGGAATGATGATCATATGTGGCATATTATCATGTAAACATTATGACATCCAATTTGTAATCTTGTAGATTGTAGATTGTAGATATGGTGGTGACGACTTGTACTGCGACCTTTTTAGATCTATTGTACCCCACCCTCCTCCTCCAAGTGTTGGTGTACTTACCCATTTAGAGCGCCTCCTCTAATCCTGACTCCTTTAGGAATCTCAGAATCTGGGTGGGATTCAAGGCCTACAGCTCCTCTGTGTTCAAGCAATGAGCCCCAAGGTACATCTGTCTCTTGCGGAGTAATGCTCCGCAGTCTTTGAACAGATGTATGGGGGTTTCCTCTGCTGAGCCACAGAATCTGCATCCATCATCCTCCTCTAGGCCTAGGGCCTTGAGATGTTTCCTAAGTCTGCAGTGTCCCGTCAGGGCTCCTGTCAGAATTCTGAGCTTGTTCCTGCTTAGTTTCAGGCAAGCTTTAGTTCTCTTCTGGTTGAAAGATCCCAGCATTACTTTGGATTGCCTTAGCCCTGGAAGTTCTTCCCAGGTTTTCATCCATTTTCCTCTTATTTCTTCATCTAAACTTTTGTGGATGGTGTTCACGCTTATACCGCAAAAGGGTTCCGGACCTATAAAGGGGCTACTGGATCCCTTGTTTGCTAGGTGATCGGCTTCTTTTGATTCGGTACCCAGTATAGCGTTACTTTATTATCCCTGCCAAGCTTGTTCAGCTTCCCCACATAGTCCCACACCAGTTTGGATCTGATGGTGTATGAGCTAATGGCCTTGATGGCTGCTTGGCTATCTGACAGGATAGCAATTCGTTTTTTGCGGTAATTCCTGTGGAGGTTAAACTGTGCACATCTTTCGATTGCGTGTACCTCTGCTTGGAAGATACTTGGGGATGTTCCCATGGATTCGGAGTATCTGGTACGAGGTCCAAACACTCCTGCACCAGTGCCTTCCTTTGTCTTCGAACCATCTGTATACCACTTGATGGCATTTTGCTCTATGTGGTATGCTGAGGATTCGTCGCTCCAATCGGCTTTACTACTACACATTGCTGTGTAGTTTTTCTCGAAGTGGTATTTGCATACCATTTCGTCCTTTGGTATTTCCAGCCAGGGGATCTTGGCAGCGAGGCTGTTTCGGTCTCTGCTCCCGATTATTTTACCTCTGCCCATTCCTTTCTTGCTGAACCTTACGATCGCCGATCTGGCGGCGCTCTTCACCACAAGATGCAGCGGAGTCAGATCCAGCAGCAGCTCCAATGCTGCTGTCGGACACGACCCCATCGCTCCCGTGATGCAGACACACGCCAGTCTTTGAATCTTCTCAAGCTGTTTCCTCATAGAGGCCAGCTTGATTCTACTTCCCCACGCAACCGCCCCATAAGTGATTGCAGGTCTCACTATCATGGTGTACATCCGTCGCAGGATAGTGGGGTTACAACCCCACGTTTTTCCTGCCAGATTTCTGCACACCATTAGGGCGCGTTTGGCTTTACCTACCACTGCCTCAGCGTGTCTATAGGAGTTTGTTATCTAGTGTAATAGTGTGATTAAGTTCAGAGGGAGCTGCCGCCACCGCTATTCCTTCCACCTCTGAAGTGGCCGTTGTTGCGGTCGCAACTTCCGAGGGAGGGGCCGCTGTGGCTGTCGCTACCTCTACATCCGCTTTTTGTGTGGCGTCGTTCTTCCGCCCATGGACTTTGATCCGCCCGAACCTAAAGTAGAGGCTATGGTTGGCCTTCGCTATGGCTCCAGCAGACTCTTTGTAAATTCCCACCTTTAGGAGTTGACCCCCACTTTCCACCCGGCACCCAAGGACCTTCCATTCGGAAATGTTAAGTCCTTTGTTTTGGGCCCTGAGGTAGTTGATGGAGGCCTCCGGGGATAGGTCCCCGCTCCTAGGTAGGAACATGGTGATGACATGTGGCTTGGGGATATCATCACCCAATTTCTCCACCAGAGCCCCCCCTTCCCAATGTCTTAGGATGGGCGCTCTTGTCATCAGCCATTTTGCCGTCTGTTCGTTCGCACAGTCGACAATGACTAGTCCTGGTTTGAAGTGTATGCCTTCAAACTTTATATCATGAGACCAGTCTACGACTGTCTCTTTCATAATTGCTTGCTCAAGAGCAGGCATGTCCTTCTTACTCAGGGGATTCCTTGGGTAGTCTCTGGACATAACACCAACCCTCACCACCTTGACGGCGGTGGCGTAGCTGGTGCTCGGCCCAGAAGTCTTGGGAGGGCAGCTGGGGTAGCTGACCACTCCCGTTGCCCCACTTTGGATGTTCCCCTTCTGTCTTTTAGCTGCTTTGTCTTGGGGCGTGACAGAATCAGCCCCTCTTTTGGCAGCTCCTTGTGTTTGTGGTGTAGTTCCCACCTTTTTCTCTACTGTTCTCTTCTTAGCTTCCTCGGGTTGTAGCCCGTTTGCTAAGAAGCGCAGATACCATCTCACCCCGGCACCGCTGAGGCCCTTTCTCAGTGGGTCATCGAGTCCGCCTGGACTACCTAGGGGTGGCAAGGGATGTGCCCATCTCGTCTTCTTCTTACCTGCCTTGGGCTTTGTCTCCTCTTGCTTAGTCGCGGGCTTGGTGGGAGTAACGGTGTTACCGGTCACCTTGCCCTGACTTTTAGAAGCCTTTTTGGGAGCGGGTCTACCTTGGCTTGCTGGCTTGGTGGTAGTAACGATGTTACTGACCATCTTGCCTTTGCTTTTTGGCGACAGTCTGGGAGTTGGTCTCTCTCGACTGGTGCACTCACTCGGATCGTGGGGCTCATGCTCCATCTGATCCGCCAATTGTGTGGCGATTATATCCCGCACACAGGGATTGAATTTTTGTTTTTGTTTCTGTTCCATTCGAATCCCACGAGTCGCAAGGGAACTAAAGGTTCACCACATCAGAGCCCCGCTTGATAGTGGTAAGGCTGGATACCCTCTGAGGTCGCCAGCTATCAGAGGGGCTCCGTAAGCGATGGCTGGTTGCCGGATGGCCAGTCCCTTCGGCAAGGGTCGCATGACACCTTGGGATTAAGGGTTTGGAAGTTCTTGGTTGTTCGCCCTCCGCGGAACGCCCCAACCGGGGTTATTCCAGTCGTGACGTCCAACGGTACGCGAAACTAAGCCCTCACACCGCGACAAGGTGACTTCCACGTGAGGGACGTTGTAATCTTAATTCATGTTCATTTAGAATCAAAGTTATAGGCGTTATAGCCTAGCCATATGGAATGTGGAGATTTTAGCTTAGTTTATGATACATAGGTCTGAATGTATAAACAAAACAGCAGTTTGTACGTAAGATATTCTATTATTTGTTTATAAAATGTTCTCTTTTTTCCTGCTCAACAGTTGTTGATGTCTAAACTACCCTAACGATGTCTGCACACTTAATCCACACTTAAGTGTGGTTAAAACAGTGAATCTATCCATTCAGTGTAAAATCATTTACGCATGAAATTTGTATAAAATTTTTTGGCCGACAATTATTTATTAAGAAACAAATATATTTAGATTATGTACATTATTATAAATTATTTAATTTTTTTTTGCACACTGTTGCCAAGTACAAAAAATCTAGTATTGCTTGACGTATTCGCTGCGAGCGCCAACAGCACTAGCGCCAAAGGTGACACTTTTAAGAACTTCATGACCAGTTGCGTAATTATTCAGCATTTATTTGTATATATTGACATATTTGAAAAAAAATAAATTCAGAATTTGGCAATAACAAATTAATTCTTTCCCAACAATTTACACATCGATTTTCTCTTCTTGTCGTCTAGTTTCAGTGGGCCGAAAATGATTTCGCTGGGATTTGTTGTTTCCGAGAGGATCGCCGAGAACCGAAAATACAACTTTTTTCCTGATCAAAACGATGGAATTCTTTTGGCGATTTTTTCAGAAAATTTTAGGACCTGTTTTCAGTTTATCCCAAGGAAATGGAAGTGCTGAATACAATTTTCCAGTTTATTCGGTTCAAATGCTCAAAATACCCGAGAAATAGGCTATATATTGTTTATTTGTATATTTAGAGCGAAATAAACTAGAAAATCGTTTTCTGCACTTCGATTTCTTTCGGGCAACCAATAAAAAATCACTAAAAAATATTCCAAAAAATTCGTCAACAAAAATGTGCGTATCTATTGCTTTTTCGGTTTTTTTAAATTTTCTCAAGAACAATAAATAGCAACGAAATCATTTTCGGCACACAGAAACTACTCGACAAGACGAACAATTCAAATAATTCAAATTCAATAATTCGTCAAGAAATTACAAAATGAAATTTTACGATTTTCGATTTACTAAGTCGATATCTCAGAAACGGTTGTAGATAATCAAAAACGGATTACGGCATCGTTTTTAGAAGGTCATTTTCCTATTAACACACTCAGATTATTCGCGGAAAATTCATTACTTTCCAAGATCTCTACTCGAGCGCCGAAATTTCTTAAAATTTTCCTCAATTCAGAAAGGAAAGAGGGAGCGAAATATAATTTGCATATTTGTAATCAGCTGCAAAAATGCTTCCAGAATCGTTTTAAATTTTGCTGTAACTCAAAAAATAACGATTTTAGCAAAATCGATTTTCTTATTTTACCGTTTCCGTAATCTTGACTTCACGCTTCGACGGTATTTCTTAATTAAAAGCCTCCTACGAATATGATATACGTTTTTCGACTAATTTTAGGACGCTGAATCGCTTGGTAAAAACTAGTCTAAAAAAAGTCTCTGTGCTAAGCCATTCAAAGGTTATGACATAGTCAAATCTTCGAAAAATGTGAGAAAATGTATTTCCTGAAAATCATTATTTATCAATTGAATGGAAAATTTCAAAATATGTCTGAAAGTGTTTCCCCTGAAGCATGCAAATATACTAATTGCATTTTCCTAGACGCTTCCGTTCGCAAGATATGACCTGTATATATGACCTATGACATAATTGGCAATTTTTTTTGTTGCTAAATATTGTATATTTTATTAAATTAATAATTTTTTGTTTTTGTATGTTGTTTTTGTTACACTATTATTGGAGACGAAGTTGGCTTTTTGGCCACGGGTGGCGCTAAACGCGGTTATGCACGGAGCGAATAGGGTGTCTCTCTAGGTCAGGGGTTCTCAAACTTTTCGAAGTCGGGGAATACTAAACTCTGATATATTTTTAAGCGGAACATCTACAATATATATATATATATATATATATATATATATATATATATATATATATATATATATATTTTATATATTATTGGTAATGGGAAATAAAGTTCTTATGTAATTTAATAATTTATTTGCCTTACTAGTTTCGATGTGAAAACTAACATCTTAATCATAGGCTAAAAATTACAAAAATTAAATTAATTACAAACTATAATTAAAACATTAATAAGACATACCTCTAAATTGTTTCTATTAAATTAAAAATTATTATGTTTTATGATGTTATAAAATTATTATGATGTTATAAATGAATAAATTAATTTTGAATCAAATTTTATGTTTAAATAAATAAACAAATTAACAAAAGTTAACAATTTTTATAAACAAATATAAATATATATATATATATATATATATATATATATATATATATATATATATATATATATATATATATATATATATATATATATATATATATATATATATATATTGTTTAAATTGACAAATCAATTGCAAAATACATATATTTGACACTTTTTTGCATTTTTTTTTGCATCTACAATATAACATAAACGTTAAAGAAACCAAAAGGGTAAAGGGTAAGGTTGTCGGTTGGTGTAAGAATGTTTTGAAGTTTCCTTGCATACTCATATTGAGGATTAAAGTAAACAAAAATTTAAGCCAAATACGGCAAATTATTGCAGCAATCATAATTTTTTAGATAATTCACATGTTTTTGATTTTCTGTTAAAAAAAAACAATTAATTCATTTTTTAATATCAACACACGATTTAAAACCTTACCTCGTGACAAGCAAGTAAACACTCATTATCTGCTTCCATTGACGAATAAAGTTGTTTAAAAATTCGGTTCTTCATCGGTCTCATTTTAATAAAATTAACCATGGCAACTATTTGATCAAATACGTCGTCTAATTTCTTCTTATGACAAGTACTTTTCGCTGCAAGAAACTATGATGAAATATTATATTTGAATTTATGGTTTTAGCTAAAGTCGCAAATCCTTTGATTGATTCCGTCATTGACGCTGCTCCAACGCGCATCGGTACAAATACTGACACAATGATAATTTTAAAGCATTCAAATACATTGCTATTGCATCAAAGAAGTTGTACGACCCAAAAGTTATTTGCAGCATAATCATTGATTTAGTATCTCTTGTTCATAAATAAATCATACAGAGCCTAAAAGCTGCGCGTTTCCATTTATATTACTGTTATTACTGTTTGACTGTTTCAATGCTGCAGGACATGTCATTTACATACGAATCATATCATCAAACACAGTAATCTTCAAAATTTGCTTATTTGCTTCTTCCCCAAACATAATTGTCATTATTTCACAGCAGGCAGCCAAAATGAGAGATTCTGCTATTGTGTGTGGCTTTAATTTTAGTGCTACTATCTCGGCAATATCATAAGACGCAAGTTGAACTTTATCACTTACTTTCATTGTTTTTTCAAATTGTTTTCTTTGTTTGCCATGCATTTCTAAAAGTCTATTAAAATACTCTTTGTTTTTTATTTATTTATTCGTATCAGAAGCATCATAATTTAAGAAAGAAAAAAACCGCCTCCTGGTGGCAGTTCTTCATTTGGCTTCATCCAATGTTGGTTTGAGGTCTTTCCCCAAAAGTTCATTCTAGTTTTAGGTTCCTCGTAATCTTCTGTCGATCTCAGGAAGCTTCGCCTTGATTTTGGTCGTTGGTGGGCCGGTTGGAGGCTGTAGAGGGGGTGGCGTTCAGATACTGCTGCTTTGGATCGTTCTTTGAGTGCTGCTGCTTCTCTACGGATGGTAGAGGGAGCGATGCCAGCTAGGTGGTGTATTTTGTTCAGGGGTGTTGGCTTTAAACATCCGGTGATGTTCCTGGTTGTCTCGTTGAGGGCGACATCAACTTGTTTTGCGTGCGCTGAGCTATACCAAACCGGGCATGCATAATCGCCGGCGGAGTGACAGAGGGCGAATGCTGAGGTTTTGAGAACCCTGGATTGGGCTCCCCAATTAAAACTTTTCAGCTTGAGGACTATATTGTTACTTCAACTAACTTTCAGTTTGGTGTTAAGGCAGTGACGCTTGAATGTTAAGGCGCCGTCCAGTGTTACGCCCAAGTATTTAGGGTTGGGACATCGAGCAATGTCTCCACATGGGACATGGTACTCCCTTCCATTCGATCTGTAGTTTCCTTGTTCTTGAGATGGAAGGCACATACCTGGGTTTTTGTTGGGTTTGGCTTCAGCTGGTTATTTCTATAGTACGAATCTAACTCTACTAGGGCCGCACTCTGACGTTGTTCCACCTCTTCGAATGTTTTCCCTTGTGATGTGGTTGCCCTATCGTCTGCATATATATAGCTCTTTGTTCCATCAGGAAGGGGTTAGTCGTTGGTATATATGTTGAAGAGTAGTGATGCCAGCACGGTTCCTCTACCTACTTCGCTTTCCCTGGAATTCCACCAAGAACCTCCAGTTTTGGAGCAGGTTCCTGTTATTGTTTGTGAGATTGATACCTTTGTTTGTATGATATATCTTCTGATTTAGGAGTCGGAGGTTGATGGTGTCATATGCCGCCGTGAGGTCGATGTGACAATCGATTCGATCGAGTCGATGAAAAAATGATGAGGTTTTTTGTTAAAACATTTTTATGTTCAATTTTTGAAATGACGCCTCAAATGACGGGCGCCATCGCGCTATTGGCAAGTTTCTTTCAATATATAATGCAGAGAGGTGTTGGACAATCTGTATTTCCGGTCCAGATTAATCCAAATCTTAAATATCGTCATACAAACGATTGACACTTCGAATTGATTTCACAATTTGTCTTTTGGATTACGCAGAATTTTGATAACTGCAATTATATTTTTTAATATTGATTTTTTCGTGGAACACATAAATGTGCATCGCGGAACACCAGTGTTCCGCGGAACACGGTTTGAGAACCTCTCGGATGTAGGTTTGCCCTACACGAGGTCAAAACTAGCTTTACAATTCAGGAGTCCAAAAAATATATTTTTTCTTCTAATTTTGTTATTAGTAAATAGTAAAAATTAATTTGAATTAACAATAATTTTATTTAAAAATTTAATTAACATTAATTTAATTTAAATTTTCATTAAAATTAAAAACAAGATTTTTTTTATAAATTTATTATTTTAGTTTTATAAATGTTTAATTTCGTAATTCCCTTTGTTCTAGAAGTATTATTAAATAATTGCATAATAAATTGAAACGAAGAAAAAAGAATTAGTTTTAATTAATATTTACATATTTTTTAATATATTTCTTGCCGTAATTATATTATGTTTAAATATATAAATTTAAGCATAATAATATATTAAAATGTAATGCCTTAAATATTTATTAGTTTAATTAATTTTGTTTCGGCATAATTTCTGTTTTAAACAGCTTCACTTCGTTTCGGGATCTTGTTATTTTAATTTAAAATTACATATAATTATTAGCTGCTAAATTTCATTTAACATTTTAAACAGTTTTTTTTTTGCATAAATAACAATACAACTATGTTGAATTGGTAATAAATTGAATCTCATTATTAAAACATAAATAAAATTTAACTTAAAAATTTATTTACATTTTAGATTCACCTAGACTTCTATATTTTAATAAATTCTATTTTCAAATCTAGAATTTTCAACAACAGTGTTATCTATTATTATTTTGTAGATCCCGGTCTTCGTCAGGATCAGTTGTGGGGTGCAAAGTCGATATCTCTTCATAAGTAGATATCTCAAAAACGATTGCTGGTAACTAAAATCATATTGCGGCATCGTTTTCAACAATGTGTTGCCTGGTGTGTACTAAATAGTCTAAATATATAAATAGTCTAAATAATCTTTTATAAACGTTGCTTGTAGCAAATAAATATATTGGAGTTTTGTAAGACGACCTACACTATACTTTCTATCGTACACAGATTGTTGATTCTTTTGTATTTTTAAACACTAATTGGAATGGATTTTTAGTTTTCGTTGACTTTACAATTCTTAATAACTTGCTAAATTTATGTAAAAAATATATTGATTACAATTACAAAATTTTCAAGAAAATGTATGATGAAAACGTAAATATTTTAATTTCTTAATATATTTAAGGCAAATCCGTGTGACAATTGAAATGATACGCTCGTAACAACAAAAAACTGTTCTATATAAGAGCCAAGAAATGACAAACGGACCCTTGTATACAATTTTCGGGGTCGGAGGGGTCAAATATGCGGAACAGGAACACGAAACGCACAATGGACCACCGAAAAATCAGAACAAGTTCCAAATCTTCGTGTGCTTAGATTGTTACCAAATATTCGGTTTGTTCCAATTCCCTAAGTCGGGCAGCCGTAAGGTCGACAGGTCGCAATTTCTTATATTTGCGGATTACGGGGCAGCATTGTTGTCGTGAGCGTTAATAAACGTTAGAAATTTATTCACTGCGTTTTTTTAATGGTTGCGTTTTGTGTTTGCGGATTCGGTGGCGACATTAGGTTTTAAGGAGCAGATGTTTGTTGGGTTGTCCTTTTTTTGCTTAGATTCTTTTTTCGGGCATGGAACTGTTTCCTTATCGGTATTGTCAGCGGCGACAATGAAAGGCGACAATGTGTTTGTTTGAAGGTGACAAATTTTCAAATTGCATTTGATAGACGTGGAATTTGTCTTTTATATAAAACTTTTTCTTCATCCCTAAGCGCTTGATTTAAATTCATTAATCTCTGCATTGTAAATATTCAAACAGTTTTTTTCATCAATTTTGTTTTAATATTTCTTCTTTGATTTTGCAACGAAAAACTCGAAAAAAGTTTTACAAATTCACTGAGATAGAAATAGAAATACGTTAATTATAATTATTACAATTATAGCAAGAAGTTCGACATACATATACGCATTTATTAAAACCTAATGATAACATCAACAAAATAGTCAATCAATGAAGGCAATAAGTCAACAAACAATCAATAAAGTCAATAGATCATAAGCGCAACATTTTTGTACCTATTTAGGTCATTTTAATCAAAAAAGGTTAATCGGGAATCTCGGAATCTAACGGAAGAAGCTGAATTTTTGTATTGACCTTTATTTTAGCATTACAAATGTTGTCCCAAAAGTCACATATGCCAACATGTGAGTGTCCTTAGATATTCAAGGTCAAAAGTCGCAAAAATCAGTTTTTTGAGAATATCTCGTTTTCTATGCCTCCTATCGTATTTGTATTCATTATGAAAGTTGTAGAGAATAAAATTATTATCTATTATCTGAAACGTTTTTTATACGTCGATATGTTTTTGAGATAGAGGTAGCATGGTGTGGAACGCTGATAAGCAGTCATACGTACCTTAGCGCAAGGTAAATCCTGAATCCCTATGTATTATACAATTTTTTATTTAATTACTTATTAAATATTACTTAAATAACAATTTAAAACCATATACTTATATTTATATTTCTTTTAAATCAAATTGTCTTCAAATATTACTTATTGACATACAAATAATTAAATAATGAAGTAAATCATTCTAAATATATTTTAATGCTATTCTAATTGAACCCTATAAATGGGGTTGAGGACTGCAAAATGAAATCTTAACGCCGGTAACAACACGTTTACCACCTGCACTAGATGAACTACTGAGTTCAATATTTTCAACTGCAAGAATGGTTGTGGTTCGCGTTGTAGATGCCATAAGTTAGGGATGCAATTTTCTTTAGCTTGTGGCCAAGGTAATGTAAAAAAAACGGTATATTACCTCGGGATTCAGGACTTACAATCTGCGTCCTCAATCTCAAAAACATTTCGACGTTTAAAAAAATTTTTAGTAGAGAAATTTATTCTCTACAACTTTTATAATAAATGCAACTGCGGTAGGAGGCAGAAAAAACATGATATTCTGAAAAAACTGATTTGGCGACCTTTGACCTTGAATATCTAAAGACGCTCACATGTTGGCATATGTGATTCTTGAAACAACATTTGTAATGCTAAAATAAAAGTCTATACAAAAATTCAGCTTCTTCTATATATTACATAGCTTGGGCTATATTACAATATTACATAAATAAATTTGTATATTAAATATTCTATTGCAAAAATATTGATATGATAATATTATTAACACGTTCGCTACCAAGCATCTCGTGTTGGCTATGTACACGACAGTGTACAGTGTACAGTAGTACAACCTAGCATGCGCAACTATTCGGGATTTTGTCGAATAGTGACATACAAATGTTTGATTGTTTTATAATAAATAAAGTAATTAATAGAAAGTCAGGAAGATAGCAAAAAGTATTTTTAGGGGGTTTTATTTAACACCAATATATAGAAAATAGATATTATTATAAAAACATGTTATAAAAGCATAAAACACAATATAAATGTTTGTTCGTTTAGTGACTCTATCCGGCCAAAAGACTAAATTAACAGTTGCAGAAGCCAGTTTTTGTAAAATGGAATTAAATATTCGTGAGATTGTGGTTCTATGTACATAAAATACTGCAAGTACACCAACTCAATGCTGAAAATGTCAAGCCAGTTTTCATTTTCATTAAACAAAAAATAGATGTTGGTCTTTAATGGAAACTGTACATTTTTTCATAGTTAATCCTATTAATAAATTCTCAAAATTGCTAAATGATACACCAGCAAGATCTACTAGTTCTTGTTCGTATTTTATTGACGAAATACATAATATATAAGTTGTTGCTCGTATAGTGGCTCTATCCGGCCAAAAGACTAAGTTAACAGAAACTAGATTTTGTAAGAAGGAATGAAATTTTCGCGAGATTGCGGTTCTATGTACACCATATACTCAAAGTACATCAACTCAGTGCAGAAAATGTCAAGCCATGTTTTCATTCTTGGCTTTTTATTTGGGTTGATTGATAGGATTTTTTTTCAGTGCAACAACTTTTATCTTTCTTTCTTGAATTATTTCTCATTACAATTCAAGAAATTAGCTTGCGCGTCTAATTTTTTGCCTCCAATAAAATATTCACTACAAATTGTGTCGTGAGGTATTATCCCATCCCATCAACACTCAACTAATAGAAACAAATATTAATATAACATACATTTACACCGACTATTTGTGCTGTTATTTTTGCAGTTCACAACAAAACAATTATGACTCATTTCAAAATATAAGCAAATTGACTATCTCGAATCGTTGCAGAGTTCTGCAACGGCAAGCGTTGTGATCGTTTTACTATACCCCACCATGCATTCGTACATAGTGTATATGAGCCGTATGATGAGGCAAATAAGTCTTCGTCACAGAAGTTTTCCCAACATTTCTTTAGTTCTTCCTCAGTGACGGATCTTTTTCCGTCCATTCTATAAAAAAATTATAGCTATAAAATACCAATGGGATAAATGAGTCCCATTATAAAATTTCATGGTGATTTTTCTGTAAATGTTACGCATGTTCTTACCTTTTTGCGTATTAAGAATACCCAACAATCTATTTTATCTAAATAACTTTGGTACAACGCACAGAAACACAGTTAAATAGGAGCGGTGTAAGCACATGGTTTTGCCTATTTTATGAAAATACCAATGGGACAATACTTTAAGAACATTTTATCATCATCGTTGGCACTACAACCCTGGGTGGTCCTGGCCTCCTCAAGGATCTTCCGCCATCCGTCTCTGTCTTGGGCTTTATTCTGCCAGTTAGTTACCCCTATGCTTCTCAGGTATTTTTTTCCCCGTCTATCCATCGCAATTTTGGTCTACCTCTTCCTCTATTTCCATCAGGTTCTGATCTAAGTGCTCGTTTTGTGGGTCTTTCGTCATTCATCCTCATTACATGTGCTGCCCATCTTAATCTTCCTAGTTTTATTATTTTTACTATGTCGACATCTTCATATATTTGGTACAGCTCGTGGTTGTATCTGCTCCTCCATGCCTGGTTTTCTTGGACGGGGCCAAATATTTTTCTCACTATTTTCCTTTCAAAGACTCCCAGGAGGTTCTCGTCTGCTTTGATTAGGGTCCACGTTTCTGAAGCGTATGTTAATATTGGCCTTAGTAATGTCTTTATTAAGAACATTTATAGTGAATTAAATCCCACCCAAATATATTATTTTGGGACATATGTGTCCCGTTGGTAGCGAAAGGGTTAAGAAAATTGAGGAGGGAATTCGGTGTCATAATTGTTTAAAAAAAACAAAGATGTTTGTAAGGATAGAACATTGGCATATGCGTTGATCTATTTCAAGGAGTATCAATCAGGTTACCTTTTACTGCCTTCAAATCAAAGTTTTTTGTCCTTTTATAAAGATATCTATAGATTTATAAATACATTGAATTGAAAAATTCACTTTGTTTTTTACCACACTTATATTATGTAAAAATATTATATAACTTATTATTCACAGTTATATAAATTTCTACACATATCACGACTCGAGTTTCGACGTTTGACGGTCATTTTCAAGTGAAAATTTGATTTTTTTGATTCAAAGTGAATTTTTCAATTCAATGTAAGTATGGATTACCACGTAGTAACTGTCGCAACCATCCTATTCATAGATTTATAAATATTTATAAGTAAACCCCGGATTTGTTGGCCATTGCCTAGATTTAATGTTTAATATATCATAGGCAATTTCGCTTTTATGCACATAGAAACTGTTTTTATGTGTAATAAAACAATTTTTTTAGCGCCTTTGTGCCTATTTTTCTTAAATGTTTGTTTTTGTTCCTATTTTAGCTTATTTGGCCTATTTTTGCCTATTTCCTATAATTTTCTTTCCATAAATAACCAAAATAGGTATTTTTTTTTAATTAGCGTCACCTGTCATCCTTTTTTTAATTTCTGGAAAAACTAGAAAATCTGCCATTGTGCTCCACAGCAGCGATTAATTACGGAACAAATTGAAGTAGCCAAAAATCCTTTTTTTGCGATCTTTGTAATCTAATGGCTTCATGCATGATACCCTGGAATAAGGTTCGGAATCCAGGGTTTCAAAGATTTTTTTCTCAATATTGTAACAAGAAAATACCCTCGGAATCTACCTTGAGAAAAAATTATTTACCTCAAGTGTACAAACAGGTTTGTTATTCTAATTTGTTAAAACACTCTACTGTTATTTAAATGTTTCATGTTTTCAAGAAAATTTTGAGTATTCGAAAAGATATTGCTGAAAATGACATATACGTAACTGTGAATGAAACAACGTTTGTTCGTGGAAGGTGTAGTCCAATGTAATTGTCCGAAAATTATGTGGTGGTACACCAGTCGTTCCTCACTTGTTGGCTTCTAAAATTTTGGCCAAGTGCAATCATGCAACAGTCTCCCGATGTATTCATTCTTCTTTAGGTGTGTATTCTTTTATGTATTTCTAAATTGTCTAAATCACATTTTTGTAGAAATTTTGTGGCCTGACCACATTTTTAATGAGCGAGTGAAAATTCTTTATTCTGATGCTGCAGCTTACATGAAAAAATGTGGTACAACTTTGAAGGTATTTTTCCCAACCTAATTCACATCACTTGCCTGGCTCAAGCACTGAGTTTAGTTTGTGAAGTAATACGAAATCAGAACCCTAACGTGATCCTTGATAAAAAACACAAATGAAATATTTTAAAAGCTCCTCTAAGGATTCAACGATATAAGAAAATATTGCCCAATATTCCCTTGCCTTTTTTCTACACAGACCATTTTTATGAAATAAAACAAGCAAGCCAAAATATTTCTTTCTTAATTAAAACCACTTTTAAATCTTTACATTTTTAGGTTGTACTCGAATTTGAACCGGAAGCCGCACAATCAATTAGGGATTATTAGGATTATTAGGGATTATAGGGATTATTAGGGATATTTTTGAACTAACCTATATTAAAACACTTCAAAATTCTAACAAGCACAATCAAAGAGTTAGAGACTTAAGGCTGTTACACACTGTTGTTAATACCACTGTATAAAAGTCTTGAAATATTACATAATGTTAAGGAATCTTTAATAAAAACACCGGGAAATGTTGCAAAAATTGCATTGTAAAAATTAAGTAACGTTTTAGAGAAAAATCCAGACCTTCAAGTTCTTCGAGATATAAATAATATATTATGCGGCAATTTAACTGGGTGCAACCTGTGTTCCTGATGGTACAGGTTGATGGTACATTCAACCTATAGCATTCATCAACTAGGTTGAGTTATCTCCAGGTGATATGGCTAAATATAAATATGCCGCTATCACATCTTGTGACGTGGAACGAAGCTTTCTGCTTACAAGCAAGTGCTCACCGAACGACGGCAGTATCTATCAGAAAATTCTATCAAACCAATGCTTGTTATATTTTGTGAATCAAAATATACATAGAGATAAATTATTATTTTATTTTGATATACTAGTGTTTAATCGTTATGTTTTAATAGATATGAAGAAGTCTGCAATATTTTTCTTTTACATTTATATTTATTTTTGTTTTACAATGTTTATTTTTGTAATAAAGTACTTTATTAATAAGTAATATTGTGTTACTTAGTTTCTTTTTATAGTGCCTATCTGCATTTAGGTTGCCTAGAAAACCGCCTATTTTATGGATTTTGAGGGCCTAAGTGCCTGCCTATTTTAGCGTTTTTATGGGCCTAAAAATCCGGGGTTTACTTATAAGCCTTTTATATTTATCAAGTATACTTTTTCGTATCCCAGAGAATTCTAGGAATAAAAACTTTTGATTAAAATTGCTGCTTTACTGCTCATATATGAGCCGGATCAAAATATCCCAGAAGAACACCTTGCCGTCATTTTGTAAGTATAACTACCAAGAAAAATGGCGATTGAATCCTTATAAAATAGCTCTGTATGTGAGGTTGAAACTCAAAAAGTCCTTTGGTAGCGAACGTGTTAATATTTTCCTCAGCTTTTTCCCTACTCTTCTACTCAGCTCGGTTTTGTGCTGCCTGCAGCCAGTTTTAACTCGCAATCTTCCGGATATCATCCATCCACCTTAGTTGCGGTCTTCACACACCCCGTTTAGTGGTTCTGGGCCTCCGTGGTATTAATATTTTTAAAATATAAAGGGTATTAAAATAAAATACTATAGTATATATACAGTAGTATACTATATATACAGTATTTAAAATTAAGTACACTAAATTATCTACAATATCTATTAAATATGGATGATATGAACTTTTAACGTCTACACTATTTTTTATAATAAAAAGAATAGAACGTCTAGACTATTTGTTAAATTATATAAAAAGTAGTATTGATAACGTATTAACTAAAAAATATTTTAGCAAGTTTACTTATCAAAAATGTTTGATCAAATCCATTAAAACACATTATCATTTTGGTGAAACGCTCTTATCTAGATATGTAAATATGATTAATGTAGCAAATATGGAAAAACATCGATATCTACACTTGATATCTCATTAGATTAATGATGTAATATTAGTGCATTTTCTATAATATATTAGACCCCTGAATAAAATTACGTAAATAATACTCGATACTTCGAAGTAGCTAAGTGAAAAAACTCGCTAACTTGAAGGTAACACAGATAGCCTGCCCCCGTTGAGAAATTGAAATCGTTTTGCTCGATTCCTAAACTCTATAACTCGAAATAAAGATTCCTGACGAACAATGAGAATAATGTCTAACTAACGGAGAATTTTTCTTGTAGTAACATTTGTCAACAGATAAAATTACTCGAATTCTATAATCTCGAAAAATTCTAATAAAAGTTTTTACAGTTAGTTACAGACAGAACTCCATAACTCGAAGTTGAGGAGACGTTCGTTCCCTACTTCAAGTTATCCTTCGTTAGTTATACTTCGAGTTATCGAGATTTATTTGTAACTATTTATTTGTAACAGATTATTCTCACCTATACAGATAGACATCTATCATCTCTTACCTTACCCATAAGTAACCAATTCTTACAAGTTCAAGTTTAAAGATAGATAGAAGTGATTATGTTTTTTTTTCATTATTGTTTTTTTTTGTGACCAACTTGATCTATTGTGCTTGCACCCTACTACAATTACTCTCACAGGAATCCAACTTCGTGAATGAAGTCTAAGATATTCCTGAGAGGCTTTCTACTCCGCTCCAAGGTCGTCATTCTTGCGACCCAGAAGTGGGCAAGCCTTATGTGTGCTAGCGCTACACATGTGCACATTATGTGTTCAGCGGTTTCTTCGTCTGATTCACATAATCTACAGGCAACTTCCTCCACCTTTCCCATTTTGTGTAGGTGATATCTCGGACAATGTCCTGTGAGTATGCCTACCAAAACTCTGATTTCTCTTCTAGAGAAGCTTAGCATCAGATATACGGGACTAAATACATGAGACTAGATACATGGAACTAGATAGACGAGGCTAGATACATGAGACTAGATACACGGGGCTAGATACATGAGACTAGATACACGGGACTAGATACATGAGACTAAATACACGGGGCTAGATACATGAGACTTAAGACTGAACTAAAATATATAAGGGATTGTTTAATTTAACTTAATAATCTACGTTTTAATTTTGATTACTGCTCTGACTTGTTGATTAGGTTCGACTGGATGTTTGCTAGCAATAACAACTTTCTGTTATCTTATCAGCGGTGAGCGAGTGTTAGTTTTCAAGAGAATGAAAGGTTGTAAAATAAAGAAAACTCCACGTAAAATTTATGGTTTTATTAAATTCTAATAATAATACATTTAAATTTACATCAAAACATTGAAATACTTATATAAACATTTCTTGCAATACATATAGAATAGTCGCTAATATGATTTATACATACAATGGTTCATTTTAATTAAATTTTTAAACTAATTTTCGAACTATTCCCTACAATGGGGTGTATTCAACGGCAGCTTCACACAAAATAAGGCAATAGGCTCGAGTATTTGGCTTGAATGCTTGCGTAGCTTCAAATTCAATTTTTAAATCAACAGCAGATGATTTAATACTCTCATTTTGTTTAGATACATCAAACACAAAAAGAACATGATCCTTGAATTGAATCATATCTAATATCGGCTCATTTCTGCGTTCATAGTAACTGCTTTGGAAAGTGGCATACATGTAATAAAGTTGTGCATAATCACCACTATCCATATTAAGATTTAAGCTTTCATATGGATATGAATCCGAGTTTAGGTCAATTTTCATATTTCGCAGCGATGCATTATCAAATTCGGACGCGTTTTTTACATGAGCATCTCTTCGTTCCTCTTGCAGTGCAATTATAACGTATCGAGGCTTCTCCAAAGTTGTAGATGTTTTTACAGACCAGATATCTCTGTCGGTATTTTTTAAAGCAGGTAGTTCATGCAACTCCCACCTACGAAACGGTATTAATATCGGCTTATCTTCTTCGAGTGTGTCCAATACATTCAATCGAGCTTCGTCGTTGAGTTGGATATGGGGAATTCGCCAGTAAATTTGATCAATATTGAATCTTATATTTGCATCTCCTTTGTAGCAGTTCACATCAGTTCTAGCTCGTAGTAGAATTAATTCCTGCTTTACATTAATTAACATTTTTGTATAATCCTCAGCAAAACCCAATAAATATTTCAATGGAATTAGAGCATAGAACTTTCTGTTATTATCAAAGTATGTAACATTTGTATCATTTTCAGCCCAGCCGCAAAGGTCGAGTATATGTTGATCTCGCTTGGTGTTGGAGAGTAATCCTTTCATCGTACTTGTAATTCCTACATCTCTATTCTTATCTACTTCAACTCCATTCAATTCATAGCGAATTTCATCAAACAAAAACGCATATGCGTTTTTCACAAGTTCAAAGTTGTGTGTAGTTGCAGGTGGAATGAGTTTCGGAAAATTAACGGTTCCGCTTACATAAATATAACTTTCGCTAGGATAAGTGTAAATATCCTGGTGTTGGATCCTAATACGAATCTCATCATTGTTTCCATAATTTTGAGCTATAGGATAATACGTGTGAAATTCACTCTTTGTAATAGTATCCTCATAGTCAACTTTGGAGAATATATCTATTTTATCCATACTGTCGCTTTAACTTAGAGATAAGATTAATCCTAGAGATAATAGTTTATTTTTTAATATAGGTGTTAACTCTTTGAGATGTAAATGTCGAGTGGTAGAATTGTCTGAACAACCGCTTTTATACGTTTTCCGTGAAAATTAATTCTCATCTCTCTCTCTCCCTCTCTCCCTCTCGCTCTCTCTCTCACTTAATACTCTGCAGCTCTATCGGTTATGTGTAGCGTGGGGTCACATAGACCTCACACCCTGTTTAGCGTGGGGTCACATAGACCTCACACCCTGTTTAGCGTGGGGTCACATAGACCTCACACCCTGTTTAGCGTGGGGTCACATAGACCTCACACCCTGTTTAGCGTGGGGTCACATAGACCTCACACCCTCATTGATGCAAAGAACTCTGCACGATATAAATAGGGTTGGATAGCATTTATAATTTAGTGTTAACGCTGGTGTTTTACTATCAAGATGGGGATTGTATTTGGCGAGAAGCATGCCCGTAATAAAACCATCTATTGGACTCCACTTAGAATATCTCCTAGTTTATCACCATCATATGAGGCGCTTCCTAGACGTCAAAAGAATAAAGTTGAGAGTTTTAATGGTGACTATGATAATAATAGAGAAAAATATGCACATCTTCCTGATTCAATAAACCAATCAGCTGTTTGTTCATTCAACGCTAAAGATAGTGAACATTCCCTCGAGAAAATGGATGTTAAATGTCAAAAGAATAAAGTTGAGAGTTTGAATGCACATGTTCCTGATTCAATAAACCAATCAGCTGTTTGTTCATCCAATGCTAAAGATAGTGAACATTCCCTCGAGAAAGTGGATGTTAAAAGACGGTCTGTTGGCTGTTATAAAGAAAACCGAATGATATTTGGAAGACAAAAGGCCTCAAGTAAAACTAGTTGTGTAAAGTTTCGCTGTAATATGTGTGCAAGTCATTATTGCTTAAGCTGCTTCTTCCGAACGCATAACATATACAAAGCATGACCACTATTTGTATTTAAATGTATTGATGTAAATTTAAATGTATTATTATTAGAATTTAATAAAACCATAAATTTTATGTGGAGTTTTCTTTATGTTACATCCTTATCCATCTAGCTCCGTCTATCTAGCCCCATGTACCTAGTCTCATGTATCTAGTCCCGTGTATCTAGTCTCATGTATCTAGCCCCGTGTATCTAGTCTCATGTATCTAGCCTCGTCTATCTAGTTCCATGTATCTAGTCTCATGTATTTAGTCCCGTATATCTAGTCTCATGTATTTAGTCCCATGGATCTAGCCTCGTCTGTCTAGTCTCATGTATTTAGTCACGTTGATGTATGCAACCAACTTCACACCTCATTTGTCTTAACAGGGTCTAATTTTGAATTTCCCCGCCTCGCGTCTATATTTTCCCGCGCATCTGGAAGTTCCGAAAATGGCGGCCGGAAGTCGAAACCGGAAACCGGAAGTCGAAACCGGAAGTCAAAACCGGAAGTCGAAACCGGAAACCGGAAGTCGAAACCGGAAGTTCCAAGGTCAAGTTTAGGGGTCAAGGTCAAGGTTAGGTTAGGGGTCAAGGTCAGAGGAGGTTTGAGGAGGAGGAGGATCTCGGACGTGACATCTTTCCCTACTAGCATCTGCTGTGTTTTTGCGGCAGAATAGTTTATAAGCATTTTAGCTTGCCTCTGTCCTGGCGTGTTCTTCCAGTAGGTTTGCTCTTTTTCCCATTTCTTAGCCCCCTGCCTTAAGTGGGCCTTTGTAAGCCCACAAGTTCGCTCCGGGAGTGCGTCCGCCAATTCATTCCCGTATATGCCCTGGTGACCCGGTGACCACATTAGCGTGAGTCTGTTACCTTTCACCAGTTGCTTCAGTGTTTGTTTACAGTTCCAGGTTAATCTAGAATTCAAGTTGTGAGCTTTTAAATTCCTTAGACCTACCTGGCTGTCCGTTAGGATGTAGATTTGCGCTCCCTTAAGACGTTTCTTTAGGCAGATTTGGGCGCATCTTTCAATGGCTATAGTTTCAACCTGTAGTACCGTGGGAGCCTGACCCAATGCCATTTTCATGGGTCTCTGAATAGACGATGTGCAGTGGGAGTAGATCCAACAAAATTTCCATTGCTGTGGTTGGAGAAGTTTGCATCGCTCCTGTTATACTCAAGCAAGTATCAAGCACATTACACTGCTGTGTAAGACCATTGGACCATTTTGGGTTTTAGTCCCCATGTTTTCCCAAAAAGCTTACGGCCGATCCAAAAGGCCGCTGTGGCTTTTGATAGCGTTTTGTTCAGATGCGAGTTCTAAGTGAGTTTCTTATCCTCTTTTTCTTATATTCTTTCTAGTGAGATATTTCACCTCGTCCGAGTCATTATGTTAAAAATCTAAACAAAAATTATCTAGAGTAGACTATAGACTAGACCAGGGATGGCAAACCTTTTCGAGTAGTGGGTCAAATTTTGTTCATTACATTTTCACTTGGCATCACTTGGAAAATAGGAGGGAGGTCAAAAAGTGGCGTCACTTGGGAAATAGGAGAGAGATCATAGAAGTTTCACAAATTTCAAGTTTTCTTCTTGTTTTACAACTTACAGCAAAAAATAAAGGTCGAAGTCAAAAAATGTATATCAATGAATAAGTCCATAAAACATTAGGTGCATAATCTGTTGTAACAGAAAATTTGTCTGTAGGTTTTTAAATGCATTTCTTTAAATGCAATATCAAATTTAAACATATCAAGGCCGGTACACTTCCCTTTCAACGTTATTAGTTTCAATAGCTCTTCTTTCGTTATATTTCCTGACGTATATCGAGCAAAAACTGCTAATTGTGCAAAATCATTTACATCATTATTCTCATCTTGATGAGCAATTGAATATATCAGGGATCCCCAACCTTTTTGCACTCAAGAGCACATGCTAGAAAGTCGGTCGGGCGACGGGCATCTTTTTCTATTCAAGAAGTCCTCAATATCCTCAGTCACATTGTATTGTATCACCTGATACATTGCATTTTAGAAAAATTTTGTTTTGATGGTCAATCTTTCTGTCCTTTGTCATTTGAATAAGTTGCTATTTTGGTCGTGTTTACTTTCGGCGGGCACACGTAAAATGTTCGGCGGGCGCCACGGTTCCCGCGGGGACCACTGGAATATATTATTGCATAACTTAAGTCGTTATGTATTTACGAAAAAATGTCGCTTTCTAATTCTTCTAATTTATCCGACCATTAAATGTATTCCGACTTATTGGTAACTCATGTATACGCTTTATAATCAAGTCTTTGTCTTTAAAATCTTCAAATAAAGTAACATGATATTCTAAAAACGACTGTTTTGCGAACCGTCTTTCTGAAAAATGATTCTCGTGACGAGCAATGCAATGCTAAACTTGAAAGCTAGCAGCTGTAATGTTAGTTTTTGAAATCAAAAACGCTTTTAAAATACAAAATGATTCTCTTTTTTTTCTTTTGTGAAAAATATGTTTTTCTTTCTATATCCGTTAAAAAGTCGTTTAGACCGCAACTTTTCAAAATGTTTTTTACAATATCTATTGGTGAAGTAACTTTTTCGTTAAAAATTACATACACAGTCTTTTTATTCTCTTCAATCACAAATTATTTATCAAACCATTCTCTTTGGTATGTTCTGGGATATGTATCGTTTTTTTTTCTTTTTATAACCGCAACCATATTACAAGGTTTCAAATAAAATAGTAGTTTACGATACAAGTGTATAAAAAAGGGCTTTTGTGCATGAGTTACGAAGTTTAATCGCAATGAGTGCACAAAAACCTTTCACACATACGCATCATCCATTATTTTATCTACGAAGCATGTTAAAATGCTGTTGAATATACAAATAAATAATTGTTTCCTACCGATAATATTGAAAAACTGTTTTGACAGGCAAAATACTTTACAAATCACTGACATAATAAGGTTATAACGTTCAGCGCCTGCGCGACAAAAATTGCTAGCTAGTAAAAACACACAATGACGGGAACACTATTTGGTCATTGTCGATGTAATTTAGGTAAATCTAGATTTAATCTAGATTAGATTAAGTTATATTAGAGACAGATAAATCCAGACTGAGAGTGGGAGACTTCTTGATTCAAAATAAGAAAAATTAATTCAATTTTAATATACGTCAGAAAATTTATTTTCACTACGTCTATATTTTGTGTTTGTTGACGCGAATTGTTGCCATAGCAACAACAAACAGAAATCGTTTAATAATGAAACCCAATATGATTTACATTGGACTTTTACTCACGATTCGAATACTTTTATACATGATTATAATAATGGTATCCTTCACATACAATAATTTAAAATACAATAATTTGTGAAAAAAATTCTTGTATATATATTAAATATTCATACCTTTTTGGTTGAGAATAAGAAAATAATAAAAGTGTTGCGTTATTGAACATTTCTTAAAGTTCTAAAATTAATGTCTGGGTCACTTAAAAAGCCTCTGTGGGTCTGTGTCTTACCCGCGGGTCATAGGTTCGCCATCCCTGGACTAGACCATATATCTAAACCAGGTGTAGGCCAATGGAATGCGATCGACCTATCGATCGCACACAGTTCGACAGTCGATCGCAGACATTTTAAATAATTGTCTAGGTTAATTTCAAATCTTTTAATTTAAAATGTGTACTAAAAATGTAGCAAACAATGAAACATAAATTTAAAATTGAAACTGAGGCGCGGCAATGGAAAATCAACTGACGGTTTTTGTCAGATTTACATTCGTCTCGTCTCTCTGCTAACGAAGTAGTGAATTGTCCCACACAGTGCAAAGCATAATCTCAATTTTAGCTAAAATAAAATTTTGGTTTAATATTCTATATATAATAATTTTAATTTCAGATAAAATAAAAATGAAGATTTTGTTTAAGAAAATATAATTTCAATAAGGAATGGGTAGAGCTTTATTTTATATGTATAGGGATAAATGCCTATGTTCGATGTTGTGTTACAGTGGCCTAGCGTAAGCAATTAAATCTCGAAACACATTTTTCGAGTTTGCAAAAAAAAAAATTATAAAAATGATTACCCTTTTAATGCCGAATTAAGAAAACAAAAAATTAAAAAATTAATTAACCGCACACATTCTTTCCAAAAATGGCAACTGAAGCGTCGTATGTCGTAACATACGTTTTGGCAAAACTTAAAAAGGAAATTTTTAAGGAAGCTATTCTTGAGGGCTGCGAGAAATTATTTTCCAACTTTAAATTAAATTAAAATTCTCAATTCAATTAAAAAATTGCAACATTCTCGCAGAACTGTAACTCGTGGAATTGAAGATATGAATAAAAATGTAACTCGACAACTTAAAATTAATATACAAACAATACAAGTATTAGAACAAGTATTAGATAATATACAAAAAATACAAAATTTCCTTCATTTCGTTGCAGTTCATATACAGACGAGTCAACAGATATCGCTGGTGCTGCACAATTAATTGTTTTATAGTGACTTTTTAACAATTCTGATAAAGGGAACAACGCGAGGTGCAGATATGAAGGCAACTTTAATGCCAATAGGAAATAAACATGTTTTTTTTATATTCTTAATTCATTATTTACACCGTTATAACATAGTAAAAATATAAATACTGCTTAAAAATGCAGTAATTAAGTTTAAAAAACAATTAAAATAGAGAAAAATTTTGAGCTGTTTAAACGCCGCCATTTTCGTGCGGTCTGTTGATGACGACAATTACTACTGACAGTTCAGTCCATTGTTTACTACGGCTGTTCTCGTTTTTAACTTCACATTTTTTGATGTTTGCTTTCTAACCAAAAGACTGCAATGACATACGAAAACAAACAATACGAACTTGTTTACATAGTATGTTACGTCACTTTCGTTTTAACCAATGGCGTTTTACAAATTTGAATTTCCCTCGCTTAATTTGCACTTTTTAAGTTCAAAAATCCGGACAATAAAAATTCGGAAAAAAATATTTGAACCAAATTTAAATTTCATGCATATTCCCTATTGCTGAAAAAACTGGGGTTGCTATGTCTACAGACGGAGCACCTTCAATGATTGGTAGAAATCATGGATTTTTAGCCCTTTGCATATTAACAGATTCCTGATTTCATATCATTTCATTGCATAATTCATAATAATGCCTTATATGCAAAAATATTGGATGTTAATGTTACAATAGATTAGAGATTAACCCTTTCAGGACAACTGGTTACTGCTGCTAACCACCAATTTAAAATAGATTGTCTAAGTGCCTACTGGTTTCTAGTTAAAGCCATAGTGCAATATGTGCTGCCTATGTAACAGAAATAGTGCTTGTATAGATTTCATGTTCGTATCATTGCCTTTAAGCTTATTTCAGACTATTCATTGTGGTGATGTGCACATGTCGGGATATTTATAGGTTATCTGTATCTTAGTTTATCAATTTTGTGAGGTTATTGAACGAAATAAACAAAATGACAGGTGAGTTATAGTCATAATAATACTAAAAATAAGTAGTGTTATATATTACCTCATATTTTCAAGAATAAATGCTTTTATTTATACTTTATAAAACATGGTCTTTGTTTCTAACCACCAGGCACACAATGTGTATTTTTATTTTGTTGAGGGATAAATATTGTATCAATCTGTGTGCACAATTTTCAGAAAAATTTTGTTTTTAGCCATGAATAAAGAGCACACAATTAAAGAATTGGAAAATATGACCCAAGATGAAATATATGCCTTTATCGATGATATACCCAGTGATGCCTCAGAATCTGATGAAGAGGAATTGGAAAATGATGAGCTATTGGTGGAAGTCAATACAGACTTTCAAACTGAACGTCATGAAGATAATGATGAAGATCTTATAAATAGTGATTGGGAAAGCGAGGATGACGTACCGCTATTCGTTTTGCAAATGCAACAGGGAGGGGATGACGTTATTTGGACAAACAATTCCTCAAATGTAAATCCCTTTTTAGAAGATAGTGGACCAAATATTCCAGAAGACATTGAAACTCCAACCGAAATATTGAAATATCTTTTTCCAGAGAGGTTGATTGATGAAATTGTTTTTCATACAAATTTGTATGCGACACAGAACAATGGTGGTAACAGCAATTTTGTGCCCACAACAAGTAATGAACTAAAAACGTTTTTAGGCGTAAACATGATAATGAGTTTAAAAAAAAAGCCTAGCTATCGAGATTATTGGTCGTCAAGAATGGAAATGAGGGATAGCTACGTCAGTTCGTCAATATGCAGAGACAGATTTTCCTGGTTGCTTACCAATTTGCATCTTAACGACAATGCTATGCAACCTAAAAAAGATCATATAAATTATGATAAACTCTACAAAATTAGGCCCCTCCTCAACACCTTATCTGAAACTTTTATAACATCACTGAAACCAAGCGAACATCAATCAATTGATGAGCCGATGATAAAATTCAAAGGTCGTAGCAGTATTCGGCAATACATGCCGATGAAACCGACGAAACGAGGGTACAAGCTTTGGGTGCGAGCTGACGGACAAGCTCGTAGCACGGCCCGTGGGACGGCCCGTAAAGGAACCGGACAAGCAATTGAGAGGAGATTCAGACTGGCGGGTATCAACTGATGGTATAGTAGCTCTCAAATGGATGGACAATCACAGTGTTTTGTTTCTTGCGAATTATATTGATCCCTCAAATAACTCTATTATCACAAGAAGAAAAAGAGATGGGTCTGTAGAAGAGGTTTCTTCTCCCCTTATATGTAATCTATATAACAAACACATGGGATATCTGGACAAATTTGATATGTTACTTTCACTGTATCAAATCGACAGAAAATCCCATAAATGGTGGCATAGGATTTTTTGTTATTTTGTAGATGCTTGCGTTGTAAATGCATATGTTTTATTTCGGATAAGATGTCCAAACGAGATGACATTGAAGATTTTTCGCCTTTCAGTTGCGAGCGGCCTAATTGGTGCTGCACCAGAAAACCTAAAGCGTGGTAGAAAATCGAAGGAAATGCCAGGAAACAAGTACAAAAAATGTGTGCCACAAGTAAGGTATGATAAAGCTGCACATATGCCTGAACGGGTTAGCTCTCTACGATGTGCACACTGCAGCACAACAAAAGAAGTACATAGAACAATTTGGAAATGTTCTATTTGCAATGTGGGCTTATGTCTTAATAAAGACAGGAATTGTTTTACATTCTTCCACACAAAATAATTAGGTACCACAAGTGCCTCCTGGTTGCCAGCGCTAACCACATCCTGGAGGATAATCAGGACATCATTTAAACATTTTCTTCTCATAATTTTCTGTATACACTTATTTGTAAATAATTTCTAGAAATAAAAATGTGTTAAGTAAAATATTTTTTATTCTGTCCTCAAAGGGTTAATATTATAATAGATATTATGGATGTGGTAGTGAAAATTGCTAATTCGATACAATCGTGAAGTTTAAGGAGACAGACGCCTCCTTCCGTAGTCAACTTGAAGATTATGTTTATGTCTAATATGCTCGGAATGTGATGATTTATTTATTTTTTGTCAAGTTAGTTTGCTCAGCCGATGAAGCATTTTGGAAACATATTTAAATATTTTTCCTGAAATTATTGCATTTTTGCCATTGCCACTGGGAGAAAAACATGAACAATTGGAAAATTTAATCCTATTCAGTTCCTATTAAGTCTAGAATTCGAGAATAGGAGTTTATTTAGATGTTTTGTAAGATTTTCTAAGATGTTACAATAAATTGGGGATTATTGGCAATGGCGGAAACGGTGTTTCCGTATTGCATTCCGCATTGCATTTATCAGGAAATAAAGTTTGAGTTACGAGCGTTCGAGCATTCTTACAAGCATTCGACTTCGAGTTACCGAACTTTTCAACTTAAGAAGTTTTGGGTTATCGAAACATGAATTGTATTTAATAAAATAAAGGAGGATTTAAACAATTCTAAATATTATTCTACTAGAACTACCTACCAAAACCAAAATTTAAATTGGTAAAATCCATCATTCATCTGGAAAACGTTTTTTATGCTTTATAAGCAATGAATTTGACTTTTTTTTTAATAAATCTGATGCGAATTTTTTATTGCCCTCGAAAATGGCTTAATTGGTGCGATTCATATTCTAAGCAATGTATATGTTCAACAAAAAAAAACTGTATGTATGACTATATAGATATGACAATTGAATGAGAATGAATGGTGGCCACATTTAAAAATCGATTTATCATGTTACATCTCGTGGAAAAAAATGATGTAAGTGTGTGAGTGTATGTGTGTATGTAGGGCGTGCAGAACCAGTTTCAAAATCTCGGGGGTTGAATGAAACAACCGCCGCGCCGTTTACAACATCTTAGCCGACTAAATCGCCAATAATCCCCAATTTATTGTTACATCTTACAAAATACTACAAAACATATAACAAAACAAAAAATAGGGAAACTCAACTACAGACACATAAGACCTGGGCACAAGATTAGATTAGACAGACAAGACTAACCAAATAAAAAGACAGACTACATTCAACTAGCATAGTATAGCATAGCCATGAATAGACACACAAAACACGATTAAACTAAGAAGGCAATAATTATTTTTCGTCTTTTAAGTCTTGTCTGTAAAGTATAGACTGCCTAGACTCGTCTAGTCTAGTCTCTCTAGCCTTGTCTGTCTACTATTGTCTCTCCAGCCTTGTATGTCTAGTTTTGTCTCACTAGTCTTGTCTCTATATTCTTGTATGTGTACTTATGTCTGCCTACTCTTGACTGCCCACTCTTGTCTGTCTAGTCTTGTCTGTTGAGTCTTGTCTGTCCAGTCTTGTCTGTCTAGTGTTATCAGCCTCTTTTCAATCTATTCTTCTCCGCCCAGTCTTGCTTTTCTAGTCTGGCCTGTCTAGTCTTGTCTGTCTAATCTTACCTATATAGTCTTACATGTCTAGTCCTGTCTGTCTAGCCTTACCTATTAGTCTTGTCTGTCTAATTTTACCTGTCCCGTCTCACATGTCTAGGCTTGTCTGTCTAGCCTTACCATCTAGTCTTGTCTATCAAGTCTTATATGTATAGTCTTACATGTCTAGTCTTGTCTATCTAGTTTTGCCCGTCTAGTCTTGTCTGTTTAGTCCTATCCGTCTAGACTTGTCTGAATAATCTAGTATAGCTTGTCTTGTCCGTCTAGTCTTGTCTGTCTAGACTTGTCTGCCTTGTATTGTCCGCCTAGTATTGCCTCTCTATTCTTCTGTGTCTTGTATTTTCTGTCTAGACTTGTCTCTCTAGTCTTGTCTGTATAGTCTAGTCTGTCTAGTCTTGTCTGTCTAGTCTTCTCTGTCTAGTATTGTTTGTCTAGTCTTGTCTATCTAGTCTTGTTGGTCTAGTCTTGTTTGTCTAGTCTTGTTTCTTTATCCTCATCGGTAGTGTAGTTGACAACATATCCGCCATTCAATCCGAGAGACCCGGGTTGGAATCCTGGTCACGGATGCGACAACTAGGGCGGTTTACACTAACCGTCCGGGCTGCCCACACTGAATGAATGCAAAATATGCGATACCGGGGTGGCGCATACTAAGAGCCATAGTGGAATAGGGGGTTTAGTCTTGTTTGTCTAATGTACTCTGTCTAGTCTTGCCTGTCACGTCTTGTCTCTTTAGTCTTGCCTCTCTTGTCTTGTCTGTCTAGTCTTATGTGTCTAGATTTGTCTGTCTAATCTTGTCTGTCTAATTTTGTCTGTCTAGTCTTGTCTGTCTAGTTTTGCCTGCCTAGTCTTGCCTGTCTAGTCTCGTCTGTCTAGTCTTCTCTATCTAGTCTTGTCTGCCTAGTTAAGTTAATTTAGTTCTATCCAACCAGTCTTGTCTGCCTAGTTGATGAAGTCGTATCTATCTAGTCTTCTCTGCCTAGTTAAATCGGTCTAGTCTTGTTCCTCGAGTCTCCTCCAATATTGTAGAAATATTTGAAACAAATATGTTTTGATGTTGATATTTGTGAGGTTTGGGTTATATTATGACTGCGGTTTCTATTGATTTGTGTTTGTATCGGGGTGGATATCCAATTCACCCTATATAGGTTCATAATTTCGGCCAGATTGAGCCTGGTCAGGACCTGGACGGGCGGCCATCACTTTCCATTAATACAAATGTGTCTATCTACAAGGGAAAACTTGAGCAATCTCAAAATACCTAATATAGTTTTTGTAGATATTGTGAGATTAGTCTAATAAGTTTCCTAAATACAATCGACAGAATGACAACAAAACAAAATTTCACAAGAAAGTATAGTAATATATAAAAATATAGTAATTGGTACTATGTTAAGACAACTAATAAGCCTCAAAACTATCCATTTATTATACATGTATTATGTTGTTTAAAAATTAAATGAAACTTGAAAATCTATCTTCAATCCATTAAACGAATTCTATTGACCCTATTCTAAGTTCTATCGACACCAAGCGGTCTACATCGACGACGCATCGCGATGTTGAGATTCCCTAAATCTGTACATTGCTTACTTCCTTGTTATTTCTGAACAGTAGAAATTGCTCAAGTTTACAACTCCAAGTTTCTGTCACTAATAATAATTCAGTATTTCATTCAATTTGCTAAAGGTTTACTTTAGAAAATCATACTGGTCAAAACTCAACAACGTTCTGGTTTACTGATGTCCGTAAGAAATGTGGCTTGTGAGAAACTTTGTTGGTCAAAATGGTTATGAAAGGACAAAACATTTAAATTTCCACGGATAATTTGTCTATGTAATTTATTCATGCAGTAAACCTAGGATTAAGGGTGCAAAGGTCGGAGGTAAAATACGGCCCATAATAGAATCCCAACGAAAAAAGGAAATGTTGATAAAACCTGTTGAACTTTTATATCAAAATAATGTACGTGTGTGAAAATTTATTCAGAGGTTTCTTTTTGTAAAGGCTGAAAGGGTTTCGTGAAACTGTCCCGTGTGGGAATTTTGGTCAGTGATCCTGTTTAATGTTTTTACTGGACAAACTTGTTCGAATTAATGGTGTTATGGGAATTTTCACAAGATTTTCTTGTCCCAAATAAATCTAATCTAGTTGGGAATTTGGAAGTTTCAACCGAAAAAATCTTTAGTGGATGGCGATTTATTTAAATTTTTCCATGTGGGAACTTGGATCAGAAATGCTTTCCAGTTTAGGGATAACAAGATTAGACTAGACAAACTTGTTTAAATCAACATTAATTTGATTATTTTCATAATAGTTTCTTGTCAAAATTGGAATAAATTTATCTGGTTTGGGAATTCTTAAAAAAAAGTTTCAACTGAAAAAAACGATTTCCAGGTGAAATTTTTTATCTTTGAGTAAATTGTATTTCAAATATTACAAAACTTCACTGGATAAACTTGTTTCAATTATCAATTTAATCTAGAATTTGTCTTTGTCTCTACTGTAAATATTACCAGATTTGACTGGATAAACTTATTACAATTAACAATTTAATCTAGAAATCGTTATTTTTTCTTTAAATATTAGAAGATTTGACTGAATAAACTTGTTTCAATCAATACTTGTATAATTTACACGTAATGTATATATTGTTTTTTTTTAAGAAAACAAATATAGCATAAAAGATTTCTTATCTGATGACTTTCTCAACTTACCATTTATTGTAACTTTATGAATGAGTTATTTATGAGTTGGTGGCTAGTTTCATTGACCAATCGAATCGAATAATTCTTGGAATGTTTCGAAAGGATCAACAGATTTCGTAATAGCTTTAGATAAAAATTGTCAACGGTTTTTTGCTTTTGCTGAATGTAGATAAGATAAGAATTGGGCGAAACTAAATTTAGAGAAAATACTACGATATCAGTGAGGAGTTGTTTTTTTGGTTTGAAACATATTAAATTCATTCATATTAAATTTTAGGAAATCTGTTCTGTACTCACTTTACTTTTTCGATGATTTCCGGTGGTGGAAGGATTGGCCACTGTCTGATGGGACAGTGTTACCAGGGGGCGCCGGCATGTTCTGCATATACAGGAGAAAATGCACGCGTGGAGGCCCCTTCCGTGCCCCCCATCAGTTCTGTAAAAACATTTGTTTTCTAAAAATGTTTTGATTTAACTTTTTTTAGGTTTAAATGATACGAATTTAAATGAAATGAATGGAATTAGATTTATTAGATAAATAAAATTTGATAAATTTTTAATTATAAACTGCACTAGAATTTTGAAAATGTATAATATTCCTTGTCGAAAAATTATAACAAATATAATATGCCACAGATATTTTAAGAATTTTCATCGAATTACAGAATTTTTTGTTTTCAATTTAACATTTTAGATGTAAATAAATTTATGATTAATATTTTAATTTCTCCAACTGGCAAGGTGCAGGAAACAATGCCCTGCGCAAGCTGACCGAGATCATCTGGGACATCTGGGAAGCCGGGAAAATACCACCCGATTGGAAATCTGATCTGATCCATCCGCTTCACAAAAAGGGAGATTTTACTGATCTAAACAACTACCGTGGAATTTCTCTCGTCCCAGTAAAATACAAGATTCTCTCGAAGGCGTTACAAACAAGGGCAGAAAATCAGCTGGATAGTTAATTGGGAGAAAACCACTGGGGCTTCAGGAAGATCCGATCCTGTGTTGAACAGATCCTCAATCTTAAAACTGTACTTGCATATTCCAAGATGAGAAACCGCAACGTGGTCGTCACCTTTGTTGATTTTAAGAAGGCCTACGATTCCATCGATAGAGAAACACTTAACAAAGTACTCCAGGAACTAGAGCTAGAAAACAAAACCCGCAGACTCATCCTAGAAACATTGACCAACACCCATTCCAAGGTTAAATTTAGAGGCAAGGTTTCAGAAAGCTTCGAAATAAAGGAGTAAGACAAGGAGATGGACTTTCACCACTTCTCTTTAAATGTGTCATTGAAAAGGTTATGAGAGAATGGCGCAAGGAACTGATCAATTTGGGTGCTCAGAGTGGTATCTGCCTGGGACGTAAGAACGATGGACTGGTTGTAGATTGCCTTTGCAGATGACATGGCACTGTTGATGATTCTCTTGAGATGGCAACAATACAGGTAAATTGCCTCAGAAAACAGGTTGCCAAAGTGGGTCTTCAAGTGTTGCTGGAGAAAACAGTATTCTTCACCAAAATCCGAGAAGCAAACAGAGAGTTGCTACTAGAGTAGGGAAACATCAAGAGGACTGAGAAATTTAAGTATCTCGGCAGATGGATTCAACCCAACTTATTGTGATACCTCATCATTATGCAATAGAGTCAACAAGTTAGAACTAGCCTATCGACTGACTAAGAAAACTTACAACAAGAAATGCGTATCACTTAACCTGAAACTTAAGCACTACACATCAGTCTTACGACCAGAAGCCCTGTATGCCATGGAGTGTGTTTCCATGAACCGAAGAGGTCTGGTAGAGAAATTGGAAATCAGAGAGAGGAGAATCCTCAGAAAGGCCCTAGGCCCGGTAAAGGAAGATGGGGAATTCCGAAGGCGGCATAACTCTGAGCTCTAGAACATATTGAGATGATCTCTGACTGTGCAATGAAAATAAGGATAGCTTTCTATGGCCACGTTGCAAGATTGCCTCCAAACCGACTAACTAACCGTCTTGCAAAACAAGAAAGTTCGTACCACTTGGTTGACAGAAACCGAGAAGGATATTAAAGAACTGGGAATAACAGATCTCCAAAACAGACAGTCTGTGAGACGCACCCTGAAGGAAGTCCATGGATTTCAGGAAAAACCCCTAAGGAAAGGTACCCCCTGGACAGATGAGAGAAAGGATTTTGCCGGTGTAAAAAGATGCGACAATACTCGGCAAGGATCCAGGCCCAACAGTTGAACAAGCGTGGTCCAAAGTAGGCCTATTCGAAACAAGAAGAAGAAGATTTCAATTTCTCCTTTTTATTTACAGAAAATATTAAATTATGTTGAAATTAAATTACGTCTAGATAAAATTTTTAGTGTAAAATGTATTTTACACTATTTATTTTATGATAAATTTCAATTTATTTTGATAAATAATTTATAATTTTTAATTAAAGGGAATTTGATAAAAATATTAATATTTGTACAATAATTTATAGATTCAGGCTGCGCAATCTTGTTTAACTAGAAAACGACAGATTCTACTTGTCTCAAAATTGGTGTCTAACTAGTTAAACTATCACTAACGAGTATGTTCCAAAAGAATCCATGAATTTTAGATTATATTTTGTATTGCTAACAAATAACCGATTTTAAACTTTTACAATAAATTCATACACCAGGTCTGGGCAAATGGCGGCCCACGTCCACGTTTCTTACTTTAATTAAAAAATAATATCTATATATAGGGTCTTTCGTTAAGCGCTTCCTATCTTTAAATTTAAATAAAACAAAGCGTATGCGAGATATTATTGATATTTTATAGATTATTTGCTTGAAAGGCCTATCGATGCCATTATGTATGGAATATAACATCCTGCAAATGTCCGCCACGGCTTCGCTGGGTAGTGCGCATTCGAATCACAAATCAGGATTTACAAATTTGGCCGATGGCATGAGTTGTGTTGGCTTTGAGGGCCGTTGTGGTTTGTGGCTAATTTGCAAAGACAGTTAACTTAAGAAAACTCCTCAAGAAAAAATCTAACTGGGTTAAATCACACGATCTCGGTGACCATGACCATGCCCTCAAATCGCTCGTTCAGAATGTCCAATGTGGCAAGAGCTGTATGACACGTATAAGGAGAGCTTTCTAAGGATAGCGCCCTCCTGTTGACACCACATGTTGTTGGTGTCCATATTATCCAATTCAGGCCAAAATAAATTAGTAATCATCGACTTATCGCAGCACTTGTCGTTGACGGTGATGGCCTGGCCAACGTTGTTCTCAAAGAAATATGGACCAATGACGCCGCCAGCCCAAAATCCATACCAAACAGTGACTTTTTCGGGATGCATTTGACGCTCTTGGATCTCATATGGATTTGTAACGTCCCAAATTTGACCATTATGTTTATTGACGTACCCATTCATCAAAAAATGGGCGTCATCGCTGTAGGTGATTTTTTAATGGAAATTAAGGTCAGTTTCCAACTGCTACAGGGTCCATTCAGCGAACACACGTCGTTGTCTATGGTCGTTTTCCTTCAGCTCCTGGGTCAGTTGCATTTTTTACTGGTGCAGACTCAAGTAACGACGCAAAATTTGCCAAGCTGTGGTCTGCGAAAGACCGAGTTCTTGTGAGCGACGCGAAATCGACTGCCTCGGATTCTACTGCACACTCTCACGGACATCGGCGATATTTTCAGCAGATCTTGCGATTACACAGTGGACTCAAATTTATCTACCACATTGCGAATAGTCTTCTCGTTAGGACGATTATGGCGACCGTAAAAGGGGCGCTGCCCGAACAGAACAACCATTTTGATGAAACAATTTTATCACTTGCACGTGTTATTGAATGCCATATCCGTACATGGGGATTTGGCAAAATAGACTGAAAAATAACGGCCAATTCGACAGGTAGAGCTTCAACATTATGGCCGCTATCAACTGTCAAAGATCGAAAGTCCCTATTGGAAGACCCTATATAATATTTAAAACAAAAAAAAGTTGGTTTTGTGATCGTGTCCTACCAAAATACAACTTGACTATGTAAGAAAGAAAATCTATACACAATGTAGAAAGTACCCACAATAAATAATCTTCGTATTCCACCATAAAAAGCTAACAAAATCCCAAAAGCATGCCTATGATATGCTTATTATGTTTACTGGGCCTAATGTTTACTTTATTATCTATTTGATACTATTCCATGACCATATAAACCCAACTATTGAAATATAAAAAAAAAAAATTTCATCTACAATGTGACCTGATATACAAGAGATTAGAAATAGATTATATATATTAGTAGACCAGCCCTACCATAGACGAAGGAGTCTATCCATCAGTTTTAAAAGACGCATTTGTAGTGCCACTACATAAAAAGCAGACTCGCAGAATTTAAACAACTATAGACCAATCTCGATGACATCTTCATGCTCAAAAATATTTCAGCGTCTCATAGTTGATAGCATAATGGTATTTTTAAATAAATATGAACTGTTATCAGAATGGCAACATGGATTTCAACCAAACAAATCGGTAGAAACTAATGCTGCCGCCGAAAATATAATATGATATTGATTAATTTTATAATCGACAAGATTGAACGTTACGCCATTTGAGGCACCTTGTGCGATCATTCTTGGCAGCACGAAAATTAATAATAGTAGTAAACTACAACTCCAATACAAAGGATATCTAAATGAAAAACACTTTTGTTTTTACTATTTATTAATGATCTATCCAAGACCATCAGGTTTGCTGATGATAGATTAATTGTTGTTACTGCAAATAGAATTAATGAATTGAAAATATAAGTGGAAACTATTATCAACCAATTCAATAAATGCTGCCAAAAAAACCGACTTATTGTGAATCACGATAAAACTGTCTGCTTATAATTTATCAAAAGAACAACCAGGGAGAGAAACATTGAAACTGTAATAAATAGTCAACGCTACACGGAAAAAAGTACACTCTAAAAATTACAGTTTAAATAGTAGCATCGGCAAAAATTTGAATCTATAAAAACTAACAATTGTTTTTTTCTTAATTCCAGTTTCCGGTATTATTAGTAAATAAGTTTTAAAAATTACGGAATGCGACTGCAATCTTTACAAATTTGTATTCGTAAGGCCGCTGCTACTATTTAAACTGTAGTTTTTAGAGTGTACTTTTTCCGTGTACAAATCGTCAAATACTACCAAATTTATTAGAGTACTTGCTATTCTTTATTCACATATTTTATTTAATGTTTTGCTTTGAGTAATCTCAAGTAATGCCATAGGGTTCTTCATTAAAAAAAAATAATTTAGCTTATTTTGAATTTAAAGTCTAGGCAGAGCTGCAGAAGTTCATTCAAGACCAATAATGTATTTACTCTACCATCGATATTTATTTTCAAATGCTTGTGCTACACAAAGAGTAAACATAACTATAGTACAGCATCTTGTTCGAACACTTATCAAACAAGGCAAAACACTGTTAAGAACTCTATAACATAAGTCAAACCTTATTCGAAAAATCTTATTTTTGTATTTTCTCTAAATTATTTAACCATCTGTGATGATGACTACAAGTGATAACATTAAACGTAAGCCACAAAAATCATTTAATATTAAAATCAAAGTTGCAGTTTTTGTTCAGTTTCACAGGGCCTTCCCCTTCTTGGCTAATTATCGACGTCTACTTTGCATAGACAAAAATCTATTTCTGCTCTAAAATAAGCATAGTCTTATCTTGGTAGTTTCACCGCGCTGTTTTAGTTATCGTTTGTAAAGTAACCAAGCATTCACTATCAGTTGATCAAGGAGGTGATAAAATAAACGTAATCACTTCTTGGAACGAATTTTTATACTATATCTGCCGATAAGGCTTTTCATAAGATCGACACCTCCCATGTGGCGATTATTACATTTAGGCATTAAATTCTTCCTTTTTTTGCTTTCTAACAATTCCTTGCAAAGCGGTCTTTGGAAGTGTCATTCAGCGGTCATTCATGATATGTGCCCCTTGTCATTTTCTTAAATTTGTTTTCTTTTGGGAACTTGCAATTCGAAATTCTCGGCGTTCTTACTGTACCCAAAGAAACTATTCCCTTTTTGAGAAGGCACCAAAGGAAGGCTGGTATAATAGTTCGGAATACACCACATAATTTTGATTTTAGGCCGCGTTCCCCAAACTTTTTTCTTCGTGACCCGGTTATTTTAATATTTTTCCTTCGTGACCCAGTACCTACAAATTTGTATGAGTTATTTTTAAAATGAAAGAAGATGAACAATGGATCATTTTATTAATGGTAAAACAAAAGTAGCTCTAACAAAAAGTGCACGCAACCAATGCAAAAAAGCATTTAAAAAAATATATGTGCTTATAAATAAAAATATGTGTTATATAAATAAAATAATTATTAATATGAAGAGTGTTGCTGTTTCTCGTCGACCAAATATTTTAGTTGTGGAGAAAAGGGTGACAATTTTTGTCACTGGTTGTCAATCTGGTTCTACGTCTAATCGATTTCTGAATTTATTTTTAAGAAAAACCAATGTTAAAAAGCCTGCTTCACCTTTGTATCTCGTCCGAAAAAGCATTAGAAATGTTATTGCTTTTTGTGCCAATACTGGATATTCCTGCCAACAGGAAAGCTAAAAATCCAACACAGGCATTCTATTGAAATTATCTTTCAGCGTTGTGTCACATGACATTTCAATTACAACATCCGAATCTAGTAATTCTGTTTCAAATCCTACATTCAGCGCAAACGGGTTTCTTAACCATGATTTGTTGCGGTTGATTGCAGGAAAATATTCTTTAATATTTGTCTGCAATCCTTGCAGATAGTCCTTGAATGCAGTTAAAGTATCATCTGGCATGGAACTAAGATTATCATACTGTTTTAGTAATTCTGTTAGCTTTATAAAAGCAATGTAATTCCCTTCTTCCGCAAGACGAATCCATAAATTTAGTTTTTTTTTTGCAGCCTCCATCTTCTCTTGTACTTTAAATACATTGACATTGTTGCCTTGTAATGTCAGATTTAGATTATTTAAAAATTATTTGTTTATTAAATAAATAAACTTGTATTTAGCTTCAAATATTGCATCTTTAGTCATGGGGGGGATATTGATCTAAAAATAATAAAACTTCTTCGCTCATTTAAAAAAGCCTTTTTAAAACAATCACTCTGGATAACCATTGTACATCACAATGCAAAAGAAGATGTTCGTGTTCGCTACCCATTTCTTTACACAGTGCTGTGAATAATCGGGAATTCAGAGGGCGGTGTTTTATAAAATTCACAATTTTTATACACTCTTGCATAACATTTTGTAAGAGCAATGGCATTTTTTTTAGCTAAAGCTTCTCTATGTGTGCTACAGTGTGCCCACACATTCTGGGGCTACAGCTTTTATTTTTGGAAAGGTTCTTGCACAAATACCAGCCATTGCGCGTGCACTATCGGTGCTCAGACACACGCATTTTTTCCAGTCAATACCATTTTGATTAACAACCGTCAATCAAGCTAAAAAAATCTTCTGCTGTTGTTCTTGTAACCAAAGTTAAAAAAAATTCTCCCTTCGATGTATTGTCAAGATCGTATCTTACAAAACACATTAGATTAGCATTCTTCGCAATATCTACTCTTTGATCGACTTGAGGAGAGAAAAAACTGCACGTTTTTAGCTGACCAACAACAGTTTCTTCAATATTATATGCCATTTCCACGATTCTACGCTTCCCCTTTCTCCAATAACATTGAGTCATTAGAGAGAGATAGCATATTTATTTGGTTCTGTTGTTTCTTATCACATATTCCAGTTCCTATTATTTTCATTGCGGGAATAAGTAACTTTTCTGCCATAGGGAATATGCAAGAAATTTAAATTTACTTGATTTTTATCCCCTTTACACCTATACCATTAAACCTATACCATTATTTTCTCATTTAATTTATATTTAATTTCAAAAATTGAAATCAAAAAGTCCAAAATGTGCGAGCGAAATTCAAATTTGTGAAACGCATCACCATTGGTCATGTGTTATGTGACGTGCACGTTGACATTTATCGGCCTCGATATTCACAGATGCAGGTAGGGTGGACTATACACCTCGATAGGGACTTATATTTATATTTTTTACTATGTTAATATGAAGTAAAAAGTGAATTAAGCAAATTAAAAAAATGAATGCATATTCCCTATTGTATGAGGGTAGTCGGTCTCAGCAATTAATTTAGATATTTCATAAGAAGGTTTAATATACACCCTGATTAAAATTCAAAGACACCGACTTCTTACTCGCTTTAGTTCTTTCTTTTTGTTTATAAAGAAATCTGTCGTTTTATTACCGTGATTTCGATGTTTTAATTCTAAATGCCTCTTTACAAGGTACAAGGTTTCATGGACTCGTTTGACAATGTCATATAACAACTAACGCCTGATGGATTTTCATCAGCACCTTTCATGTATTTTAAATCCGTAAAATCGTGAAACCGTATTTTATATAATCCGAAGAATATTGTCGCAACCAAGGCGTTTTCTTCTTTTTTATAAGTGTAGAAGGAAACACGGTATGTCTGCGTTTGTTGGCACAACTCGTACCGGTCTGGGCATCTTCACTAAGTTCTGTCGTATTAAAAGTTTCTGGCTAATCACCGACAATAACCGACACATTGCTTGTTTTGTTGTTTAACCAAATACCGGGTCGCGACCCGGCATTTGGGAAACTCTGATTTAAGGGAACAATTCTACATAATCGTTGAACCGAATTTCCGGTAACTCGCATATCCTCCTCAATATTAAGAACGAATTCATGGTTGCCTTTTCTTACATAGATCGTTTTTTTTCTATTAACAACCAAAGTAGGTAAGCCCTAAACAAAAAATTCCGCCTTGTGGCCTATTGTATTTGCCCACAATGATCCATTCATGCAAATAGATCAAGCCCCTGTATTAGGTCTAGCAGTCTGTGTGTCATGTTCCTCAAGTGAATCTCATTTTCTGTAATGCTAAGCTCGTGTCTCCTTCGTGCAATTTCTTCACAATGGAAGATTATATGAGAGGCTGTTTCATCCTCTCCATGGCATAGTCTGCACAGTAGTTCATCTCTCAGGATCCCTATCTGGTGAAGATGCTCTCGTAGAGGGCAGTGACCTATAAGTAGACCGGCCACAATTGTGATTTGCTTCCTTGTCAGTTGCAGGAGTTCAGCAGTTAAAGGAACCGATGAATTTTTAACATTCGTTTGTTATGTTTCTGACCGTTGTTTTATCCCACTTTAGCCGCTGCTTAGTAGTTTGCTTGTTTTCTTGCCTGCTGTCCAATGTAGTTGTGTTTTGAAGGGTAGCTCCAATAACAAAGCCTGCAAATCCTCCAAGGGACAGCCTGTCGACATTCCCTTTCAATTTTGAGGTTTTGCTCTGATATTACAATCGTTATCGTGGTGTGCCCTGATATCGCTTGAGCCTACCATGAGCCATTAGACCTGCATCCGAAGGCTCCCATCCTTGCCTCACCCATAATGAAGATATCTAGGCAAGGCAGCCTTGTCATAACCTCTGCAGCTGCAGTTGATACGGTTCTTAATGATCCAGTAATTGCTAAGCATGCCAGTCTTTCAACATTAGATAATTCCTTTGTAGCCTGTTTGGTCCACCATACCGTTAGAACCATTTGTTAGAATGGGTTTAACTACCGTGGTATACAACCAGTATACCATGCCCAGCTTAAGACCCCATGATTTGCCAAGTGTTCTTTTAGTCATCATTAATGCCATTTTACATTTGTCGATGGCTTTCTTAAGTTTAAGGTGTTCATTCTAAGTCAGTTTGGCATGCAGATTTATACCTAAATACTTGGCTTTCTCTTGATCATTTCATACATAGACCTCAAAGTTATAAGCAAAGCCAGATACACTAGCTAGAATATATATTTTGATGCCCCACATCTGTTCGTTGAGTGATAACTGTTTTTCCAAATGGAATAGAATGATATTTTGACAAAAATTTGTAAATATTAGGCCTAATTTTGAATAATTGTTCGTAGTTATGTTTTTGGAAAATTTTACTATGGTCAGTGAAATGTAAGAATTGGCGCATTTTGTCAAATCTCTTGTTTTATTCGACTAAAACCTAAATTGCTGCTCTAATAGGACCGGACCTTCGGCATATGTACGATAGACATTTATATTCATATGCCCTAATATTTAGGAAGATATTGTTTGGTAATATTGGCCGGTTTATTTAATTTTATTATTTTGGTTTGATTCATCAACTACCTTATGGACTATTTCTTCAGAAACAAAATATGTGAAAATTAAATACGGTGTACTTCGGTGATTCATAATTTGTGGAGATAATTGTTCACCTTTGAAAGATTTCATCATCATCATCTAGGATCAAATTCTTTTGCTTCCAGGTGGCTGATGCTTTTATATTCTTCTTATTTGTGTCCAAAACTTGCTTATTTTATGTTTCTAGAATCACAACAGTTTCATGGTCTACTGCAGTGGTCCCCAACCCTATACCCGCGAGCATCGTGGCGCCCGACGACCGTTTTACGAGTGCCCACCGCAAGTAAATGTAACCAAAATAGCAGCATATATTGCAGAACTTATTCAAGTAAGGACAGAAGAACTGTAGCTAAAAATTTTGGACCTTCAAAAGGACCTTCCGCCGACATTATCTTATTATTACGCCGAAACCGTATTTTATATAATCCGAAGAATATTATCGCACCAAGGCGTTTTCTTCTTTTTTGTAAGTGTAGAAGGAAACACGGTATGTCGGCGTTTGTTGGCACAACTCGTACCGGTCTGGGCATCTTCACTGAGTTCTGTCGTATTAAAAGTTTCTGGCTAATCACCGACACTAACCGACACATTGTTTGTTTTGTTGTTTAACCAAATGCCGGGTCGCGACCCGTCATTTGGGAAACTCTGATTTAAGGGAACAATTCTACATAATCGTTGAACCGAATTTCCGGTAACTCGCATATCCTCCTCAATATTAAGAACGAATTCATGGTTGCCTTTTCTTACATAGATCGTTTTTTTTCTATTAACAACCAAAGTAGGTAAGCCCTAAACAAAAAATTCCGCCTTGTGGCCTATTGTATTTGCCCACAATGATCCATTCATGCAAATAGATCAAGCCCCTGTATTAGGTCTAGCAGTCTGTGTGTCATGTTCCTCACGTGAATCTCATTTTCTGTAATGCTAAGCTCGTGTCTCCTTCGTGCAATTTCTTCACAATGGAAGATTATATGAGAGGCTGTTTCATCCTCTCCATAGCATAGTCTGCACAGTAGTTCATCTCTCAGGATCCCTATCTGGCGAAGATGCTCTCGTAGAGGGCAGTGACCTATAAGTAGACCGGCCACAATTGTGATTTGCTTCCTTGTCAGTTGCAGGAGTTCAGCAGTTAAAGGAACCGATGAATTTTTAACATTCGTTTGTTATGTTTCTGACCGTTGTTTTATCCCACTTTAGCCGCTGCTTAGTAGTTTGCTTGTTTTCTTGCCTGCTGTCCAATGTAGTTGTGTTTTGAAGGGTAGCTCCAATAACAAAGCCTGCAAATCCTCCAAGGGACAGCCTGTCGACATTGAGTCCTTCTCAATATTGAGGTTTTGCTCTGATATTACAATCGTTATCGTGGTGTGCCCTGATTTCGCTTGAGCCTCCCATGAGCCATTAGACCTGCATCCGAAGGCTCCCATCCTTGCCTCACCCATAATGAAGATATCTAGGGAAGGCAGCCTTGTCATAACCTCTGCAGCTACAGTTGATACGGTTCTTAACGATCCAGTAATTTCTAAGCATGCCAGTCTTTCAACATTAGATAATTCCTTTATAGCCTGTTTTTGCTTCAGTTTGGTCCACCATACCGTTAGAACCATTTGTTAGAATGGGTTTAACTACCGTGGTATACAACCAGTATACCATGCCCGGCTTAAGACCCCATGATTTGCCAAATGTTCTTTTAGTCATCATTAATGCCATTTTACATTTGTCGATGGCTTTCTTAAGTTTAAGGTGTTCATTCCAAGTCAGTTTGGCATGCAGGTTTATACCTAAATACTCGGTTTCCTCTTGATCTTTTCATACATAGACCTCAAAGTTATAAGCAAAGCCAGATACACTAGCTAGAATATATATTTTGATGCCCCACATCTGTTCGTTGAGTGATAACTGTTTTTCAAATGGAATAGAATGATATTTTGACAAAAATTTGTAAATATTAGGCCTAATTTTGAATAATTGTTCGTAGTTATGTTTTTGGAAAATTTTACTATGGTCAGTAAAATGTAAGAATTGGCGCATTTTGTCAAATCTCTTGTTTTATTCGACTGAAACCTAAATTGGTGCTCCAATAGGACCGGACCTTCGGCATATGTACGATAGACATTTATATGCATATGTCCTAATATTTAGGAAGATATTGTTTGGTAATATTGGCCGGTTTATTTAATTTTATTATTTTGGTTTGATTCATCAACTACCTTATGGACTATTTCTTCAGAAACAAAATATGTGAAAAATAAATACGGTGTACTTCGGTGATTCATAATTTGTGGAGATAATTGTTCACCTTTGAAAGATTTCACATCATCATCTAGGATCAAATTCTTTTGCTTCCAGGTGGCTGATGCTTTTATATTCTTCTTATTTGTGTCCAAAACTTGCTTATTTGATGTTTCTAGAATCACAACAGTTTCATGGTCTACTGCAGTGGTCCCCAACCCTATACCCGCGAGCATCGGGGCGCCCGACGACCGTTTTACGCGTGCCGCCGCAAGTAAATGTAACCAAAATAGCAGCATATATTGCAGAACTTATTCAAGTAAGGACAGAAGAACTGTAGCTAAAAATTTTGGACCTTCAAAACGACATTATCCTAAAATCCAATGTATCAGATGAGAACTTCTTGAAAGGATAAGATGCCCGCCGCCCGACCGGCTTTCTAGAATGTGCTCTTGAGTGCTAAAAGGTTGAGGATCGTTGGTCTACTGTCTGCTCGCCAATTACAACCCCGTGTTCAAACTGAATGGTGGCATTACGCATATCAACCTCGTCGTTTATTTTTCTTCATCGTCTTCCAAATCAAATTCAGCGTCATCTAATCCATCTACACTACACACGTCTTCATAAAATATATGCCTGGCATTCAATTGTAATTCCGTTTCTGTGACTAGTTTGTGTTTATCAATTATGACGACAATTGAATGTCTGAATTCGCTATGTATCAGCTTTAATACACTCGAGTCGAAGCCGTATATCAACTGTTGTAAATTAAAATATTTAAAACAGCCTATACTTAGATCGCATTTTGGTATAATATTTTCACAAATAAACAATAAATTCTGTTAATATCAGTGATTGTTCCAAACGCTTGCTTACCTCTGCAATACAAACAAAAACTACCAAAATTTTACATTCTACATCCTCTGTCGGGAGAGCATAAAATTTAGCAATTTTAGATCTAATGTAAATTATAAATGGGTTCGTATCAGAATGGCTCACGGTGTTTCTAAAGGAAAAATATTTTCAGTATAAATAAAAACAGGTTATTTATTAGGTTTAATTACATATGATATAATATGTAATGTAAAGTTAATATTAGAATATCTGCAGAATAGAGATGCGATCCTTAATCTGAGCACTGAGGGGCGATAAAATTTTTTTTTTTTTCAAAAAAAATATGTACTTATTTATGACGTACACAAGGCCCCGGGGGGATTCGAACCCCCGATCTCCTGTTTACTAGACAGGCGCTTTAACCAACTAAGCCACGGCGCCGTTGAGGTTTTAGTATCAAATGACATTTTTAAATACAGATTAACATTTCATTATAAACAAATATTAACATATTTGCAAATTTGCAGAATTTCTCGAAATATTTATTATTTAAGTATTTGTTGTTGATTAAAATTCAATGTGAGTAAAATCCAAGTGTGCTTGGGCGTCATGTGTAAGGAAAGAATTTCATCCCTTAACGTCAGTTGTAATATTAATGCCGGCCGTGCTGTCGTTTTTTTTGCGCATGACATTGAAGTTTGTCGTACGCGTTTGGTGAGCGTGAAGAAGTGGCAAAGAATTGCGGAAGAAGTTGCGTGTTTTGGAGACGAAACGATAAAATACAGAGTGGTCCTATAAAATAATTGTCTATGAGTACGACAACGGTGAAGATCAGTCCGATCACGATGAGCAAGTTGTACATTGGAAACCTACCGGCGGAAACGACGGAGAACACTCTCCGCCAGTTGTTTGTCGAGCAAAATTTGTCCTGCACGAATATCCTGGTGAAACGCGGCGGTTACGCTTTCGTCGACTGCTCCGATCAATCTTCCGCCGATAAGGCTATTGATAAATTGAATGGTAAGAATCTTCGTCCTGCTTAAAAGTTTTTTTTTACTTTACAGCGTCTCGTTTTCGATTTCTCTTTTATTCGGTTTCGAGTGGTTATGTCAGCCACTTGCGGAATAGATAACTGATATTTATTTGAAAATAAATAACCGGCCCTGCCGTTCATTCATCGCGAGCCGGTTTTTTACGGAGCGGGGTGTTGTATGGCCATGACCACCGCATATCGAACACCAAACCGTTCGCGCCAAATTATTTTTTCATTTGAAAAAAAAAATTTGATTTGACAAAGGTTTTTCCATAAAACAATATTTTAAAATAATTTCACTAATTATTTGAATTATTGATCACTATTGAAAAAAGATTATATATTCAAGATTGTGTTTTCTTTCAGAAAAAAATCGATAGAATATATTAATCACAGTATGAAGAAGCAAGTTCTCTGCATTTCCTTCCAACCAATAGATTTTTATAAATTTATTACTAAATAAAAAGCGATCAAATTTTTCAATGCTTTTGGTCACAACTTGGACATTTAATGCAATACTAAATTGTTTTGAAAGCAACGTTAGCAATGGCAATTGAAGTAAGATATTTATTTTATAACATTAGTTAAAGAGTTCAAATGTTATAACATTAACAATTTTATAACATTAGTTAAAAGCGTTCAAATTATATAAGGTGACAAATTAAGAGTACCCCTCTTGTAAACTGCAATTATCAAAAAACGAAATAAGTTGGACACCAAATTTTTAGTTGAACATTGAAGAGTAAAATGTAAAGTTTAATAACAAGTTAAATGCTTAATCCTAAATTAACAATTAGTACTTAAAAATAACATTGATTAGCTGACATCCGTTTGCTTCAATGCATGTCTGAGATCGATACAACAATGCACGCTGGTATATTTCCAGTCAAATCTCGCTAATAGCTTAGAATGTTTCGTTTTACGTCTTCCACGGTTTCAGGTCGGTTCTGATAAGCTTTAGATTTAACATGACCCCATAAGGAATAATCCAAAACAAACAAATCTGGAGGGCTAGGAGGCCGCAATTGGGGGCAGACCCCACGCTAGGAAATCAGACGACCAGGGAAAAACTCACTTCCATAGACATGTTGGATACATAAGGCTGCTTATACCAAATATCGTTTATTGGTAACCGGAGTTGAGCGTTGGCATCCATTGAACGTTTGTATCATCTCCACATAATGTTCACTATTGACAACTAGGTACTGCGTTTCCCATTTCATAAAAATATAAACCGTCCCAGTACTCCAGCTGAGCACATGGAGCTGAGAATGTAGCTCTTCTTCGAATAAAGCTTGAGGGTTTTCGGTAGGCTGGTAACGTAAATTTTGTTTGTTCCTCTCGTCATGCAATTAAAAATGTGCTTCATCACTCATAATTACTTGGTGACAAAATTATCCCCTCTGCCTAAAATGAATCGACTGAACTCTAAACTCAAACACTTCACACTGTCATAGAATTCACTACACATCTCAAAATTCTTCGTGATCATACATAATACCCTTTCATTAACATGGACGAGTTCGAGTTTTGTCAGAGAGTCAATGGACAAGCTTTAGACGGCAAGTCTCCATTTGGATATCATGAATGCTTCCAAACCCCGGGTTGTTTCACCTTCGAACCTCCTCCGCCCCGACATCCGGTAAGACGCTGTCCATCTCCCTGCTGTCCACCACCAAAAGTCGTTAAAAGTCATTAGCAACAAAAAGGGAAAAACTACATAAACCACAATACTGATAGACAATATTGCCCTGGAGCGCTTGCTGTCTTTATGACGACCCTTGTAAGGCGTATTGCAATAATCATCCAACTGGAATTAAGCCGTCTGGACGACATCCACCTGATATTTATAGAGGCCCATTAAAAAATGCTGAGTTTAAATATTAGCACATGGAACGTTCCTAATTCGATGATCATTTCGTGGCAGATCTTTTGCGTAAGAGTCTTCAAACTACGTTTAAACAAAATAATTCTTTGTTGTTGATAAACGTGACTTTCGGTCTATTGGAAGAAGTTTTTGGGCTTTTTGTCATTTTCAAGGACGAAATAGTAAAGCTTTCTTTAAAATTGTTCTTACGGACTCACGTGAAATTCCTACTTGCTGCGATAAGCGTGGCACGGATTGATTTGAATTTTCTTCAATTCTGTTCTTAACTTGCAAAGTATTCACTTCTGTTTTAGCAGTTTTTCTCCTCTCTGCAAGTTTAGTAACCTTAAGAGAACCAGTTACGACGATATTTGTTGACCAATCTTGCAATTGTTCTGCAATTTGACGGTGCTGGTATATTAAACTGTTGTCGAAACCACCTTTGAGTTTGAATAATGCAGAACGTTCTAATAAAATGCTCTTAATTAATAAATAATTCAACTTCTGATGAATAATAAGGCAGCTGGCGAGGACTCTATCGTTGCTGAACTGTGGAAAGGTGCTGGAAACAATGCCGTGCGCAAGCTAACCGAGAACATCCAAGACATCTGGGAAACAGAGAAATTACCACCCGATTGAAAATCTGCTCTGATCCATCCGCTTCACAAAAAGGGAAATTTTACTAATCTAAACAACTACCGTGGAATTTCTCTCGTCCCGGTAACCTATAACATTCTCTCGAAGGCGTTACAAACAAGGGCAGAAAATCAACTGGATAGTCAACTGGGAGAATACCAGGGGGCTTCAGGAAGACCCGATCCTGTGTTGAACAGATCCTCAATCTTAAAATTGTACTTGCATACTTCAAGATGAGAAACCGCAAGGTGGTCGTCACCTTTGTTGATTTTAGGAAGGCCTACGATTCCATTGATAGAGAAACGCTCAACAAAGAACTCCAGGACCTAGGGCTAGACAACAAAACCGGCAGACTCATCCTAGAAACTTTAACCAATACTCATTCCAAGGTTAAATTTAGAGGCGAGATTTCAGAAAGCTTCGAAATAAAAACGAGTGAGACAAGGAGATGGACTTTCCCCACTTCTCTTCAGCTGTGTCCTTGAAAATGTTATGAGAGAATGGCGCAAGGAACTGATCAATTTGAGTGCTCAGAGTGGTATCTACCTGGGACGTAAGAACGATGGACTGGTTGTATATTGCCTGGCCTTTGCAGATGACATGACACTGTTTGCTGATTCTCTTGAAATGGCAACAATGCTGGTAAATTACTTAAGAAAACAGGCTGCCAAAGTGGGTCTTCAAGTGTCGCTGGAGAAAACAGAATTCTTCACCAACATTAGAGACGCAAACAGAGAGATGTTGCTAGAGCTGGGAAACATCAAGAGGACTGATAAATTTAAGTATCTCGGCGAATGAACTGAACCCAGCTTATCAGAAAGAGCATCATTATCCAAGAGAGTCAACAAGTTAAAACTAGCCTATCAACTGACTAAGAGCACTTACAACAAGAAATGCCTGTCGCGCAACCTGAAACTTAAGCACTACACATCAGTCTTACGACCAGAAGCCCTATATGCCATGGAGTGTCTTTCCTTGAACCGAAGGGGTCTGGTAGAGAAATTGGAAATCAGAGAGAGGAGGATCCTCAGGAAGATTGTACGCCCGGTAAAGGAGGATGGGGAATTCCGAAGGCGGCATAACTCTGAGCTCTACGAACATATTGAGATGCTCTATGACTGCGCAAGGAAAAGAAGGGCAGCTTTTTATGACCACGTTGCAAGACTGCCTCCAAAACGACTAACTAACCGTCTGTTTACTTTCTGACAAAACAAGAAGGTTCGTACCACTTGGTTGACAGAAACCGAGAAGGATATTAAAAAACTGGGATTAACAGATCTCCATAACAGACAGTGTGTGAGACGCGCCCTGAAGGAAGTCCGTGTATTTTTGGAAAAAATCCGAAGGAAAGGTACCCCCTGGAAACAAGAGAGAAAGGAGTTACACCGGCAGAAGATGCGACAATACTGGGTAAAGACCAAAGCCCAACAGTTGAACAAGCGTGGTCCAAAGTAGGCCCATTCGAAACAAGAAGAAGAAGAAAATGCTCTACACAAGAAATCTCTTATTCCATCGGCCACCATTTTCAAAAAAACTTGAAGGTTCACTAAATGTTAAACAGTGAATATTCTGGAGAAATGGAGAGAGATATCTATGAAGGACAAACAATCATTTGGAAGACGAAGATTAATGAAAATGGACACTAACGAAAACACTACTATAACTAACATCAGTGAAAGTAAATGGAAGGAACACTTTAAGCAAGTATTCGAACACGATATCAACAAACAGTCAGAGCCACCTAAAACCAATGAAGCAATGAAAAGGCTGATAAATCGTAAAACAACGGACAAAGAGGGTATCAGCAATGAACTTATCAAGTATGGGAGTAATACTCTATGAGGAGAATTAAGGAAACTATTTAATAAAATCATCAAATACAAAGCTGTCCCAAATGCCTAGAAAACAAGCATCACGATCACTATATATTGATGAGGAAGTAAAGAGGATCCGTCAAACTATAGAGGCATCACTATATAAAATATCATGAAAATATTCACCAGCATGCTAGCGGAGGTCCTGCATGAAACCATCCCCTTATATGAAGAACAGCAAGGCTTGAGGAAAAACATATCCACAAGAGATGCGATCTTCATAATACGACAACGAATTGAAAAGGCCCTGGAATTGAATACTACCCTGTTCGTCTGCTTCTTAGACCTGACACAAGCGTTCGACAGTGTAAAAGAAAAACGGGAGGAATGAGGCTGTGCGACAGTAGCCTGATACTTTTTAACACAATCATGGATCAGATCATCAGTAAGACCAAGGAAATTACAGCTGGATACCGAATACGCAATAACAGAATCAAATGTGTCTGCTACGCAGACGATGCCACCCTATTCGCGGACGGGCTGCAAAAACTAGTTCATGAATTCAAAAAAGTAGCGACGAAGTGCAACATGAAAATCTCCACCAAGAAAACAAAGACAATAAGCATGACAATAAGCAAAGAACCCACGAGATGGAAGATTGTAATCAACGATGAAATTATTGAGCAAGTCATTCGATTTCCTAGGAATTCGACTATCCAGTTGGGGTAACCTGTAACAAGACATCAAACACCAAACAAACAAAGCTGAGAGATACATAGCAGGATGCTTGCGCCACGCTATATAGAAGAACAACATCCTACCAATACCCAGCAAAACTCGGATCTATAAGGATTGCATACGTCCCATCTTAACGTATGCGGCAGAAACCCGAGCAGACACGTCAATTACCAAACACGCTCTCAGAACAACAGAGATGCAAACGCTAAGAGCCATCAGTGGACAAACACTTCGGGATCGAAAACGAAACACCGAAATCAGAAAGGAATGTGGGGAGGAAGAGATTGTACGCTCGGAAAAGAAGAAGAATGTGGAACGAACATGTCGCGAGAATGGATGAGCACAGAATCGTCGAGACGGCAAACCAACAGGCAGAAGAACAACGGCCGACCTTCCAAAAGGTGGAAAGATAGTTGGACTTCTATATCACAGGAGAAGCGTCAGGATAATACAGGCGATGCCGCCTAAAATAAGGAGAAGAAGAATATTATGGCAAATAAGTTAATAATTATTATTGTTTTTATTAAGTGAATACAGGACTCTCTTAAATTGTAACCTTTTATTTTAACACATTGCAGTCCGTTGGCGTATTAATAGGTTTTGAAGCCGAGGACGCGACATAGTGATAAAAATATAGGCGATGACGTACGAGTACGTTTTTTATTTATTTAAAACCTTTCCTGGAAGAAAGCTGACTGACCTTTGTTTCGCTAGTTTCGCTAGTTATTGGACTTTCGCTAGTTTCCAGTTTCCTCCTTTCTCTCTCTCTCTCTCTCTTTCTCTCCCTCTCTCTCTATCTCCCTCTCTCTCTCTCTCTGTAGCTGACAACCCGGACGGAATGTCCTCACTGACATTACAATTTGCCTCCACTTGCTGCGGTCCATCATAAGTTCTTCTGGTCTTTGGACATTTAGGGTACGGTCCGTAAGTCCGCTGCAATATTATCTTTCCACCGCATCCTTGGCCTTCCCAGCGGCCGCTTTCCTACCGGGGTCTCTTCCCACACCAATTTTACGACACGTTGGTCTTGTCTCTTCACATGTCCGGCCCATTTCAATCTCTCTGCCTTTATTATTTTTACTATATCTGGTTGGTGACATATACGCCACATATATCCTTCTAAGAATTCTTCGTTCTGCAATTTTTAGTCGGTTCTCATTTTGTTTTGTCATCGTCCATGTTTCACATGCATACGTCATTAAATGTCTTATAATTGCATGATGAAATTGTTACTTTAGTATGACGGGTTATATTTTTCGATTTCACTATTTTTGTAGTGCAAAACAGCAGCGATTGGCACCCAGAATGCTGTTGTTAATCTCTTGTGTTGTATTGTTATCTGAGGTGATTGTAGCTCCCAAATATTTAAATGCATGGACCCTTTCAAAATTATAGTGGTCCATTATCACATTTTGTCCTATCCTGTCTCTTCGTTCTGTTCTTGTTGTAGTCATGTATTTTGTCTTATTTTCGTTTATTTATAGGCCAACCTTCTTTGCAGCATTTTCCAGTTTAATGAAATCTTCCTTAACGTTGATAGTTGTATTTCCTACTATATCTAAATTATCAGCGAAAGCTACTACAATGCGCGGACCCTGATTCCAAATAGGCGCGTTTCTATTTTTGCCCTTTGTACGGTGCCTTCCGAGGCGATGTTAAAGAGGAGTGGGGATCACGCATCTCCTTGTTAGAGACCACCGTTGATTGGAAAGAAGGTTGACAATTTTCCTTCAAGTCTTTCCTTCAAGTCTCTCTTTGCGAGACGGATCAACATTTTCGGTACGCCCAGTTCTGCCATGGTATTCCACAATTCCACTCTTAGGATGCTATCATACGCCAGTTGCCTCCTCGAATCGTTCAAAGAAAAGGAGATGGGAAATACTTTTTTGGAATGGAAACATTTTTGCTATGAAAAACCATCTTTCGTTTGGGCCAAAATTTTGAACTTTTCCTCGATTTTCGGGAAAACTGTTATTAGGGATCCAGACCATGAGGAACTGAGTACGTTCATTGTACCGGAAATATCTGTCCGGCGAAAGAATGCTTCCTGTCTCGACGAGTTTAGCATTGTTCTGCGCATACCCCCACTTTATTTCGAGTGCGCGGTGTTTAGTTGGTCGGTGTTTAGTTGTAAACTGACGCATAAACTCAAACTAATCTGCGCGAAGGTCAGCGCGTCCCTTTCCTATCATACCTCGGCGCAGTACAGCTGCATTCTCTCGCTGGACAAAGTATACGTAAATCTGTTTTAAATTTTTTTTCCGATTTTCCTTTTTTAAATTCTTTTATATTTTTCTAATTTAGTGTCTTTCGCTATAACAATTGTTATAAACAATTTTTTATAAATTCTTAAGGAATGAAGGCCGGCTTCTGGCGATGTTCATCTTTGTAATCCGCCGTCTGTATAGTGTTAATTAAATTTCAGATTGCTCATTATTTTTTGTCCTTTAATACAGTAGTTCTTAACCTATGGGTCGCGATCCAAAATTGGCCCGGGAAGCATATTTCTTGGGTAAACCAAAAATGTTTTCTCGGAAATTTTATGATAAAAATAGGTACATGAACTATGTAAGAACATATTATTATTTATCACATTATACATTAGATTATTCATTAAATTTTCTTTTGATCGAAAAGTATTTAAGGTAATTAAAAATTCATTTTTATAAAATTGAATAAAATTTTTAAAATGTGATCTAAAAAAAGGAAACAGTTTTTTTGGGTCGCGACAAGAACACATATTTCTCAAAATTGGGTCGCGGTTTATAAAAGTTAAAAACCACTGTTTTAATAGATAAAAACCAAAATGATTATGATTTCTAAACCGATAATTCTATGAATTGATATATGATAATTTTATTCGACTTTCACACGCATTATTTTCTTACAAAAATTACATCCAAAATTAAATCAATATCTATAAAAACATTTTGTAAATTTTGCTGAAATAGAAAAACTCTCTTCACATTCCCTTTATATGTTACATTTCCTTACTTCAAGATTTACTATATAACACATCAACAATCTCCATTTATTTACAATTCCTCCCTTTTACATTCCATCTAGGACTGCATATTTTTCCACCTACAACTTTAGTTCCTGTATTTATGTTTACCCGTCGTTCACTCTCTTTGATTCCCCTTTAGTTCTTCTTTGTTTCTCTTTTATTTTTATTAGACAAAGGGGAAAGCAATGGAGGACACTATTTACAGTTTCTTTTGATCTATTTTTAGAAACAGATAAAAATAAATAAGAATAAAAGAGATTCAAGAAATCTTTCTTCCTCGACCATTCACTACTAAATCATTCAAGAGCAGCGTTTGTAGTTTTCAAAATAATCAATTATTAATTTAATTGCACGACAATAAATTTCACAAGGATTTTAAATAATGAAGGTAATTAGGAATAAAATATTTCCTTTATACATATAAAGCTTTTATATTCAATATATATATATATATATATATATATATATATATATATATATTCATATATATATATATATATATATATATATATATATATATATATATAGATATAGATATATATATATATATATATATATATATATATATATATATATATATATAAATATATTTGTTCCGACTGTGAATCTTGACGACTCAATTAAAACCTACTTCATTATTTATTAGTAGTTAATGTTTTACATTCTTCTATTGATGTCCCTTAATGAATGTTTTATATTAGATAAGCTGAAGTAGTAAAACATAATTTTTTTTCAGGATTTTCTTTTAACGGGTCTTCATTAGTGGTAGAACCTTCAGTGGCTTCAGGAAAGAAGAGGTGAGTTTTCTAGAGTTTTTTTTTCAAAATTAAGAAAGGGAAAGAATTTTCTAGTAAAATCTACATTTATTTTTTAAATTTATATTCTATTATAATATTTATCTACGACCACTAGTGTAAATGCCCATTATTGTACAGTTCGTGGACTATGTAAATACATCATGACACAGACGTATATAACAGTCCGCGATTAATAATAGGTTAAGATTGATAACACTCACGTGCGTTTGGTTTACAATTCGTTGATTGGGTGAGAGCTGCTACTATTGTTAAATATAGGGTTAAACTGGAGTGCTCATAGATATAGGCAACCCAATGTATGCATTTTGCGAATGCAAGACACATAGGTGTAGGAATTCAAGACACATAGGTTTTTGGTGTAGGGAATTTTTTTTCTTATTTCGGGTCGAGAGGTCGCGCTACCGCGCGATATGTGGTCTTGATTAATCTGCTCCTAATATAACCTAATCTAACCATCCATTTTGTTCAAGTCTGTAGCTACGGTGGCGTTTTCTACGCGCCACTGGAGGTTTTATGTCAATTTCCGTGAGTTTCTATTGTGGCACGCGGGGCGGTGAACGTATTCACATAGAAGCTGTCATTCATTTCGTTTTTCACGTTTAAATCTAACGAAAACTACAAATAAGTACTAAATAATAAGGTATGTAGCCATTAAGAATGTATTTCTTTTCATTTCTATCAAGTTAAATAATGTCGAGTAACAGTAATATATGAAAATACAACTGTTTGATAATTATTATGTTAAATAATATACCTAATAAGAAATAAATTTGTTACATCAAACATATTTTTCTTAATAAACAGGAACAAATTAGAGTGGTCGTAGATAAAGTATAGTACATAACTCGAGTTGTAAGGCTATTACGTACCCCCGGAATTACGCACTTCTCGCTACGCAGGTCGTGCGTAACTGTTCTGTTCGTACGTAATATGCTTCTTACAACTCTCGTTACGTAATAATATATACTATTAACCATTTCAAAGTTGACAATTGTTGCCAATAAAATAATTCACACATAAATTTTACAATATTTCTTACTTATACAAATATACTTTTTATAGAACTATGATATGTATATTGTAAAATTTCTATGTGAATTGTTTTATTGGAAAAAACATTTTTCGGTGAAAATTAAGTTTGTGTTTGTTGAAAACGATTTAGAGCTCTGTAAATTATTCAAGTACTGCTAAATAGAAACTAGATAGACTATAAGTGTGGAAAGGCTCGTTGGAAATTTCCCAGAGGAAAATACCCTGGGAGCTTTGAATTTTCAACGCTGAACCTTTTTCCGTTTGTGTTTTTGTTTAATCTACACTTAAATTGCTAGCATAAACAAAGGGGATGTGTTTAAATTTTAAAATATTAACACGTGATTAGAAGACAAATTTCCTCAAATTTACAAAAAAAAAACAATTTAGTCAATAAAAGTTTTTGGAATAAAACAAATAATGGTTTATATACCGATGATCAATTAAGTAAAAAAAATGGGTAAAATATAGAATTTTAAAATGCTGTTTAAAATAAGATATATGTGTGTGTAAAAATGCGATTATGCAAATGGTGAAGGAAAACTTGCGATATAATATTGGCTCAATCCTATAATCCGCAGCAGTTGGTCATAATAGATATTAACTGTAGAATTTAATTAGAATCTCTTGGGGGTGCTTTGGAGAAAATTATACAAATCTTGCCATCAAAAATTTCAGGATTAAGAAAATCGTTTTCTTTATACTAAAAGAAATCTCTAAATTTCATAAAAACTCATTCTTGTTGCTAAAAATAAAACTTAATCTTGTTACTCAATATTGTTACTAATTTGACATTAGTAATTATAAATTTGTAATTTGTTTAGCAATAAGTTCAAATTAGAGAACTAACTTTATTAGAAATATCAAACTCAATCTATCTAGCAATCTAGCATTAACCGTAGATTAATTTAGATTCTAATTTTAGTTGGTCTCCGAGTTGCAAATTCTAATTATAATTTTAACATTACATTAAAACTTTTTTGAATTAAAAAAAAAGTGAAGAAACTTATTTGAAAATGATGATTTTATTACAATACTAAAAATATGTTCAAATTAAAAAAAAAAGTATGCGGTCATGGGACCCCCCGACAGGAACGAAGTTCAACTCTTCAACACTCGCGCATTCAACAGAATCGAACAACTTCTCTTTTTGAATAATTATTAAAATAATGAAAGTGCACACAAATATTTTGTTTGTATGTTCTGGAAAATATGAATAAACAATCTAAATCTCCATATTTTAAACCCACTACAAAGTATTTATCTTGCACCATAGTTCTTTTTTTTAAGAATGCAGTACAGGGAAGATAGTGCTTATTTGACCTTGCTCTCTGATTGGCTTAAATCGAGGAGAAGTTCACACGGACGATATTTACTTCTCCATCTCTCTCTTTTGACATACATTTGCAGTCAATGGCGTAGAATTTAGTGATATGTAATTAAATGTATACAATACTACGAATTATTTCTAAATACAATAGAACGTTAAATTATACTACGGATAATAAGTACTATATTATAGAATAATGTTTTATATATAATTTAATATTCAATTTTAAATTTTGAGATAAAAAAATTAATTAAGAGCAAATATATTTTTTTCGTACGCCAATGCATGTTCAGCTGTTAGTTGTCAATGGCTGCCGTGTCAATTCACAATTGTCATCTGATCTCTTTGTATCATTTAGATTTCGTGCGTTTTTCTTCATTTATTTCTTTGTATTTTATTACTATTGTTGCCATTTGGTGTATTTAATAGATATTCAATCAAACCATTAATAAATTACTAATTTTATATTCAAGTAACTATATTTGAATTTAGCGCCAAATTTTGTAACTAGATTCAACATTTGTCATAGTGTAAATCAGGTATCTAGTTACTGTATTCTTTTAAAAAATGGACTCTAGTTGGATTTTGACATGCATTTAAGTAAGGTTATAAAGTTGCTGTCGAAGAAACAATGCTGATATTTGACGTTGTAAAATTCTTATAAGAGATGTATGGCAATTACCGTCGCCAGCAATGTTTGTGTAATGATGCAATAAGACATTTGGCATTGAACATTCATCATGTTCCTCGTATGGGGCTTGCAATGATTGAAAACTTGGACTAATTACTTGCTGAGCTTCATTATTACCTGATGATTGAATTTAATTATTCAGTAACTAAATATTACTTTTTCAGTTTCTTCATAATTTTCGATTAAAATAGTCGGTAATGAATCTCCTTTCGATGATTGTAATGTTTCATGTTCAACACATTTCTTCTTTGATTTAAATTTATCTTTGTATATTTGAACGCCTTTAGCATGTTCTAAATCTGTAGTTTGTAAAATTTATTTTTTGTCTGGCGATACTCTTTTTGGCGCCGGGCTTGTGATTTCACTATCGTCTCTCTATAATGTATATGAATATAGAAAAAAAAAACACTTGAATCACATGTACGATAAACCCATGTAAACAGTAAGCAACTGCATCAAATTATAAAATTGTAACCTACTTTTCTAAATCTGTATTCTGTATCAGTGTGTGTATCCTGTATCTGTATCAGTGGCCTCCTGAATTGTAAAACTAGCTTTGACATCGTGTATGCGTCCAGCGAAAATAGATTTTTACACACAATGTTGCAAAGTACGGCTACGATGCGGTAAAGTGACCAGTAAATTTTAACCTTTCAGGGACACTTACAAAATAAATTAAGTATATGACAGTAAAATCTAATGTAGAAAACACTACTTTACATCATATTTGTCACGATAATGTAGATAATAAGTGATTTTTTAAATTTTACTGTGCGTCTGATATCTGGAAAAATGACATATTATATATTATATATTTTTTTATATACTAAATTATATTATATTATATATTAAATTTGAATTAGTAAAAATGTCAAAGTTTGTGAGTACCAACATTAAAAAATTAAATAATTTCCAATTTTGTAATTAATCTAAATCTATTTGTTTCTTAAATAATAATTGTCATCCATCTTAAATTGAAACCATCTTAAATTGAATGTTTCTTTATTTATCTCTTTATTAATAGGTCTGATAATTAAGAGACATAGCTTTATATTATATCTTGTTATATCAGATAACAGCACTTAGACATTTCTGGAAACGTCGAATCGGTAAGAAAAATAGTGTAAATCCCAGTTAAACTAGTTCCTCATAAAATTTCACGAGCTGAGCTTGCATAAGATTTCATGAGCTACACGAATTAGATGAACTACTCGAACTGCCGACAGAGCTCATGCAATGGCTCAGTTCTAAATAATCTGACTGATTTCACTATTTGAATACGACATATATAAATATAGTAAATATCAATCACTCAAATTAAATGTACGATAAATATGTGTAAACAGCAATTGCTTCAAACTGTACAGTTTTATTTTTATAAACTTACTTTTTTCAGTATTTTGTATCCCTTCTTGACTTTCCATTTCTTAAAATCTAATTCAAATAATGAGTATAATATAAACAATATAACTCTCCTATGAATTAAAACAACAAAAAAGAAAAATACGTTTTAACAATTTATATTTCTTCTTGTTTAGTTTTAAGGTTATAAACAGACCACGCTTGTCTGTGACTCTGCGAAAGAAAGAGAGAGCACGCATTATAGAAATATATACTGAGAGAAAGAGAAAAAAAAAAGAGAGAGCGCGCGGTATCGAAATATACACTGAGAAAAAGAGATAGGGCGCGTAACGGACAGCGTACGAGGACAGCGTACGAGGACATCGTACGTAACGTAACGTTTTCTGCCGAATCGCTCCTACCGAGACCTCCCTAAAGCAACTTTGTTCCAATATTTCATTCAGAAATCAATCTCAAATCAATCAAACCGTTGATGCAAAAAATAAACTATATTGCAATTCACCATATTGAATATACAGGGTGTTGGGTAAAAAATCAAGGGGTTATTCCTTGTCGTATTCTAAGAATATTTTGTACTTTGATGATTTCTGAAAAACCCCTTTGTACAGGGATAAGATACAGGGTGAACAAAATTTCCAACCATATTCGATATTTGTTGAAATCATTAATGTAAATAAAAATATAGCGCACACCAATGAGTTTATCAAGTACAAAAAAATGTTCACGATAACTTGGAACGGCTGCTTTATCTACTAACGTAAAAGTGGATTTCATTTGAATACGTCTCGTCAGTGATCATCCCCTGTATCAGTCCCAGTTGTTTACATTGAGTGACGTTTGGCAGTTTGACGTGTTTTTAATAGTTAGTGAATTCCTCTACCAAATATACGAACGCCGAGATGAATAACGTACATTTCATATATGAACTTGCTGATAGAAATTCATTTTACATTGCACAGCCGTAATATCACCGACCAAAAAATCTTCGACAGCATTCATCGATGTCTTCAAACATAGTCTTTTGAAATAAACGCATTGAAATGAAATGAAGGGTCAGGAAGATTAATGACAGTAACAACGGTACAACTGGAACAGAATATGCTGAACATGATAGAGGAAATCTTATCTCTTAGGATCTCTTACATGATGGATTAGAATCCCTTACATGATAGAGAAGTACTTCTACGCGACAAATTGCCAATACTTTTAATGTAAGTCATTGGACAGATTGGAAAATTCTTAAGCGCAATTTGTTGCATCCATACCACATTCAACGTGTTCAGGCTATCTATCAGGCTACTATCTGCTGATTATCGTCCACGTATTGCGTTATGTCAATGGCTTTTGCAAGCATTAATTCTAATCCTTCAATTCTTGACACAGATTCTTTTCACCCATGAAGCCAGTTTCTCAACAAATGCAATAAAAAACTTAATAACAACCATATGTGGGCAGAGGAAAATCCGCATGAGGTTTGTGAAGATCGATTTCAACATCAGTTCTACTTGAATGTTTAGGATGGAATTGTGGGTGACTATCAAATTGGACCGGTATTTCTACCAGCAAGACTTACTGGCGAGTTGTATCGCAACTTTTTGGAAGAAACACTGCCCAGTTTCTGCAGGATGTACCATTGGCGACAAGAATTGCAATGTGGTTCATTCACGATGGTGCTCCACCACATGTCGGTTTGGTTCTTCGTTATTTTTTAACAGCAACATACGGAGATCGCTGGATTGGTCGAGGTGGGCCACACGCCTGCTCGGTCCCCACACTTAAACCAGTGGATTTTTTCTTAAGGGGCTACCTTTAATGGGCTAGAGATGAGCATGGGATCCCATCGACCTATTCCATCGTCCCATGGGATGGGTTGAGTGGTATGAACGTCACGTGGGATGGGATGGGATGGGATGGGATGAGACGACAATTTTGTATGGGACGGAGTGGGACGAGTTTTGAGAATCTAGTAAATCTAGTTCGTGCATAATTACTTGCATATCGTGCCAATACGCACATTTTCTATAACAGTCCAGCTCAGGAGATTTCTGTGATAACGACGTAGTTCCTGAAAAGTCAATCCGTTTGCGACGAAAAAGGATTGCACACTGTCAGATAAAGAAATTGTGAAAAAAAATAAATTCGAACGAATTATCGTTATGAAAGTCTGAACCGAAAAGAGAGCTGTATGGGAAAAATGGGATGAATGAGACGGGCTGCGCGGCCGGGATAGTATGCGATGAATGGAATGGGATGGGACGAAAATTTTAGGTTTGTGGGATAGGACAGTGGGACGAAAATGTGATGGGATGGCACAGTGACAGGGATCCGTCCCACGGGATGGGATCTGGAACGAGAAACTCGTCCCATGGTCATCTCTAGTTTACGCTACTCCAGTGGAAAATTTGGACGAATTGCGAAACGGATAATTGCTGGGTTTAACCCAATTAGAAACATCCTGGTGTGTTTGAAAGAAACCTTTGTCTAACACCTAATACCACGCATATGTAGCTCTAGGTGTTCTAAACAAGATTAATCTTCTAAACCAACTGTTTTGAAATTCAAGCATTGCCTAATAAACTAGATCAAAATTAATAATTATTATTTATTTTTGCCGAAATTTCAATCTTAATCCGTTGATTCAAAGTCAAGCGTTAGATCAATCCAAGTTTTATTTAGATATCCAGGAATATAACGTAGAAATACTAATTTTTGTAAGTTCAATCAATGCAGAAGAAACTCGATCAAAATTAAATATCTGGGTTAATAAAAGAACTTTTCCCAGAAATTTCTATCGGTTGATCCGTAATCTAACTTCTTGCGATTAATTTGAAAATTAAACAAATCTTGCAATAATCTTTAAGTTTAGCAAAAAGTTCTGGAATTAAATTTAAATTCTATTCTTTACAAATAGGATGGTTGCAACTGTTACTACGTGATAATTCATACTTACACTGAATTTAAAAATTCAATATGTTTTTTACCACACTTATAATATGTAAAAATGTTATATAACTTATTATTCATAGTTATATAAATTTCTACACATATCACTACTCGATCGAAAAGGTCATTTTCAACTTGAAAACAGTCAAAACCCGAGTCGTGATATGTGTAGAAATTTATATAATTTTGAATAATAATATTTACATATTATAAGTGTGATAAAAAGCATAGTGAATTTTTCAATTCAATGTTTTTTCTTTACATTTAAATTAAAAAAACATTTTGAAATAAAATTTTAATTGTTCTATCAGAGATTTTTGTATTTTTGTTTTTTATTTATCTTTTGTATTGTAAATTAACTTATTAGTCTATCTTGTTATTATCTTGAGTTGTTTTAGATATGCTCATAATGTCGAAAGTTAAAACAAATGGTTCCTAAGAAATTACAAATTCAATCACAATGTGTTAATCCTAACTTGAATTCAAATTTTATATGAATTTGAAATCAAATTTTACTCGATCTTCCACATCTAAATTGTAGGTAATGTTATTATTAAACTCTTGCAACTCTTTAGAACGTCACGAAATGTTGGAGAAAACACCTCAAAATCAATTTGAATGTAAATTATATTTAGATTTCCAGATCCAAATATTATGATCCTATGATCTTATATATTACTGAATTTTAATTATATATTTTTTTGAATATCAAACAATGTAGAAAGATCTACATAAAAATTAAAAACCTATCGGAATTGTGTAAACAAAACCTTAAAAGTTAATTGAAAAAACGCCGTTAACATTTCGTTCTTTATTTTAGCTAATTTATTGAAAATATTAAAAATAATTAAATAAAATAATAGAGATACTAGTCACCACCAGTATCTCTATTATTTTATTAATTTATTTTTATTATTAACGGAAATAGAAAAATGTTGTAGGCGTTTTTTTGAATTAATTATTAACGTACCTGTTTTAGAATCGGCCCGAATATCATTTATACTACAAAATATACTAATTACATTTTTTTATTTTTCTTAACAATTGATTAACTGAACAATTTAAATCTCTATCCGTTGGTCAAAAATTAAACTTGGACAATGACAAAATTGATTTATTTGCAAAAACTAATACTATCCTATCCTGATAAATTAGTTAATTATTAGACGAGTCTATTAAATTAACTAGACATCGTATTAATCGTAAACAACATTTAAAGTACGCCCATAATCGTTGATCAAGAGCTCGAAAAACATTTCTCATCCTTAAAAACATGCGGCTAAATAATTCATCAAGATTAATCTACGAAAAAAGTGCACTCGAAAAAAAAACATCCTCTTAAATTCGTATATCATTGCCCGCATACGAAACGGTTGCGATTTCGTTGATCGAACAGGTGATGGACGAAGTAACCGGAGATGCGTCCGCAGGCAAACGAGCAAATATCCCATCGGGACCATCGCGAGCTATCCTGCGGCGGACACGGGCCATCAAGACGCACACCGGTTGCAACTAACGAACGCATCTGCCCAAAAAAAAAATTTAAACCAATATTTAGATTGAATAATTAAAATATTCATAACAACAACACCCACAGGATTACTTTCAAAGAAATGTATATCTAGCGGAAGAGGGTAGGCGAAGCCAACAAAAATATTTTTTGTCCAAATTATAAACTAATTCGTATTCCAACTGCTGTATTTTTTTTGTAACAAGTAACAATATGAAATAAAAGTTTATAACTGTAATTATTCGGCAGTTGGATCAAGTTTTTGAAGTTTTTAAAAATCAAGTGCCAATCTTAACTGTATTCCCTTAATGCAATTTTTTATCATCCCCCGAGAGCCCGGCGATCGCGATAAGTGAATGAGCAATTTGTAACGGAGCACCTGTCTTCAAACTATACGTATATCTTAATATATTAGTGTTTCTTTTTTATTCGAGTTAAATTTTTTTTGGCCAGGCGAAAAATAAGCGCGGCGGACAATTAACGAAAGCGAAATTGGTGTGCAGGTGATCTCGCTAATTTATTTTAGAATATTAGAATTTTGTTTTTGACTGCATGATACGGGTGGTTATCTGTTTTCTTGCCGGGGTTTCGTAGGTACACGTTACCCAAACCCGTTATACTAAGTGGCTGATGGGCAACGGAGGCCAAGGGGTGATTGCGTCATGATATGGACGAGGAGTAAGATCTCGGGCACGTGCTTAACCCGCGTTTCGCATATATACACAGTGAAATAATTTCGCAACTGAAAATTGTTAATATAGAAATTATTCTTAATAAGAGAAAAGCGTATATGTAATAATGAAGGAGCTATGTACTAAAAGATAACAAAATAGTAATTATTTATGAAAAAAAAAATTCAATTTGAAATATTTTTTAGCAATAACATTATTTTGTAACACAACTCCTTCATTAACAAACTTTTTCTACGTAAATTTTTAAGAAACCTTCTTCTTATTAAAGTTTCTTATCCATTCAGGACGTTATTACGTTCTTAGATTCTTCAACCATGATATCCCTCTTCTTCCGACAGCTCTGTTTCCGCTACTTTCCCTTGCACTATTGTTTGCAGTAGACGGAATCAGTTTTCATTGCTTCTTTTTGTTGATGATTGATTGCTTCTAGTTTCTTGCTCATAGCATCGGTTAGAGTCCATTCAACTCCGTAGAAAAGAACCGAAAACACATAACTACGCAGAATTCTCAGTTTCGTTAACATTGTGAGGTGGCGACTCTTTAGTAGGGATCAAATGCTGTTGAAAACAGCTCTCGCTTTGTCAATACCAAGTTCTTGAGAATGATCCCACCGATCGTTTCGAGTAGTGCCAAGATTTGAATATTCATTTACTCTCTCGACGGGTTTCCGATTGACCATGAGGTGACAATTTCCAATGTGTGATTTACTTCTTCTTCTTCTTTGCGTGCCTTATTCCTTCGGGATGTTGGCGATCAACATAGCAATTTCCATTCTATTTACAGCCTGTCTGAAAAGTTGTGTGGAAGTGAGCGAGAACCACTGCCTCAGGTTTCCTAGCCACGAGTTTCTTCTTCTACCTGGTCCTCTGTGTCCATCTACTCTTCCTTGCAGAACCAGCTGTAGTAAGCGGTATTTCTGGTTTCTCATTATATGGCCAAGATAGCCATCCTTTTTATCTTCTTGATTGTGCTCAGAACTTGCCTCTGCGTGCCTATTCTTTGCATTACCACCTCATTCGTAATGTGATTCGTAATGTGAGCTTGAGACCATATTCCGAGCTAGTGGTGTGAATCTTGGTCGTTAGTTCTTGTAAGCCTTCCAAACTGCTAGCAAGTACGATGGTATCGTCGGCGTATCGGATGTTGTTTATAAGCTCCCCATTCATCTTGATGCCTTCGCTGGTGTCTTTGAGCGCTGCTTTGAAGATTTACTAATAATCATTAATTTTGTCATTTTGATGTTTATATCAAGGCCATACCTTTCGCTACTTGCTGTTACTCTATGCTATTAGCAAATATCACCATATCGTAAGATCATCCGCCTATCGTATATTATTTATTGTTTTACCCTTTACTGATAGATATGCCAGCGATATGTTCCGAATAGATGTTAAATATCAACGGTAATAGTATGCAGCCTTGCCTTACTCCTCGTATAATGTCCACTTCCTCTGTCCTCTCTCCATCCATCTAACAGTTACTGACAGGTTCCAGTATAAGTTTATGATCATTCTTAAGTCTTAAGTCTTTTTCATCTAGTCCAATTTTCTTTAAAATCTCTATCATCTTTTAATGTCGCACTCTATCGAATGCCTTTTGGTAATCCACAAAGCAAGCAAAAATATCTCTGCATCGAAATCATATCCCTGCATCGTTGAAATAACACTTGGATGTTATAGAGAGCTTCTGGTATACCCACCGCATTTCTGAACCCAAACTGTGATGGTGATATTTGTTTTCGAAAAATATCAAATCTTAGTCAGCTACTGACAGCTCAAAACAGCTACTGAACTAAATTTTATTTTTAAATTTTTAAATGTGCGAAAATTTTATCGCAGAAAATTAATCTCATAAAATTGATCGCAGAAAATTGACGGTAAAAAAATTATCGCAAGAAAATCTATTGCGAATGAATGAATGTGTGCTTAACAGTTTCTAAAATTGTTTCTAAACTTGCAATTTGAAATTTTACAATTCTCAATTTGTCAAGAAGAAGCCATTGGACAGAATTCAATACGATTTGCTGGATTTAACTATGTATCTTGTGATTAAAAACATTTTTGGAAAGTTTGGTTTCGACAGTCATAAGTTTGTAAAAGAAATATTTTAATTTTTGACAAAACAGTAATTATTCAAGACTCTAAGAAAAGAGCAAATGTTTAGAAATTTTGAACAATTTAATTATTCCGTCATTTTTAAATCTGCATAATTTATTTATTTTGCGATTAAAAGTATTTTATCTCCTTGCACACCAAAATGAACACATTAATAAGTAAATTATTGTATGTGAAGGATCCCATTATTATAATCGTGTGTAAAAGTATCCAAATCGTGCGTAAAAGTCCAATGTAAATCAAATTTCATTATTTAACGATTTCTGTTTGTTGTTACTAGGGCAACAACTCGCGTCACTAAACAAAAAACAGCAACGGTGGTGTAAATACATTTCTTGATGTAAGTATATTAAAATTGAATTAATTTTTCTTATTTTGAAGTCTCAGACATCGACAACGACTAAATAGTGTTCCCGTCACTGTACGCTTTTACTACTTACAATTAGCATTTTTTTCCACGGAAGCACTGAACGTTCTAAACTTATTGTGTCAGTGATTTGACGTATTTTATCTGTCAAAATTACAATTTTTCAATATTATCGGTTAGAATTTTTTTTTTTTTTTTGTAGATTCAACAGTATTTTAACATGCTTCGTCGATAAAATAATGTATGATACATGTGTATGAAAGGCTTTTGTGCACAAACTTTTATCATAAACTACTATTTTGCAAGCTTGATTTTCATACTCAAAATTTAAATTTTATAAAAATGGAAAATTTAAATATAATAAAAATCGAGAATATCTTAAGTTTATAAAATTGAAACACATGAACATAATGTAATAAAACTGGCGCAATTGATTTATGTTTCAATTGAAAACATTTTTGCAAAATTTGGGTTTCATAGTCACAGAATTCTAAATTTTAGAAAAAAAGAATCAAAACTTTGTCAAGTTTGCGAAAAGGACAATTGAACAAAATGTAATGATTTTTTTTGTTTTTGCAAAAATAAATTGTCGACAAAAATCAAAATTTTGGATAAATGGCAATCTTACAGAAATCGATATTATTTTTCGAGAAAGTTCTTCATTTTAATTTTGCGAAAACAAAAAAAATCATTACATAGTGTTCAACTGTTCATTTTTGCAAACTAGACAAAGTCTTAATTCTTTTTTTCTAAAAATTACAATTCTGTGACTTTGAAACCCAAATTTTGCAAAAATGTTTTCAATCGAAATATAAATCAATTGCTCCGCGCAAAATAGTAGTTTATGATAAAAGTTTGTGCACAAAAGCCTTTCACACATGTGTATCATACATTATTTTATCGACAAACCATGTTAAAATACTGTTGAATCTACAAACAATTAAAATTTATTTCTAACCGATAATATTGAAAAATTGAAAAAAAATGGAACATATGGACAGAATGTAATAAAATTAGCACAATTTATTTATTTTTCGATTGAAAACAGAAGATGAAGAAGAAATATATTTATTGTATAGATAATATACAAAAGACCGGAAATACAATTTGTTAAAAAAAAAGATTGGAAAAAAGCGATTGGTATGAGATGAGATAACGATGAACTTAGTCGTCGTAAATTGTTTCGCAAAGCTTTTCAGTTGGGTGTCTGCGAGTGGTTTTTATATCACGTTTGATGCATAGCGGGTCTACAATAGTCTAGTGATTGTGGTTGTCTTTGTGATTTTGTGATTTTGTCCGTAGTTGTTTGTGTCTGCCAAAGAGTTTTGAAACTTGGTTGAGTCTGTATAGGAGATCGTTGAAAGGATTATGAAGGATATTGATTGGGTGTATTAGCTTAGTAATTAGCCGTTATGAGGTTCGTTTTGCCATTTCTAGTATATCTTATGTTCTGTCGTTAGTATTTGAGAGAAATATATGTCCGTGGTCAAGGAGAGGGCGGCAGATAGCTATGTAGATTTTATTTTTGTGGCCGTTTTAGTAAAATGCCTTCATTTCCTTGGCCAATGCCAGGCAAATGATTTCAGCCTTGGAGTGTTTTGGTCTTTCATTGTTTCGAATCTGTGGTGGATATTGTTTTGTTGTCAATGATCACGCCTGAATATCTGGTTTGTGGAGTAGATGCTATGCCGATAGTGCCTACGTGTTTGTGGGGAGAGCTGGGAGAAATTCTGTGGTTAGAAACGAGGAGTTGGCATCCAAATGGATTTCCAGAAAGTCTTCAACGGTTAAACCACGTAATCGTCTATTTTCGTCAGGTCTTGGAGATCATGAATGATGTTTTTATGTGTTTTATTGTAGCAGATGACCAGATTTTCGTACGCCAGATGTTCGAGAAGTGCTACGAATACAATATGGACACGTTCCACCTTTTCATTGATTTTAAAGCAGCTTATGATAGCGTTCTAAGACCAAAGTTATACCAAGCTATGAATGAGCTACACATTCCAAAAACCTTGATTGAATTGACAAAAACGACAATGTCAAAAGTTGTGTGCCACGTAAAAATACAGAATGAAACCTCAGATTCATTCGAAACAACTGTAGGCGTGAGGCAGAGTGACGCGCTGTCGTGTCTCCTGTTTAACATAGCACTAGAAAAAGTAGTTCAAGATGCGGAACTGGATACTAGAGGTTATACTATTTTTATAATATATTATATTACTATCTTTATTAAGTCATCACAGGCGCAGGCATACGCAGACGGCATGGACCTGACCTCTAGAACTCTTCGAAAAGCAAAAGAAATCTTTGTAAATTTTGAGAATGCCGCAAGAAATATGGGACTACAAATAAATGCAAATAAGACAAAGTTTATGGCTGCCACAATAGAACGTAGGGCCAGAGACGCGGGTCAACATATCACAATTGGAGAATATAACATCGAAGCAGTGGATGAGTTCGTATATCTAGGAGCCTTGAAAACCCGAGTAATGATGTCAGCAAAGAAATAAAAAGGCGCATAATGCTTATGAATCGCTGTTATCTTGTGCTGTCAAAATACTTACGTAAATCGAGCCTTTCGAGAAGCACAAAGATCAGGATCTATAGGACGTCAATTGAACCTGTTTTAATCTATGGCTCGGAAACCTGGATCCTATCAAAAGGAGATGAGACGTTACTATCAACATTTCAACGAAAAATCCTAAGAAAGATTTATGGTGCTGTCCAAGAGGATAATGTCTGGAGAAGAAAATATAATTTTGAGCTTTATAACTTATACAGAGGGTCAGGAAACAGAGACATATAGCACGGACACGGATATAGCAGGACATGTAGCACGCTATGACAACAACGTGACAACGCGAAGAAATTTTGAGGCCATACCAACCGGCAGTAGAGGCAGAGGGAGACCAAGGCTGAGATGGAAAGACGGTGTTTCTCAGGTTGCCAGAAAAATTGGTGCAGCTGACTGGAAGGTCTGTGCAGAGACCGGAAAGGATGGCGGACGAGGCTGAAGAAAGTCGAGGCCCTGTAGGGCTGTAGATATACATATACATATACTGTGCATACTACTGATGATGATGATGATGATGGTAGCAGATGAGAGCGGTGTTGTCGGCATATTGTAAGAATAAGGGATTTTAGAGATTGATTTAGGATTTGTCGGCAGAGTAGTAATTATATTTGTCATGGCAGTATAAATGCTGTTGCACCTGTTGCGCCCAAATTGTAGAGTAGGGGCGAGAGAGGCGAACCTTGAAGAAGACGTTAGTTAAGTAGAGGATATACAGAGTAATATTTAGTTCATACATTTTTAGAGGATTCCGCCGTGCCACACTTTATCAAAAGCTTAATTGATGTCAAGGAATAGGGCAGCTGAGTGTATGAGTTGTAGATAGAAAACCTGATGCTTATGGGTAAAGACTATTAAAAGATGTTTAGTCGAATGGGAGGGTTTAAATCCAAATTGATATTTTGGGATGGTATTGGATAGGAATGTTTCATAGTCTGGATTTGAAGATACGTGGTCTGTTAGAAAAGTATCCGACCTTTAGCCGGTAAAAAAAAACTGGCATACCGGGAGCGTTGGAAACCTAATCACCCTCAAAGTAGTCTCCTTGGGACTCCACACACTTCTCCCAGCGGTGCCGCCATTGTTGGAAGCATTCCGAAAAAGCCTTTCGGAATCGACTTTAACTCGACTGTCGTTGCAGCCATAATGTGCCTCTCTTGTCTGAAATCGCGTTCCTTTCAATGACCTCTTGACTTTGGGGGATAGCCAGAAGTCGCAGAGGGCATATCAGGAGAGTAAGGAGCCTGTCGAACCAAAAGAGTCTGGTTTTTCGCCAAAAAAATATGAACCAAGTGCGAAGAATGAGCACGAAGAATTTCACTTGCCGTCATTTTACTTGCATTGAAAAACCGACTAGAGCACTACACACTACTTCACTTGAACACTGCTCGACAGCAACTGACGCTATCTACAGGCGGGAAAAAATCACGCATGGGCACGAAGGTTCAAGGTTGGCTCATGCAAGCGCGCTTGATTCAAAGCCATCAGGTTTTCAAAATAAAAAATAAGGTCGGATACTTTTCTAACAGACGACGTATGCTCGATGATTTTACCTAAAACTGGAAGGAGAGTAATAGGTTGGTGGCTATTTGAAAGGGAACAAAAATCGAGAATTACTTGCATTTGTAATAATGAATAGAAACATATGAACAGAATGTAATAATATTGGAAGATCAGACTGGTCAACAACAGCTTGTCAACATATGGATTCAAGAAAAGCTACCAGAACACAGTACCACAGCCATCATTCATCCAGTACCAAAAAAAGCAAACAAAACAGATCCTAACAACTACAGGAGATTCTCACTCTTGGACATAACAAACAAAGTCCTTTCAAGAATCATCCATAATAGAATCAGTTTACAACTTGAGAAGGAACTAACAGAATACCAAGGAGGTTTCAGATCCTGGAGAAACTGTCCTGACTAGATCATGGGTCTCAAGATAATAATGGATTACAACAGGAACAGAAATAGAGATATGGTTAGAACAGAAATAGAGATTGCATCCACAGGGAATCCCTACTAAAAATTCTAAGGCACCTTGGACTACACCCCAAATTTATAAACATGATAAAACTGACCCTCACACACCAAGTCAAAAATGAAGTTCAGGAGCGAATTATCGGAACCATTCAAGATCAAAACAGGATTACGCCAAGGTGATGGACTCTCACCGCTACTGTTCAACTGCTGTCTGGAAATGGGGAAATGATTCAAACAATACCCCCAAAAATAAAAATAGGCAGAAAAATCAAAACAAACTGCAAACTGGGTTTGCTGACGACTTGGCACTACTAGCAAATGACATAGATGAAGCAAAAACTCAGATATCAAAACTTCAAAATATTGCAAGTAAAATTGGCTTCAAAATATCATTTGAAAGTAATTATGCCTCAAAAACTAACGACACTAAAAGAAATAAACATAAATATCAATAAAGTCAAAAGCCCAATTGAACAATCTTGAAGAAATAATACCAAACAATCTAAATGAAAAAACTTCGATCCAAATAAGAACAAACAAGCTAGCTAAAGCACTAAAATTAAACTGGGACATCTACAGAAAAAAGTACCTATCGATAAATGCAAAAATAAAACTACAACACAGTTATAAAACCAGAAGCCACATATGCAGCAGAAATACGTTTTAAACTTAAATGAACAATCAAAGACCGACAAACTTCCGAAGATCGAAAGACGGACAGTGGAGGATAGCGCCCAAACAAAGTCGTGTACAAAGAGCAAGAACCCATTACTGACACTACGAGTAAAAGAAGACTGGGGTTCTTTGGGCACATAATGAGAATACCAGATTCGAGGCTTCTGAAACAACTGATACAGTACAATCTCAACTCCTAAAATACCACAGCAGGGTGCAGATGGATTAGAGAAATAAGAGAGGATCTGAAAGAAATTGGGCTTGCACCAGAAGACACCACAGACAAGATAAAATTAAACCAAAAAATCAAGAACACAAATCTCCACTTCCCACTCACAAAGAAAAAATCATAACACGGGTATTTTCAATTGAAGAACGGGCACGAAGAACAGAACGTATGAAAAAGTACTGGGAGTATCGCAAAGCTCGAACAATCCCCTCAAAGAGACTTAGTTAATAGACTGTTAGTCAGTGATCCTATTTGGTCATAAAAGTAAAAGAAGAAGAATAATATTGTCACAATTAATAAAAAATAATTAAATCAGGATTTTGTCAAATCTGCAAAAGAAGAACAAATGAACACAATGTAATGATTTTGTTTTATGGTTTCCACACAATGTATTTTATAAATTAAATTTTTGATAAATGAAATCTTACAAAATTCAAGAATTAGTCGTTTAAATGGAATAAATGAATAGAATTGCATGGAGATTTGCAATTTGTTGTTTTTAGTTTGAAAATATTTTTGCAAATTTTGATTTTCATTTGCCCCAACACGAAGTCGCTTTAGTTTTTTATTTTTGTATATACAAAAGGGACGAATTATATAGACTAGCGTCTATTTTTTAACATATCCTAAGTATCTATTATATAAATATAAATATCTCTCTATTGACCATTCTCTGTTCCTGACCTGAAGTCTTTTTCTTCCAATATTGAGTTGGTCTAATAGTTTAATAGTTAACAGTAAACAAAATCTTCTATTTTGAACACGATTGCGATCATACGAGAGCCGTCCAGAATCGGATAATTGATGTTTTTGGGATGTATCCGTAACCAGAAAAGGCAAAGTATCCAAGTTTGTTTCAGTATTTTGGGATCGCTCATTACTTCGGGCTTTTTAATAGTAAAATACTGTAACTCTCTCTCTTTCTCTAATAGTGCTACAGTACAAGTTGGACCTGGACCTCCTCCCATTGCAAAATACTATAACTAGCCCACTTTATTTCTGTAAAATTTGTGGCAGCCAATGTTTAAACTAACAGTTTGACTTTCTACTTAATTTTTGACAGTGGTTTTTGGCAATTTACAACTTTTTTAACAAAAAATTACCATACAAAAACAGCGGTATAACCAACTCAATTTTCGATTGTTTTGTCAAAAACATTTGACATGATTCTGCCCGACTAATATTTGTTAAATATTTTCGATTACAAAGTATTATATACCCAGTATATAAATATCCATATTTAATCACAAAATGATTAAAATCTTATTGCGAAAAAGTTGAAAATAAAACACTGTGTATATATTTATGATATATTTATGGATAGCATCTGCCACGATAATCTCGTGCTCATCATTATTGCACCTGATTCATGCAATGCCATAAAAGTTGCCATTTACAATTATAAAAAGCGCGTTTGGTTCTTTGGGGCTCGTGCAGGTGACATCTGAGGTGCCGCCGCGGCATTATCCTTGGAACAGTAATTGGTCAATCTCGACGTTCTTTTTATGGAGCCTTAAGAAGTTTATGGAAAGGAAACGATTTTTTTCTCCCATTCGATTATCGTCATTGGATTTTATTACATACATAAGTTTATTTTTTATTGGTTTCTCCGTGTGTCAATTTATGTTTCGGAGATTTTACAGAGAAAATTTAATAACGGTTTTTTTTAATCGAAATTCAGTTCATAAAGGGATTTTTGTTCACTGACCATGATGCTTTTTTAAATCTAAGGGTTAAACAACCAAAAAATAACTTTATGTGACATAAAGTAAAATATAGTATTCAATTCTTGCCGTCCGGTATTATAATTCACGTGTCATTTCATGTGAATTGCACTTTATCCGACTTTATGTCTTTTATGAATTTTGAATGTTTAATTCGGTATAATGATGACGACGAAGGCACGTGTGTTAATGTTTAGGCTGATGAGAAGTCACGATGCCAGAAAATTTATGATAACTGCGGGCTTTCGCGTTACATTTTGTTTTTTTGCCATTCCGAGGGGCCTCCGCATTACAATTTTAATGGAATTACCTTGATTAATGCACGCTTCATTCACATTTCAAAATATTTTTAGGCTCTACCCGCATAAAGTCTTATTTTCTTTAATTTGCATAAAATTCTAATCGGTTTGTTTGAAAATCAAAAATGTTTGTTGGTATAGGACGAGGAGACAATGGGAACACAAAACGTATTTAATTTCTAAGTAAATTGAATATGGAAATAAAATATGTGTGCATCAAATAAGTCGTTAATAAAGGTGACAGTGGGTTTGTTTGGAAAAAGAAAATGTTTGTTGGTATAGGACGAAGTGCCAATGGAATTTGAATGGGAAAACAAAACGTATTTAATTTCTAAGCAGATTGGATATGTAAATAAAAGTTGAGTGAGAGTCCGCAAAATTGATCTATTGAATATTAATCGAGGAAAATTCATCTTGTTTCTTTGTCTTGACTACGACATTTTGTCGATCCAGATGAACAGGGTATTAACTCAAAAAATCCTGAAGAGCGATTTGAAGTTTTCAAATCAATATATTTCCATTTCTGTAAATAATAGGTTGACCTCTCTTATAATATCTTTTAAACGATTGATTAACGTTTATTGATAACATTTTTGTTCACTTCCTGACTTTGTCAATTTTTCTATTACTGAGAAAAAAAAAGAAATTCTGCAGGCAAGAACATTATGAGTTAATACCCTGTTCATCCAAACGAACGATTTGAAGACCACCATATCTTTTGGTGGTCCTCCAACTTCGCTTCTTCCGCTTGGTTTTCCATACATAGTTATTTTCAATAATCTGTATTCATGCATTCTTGAGGAAAATTGATTGCAAATAATTGATCGTAAGGAAATCAGTAAAAAGAAACCAACGGCCTGAATGCAATAACATTTACGCAATTTAATTATTTTTTTATTAACAGCATTTTTTTTTAATTTCAAGTTTCATTTCCACAGACATAAGTTTAATACACACATAGTTTTCCATAGACACAAATTGGTAAATATTAGAAAAGCATTTTAGGCAAATTAAAGTTTTTCATAGAAATGAAATGGGAAATTTTGGTAAATAAAAATTTTATAAAAATCAATTTTAATTCATTCACGTCTTTAGGAAGAAACCAATGAACGCAATGTTTTGAAAATTTGAGAATTTACTTATTTTGCTGGTAAAAAGATTTTTGCAAGTTTGGGTTTCATTCACACAAAATTGTAAATTTTAGAAAAATTGCAATTTTGTGCTCAAAAAATCGAGAATTAGTCAAAGGTATACAAATGGAGCAAATACAAGAAATCCACTGAGATTTGCACAATTTATTTAACTTTCAAACATTTTTGCAAAATACGATTTTCATTTTCTTCACGAAAAATTTTCCGGCGATGAATTTTATTATGATGAATTTACCATGCGAAGATGTATAATGAATAAGTCAGTAATAAATTAAAGGTGGTAATGGGTATGTAAAACTTTGTTCTTCGTATAAGACGAAGAAACAATGAAAATTGAATGGGAACTCAAAACGTATTTAATGTTAGTTGTAGTAAAGTAAAAAAGTAAATTGAAGTCGATAATAAATTGAATGTGACAGTGCGTTTGTACGAAAAGGAAAATGTTTATTGGTATAAGACGAAGAGGCTCTGGAATTTGAATGGGAAAACAGATAGTAGTTTATAATACAAGTGTGTGAGGAATGGCGTTAGTGCATGAGTTTAAATTCTTTTCTTTACTTTAAAACTTTAATCGCAATGAGTGCACAAAAGCCTTTCACCCAAGTGTATCTCATACATTGTTTTTTTATCTACCAAGAATGTGAAAATACTGTTGAATCTTTAAAACAATAATTGTTTCTTACTGATAATATTAAAAAATTGTATTTTTGACAGATACAAATACTTTTGACACAATAAGATTGCAATGTTCAGCGCCTCCGTGGCAAAAATTACTTACTACTAAAAACGCACAACAACAAACACTGGTCGTTGTTGATGTAATCTAGGTTAACCTAGATTAAATCTAGATTGGGTTATGGTTAGGTTAAGTTATATTAGAGCCAGATAAATCCAGACGGAGAAGCCGAGACTTCTTGATTCAAAATAAAAAAAATTAATTTAATTTTAATATACGTCAGAAAATTTATTTTCACTACGTCTATGTTTTTTGTTTACTGACGCGAGCTGTTGCCATAGTAACAACAAACAGAAATCGTTTAATAATGAAACCCCATTTGATTCATAATGGACTTCTATGCACCATTTGGAATTTTTTTCACACGATTATAGTAATGGCATCCTTCACATACAATAATTTACTTATTAGTGTCTTCATTTTGGTCTGCGAGTAGATAAACGTATTTAATTTCTAAGCAGATTGGACATGGAAATCAAAATTGGGTGTCAGTCTGCAAAATTGATATAATCGGAAGGAGGAATAAAATAAATATTCGAGGAAAATTCTTCTTTTCCCTTTTCTGTATACACTCTGTGACATAAAAAATCCAACAGTAAGAATGAGTAGGTATTTTTTTGTATCAAACTTTGAGAAAATGCTTAACTAGTCAAAGGTAGTATAATATTTGATTAAAATTTCATTCAAAATAATCCAGTAGCCATGGTAAATTTGACGTTTTACTTGTTAAAATCGAAATTATCTGGTGTATTTGTTGCGAGATTAAGTCGATTTCGATATTGTTTTTGCTATTCCTTTCTTTTTGAGATCTTCTTCTTCTTCAAGGTTGTGATTATGCCTAGAGTACGGAAACTGGAAAATTATCGACAACTCAGTAAATTCGACAGAGGTCCCATTATTGGCATACATGAAGGTGGTTTTTAATTCAGAGAAATTGCTAATCGTCTAAACCGTAACCAATCTTCTGCAGTACGGTGTTATCAAGCATGGTCTACAGAAGGTCAAGAACGTCGTAGAAGTGTAAGTGGACGGCCAAGACAGACAAATGTGGGCCAGTAACGCCATCTCCTATTAGTGGCATTAAAATACCGATTCCCGAGTACAAGATCAATAACCGATCGGTGGTTTGGAAACGGAGGACGTCCTGTAACCTTTCCTACAGTTTACCGACGAATTTGAGCTTTTTACTTGCAGTCCTATCGAAAAAATCTTGTGCTTCCGATGACGGCTCGCCATCGACAGCAACGTTTGGAGTGTTTGCGAATGGATTGGGTTGTGGAATAGCATAGAGTGGTCTTCAATGACGAATCCCGATTTTGCTTGGGAAGGCACGATGGTCGCATAAGAGTCAGACGTAGACGTGGAGAACATCGCCATGTGCAGTTTTCTGTTGAGCAGTATGCACAGTGGGGGTTATGGTATGAGGTGTTATTGTTTATAAAATCAAGTCTCAGTTGGTATTCATCCGAGGCAATATGAATGCCCACCAATATATTGATGACGTGGTAGAACCCTATTCCTCCAGGAGCTGGAAGACCCAAGTTTTCAACAGAATAATGCCCGTCCCCACATTGACATGAACTACAAATTGCTTGGAATGAAATACAACCTGGTGGAATCCATGTCCAGAAGGGTGCGGGAGTGTGAAACTAATAGAGGTGCTCGGCCACATTATTAATAAAAAATACATTTGACTAGTAAAACATTTCTGCCAAGCTTGGTCCAAAAATTCCTACCCCTTCTTGGTGTTGCCTTTTTATGTCACAGAGTATACATAATCTAATTTTCTTCGACATTTACCATTTACGGTGGTAAATGTCTTCTGATGATGAGTGCTAATAAATTAGTGAAAAAATGGTAAAAATACTTTAATCTTCTTTATTTAAACTACTTTATTTTAAACAACTTTATTTATGTTTAGCCATGTTATTACCAGCCCCAGTATATATTCATAACATGTCACTAACGAGTACCAGATAAATAACATTGTTTTTAAGATCATTTCTTTTTTTTTAAATTAAGTGAATAGCCATCTGCAGACGTGTTTCGAGATTTATTTCTCATAAGTGCAGCTTTGCTGTTTTGAATTATAAATTGGAATACACTCTTAGAAGACATTGTCTTAGTAGGTTATTGATTTAAATGATAATTCACTATTGGTGAAATCATACTAATTATAGATAGTCAAATTAAAACCTAACCTCAGTCATGCACGAGGTGTTCAAATAAGTGTACTCTAATTTATAATTCAAAACTGCAAAGCTGCACTGATGAGAGATAAATCTCAAAATACATTTGCAGATGGCTATTCACTTAATTTAAATACAAAGAAATGATCTTAAAAATAATGTTATTTATCTGGTACTCGTTAGTAACATGTTATGAATATGTACTGGGGCTGCTAATAACATGGTTAAACATAGATAACGTCGTTTAAAATAAAGAAGTTTAAATAAAGAAGATAAAAGTTTTTTACGATTTTCTTACTAAATTAGGAATTCAGTAGGAAAAACAAATAATGACCAAAAAGGCGAAATATAGCCTGAATATATAAATATACTCAACCTGTTCGTAGCTCTATAATATTAAGTGTTTTCACGCAAGTAGAAAGATAAATAGAAAGATATAGTCTTAAAAACAATGTTATTTATCTAGTACTCGTTTAGTGTCACGAAAGTGGACTGGGGCTAGTAATAACATGCAAATATCTATTGTATAATTCAATATCCTGCGTGGTATTAGCAAGGGAAGTAGTTGTTTTTCAATATGAGATTTGCTTTGTAGTCTTAATAAGACTTAATATTAAAGGGCTACGAACAGGTTGTTTTATATTTATATATTCAGGTTATATTTCGCCTTTATTAAGTTTATATGATTATCTATAATAAGTATGGTTTCAACAATAGTGAAGATAGGTGTAATAAGTAAGACGGTATTAAAGGTGGTAGTAGATGTGTTGGTATAGCACGGAGAGACAATGAAATTCGAATGGAAACTCAAAACTTTTTTAGTAAATTGGATATGGTAATAAAAGATGGCTGTATTAAATAAGTCGGTGATAAATTGATGTCAGTCGGCTTGTAAATTATTACATCTACTGGGCATAATAAAGTGAAGTACTTTCGAAAATGTTTTTCGCATGAATTATGTAATTTATATATTGAGACCGTGATTAAAGACCGCAACAGGGATTCATTAAGTTTATTTTTTACATAAAATATTGAGGGGAGTACCGAGCACCAAATACCAACGAAAGCAGTATAACAGCTTACGATTGTGATATTTTTATGGACTCGGAATTATATTCTGCCTCTGCTGGTCATATCTCAATTTAACACGAACTACAACTCCAAATTTGCTAGGAGTATTTTTGTTTGTAGGCATAAAATAAACACTTGGATGTGCAGTATTCATAGTTCTTAGTTAAAGCCATAAAAATAAAAGTTTGGAAAGTTTCGCTTTCGAAACTCAGCATACTTCAAGGACTTTAATTACTTTGCCTAACATTCAAACTATTTATATTAAATTATTTCAATTTCTCATTCCCAATAACTAAACAAACGATTTGTACTAACTTTAATTTTGTGGCAAATTCAACATTAAACCTAATAAGCAGAAAGGCTGTTTGAACTGCAATTATTTTATACGATCTCTGTTTTTTTGTTTGGCTAATATAATTTTATTGTGTATTAACATTATTGTTTTCCTTCTGTTCTAGAGGTTCAATTACTGGTTTAAGTGAAACATCAAGCGTTCAAGTTGGAAACGGATGGATGTAAGTAATTTGGAAAATGCTTTTTCAGTCTTCGCTTTTTCCAGACGCTTTTTTTGTTAGATTTCGCTATCCATTCATACAAAATGTATATTATTATGTACACGGAGAGGCGGCCGATGCCTTTCTCTCGCATTGACCTGTGCCGCGACGGAATCGATAACACAAATGTTAACGTAGCTCTACATAAATGGCGGGATGCGTAATTAAAGACCTTCTGGCGTGTGTTGCGTCGCGATCAATTACGATTATATCGGACGTCCTTTTTGGTAACTTTGGGGTAATTAAATTTCGGTTCTTGGAATTCGTGTGGTATAGTTGGAGGCGTACGTTTTGAGATGGAACGGCCTTGTGAGATGTCGCTTGAGGGATGGCGATGCTTTCGCTCTGTTATCGACCAGGGTAGTGCACGCACTAGGCAGGGGTTGCTTTTAGACACTTTGTTTCGAAACGCTCCGAGTTACATTTCAAGTTAATTTCGATATGTCGGGGCGTTCCATATTTCAAGGGATGCACGTTTTTTTTTTCGGGAGATATTGAAAAATATTCACATCATAGGGATTTATAAAAAAAAAAGAATTAGAGGAGTAATTAGTAAGAGTAAGTAAATATTAACCATTGAACACAAAACATTTTTGCAAAAGAACAAAGAAATACAAATATATTATTATTTTCGGAATTCTAAAAGAAACGAAAATAATGTGTATCACAAATAAAGACCTATTTTAACTATAAAAATGTAATTTTATATTTGCGACATATCCTTCCACAAAAACCAAAAACAAATATAAACCAAACAATATACAGGGTAGACTATTTAACGTGACCACCGCAAATATTTCCGTTATCTTTAGAGACGAAAAAAAATTCAAAAGGAAATTTGAGGGGCTGATATACCTAGTGGTGAAAATTAATTTTTGTCAAGGTTATAGCTTTTACGTTCTCAAAGCCATCAATGGTTTTTGAAACGGGAACATGTTCTTTTTATATTAAGACGTTGTAGTTAGTTAGTTGATATTCAGACGAATCCAACGACTATGATGGCATGACCTTGAAATGATCTATGTACCCATCCAAAGTAACTTTTAATAACCGTATCGAAAATGGCACTATACAGTCAAGCCAAGAGAGCGGTAATGATTCTTATTTATGGTGGTACCAGCAGAAACTATGTTCAAGCGCAGGAATATTATACATAACGTTATCCTGTCAGAAACCATCCTTCTGGTCGATGTTTCGATCGAATTATTCATTTATTCCGTGACACGCCTCAATCAAAAGGAAACGAAAAAAACGAAGAAGCAGAGATTCAACACGCCTCAATCAAAAGGAACGCCTCAATCAAAAGGAAACGAAAAAAACGAAGAAGCAGAGATTGCCGTTCAGACTGCAGAAGTTCATGATGCGCAATTAAATAGTCGGCAAATTGACCATTATTCCGGAATTCCAAGGCGAGTGTTTTTAGAATAATAAGACGATAAATTTCATCCGTACCATATTTTATTGCATCAAGACCTTCATGGTGACGATTCTGTGAATAGTCTCTGCGCCAGTTACAAGTGAATCCGGATTTTTTTCGACGACGTTCTGTTTACTGATGAATCAACTTTTACCAATCATGAACAGTTGAATGCGCATAACATACACTATTCGTTAATCGAAAATCCGAAGCGGCCCAGACAAATTGTGCATCAGCGTCCTTGGAGTGTTGTAGATTGTAAATTTGTAAATTTAGGTGGTGACTGCGAACTCCATAGATCTATTGTACACCACCCTCTTCGTCTAATCGCAGGTATACTTATCCATTTAGAGCGCCTAGTGTAGTCCCGATCCCTTAAGAATATCAAGATCTCGGTGGGATTCAAGAACTGCAACTCCACTGCGTTAAAGTAGTAGGCCACAAGGTATTTGTGGCCTACTGCCGTCTCCTATGGAGCAGTGCTCCGCAGTCTTTTAGCAGATGTATGGGGTTTCCTATGCTTAGCCGCAGAATCTGCATCTGTCATCTGCCTCTAGGCCTACGGCCTTGAGGTGTTTTCTAAGTCTGCTGTGTTAGGACTTTTCTGGTTAGAAGATCCCACCATTACTTTGGATTGTCTTAGCCCTGGAAGTTCTTTCCAGGTATTCGTACTCATAACGCAAAATGGTTCCGGACCTATAAAGGGATTACTGGACCGTTTATTAGCTGGGTGATCGACTTCTCCGTTTCCATCTATACCTGTGTGTCGTGCGCGTTACTTTATTTTCTCTGCCGAGCTTGTTTAACTTTCCTACGCAATTCCATACCAGTTTGGAGCTGATGGTGTATGAGCTAATGGCATTAATGGCTGCTTGGCTATCTGACACGATATCAATTCGTTTTTTGCGATAGTTACTGCCGAGGTTAAATTGTGCACATCTCTCGATTGCATGTACCTCTGCTTGGTAGATACTTAGATTCCCATGAATTCAAAGTATCTGGTATTAGGTACAAACACACCTGCACCAGTGCCTTCCTTTGTCTTCGAACCATCCGTATACCACTTGATAGCACTCTGCTCTATATGGTATTCTGAGGATTCTTCGCTCCAATCGGCTTTACTAGTACACATTGCTGTGCAGTAGTTCCTTCCTTTGTATCCGAACCATCCGTATACCACTTGATAGCACTTTGCTATATGTGGTATGCTGAGTATTCGTCGCTCCAATCGGCTGTACGCTGAGAGAGTAGAGAAATATGTCTGGGTACCCTCATATTTGACGACTGGGATCACTCCAAAGAAATTCGTGTAAGAATCGAACAGGCAAGATATTCTTTCTACAAACTAAAGAAAATGTTCTTTTCCTGCGGCTTGTCACTTCCCCTTAAAATCCAAAAGGTAAGGTGCTATATCATGCCTGTTCGACGCAACGAATTGGATATATAGACGCATCTTGCACATATCATGGATCCATAATATCAAAAATGAAGAAGTACTTCAACAAATCGGTAAAAGTAAAGAACTGCTCAACATCATCAAAGAAAGAAAGCTGCAAAACTTAGAGGCATATAATGCGAAATGACAAATATCGCATATTACAATTAGTCATGCAAGGAAGAGTAGATGGGAGAAGAGGACCAGGCAGACGACGTAACTCCTGGCTTACGAACTTACGCCAGTGGTTCGGCCTTACATCAATTCAACTGTTTTGTCAGGCAGTTGATAAAGCCAAGATTGTCATGCTAATCGCCAACATCCGCAACGGATAGGGCACTCTAAAAAGTATCGGATTTACTACTACACATTCCTTTTTTTCTCGAAATAGTATTTGCATACCATTTGGTTTTCGGTACTTCCAGCCATGGGATCTTGGCAGCTAGGCTGTTCCGGTTTCTGCTCCCGATTACTTTACCTCAGCCTATTCCTTCCTTGCTGAACATTACAATCGCCGATCTGGCGGCCCCCTACACAACAAGTTGTAACGGAGGCAGATCCAGAAGCAGTTCCATTGCTTAATGTTCTTGAAGTGTTAATGTACGGTGTGGTATAATTGAGGACCGGATTATTAAAGTATTTTCCTTAGACAAAAATTTAATGTACGGAAATACGTCGATTTTTTAAAACATTGGGGAAATTGCTACAAGATGCCTCGTTAGCTCAGCGATGTGATATCGACATGATAGCTGTGCAATTCATTGAGCAGTTATAACTCACAAAGTGTTGTCAACGCATTGAGCAGTTATAAATCACAAAACCGTAAATTTATCGGACGCTGGAATGGAAGAGGTGCAGTAATCTGTTAGCCTGCGCGATCATAGGATTTAAAGGCTCATGTTTGCCATGATGTGCTGACGATGCCGGCGAACATGCGAGAACGAATTAGAAGATAGCCCCGGAAATATTATAGGATTATTAGATAGGCCCGGAAATATTCGAAGATCAATAGAATCATTCATCCGATGTCTTCAAAAATATATCGATACCACTTCGAACATTTATTATTTGTTATTTGTTTTCAGGACAAGAAATTCAATGACAATATTTGTATATTCTTATTGTCAATACCATAACGACTTCCAGTTTATACGCGTGTATTTTGGTGAAAAATCATTTCAAAGCCATGATATCATAAATCGTTGGATTCGTCTGAATATCAGCAACCATTGATGACCTTGAGAACTCAAAAACTATGACCTTAATCAAAATAAATTTTTCACCACTGTGTCAGCCCATCGGAATCAATCAAAAGTACATTTTGACATTCGTCACTCTAAAGGCAACGGAGATATTTGGGGAGGTCACGTTAAATGGTCCACCCTGTATATATACATATATATATATATATATATATATATATATATATATATATATATATACATATATATATATATATATATATATATATATATATATATATATATATATATATATATATATATATATATAGGCCTCCAGTAAATAAAATATAATCATTTCCTTTTAAGTGCGGCACTCCATTCGAGTCCCTAAGTTTCCTGTCCATAAATTTCCCTTTTCTAAGTTTATCTCGGAAAGATTGGAGGCCGGTGCGCGCAGATTTTCCCCCGAATAATTCTCAAAATCTGCTTATCCGTCTCTCCGCTTTGAACTGGACATCTCCCCCTTTCACTAACGGCACCTGGGCCACATGAAAGCGCCGTTTATTATTTAGCGCAAGGAAACAATGAGCGGCGGCGTCGCCAGCCCCCCGAGCTCACCTACCTCCCCGGTGAAATTCGCAAACGCGTGTATAATCGAATCCATATTTTCTCACCTACATTAAATATGTTTTTTACATTAAAAATGTTTTAGAAAAGCTTCTCTCAAACATGTTTTTTTTTTGCTCTCAAATAATTTAAAAATTTTTATTAAAATTAATTTTCGATAACAAATGGTCATTTAGAAACGTGGATTGCAAATCATATTTTTGAAAAACTATTGATTTGGTTGCACATCATATTTTTGAACAAGGGTTGATTTTGGGTTAAAATTTCTCAAAATTTAAGCAAAACTTCTGAAAAAAGATGGAAATGAACTTGAATTTTCCATATCAAAAACTTTACTTTTAGTTATTTGCTTGACAAAATTTTCATTTCAGCGCTGAAAAACTTTATTTTACTTGACGAACAATTTCTCAAAATCTAGGCAAACGTTTGAAAAGATAATAAAAAACTAATATATAATAAAAAAGGATAAGAAGATGTTAAGATACGTTTGAAAAGAGTTTCAAATAAAACTTGAAAATTTTTAACTTCTAAACTTTATATAGGAAATGATAATTTACAAGTTTTGATTTTGGTGGTTGCCCGATCAAATTTTGAAAAACCACTAGGTCGTATTTATAATATTGAGGAGCTTTGATTTTGAAAGATTGATTTGAACATTGAATTTTCTATAAGAAACGATCATTTATAAACTTTACATAAAGTAGATTTAGAGTAAGATTTTTCACGAAATTAGCAACATTTTGAAAAATGTTTCAGCTGAAACATGCAGAGAATTTTATTTTCTATAACACGAGCCTCCAAACTTTTTGATAATTGGGTCGGATTGGGCTATCTGAAATATATCGAAAAATATTATTGAAATCCTATTTACATATTAATTTAAATTGCGCGTGAAAGCAAATATTGTGTATATTGAAATTTATAATGAGAAATAAATGCCGGATCAAAATATTTAGAGGGCTGGATTCGGCCCGCTCGCTGTAGTTCGACGTCCTCTGTTCTATAAGAAGCTGTAATTTAGGATCTTTGGTTGGGGTTATTGCCTGTCAACTGCAAAGGTTGAACTACAAGGAACGAAAACGTTAATTTTAAGTGTAAATTTCTTGACATTTAAAGACCGTATTTTACAGAGTGAAATTAGAATTTTTTTTTCAAAATTGTAATATTTGTCAACGACCAATCTAAAACGTATATTTTAATTAAATTTCATTGTTGCCATACAGATACATGAAAGATTTTGTACAAAAAACTTTTGTATCCAGCATTAAAAAACATTTACACATTAAAGAAGAAAATGTATCATAAGTTACTTACTAGTTCTACTCGAAGAAACTTTTATAAAAATAAATTAGATAAATCCGCCAATAAATAAAAAAACTACAAGGAAAATAATAGAATGAACTGGCAAATATATCACGGAGCAAACAAGATATTTATAATAAAAATAACGATACAATTATAAAAGTTCCAGATGTAGTTTTTTCCAGGTGTATTTTTTTAAAGGTTTGCCTGAGAGATTACGCAAAACGTACCTTCTATACATCTGAGAATTGAAAATAACATGAAACCAATATTTGTTAAAACTTGAAATCCTAGTCAAAAAAATATTTAACCATCCCTAAGCAAAGCTCTTCCCATGTATATATTCCGTTTGCCCGTAGACTTCTGAGAAGTCTAAAAATATGGCGCCTAACGACCCTTCCCAGACCTATTTAAAATAAGTTTCCTCTCGCTACCTGCTGCCACAATAATAATATGATTCCTAGAAACGGCTTTGCTTAACCAGAGGGTGCAAGTTTCCGTTCGGATTTTAGTCTCTATTAATATTTTTGTTGCCTGTTTGTTGGAACCGAAGGGATGAATAATGGATTCGGTATAAATTGCAGTGGACGTCGCGAATTTAATTGCCAGTATATCTCTCGGAAATAATTGAAAAAATATCGTAAAAAAATGTATTGGGTGCTTTTTGCTTCGTGATTCTTGCACAAGATTTGTAATTGGATTTTTGTGTCTTGGGTAAAAGCGGAATTGAATTTTATTCGGAAATGAGGGGAAGTTTTATTAAAGAATTTTTTAACGGTAACTTTTTGGAGAATTTTACTTCGTGTTTTTAAAATTGGTTAAGAGAGTAATTATATTATTATTGTCACAGCAAATAATTCAATATAATTAAAGAGAAACCTCCAGGAGGTACTGAAGGAGTTACATTATTTAATTCTCAAACATGAAAATTATAAATTTTTTAAATAAATCTTCTACATTTATTACTTTACTTTGAAACTGATATAAATTCAAAAAACTATTCGTGACTAAAGCTCATATTTTTTTATGTTATGGGGTATACTACTAGCGAATTACCAAAACTAGTTTTTCTACCAAAATATAATTTAAAATTGTGAAATTAATTTTCGGGGAAACGTTGTGCGAGGCTATAAATAACATTTGGGCTAGCTTTAAATTTGAAACCAAGGCGGTTATTTTTTTTGTATGATTCAGCAGAATTATAATCGATTCATTTCGTATCAAACGTCTAATCGATTACGTCGCGAAGTCTAGAAAAACTACTTATAATTAGTGTCGTTTAGTCAATAAGAAGTTAACAAGAAAACATCTGTTTTCCTTTTCCTTTCAAGCCATCAATTCAAAAGAGTGGGATGGAGAAATGCAATTTGGATTAGGTATGTTTTACAGGCGAAGAAGAAAAATCGTAAGAAAAAGCGTTAAAATTAAAGAACTTTATTAAACTTTATGTATTAAACTTAAAGAATTTACAAATGAAACAATTTTTGCTAATTATTTAAAAGATTTCGATTAACAATTTGTAAAAAACTTCAATTGTAAATATAAAAAAAAAATCATATGAGATCACTGAAATCAGCACAATTCAGTTTCTATGAAACACCACTAGTCTTTATTTAGTTGACTGCTTGCGTATTTTCTTATCGAGATAACTTTTGTATATACGTTTGTGCTCCATTAACTAAATTCTCTTCTTTTTTGTGATATTGCAAATATCACAATGTAACATTAATGATAAACATAATCATTATGACATATTTAAAATAAAAACAATTTCTTGAGCTGGTAACAACAAATAGCTCATGATGCACATCGTCAACAATCCATATTTACATAAGTATACGCTCCCTGTCCATTGAATGGGTCCCAAGTGTGTACAGTGTATAAAACGTTTGTTTGGACTAGAGATGTGCGCGTCGCGATCTTATCTCGTTCGCATACCTGTTCGTGATGGACGCTAAGGTCTGCTATCTGTTCTGGCCACCGCCCGTTGCATCCGCGCCCCTCGCACCCCCCTCGCGCGGTTCTAAGTTCGTTACGAAACGCTCGGCGGATTAGAATAGGGAGTCCTTTGTCTAAACACTTCCGGTGCTTGTTAAACGCCCGTAAACGGCAAATTGCAGGTTGTGCGGCAGGTGGTGCCCATGTTCCTCTTGTCATCTTGTCTCCGACCCACCGTTCACCGCCGCCGCCGCCGAAAAACCCGAAACGATCTAATCGTTAAAATTTATTCTAAACTTTATAGGAAATAGAATATCTGATGGGTTATAATAGTTTTGGGGTTGAGTAGCTTTTTTTTGTTACAAGGAAACTATTCTAGCAGTTCGATTGTATCTAAACTAGACTACTAAAAATCTCACTAAATACTTTTAAAAAGGTTTTGTTATCGTTCAATCTCAGATGGAAAAGATTACAACACAGTATGTATTTGGGTGGCATTTGCAGTGTAACGGAATAATTAGATCAGATTTTACAAAAAATATATGTTTGCTAGACTATTAAATTCCAGTTTTTATTCAAAACATGTGTAAATCCAGATTTTTAAATTCTTAATGATATGCTTACTATTGCTTATGCGAAATTTAAAATACGTGAATTCCGAAATTTGTTCTCACAAAAATTATTTCGAATTCCCAAAATTTCATTCCGAATTGCACAGATAACAGAACAAATGACAAATACAAATATTTTAACTTTTTTGAAAGAACAAAAAAAAAGAGAAAGATCAATGAAATTCACGTGTAAAAATAAATTCGACTGCTTCAGTCTCAACTTGAGATTGAAGAATGTGGATATTGTTTTCTTATCAAAAAAGTTCGCTCGATGTCAAAAATATTTCGTTTTCAATAATATTTCGAATGATATCTTCAATTGTACGCGAATTTTGGAAAAGAAGAAACTAAGTATGGACACCAAACCTAAGTCGAATAAGCATACAAGGGAACCATCAGACCTGTTAATCACGGATTTCGATGGGTCTTGGATATATTGTAGAGGTATTTATCCCGAGTACATATATAGTGGTTTCATTCAATGGCCCTTAGTTTCCAAGAAAATTGAGGGTAAAATTTGTTTTTTTAATTAGTATCTCCTATTCCCGAACGTTAAATTATGCGATGGTAGCATAGTGAACAAGTTTGAGTACTTTATTCTGGATACCAGCTGACGGTACGGGTTAAAATTTTGCCGATCTTATACACAACAACACTTTTTCTTTCATTTTTTTTCTCTTTCAAGTAAATAGTCAAATTATTAGTGATGAAACGGATAGCAGTTTGGCCGGATACCGGATATTCCGCCAACCTTGTAGGCGGATAGCCGGATATTCGGCCGCCGAAAACGAAGCTGAAGTGACAACAATGATTGCTTATGGAAGACGACTTATGACACAGTTCAATCACTCAGGTTTAGCTAAAGGAAAACTGCTGAGGATTAAAAAAGAGCTAAATTTCATCAGTTAGTGCAGGATATTAGCACTAGGTGGAATTCCACTTGCAACATTGTAGTCTCCAATTATTTAAGAAAATATGGAATATTTTGGAACATCTGCATTTTTCAAATTTGTGCTGGCAGCAGTTGCAATTTTGTTAGATATATTGTATTGTCGTTGGAAACACAGCAGAAAAGAACTTGAATACGCAGCCCAATTGCCCTTCCCTGAGGGGTTGAAAACGTTTCCCAACCTAGGACATTCCCTTAACTTCATGAGATGTTGCTGATCACCATACACGCATAAATTTGACAGCTCAAAAGTGGAGTTTAATGGAGAATGTATCTATTTATTAAAGTCCTTCGAAGAAATAACGAAAATAACAAGTTCTGGTCTATGCTGCGTGTCAGAAGTAATACCAAACGTTGCTGATTTAAAAAAATACTTAGTTAAAGATGAAACTGAGCAAAGAACTCTTGATTTATCACATATGCTGGCCTCATTAAAAGCTAAATTAGAAACTCGTTTTAACTCCATAGGACAAGACTTAAACTACTTGATTGGATTTACTTGATTGGATTGCATGTCAATGTCTCCAAGACCAAATTATTGGTCTTTTCTAAGACTCCAATAATTGCACACCTGCGAGTCAAGGGACAAACAATCGAACAAGGGACCTCAATAATATATCTAGGAGCTAGCATCATCCTAGTCAGTGCGACCCGAAAAGGGAAATTCTTTCAAGGATTGAGCAAGCGAGAAAAATCTTCATGAATATGAAATCATTTTTTACAAGACTAGACCTCAATTTGGAACTCAGACCTCGAATGGTCAGATGCTACGTCTTCTCTGTCCTACTCTATGGATGTGAAAGCTGGACACTAAATTCAAAGACCGAAAAGAAAATAGAAGCCTTCGAATTGTATGTGTTTAGACGGATGCTGCGAATTTCATGGGTACAAAGGATCACCAACGATGAAGTACTCCAGCGCATGCACAAACAAAAAGAATTACTGAACACCATCAAGGAAAGAAAAATGCAATACCTGGGTCATGTGATGAGAGGTTATAAATACGAAATATTACGCCTCATAATAGAGGGCAAAGTACAAGGGAAATGATCAGTAGACGCCAGAACTCGTGGCTAAAAGATTTGAGGAGATGAATCTTTCGTGCTGCAGTTCCCAGAGCTAAAATTGCCATTTGGATCGCCAACCTTCGGCAGGAGAGGGCGTGACAAGAAAAAGAAACTACTTGAATAAGTCAAGACTTAAACTATTTGATTGGAACTTACATAGACCCGAGATTCAAAACAAACTACTTAGGGGTGCTTGATGCTGAAAGAGCGCTCTAGGAGATTCTATTGGAATATTTAAAAATGTCTTGTGAAGAGTCCTCCAGTAGTAGTTCATCTTCAACAACGGCTAAAAAAGAGGACAAAAGTCAGCTATATCTCGCACAGCTCATGACACGTTTTGGGATTGCTTTGATGAGGTAGCAAATGAAAACAATACTAGCCAGGTTCAGAATGACGAAAGAATCGCGATAGCATGTGAGCTTCATTTTTATCTTAAGTCAGTACGAATTTCTCGCAATACTGACCCATATTCTTGGTGGGCAGCTAATGCTAAACAATTTTAAACCCAAATTTAACAAAGTTTGCCAAAATCTATCAGCACCTTGCAGCATGTAGCAGTGTTAAACTTTTTAAACAGGGAAAGACTTTTTTCTGAAGCTGGACTTATTTACGAAGACAGAGAGATGAGCTTACGAAAACCGCTTGCTATCTCTTAATGCAGGGAAATTAGTATTTATTCACCATAATTTTCCCTTAGTCCAGTTAGTACTAATTCATTTTCTAAGTTGTAGAATTATCTTGTGATTACTTATTGTATTTCTTAGTGATAGTAACTAAATAAAGCAAATAATTACCTAAAAATATTTGTTTTAAATCCAGTACTCGGCCGGATAGACGGTATCGGATAGTTATCCGGTATTCGGCCGGATAGTATTTAGGCCGCCGGATAGGCCAGATACCGGATAGTTACCGGATATCCGTTTCATCTCTACAAAATATCATCATTACAAATCTGCAATTATTCAAAACCTTCTCGACTTGCTAAAGAATAATAGAGAAGTTGCTTCAAGTGAGAATTTCATAAAAATACTCTTATTAAAACTGCATCAATTTAGTTCGCGTCGAAGTTGATCGCTGTAAGGCGATCCTGAATTGTAAAGCTAGCTTTGACATGGTGTATACGTCCAGCGAAAATAGATTTTTACACCCAATGTTGCAAAGAACGACTACGATGCGGAAAAGTATGTGACCAGTAAATTTTAACCTTTCAGGGACACTTACAAAATAAATTAAGCAGAAGACAATAAAATTTAATTTAGGAAATTCTACTTTACACCATATTTGTCACGATAATGTAGAAAATAGGAGTGATTTTTTATCACATGACATGTGGAAAAATGACGTACCTAATAAATTATGTAATAAGTTATGTATGTATTATGTACCTAATAAATTTGAATTAGTAAAAATGTCAAAGTTTGTGAGTACCAACAATAAAAAATAAAATAATTGCCAATATTGCAAATAATCTAAATCTATTTGTTTCTTAAATAATAATTGTAGGCCAAAAAATCTTATACAAATTTTGTGCGAAAATGATTTTACAACGCTCCAGCTCGGAAGCTCCAGATGGGAAACTCGTCCTTCGGGCTCGTTCCCCAAACGAGCCGTTGCGATGTAAAATCAACGTTTCCGCACTGTAATGTAAATAACTATTTTTAAATAGTTTTGCATTACCTATACTAAATTTTCATACCTTGTACGATATATTACAAAAAGAGGAAATTCTCACATATCTTCCCAAGGACTATGAGGCACTGATTCACATGAGAAAATTATACCTGGATAGAACCCATATCGGCAGCGTTACCCACTGCGCTACTATTGCTTGATTCTTAAAATTGTTAAAGGTCCGAGAATAAACTTTACAAAAGGTACACATATACTTTATATAGCAGAGGTTTTTCCACCACACTTTTTGCAGTGAGAGTCAAATTTACTTCCCGGAAAATCTTTGGAGCCGCACCTTACAAAGCAATTTTTATTGGACATCAGTCTTCTTCTTCTTCTTGATTTAGGACTTTGTCCTGTATTGTATTGCTGTCTACCCTTCTTGCGATTCGGACGTCCAGGACTCCTGCCATCTCTTGGGCGGGCGGCCTGGGGTCTTCTTGTACATCAATAACATTCCTAAATGATAGTTGATTAGCTGCTTTACACAATGAACAAATCTTATCTTCTCTTATCCCATCTAGTCTCCGTGCCTTCAGAGTTTGTTCCAAATATTGGATGTTTAGTTTAATCAAGAATGTTAGATTTTATCAAAGGAAAAAGTTTGAAACCATGTTAAAATCCACGCTAGCTAGGCCCACTCTCCGAGTAATATGCAGCGTGCAGTTGCCTCACTTTTACTTTATAAATTTGTTTTGGGCAAAATTTGAACTTTAATTAATATCTCATAAAAGGTGACGAATCTCATACACAAAATGAGCCACGATAAAACGCATGAAGAGCCTCTGTTATATAGGGTGCGTCAAAACAAATGGTGCAGTTTTGACGGGCCGGTACATCCCGTGTGGTGAGGTTAGGAACCTGAGAGGGGTATCATTGTGTCGGGAGGATTGTGCCGTTTTCGTGACAATATAGGGGCTTCGCCGTCCGCACATTTTTTGAATATTGCTGTCCTTTCTTCACCACCCAGCGTGCGTTGCCGCTGCACTTCTATCTTACACGTCGTGATGCCGTCCCTCGCCGTAATTTAATCGCGAGATGTGCGCGCACATTCAAAGAAACTGGTTCCACTATAAGACCTAGGGATTTAGACCCAAAACGACAAGAACGCCCGAAAATGCAGTTAGAGTGAGAGAAGATATCCAACAGTCACCTATGCGCTCTGCCCGGAAGCATGCAATTGCATTAGACATTTCTGACTGCTCACTACGTAGGATTTTGCTTCATGATTTATCATTCCACCCCTACAAAATTATGTTTCCCCAAGAATTGAAGCCTCCTGACAATAATAACCGCATGAATTGCTCCCAAGAAATGTTGAATCTGATTCATCCGAGGCCAACTTTTTTTAGTAGTGACGTGGCCCACTTCCATCTCTATGGAGCATTGAGTAGACAATTTTCGGTACTGGGCTGAAAATAGCCCGAGGCAACTTCAGGAGAAACCTCTCCACTCCCCAAAAGTGACTGTATAGTGTGCAATTTCTAAGTTTGGGGTGATTTGACTTTATTTTTTATTTATTATTTTATAGAGGAGAATAGACAGACTGTGACTATCACAGCTAAACGTTATGTTTCCATGTTGGAGTTTTTTAGACCTCAATTGGAATAACTAACGGAGGAAACCGATCTGGGAGAAATTTGGTTTCAACAGGACGGTGCTACGGCCCATACTGCTCGAATTTCAATGGAGAAACTGCGAAAGATATTCCCCGCACGCATCGTGGGATGATGGGATCTGGGGGATGATGTGGAATGGCCCGCACGCTCACCTGGTTTAAGCATTTGCGGCTTCTACCTTTGGGACTACCTGAAGGAAACTTATTTTAAAATCGTCGACTTCACACCTTGGAAGAACTCAAGGGTCGAATTCGGGAAGAAATCTCCGCAATATCCGTCGGGATGTTCCAAAATGCGACCGAAAACTTTAGAAATCGACTTCATGAATGTATTGCTACAGGGGGGGCATCACCTATCAGATCTCGTTTTCAAAACTTGATACATAAAAAAGCATAATGTTCCGAATGTAATGAAATAAACCTCATTTCTGTCAGTTGCGCTGTTTGTTTTTAATAGCTCAAAAGTGCACTATTTGTTTAGGCGCGCCCTGTACAAGGATTCACATAAACTTTAACAATGATTTTCTTATAAACTAAGGGCCGTTGAATGAACAGCCGCTAGCCATGTACTCTCTACAACATATCCAAGACCCACATAAGAAGGTCACCTTGTTAGTCCAAAATACTTGAAATATATAACCCCATAAAAACTGTGTTAGAAAAACATTACTTGATATCTTGTTTGATATTAATATTCAAGATGCTGAAATTTTGTTGATTAACAACATTTTTTCTGAAACCCAGTAAAATTTACTGTTGATGATGTGTCATAGTATTTTATGCTTCAGAATTCGGTAGATGAACTCTCACTAAAGTTGAGCCACAATTTAGAAGATCGAATAAACCAAATGCTTAACGTATCAGGAATGAAATATTTATACAACGCGTTGTATTTATACAATCCAAATTCGGCAGCTCATCGTCTGCCATATTGGATTCACCATTTTGAATTTTGGAATTTTGAGTCCGTTTTCGTTGTTGACCTCAAACTCCGTTTCCAGTAAACCAGAATTTGCAGAATACCTTCATATTTCGTCCCGCATTTTTCGTAGAAAACAAAAATCGATTTTTTTTTATCTATTTTAAAACTTTATTGTAAATTAATCATATTATTCATATCCCAATAGTTTAATTATTTATATAATGTTCTTGAGGTATGGGGAAAAAAAATTATTTAAAAAATGTCGTTAAAGCGACGTTTCGACGATTTATTTTCGTCTTCTTCAGGCTACAAACAATATATGGCATTAAATACACAGAATTTTATGATATAATATCTTACCTAAACAACTATTATTTTTTAATTTTAAACAAAAATTGCACTAACATATATACTATTTAAAATTAAAATTAATTATAAATTTAAATTTTCTCTGTCACGTTGGGAAATTGTCAACAAAATGTAGCCAACCTAATTTTGTTGTTGAAATTGGGTATTTTTAAATTTAAATTTTTTATGTTTCTCTATTATGCCGGCATAATGACTATAAATAAATATAATGACATATAAACAACGGGGAGATTAAAACATCATGGCATATGAAAGAGACATCTTCTGGCAGAATTTTGAATTTTCACTCAAATCATAGTATGAATCAAAAAACAAACATTGTGAGGAATCTAGCATGTAGAGCGATTAACCTTACAGACGACGAGTTCAAAGATGATGTTATCAGTAAAGTAAAGATCATTCTGCAAAGAAATAATTACCCTACTAAATTAGTGAATAAGATTTTTAATGAAACAAGACGAAATGTAATAGAAAAAGAGAAAAATAAACATGACGTACTAGACATGAGTATTAGATTAGACGAAAGACATGACCAGAAACAAATTATATACTTTAGAATACCTTATGTTGACCAATTGTCCTTCAAACTAACGCGTGTATTAAAGACAGAGACAAACAAATTCGCAATGTATAATTTGAGAACAAATAAACAAATTTTTAACAACCTAAAAGACAAACCAGACAAAGCTAATCTTAGTAGTGTAATATACAAAATTCCATGTAAAAATTGCGATAAACAATATGTTGGCCAAACTAGGCAACTAGTAGGAAACAGGATCAAACAACATATAAGGGATTGCCAACCTCAACATGCCGGGAAAGAGAATAAAACAGCTCTAGCAGACCACAAATTTAGAGAAGGACATATTTTCAATTTTGAAGACTACAATATTTTAGATTTAGAACCTAATAATTTTAAAAGAAATATTGGAGAAATGTTCTACATTAAATTTCAAAATTGTGTAAATTATAGAAGTGACACGCAAAATTTAAGTAGTCATTATGCCGGCATAATAGAGAAACATAAAAAATTTAAATTTAAAAATACCCAATTTCAACAACAAAATTAGGTTGGCTACATTTTGTTGACAATTTCCCAACGTGACAGAGAAAATTTAAATTTATAATTAATTTTAATTTTAAATAGTATATATGTTAGTGCAATTTTTGTTTAAAATTAAAAAATAATAGTTGTTTAGGTAAGATATTATATCATAAAATTCTGTGTATTTAATGCCATATATTGTTTGTAGCCTGAAGAAGACGAAAATAAATCGTCGAAACGTCGCTTTAACGACATTTTTTAAATAATTTTTTTTTCCCCATACCTCAAGAACATTATATAAATAATTTATTGTAAATAATTTGGATGTTAGATGTGAAATAGTGGATTTTTTTCTATTGATTATAAACAATTTAAAAGTGCTAAAATTTTAAAAAGAATCGCGTGACTCAAAACGCGCCATGATTGGTCGTTTTGTTTGTGACGTGGTAATGCTAAAATAATTTGAAAATGGTACACGATCGACGTTCTATATTGTTCTATATTGTAATAAAGGATTTATAAAGCCCAATTCAGATAATATACTTAGTGTGGATATGATAACAGATTTTAGCGTCATTAAAGCGTCAATGTAAGTTTGTTAAAAGATCATATTGTAAATTTAAGTAAGAAACTGAATATTCTTTATACGATAGAATTAATTTACTCCCAGGCAAGACCGAATCTGAACAAAAATTGCGGGTGGAGGGTGGGTTCGACTAGTAAAAAAGATGAAAATTTTCTAATGGTTTAAAAAAAAATATACATAACATTTTGAATATTTTTTAATTCAACAGGTTTAACATAAACACATTGAACATAAAAGTTTTGAAAAATAATTTTGATATTCCTATGTACGCTTAAAAAACCTATTAACCGTTCATGACCGGATGAATTGCGCAAATAATCTTTTAAACGTCTCAACGTTGAAAATTATCTTTCCGACGAAGCTGTTTATAGAGGTATTGTTGCAAGGATTTTTAAAAGAGTATGCATATGGGGAAAATACATTGATTACATGCTGATAATGGATCAATAGCAATTTTTGGTCTGTCAACTTGAGAAAACTCAGTCCATTTTTTTTTGTATTGGTCGTATAAAGTAAAGTCTTCAGCCTTCACAGAGTATGAAACGCACATAGTTGCTAATAGAACATAAAATGAAGAAAGGGATTTCTCATGATTTCCAAATCTTTCAGTTAATTGTTCTATGAAATCATCAAAAAAGGGAATTGCAATTGTAATACGAAAATATTCCTGTGAGGTGGTTGCTATGACATTGGAACGATTCTGTTGACGTGAAACTATTCTGCGAATTTTAATGTATTCTTGGTCATCTAAAGACGTTAAGTGTTTCGACTTTTTCAAAAATATTTCTAAACACCTCATTTGACTTATTGACTATGTGAACGACAGTAGCGCCACCTAGTATGCGCAACTTTTCGGGATTATGTCGAATAGTAACATACAAATGTTATATTGATATTATTATAAAAATCAGTTATGAAAGCATAATACATAATATATAAGTTGTTGTTCGTATAGTGGCTCTATCTGGCCAAAAGACTAAGCTAACCGTTACAGAAGTTAGATTTTGTAAGATGGAATGAAATTTTCGTGAGATTATGGTTCTATGTACACCAAATACTCAAAGTACACCAACTCAATGCTGAAAATGTCAAGCCAGTTTTCATTTTCATTAAAAAAATAGAAGTCGGTCTTTTATTGAAACTGTACATTTTTTCATAGTTAATCCTATTAGTAAATTCTCAAAATTGCTAAATGTTACACCAGCAAGATCTAGGAGTTCCTGTTCATATTTTATTGATGAATTACCAACAAATGCTTGGCTTTTTATTAGGGTCGATTGATAGGATTTTTTTTAGTGTAACATCTTTTATCTTTCTTTCTTGAATTATTTGTCATTACAATTCACGAAGTTGTTGTTATATCCACTTACATTTCACCATCACAGTGATCACCGCAAATGAATCTATTACAAATAAACGTTGTTTGCCTTTAATTTTATTCAGAAAACAAATTGACTTGATTTCCTTGATCGACCACAAAAAGTTGAGTTTGATTTAATTCATTTCCTTCTTCAATTCTTACTTGATTTGATGTGGTGTCTGAGACTTTTGTGGTTCTTCGTTTAATCAGTCATGTATATCTAGTTAAAACTTGTGAATCACTAACCTTCTTCTTTCGATATATTTTATAATAAAATAGGGGGGAGTTGGTCAAATCGTACCACTTAACTTTAAACCAATATTGCACACTGTTGGTAAGTCTCTCTGAGAGTTTAGCTTAGTAGTTTTATAAAATGGCATTTAAAAAACATGTGTACACTATCAATTATTTTATAAAGATAATAACTATAACTTTATTTTAATTTTTAAATAATTAACACAGAGATACAAATACAAAACCGGTACTGTAAATCGTACCAGGTACATTTTTTTAATTTTCTGGACAATAATATGTTTTTTTAGCTTTTGTAATATGGGCACATGACTCATGTACCCATATAAAACATTTTACGCATTCAATCATATCCTCCAGTCGAACTTCAGTTTTTCCTTTTTGCGTGATTATTGGAAGTGGACAAATTTCATGAATGGGAATGTTTGCAGTTGCAGAAGGAGTAGTCTATTGACATATTCTGTTATGGTTTGTGGGTTATTTAAAAGAGAGCTTGCCTTGAAATATTTAGAACTTACCGAGGTACGATTTAGCAAACCCGTTGAACTTGTTGATATTCGGAAATAGTTTACTTTCAGATTGTATTCTAAGCTAATTTTACACTTGTCACATTTAGTATAACATGTGAGCTTATGTTTAATACCACAATATTTAATATGTATAATACCATTAGCATAGCCACAGCAATTACAACAACACTTAAATTTTACAATTTTATTATTTTTTTTTTTTAACTCGCTACCACCGCTATTATATACAATTTTATATCAACATTTCGGCTTAGATTGTTTCAATTATCGATTAATTTAAAAACGAACTTGCTGAACAACACAAATTGTTATTAAGTAAAATTTGCGGGTGGTACGATTTAACTGACCGGTACGATTTTGAAAACGCTCCCCAATTTACTAAAAATTGTGTCGTGAGGTTTTAGAGTCCATGACGACCCATCAACACTCAAATAATAGAAACAATAATTAGTATCACATAAATTTACACCTATTTGTGCCGTTATTTTTGCAGTTCATAACACAACAATTATGACTCATTTCAAAATATAAACAAATTTACTATCCCGAATCGTTGCGGATTTCTGCAAGGCAAGCGCTGTGATCGTTTTACTATACCCCCACCATGCACTCGCACATAGCGAATAACCGTATCCACATGTTCAACAGCTATAAATAGATCAAAATTTACAGACTGTAGGATTCTACATAAAGGTAGAGTAAAAGCAAATAAAGTGGATGATGCAGTTATCATACTGACGATAAATTCGCTAGTCATAATCGCGCGAAGGAATTGCAAAGCTTTTTAGGAAGTGTCGCTGTCTTTTCTGTAGAGTTCTTTTCTGATGCTTCAACAATTTGCTTAAATATTTCAGTTAACCTAATTAGTCCGTCATGTTTTTCCACCACTTGTAACTTCTTCAGTTCTAAACTCCGTTTTGTTATTGACCATTTCAATTTAATTTCTAGTTTTTTTTAATTTTTTGTTCTTGAACAAATATTCGTGTTTTGTGTGGTGCGTCTCCATGACACGATTATTTTAAAACAAAAATCAAAACGACTATGATAAAACTTGAACGAATTTAATACAGATATCGACGTATCGCGTACTGTCGGCGGGAGTTCTTCGGTATAAGACAGTGATTTTCTATCACTGTGCCGCGAGATTACCAAGTATGCCTGCACTACGAATACATAAACGATTTTTTATTACATTGAATTGAAAAATTCACTATGTTTTTACCACACTTATAATATGTAAAAACGTTATATATCTTATTATTCAGAGTTATATAAATTTCTACATATATCACGACTCGAGTTTTGACTGAAAAAGGTCATTTTCAAGTTACCTGTTAAAGGTCAATTCGACTTCATTTTAGACTTCAAGTCGACCGATAAAAGTCATTTTCAAGTGAGTTAACAGTCGAAACTCGAGTCGTGATATGTGTATAAATTTATATAAATGTGAATAATAAGTTATATAACATTTTTACATATTATAAGTGTGGTAAAAACATAGTGAATTTTTCGTATCGCCTCAGAATTTATAATCATTAAAAAATATCTTATTAGCTGAATTAAAGTCAGTCAAATGTTAAGCGTATCGATATCTGGTAACATAAGCGTACACGATCCGTCCTCTCCCTGGCATAAGGTACGACGTATAAAAAGAAGCCCAAACCTCAAAAGTTGAATTGCTCGTTCATTCAACCAATAGCAATTTTTCTGATCAACAATAATGTTCCGGAACACTTTGTTGATAGGCTCGGCCTTAGTTGAGACAAAATTGCAAAAATAATACGGAAACGAAATCAATCCGTTCGATTCTTCGACGGGAAGACGGCCATTACCATCTACAATAATTGCTTGGATAAATCTTCGGCAGATGGAACGTTTAGCACTCGCATGTTTGTCGTCAGCTGAAGTTTCTTAATATAGCGCCACAGAGTAGATGATTTGAGACAAGCATTTATTTCATCGGCAGCGGTGGATCTTGACATTACTGGTAGTGTGTGCCGGAAATCGCCAGACAGTAGAATCATTGCGCTTCTAAAATATCTTGTCATTGCACAGATCTTTCATGGTTCGATTTAGTGCTTCCAATGAACGTTTGTGCGCCATTGTGCATTCATCGAATATGATAATCTGTTTTGAGTTCAGCAGTGGTACATTCATTCAAACTGATTCGTTTAAAGCATATCGGTCGTATTCACGTGCATGTTCCAATTCTAGATTGAGAGCGTCGTTCATAACACGATTTGGCTTTGGCATTCCTAACTTAACTAACAAACTGCCGCACTTGAGATAACACATGTCTTCTATCAAAAGAAAGCCCTGGTTATGTATTTCCTCATTCACCGCGATATCGGGATTTCTTGAAGTGACACGAATTCGATGTAAAATGTCTTCTGACATGTTGTCTTTGTACTTGTTCCACAGTTCACTTGGATTCGATCGGAAACATGTCGAAATAATGATAGCAAATAATGTGCGTATCTGATTTGGAGATGCAGAAAGAACTGATTCAGCTATTGTAATGTCCCAATTAATTTAGTTTTCAAGCAAACTGTTGACATGCAGCACGAAATATTGTGCACACTGCACCATTGATAGTTCGAAGTGATTCAAAGGATGTCGGCCCATGAACATTAAAGAGTAGAGTAACGTTCGTGCAAATGGATCGCTTTGACAAATAAAAAACAAACTTGTCAATGTTGTCACTGGAGCTGTTGCAGCACGTTGAGCAACATTTTATGAGTTGAAATAAACTCGTTGCCATTTTCTTGACGTACCGTCAAGTGTAAAACACGGGAATGACGTTCATTAATGGGAAATGAAAAGCGCCATCTACTGGCATAGCTTAAGTCACAACTTAAGTAGTTTCGGCTATGCGAATATATGTGGCGTTCCATAAAAAATGAGAAAATGAGTTATTTTCCTTATTATTACCTTTTTTTCGTGAATTTTACCAATAATTTAATAGTAACTATAATAACAGGGGTAGAGAGAGATAAATGCAACAAATCAAAATTCATAAAAATCGGTCCAGCCGTTCTTGAGTTTTTAAAAGTCAAAATTCAAACCCTGTGTTTTATATATTATAAGATATACATATCATCATCATCATCATTTCCTTTACTCCTCGTGGGAGCATAGGGCATCAACAAACGCTCTCCATCTGATTCTATTCTGAGCCAGGGCCTTTACCTCGCGCCACTCCTTTCCGCTTGCCCTGGCTTCCTGTACGACTGTCCTCCGCCACGTGATTTTTGGGCGTCCTCTCTTTCTTGAACCTTGGGGGTTCCAGTCAAGAGCTTCTTTTGCAATATCCCCCTCCGGCCTTATAAGTGTGTGTCCGATCCATTTCCACTTCCTTCTTCTTATTTGGGTTTCAAGACGCTCCATATTTGCTTTTTTCCAAAGTTCAATATTTGCTATGGTATTGGGCCAAAATATTTTAAGTATTCTTTTCAGACACTTGTTCATGAATACCTGAAGTTGTGATACTATGGTGGTAGACACTTTCCACGCTTCGCTACCGTAAAGAAGAACTGATACTACATTAGATTTCAAAATTTGGAGCTTTAAGTTACGGGAAGTTTTTGAGAAGTTCCACACGGGAGTTCCACAGATTGTTAAGCATTCCGAATGCCTGTCGCGCCTTCTGTATCCGTTGTTTTACGTCTTTATCAGCACCACCATCCTGTGAAATAAGGCTTCCAAGGTAGCAAAGATATACATATATAAGTAATTATATATACTACGAAGTTCATAAATGGAACACAGAAAATAAAAAGAAAGAAACAAAATAAACAAATATTATCCGGTTTTAAAGTAATTTATCACCCAAATCCTTCCAATGACATCCAGTAAATAGAAAATAACCTTTAATTTTAATCTTAATGTATGCTGGATTCTTAAACAAAGCATGTCTGAAACTGTCTATAGGCAAATTTTACCAGATTCTGAGTTTATTATTAGTTTATTATAGTTTTTATGATGATAATAAATAGTATAATTATAAAGCGAACAATCATTATTTGTTATGGGCTTAAACCACGTAGATTTAGGTTTGAATCCCCAAACGCCCCCAGATACGGCCCTTCTCCTAGGACATCACGTGAAAGTTACGGTGACAAAGCTATATGTTATGTCCAACTTCTACGCAAGTCTGGTATTTGCATGGTTAAAGGGCGTGTACTTCCAGAACACAAATTTCTTTTTGTGTTCTTTTTATAGTACTCTTGACGATGATGCGAAATATGCACAATAACTTTTAAGATTTGACATGTCTACTACAACAACTATCAAACAACAAAGTCTCAATCAACTACAATCAACAAAGCCATGCGCGCTATTAAGTGCGAGAGTAGAAATTACTATTATTACGTCACAACTCGTTCGGTCTGTTTTCGTCACCGAGTTCAATAAATTATTTTCAAATTGTTATAAATTTTTAATTACAATGAAAAAAAGAAAACAAAAAATAGTTTTATTATAACATCTTTATAATAAAACTATTTTTTGTTTTCTTTTTATTTGTATTGACCAGAAATCATATTGACCAGAAATATTTTCCGAAATTATTTTCATTTGAATTTCGAATTTCAAATTGTTTCAATTCGTCAAAATTTGCCTTCCGTCTGCATTTAAAAAGTCTACAATTTCATATTTTTCACATTTGATTTCTTTGTTTGATTGATTTGATTTCTTTGTATCCCATTCATATTCACATTCACATTTTTTTGTGAATGATTTAAATTTTGAGTACGTTTCCAATTCTCTTAATGCGCCCTTACAAACCCCCTGACTGAATCGAAAAAGGAACTTATACCTGATTTATTTTTATAGCACTCAACTTTATTAACGAGCCTAAGAAATAAATAAATTCCTTCCTATACTATTTTTATTTATTTCTGAAACCTAAAAGGATATTTTTTGCGAGGTAGCCTTCTGGTCCAGTGTGAAACTGTCGGGGCAGGTATAAATCGAGAGGGTAAACTAATACGGAGAGTGAGAGAGTGGTAAAAGGGAGCCTTCGTTCCGCTAATCCATGTGTATTAGGGCCTTCGACAGCGGGGTAATTGTAAAGGAATGCGGTGTATAGTTTGTGAGGAAGGCAGAGTAAAGGAGGGTGGAGGGTTCAGAAATTTTTGAACCGAGAATCGGTATAACAGTATAACGCAACAATAGACAGGTACCGCGCGTTCCAGAGAGGAACCCCAGTTGGGTTAGGAAAGGTAAGGAATGAGACCAGTTCCGGACGCCTACTTGAAACCCAATAAACGAACGTTAGTCCTTTTTCTGAACAGATTCTTGATGGTATGGGTGGGAGTGAGATGGGTGGGCTTGGTGTGAGTGCGCATATTATTTTTATGTCGGGAGCAGATTTCTAAGAGGTACAGCTTGGGTTTCAATTTCCCTCCGAAAAATATTTTCAAGGCTAAAATGCAGTTATACATAGCAACACATAAAACTAATTAAAATATTCGCTTACGTTTAGATTGAGCCATTTTTCTTCACTCGCTATCTCTCTCTCCCCCTAAAAGTCATTGCACTTTAAGGGTCGTAAGATATCGCGTGCTGCACGTTAAAACCACACGACTCAAAATGGTTGCTATACCCATAAATCAAATTTACCCAAAAATTCTCGGAATTATTCATTGAATGCATAAAAAATTAGTTGGCATCAGCGCTGATTTTTATTTTTTCTGTTAATGACGCATCGTCCCGCTAATCTGCGAGTTGTTATAATGGCGCTCAAACGATTAAACCGCTGCCAATTGGACGCGAAATCATTTATACGGCGATTTTGTCAGTCGGTCACGAGTCCGAATCAAATCAAATATTTACGACTAAATTAGCGAATGTAAAATGGCTAACGATTCAGCGCTATTAAAGGTGAAATATTCAATGGACAGCCAGTAATCCGTTCAATAGACCTTTTCAGCCGTTTTGTTTTTACCTAACGAGTTCGCAACTAATGAAGTGTTTCATTTTCGTTCTAATTATTTTCAATAACAAACAGTTAACAAACAAAAAAAAATATTTTTCACAAAAGGAATACTTAATGAAAAAGCTTAAGAATGTAAGAGAATGGTAAAGATAAAACAATAACAATTAAAACAAAATTAACTATCGAAATAATAAATAAATAGGAATAGGAATTTTGATATTGTTTTTTCTTCAAAATTGTTTTGAATTTGTCTAAAAAATTTTAAAATTAACTTGATTTAATAATAATTCGACAATTTTATAAAAATACAAGACCGGGTGGTGCCGTTGGTCAATGTACTGTTGTACTTTGAACCTTAATCAATGACTAAACTAATCTAAAATGTTAACAAGAAGTTATAATGAAACAACTAGCAAGTGCTAGTTGTGCTAGTAGTGCATATTGTTTCCATCAGTGGCGTTTCTAGGCTTTACTGTCCCTTAAGCAAAATACTTATAAGGCGCCTCGATAAGAAAACTTGATGAAGGATTGATCCCTCGCCCCTCTAAAACCCATGGTTTCCAATAAATCCATTGAGCCCCTAACCGTTTCTTAATAATAGATACTGCTTTTAAATCATCGTACTTGCCCCCCACTAACATTTTTTGATAATACGTTTCCAATTTGCAAAATCTTTCATTATCAGAAAATTTACGTTAATTACTCATTCATTTTTTGTTTATCAACTTTGTTTAAATTTTAAAATTTATCTTTTAAAAGATTCTAACAAAATAAAAATAAAAACTTGTTAATGTTAATGTTAATATGAAGTGATTAATTAAACTTAGTTCTTAATATGTCGCCAAAATTTGTTGTCTACATAAGCTGAGGAGATTTTGCAAAATAAATTTGTAAATTTGAAAATTTATTTTAAACAAATTTTAGAGATTTAATTAACTGTTATTTATTGAAAACTTTCTATAATATTTTAGAAAATTTGCGAATATGAAAACTTTTGCAACTAAAAAAAAATTAAAAGATTAATTTTTTTGTTTAACTACCTATAGCAGCTTCGCTTGGATTTTTATATATTTATTAATTCGGGTCAGTTATGTTTACCAAAACATTATTTTTGTTTTTAAACAAAAATATTATTTACAATAATTTTTATTACGACCGTAATAAATAATTATTTTATTAATTAAGATAGACCGTAAGAAAGATTTGAAAATTGTTACGCGGGCCAGATAATAAAAAGTTGAATATCAATTTTCTAACTAGGGCGGTAGTTTTGTTAATAGTTGTCAATTTGACGCGAGAGCGAAATTGGGCGCAGCAACGAAGTGAGTGCGCACATTTGCTCGAGAAGGCAATTGACAATACCACCCGTGTTACAAACAATATTTTTTATTACTCATGCGAGGGGATGTATCTTACAAGTTTGGGATCCAGGGGCCATCAAACAAAAAATTGAATAAAAAAATAGGAATTTCCTTTTTCAATTGCCTCCGGTGGTGGTGTGGATTCGTTATAAGAACTTTCCTCAGTCTCCGGTATCACCGTGGAATTTACACTCGTAAAAAATTTAAAACGTTTTCTTTGATTTTTATTATTATATTGTAATGAAAAAAATACACTTCACGTCACTTTTTTAATACTGAGATCTTGATTGTGTTTTTATTTTATTTTTATTTATTTGTTTTTTTTAATGTAACCTAGGAAATTTTAAATTAAATTTTTTTTTATGGTAATCCTGGAAAGATAATGCGAAGTGGCATTTCTCGTATTAAAAAACGTGCGTCAGGAAGCACAAATAAATATTTGCATAACTTATTTTCTCCAACATTTTCACACCTATTACTTATGAATCAAGATAAAAATTTTAATAAGATTGAATGCAATCGACTAGTTGGTTTCAAAGCTATTGCTTGTTGCAGCCACAATTTCTAAATTTCGACGTCGTTTTTAAACTGTCTATCTAGTCTTATTGTATAAAACTATATTCATAAATTATAACAACATTTTAAGGCATTTTTAAGCATACAGAAAATCTAAAAATTTCATAAATTTTCGTAAAACTTTTATTTTTATTTTTTAATTTTCTTAAAAATCATATAAAATTGTCTGGTTTTTAAAATGTTTTAAATTTGACTTATTGTGAACAAAATTGTATGATTTATATTAGCTGCGTGTTTTGTTTTGATATACAATATATAAAAATCGGAGAAAATTTTGAGATGTCATGGATATTGACATATAATATATCAGAAGAAGACAGAAGAATACATGAAATTTTGTATAGAACGAACACATAGTAATATTTTTCTGTTTTAGAGAACGTAAGCCTGAAATTTGAGATTATTAAAACGCGAAAAATTACGAACTCTCGGATTTTTGGCCAAAACTTTTTCCGAAATGAACTAAATTGACTAAAGATTTTTCTAGATTATTCTATATTAAATGCAGATTAAAACTTTGTATGATACTTGCAGTTTTAAAGAGAACAAATTTCTTAAATTTTCTCTAAGAATTTTCTATAACAATTCGATCAGTTTTTGGGAGATTCGAAACTTTTATCTCGATTTTCTCGGGCCCGCGAGCCAGATTCGCCCTTCAACTTGATTTTATCCGGTCCTCATAACAATTTTCAAATCTTACAATTAGTAAACCTGGCCGAGTGTGAGACTTCGTCTTCGAGGTTTGGTAGCTTAAGCGGTTTGAGTTTTGAAATGTGCAACGTCACTCGCTTATTGTTACCATCACAATCATGGAACATTATAAAGGATTCATCCTAGTTTTCAGCAATATCAACTATTTATTCACACATTTATTCACACCCATTTATTCACTTTTAAAGAAGAATTTAAATACCAATTTTCACATCTCAACATCTCCAGTTTTTGAGATATATGTAAGTATAAGATATATGTAAATGGCAAAACCCTTTCTTTTCTATTTTAGATTTTTTTTATTAAAGATTATAAAAATATTCAACCCCTAATTTTCAGTCTCCTTAAACGAATTTTGAAAAAATAAATACTCTAGCAAAATATGTAACATTTTCCGTTGCTACCATATAGACATCCTAGTAAATAACTTATAAGTATAAATAACTTTGGCACCCCTTCCTTACTGGATGATTATGTCATAAAAATAACGTTCCTTCCAAATTTTCCGTTCGTGAGTTAAACGGTCTGAGCTTTTCGTTGATGAGTCAGTCAGTCAATCAATCATTTAATTATTCGTAAGTAAAAAATTAATTAACTTTCTGTTTAATCTTACAATTTGTCAAAAATCAAAAATCTTTGTAAATTTGTAATAATTAAAAAATGAATGGAAAATTGAGAAAAAAAAATGCAAATTATCGAATTAATCAAAGAACAACAGGAAATTGTAAAAAAAAATGTTTATTTTAAAAATTTTGAAAAAAACCTTTTCATTTTTTGTGCACATGCGTCTATTTCCGCCATGATATACGTCAAAATTGCCAGAACTTTTTGACTTATAACTATATATGAGCCTGAAAGTTTCATATACCCGCCTTTCAAACTTAGCGCATGCGCTTAACTAAGCTTAACTAAGGTCTATTCAGTCGAAATACACCTAGCCGCAAAATTAACGCACCACTTATACAGTCTGATTTATTTCTAAAAATATTATGTGTTTTCCGATTAATCAATTACAAATATAATAATAATGTTTATTGTTAGGCGTCTTTTAGGTTTTAGCTGTCCTCTTTATTTAATCTCGAAGTCATAGCAACTTTTCATAAGTAGTATGTTTGTCCAATAATTAAACCTCGCTTCTAAAATTGGTTTTCACTTATTTTATCAATAGATACAATAATTGTCATTTGTACAATACATCTGCTCGCAATGCAACGTGGTACACAAATTTTAAATCGCGATGAATATGTTGAAATTGTAACTTTGTCCAATGAAGGACTAACAAATCGCGAACTTGGTAGAAGATATGGACTGTCTCATACAACGGTCGATAGAGTTCTGCAGAGGTTTATAGAGAACAATGATCACGCTAGATGACCTGGTCTTAGTCAAACACTAAGGGAACGGCTCACTACTACACGAAGTCTCCAAATACAACTTGCTGCTGTCAAAGCAACATGCCACTGCTGTCAGTCAAGATACCATAAGAAGAGGACTTTGTACTTCAAATTTACGACCTCGGATAACAGCTACCGGTCCCAGATTGTCTGTAGACCGTCTGTAGACCTGTAGAAACAGAATGGCTTTTGCAAGGTGGATTGTGAAATTCATGATTGGGAGCAGGTATTATTTACAGATGAGTAAAGGTTTTGCCTTGTAAGTTCTTATCGCCGCCCAATAGTGCACAGAAGGCCAAACGAAAAATATTCCGCTTGTAACATTCGAGAAACCACTTTATAAGGATGTGGCTCAGTGATGTTATGGGGTGGAATATCTTTAAGAGCTCGCACAGAGCTTTTGATTGTTGACGGTGGACGTCGGGATTCTGAACGATACATAACAGACATTTTACAATCTTTTGTGGCACCTTTTGCACCATACATTGGGGATGGATTCGTTCTTATGCAGGATAATGCTAGACCACATGCGGCAAATATTGTTACTGACTATTTAAATTATGTTAATATTCAAGTCTTGGAGTGGCCAGCCTGCAGTCCAGACCTGAACCCACTAGAGCACCTTTGGGACATAATGGGACTCCGAGTTAGAAGTCAACATCCACCACCTAACAGCTTAGACGAGCTGCGACAAGGTCTTATCCGCGTATGGGAAGATTTGCCTCAAGAAACAATTAGATCTCTAATTGAAAGTATGCCACGGCGATATCAGGCTGTAATATTGATATCAGGCTGTAATGATCATTTTACATTATATCGGCAGGAGTCCAATGCAGTTGAGCGGAGCGGACGTGTTTTGTGAAGCGAGTTTTACGGATTGAGTTTTTTTATTTGTGACGCGTAAAAACGGCGCGCGATAAGGAAAAAAAAAGAAAGAAAAAGAAAAAATGAAAAAAAGTGAGAGTGAAAGCCACCGAGACGAAGATTATAAAAGGAAAAGAGAAAAGGGAAGAGAGTCAGAAGAAAGGTTGAACCCCTTTCAAAAAAGTAATAAACTGGAAAGATCACCGGCTAAAAAGGAAATGGGTGAGGAAATGAAGATGCTGAAAAAAATTATGGAAGATATAGGGGAGATAAGGGAAGAGAATCGGAAGATGAGCCGGGAAATGGAATATTTGAAAAACATGATGCGTGAAAAGGAAGAAAAATGTGAAAGAGAAAAGACAGAACTAAATGAAAAAATTAAAAGACTGGAGGAGAAAATGGAAGAGAAGGAAAAAATAATGAGAAAAAAGAATATTGTTGTGACAGGACTGGACGAAGGGGAATGTGAGAACGAGAAAAATCTGGAAGAATGGATAAAGGCAGAATTAGAGGTAGAAGAGACGGTGAAAGAGATGATGTATAAAGTAAGTGGAGGGAAAATGTTGGTGGCGGAACTTGGGACCTGGGATGAAAAGCGGAAAGTTATGGAAAATAAGAGGAAACTAAGAGAAAAAAGGGAAAAGAGAGTATACATAGAAGACGATCTGACAAAGAAGGAAAGAGACATACAGAAGGAATTAAGAGCGCTAGCCAAAGAAGAGCGACAAAAAGGACGGTGGGTGAAAGTCGGTTTTAAAAAGATATGGATAGACGTAAAAGGCTTTAAGTGGGATGATGAAAAGGGGGAGTTAAACACAACAAATTTTTGAATAAGAGCACAAGGAAAAGACGACAGGACAGAAAACGGAAAACGAACACGGAGAGGAATAAGGAAGAAACGGAGCAATTAAGAATAGTATACTGGAAAACAACGGGGATAAAAAACAAAGACAATGAGTTTTGGGAATATTTGGGAAAATTTGATGTAGTGGGAATGGTAGAAACGTGGGTGGAAGAGAAGGGGTGGGAAAAATTGGAAAAAATAATGCCGAAAGAGTTTAAGTGGAAGTGTCAATTTGCAGAGAGGGTAAGCAGGAAAGGGAGAGCTAAAAGGGGGATAATAATGGGAGTGAAAAAGGGTTTGGAAGAAGAAAACAGAACCGAAGCAAAAGAAGAAAGAGGGATTATGGAAAGAGCGGTGAAAATTAGACAGACAAAATGGAGAATTATAACAATATACAGCAGAAATATGAAAGAAACGAAGAGAATGATAGAAGAGCGAGAAAACAGCAAGACGAGGGAACTCTGGTGATTGGGGGGGGGGGTGGACTTTAAGGCAAGAAGAGAAGAGAAAAAAAGAGAAGAGAAAAAGGAATACGGCTAGAAGAAGAACAAACAACAATAGAAAGAAGACCAACAAAAGACGCAACAGAAAACGCCGAAGGGAGACTACTGATTTGTCTAGTAGAAGAAAGAGGGTGGGACATACTTAATGGGAACAGTATAGGAGATGAGAAAGGAGAGTACACATATATCGGACCAAGAGGGGAGACAGTTATTAACTATGTTATGGTGAATGAAGAAGCATGGGATGAAATAGAACAATTTAAGGTGGGAGAAAGAGTCGAGTCGGATCATATGCCATTGGAAGTGAAGACAAAAGGAAAAGAGAAAAATAGAAGAAGTGAGAAGGATGTTAGAAGAAAAATTGTGAAGAATATCTGGACGTAAGAGGCAATAGAAAATTATAGAACAAGACTTAGGGAGGCTAGATACGAAAAGGAAGGGATAAACGAAAAAGTGAAAGAACTGGGTGATCACGTAAAAAATGTGAAGGTGGGGTCTTGGAAAAACGAGTGGTGGGATAAAGAATGCAGGGAAGGGAAGCAATCAGTAAGAAAGAAATTAAGAAATTTGAAAAGAGGAAAACCAAGTAATGAGGAGTACAAGAGAGCACGCAAGAGGTACAAATTAGTATGCACGGAGAAGAAGCAAAAGAAATGGATGGAAGAAGAACTAAAGATGAAAGGCATAAAGACGGAAGAAGAGGTATGGAAATACATAAATAGGGAAAGAAAGAAAAAAGTAGAAAGAGTGAGTAATAGAATTACTATGGAGGAATGGAGAAAGTACTTCAGTCAGATGCTGGGTGGTGATGAAATCAGACAGGAAAAGAAAAAGATTCAACACAAGGTGGGAGAAATAGAAGAGATAACAAGAGAAGAATTAGAACAATAACTGAGTAAACTGAAAAAGAAAAAGGCACCGGGGAGGGACGGTATACAGAATGAATCGTGGATATATGGAACTGAAAGGGAAGCTGGCAGGCTGTTGGAGATAATGAATGGAGTGTGGAAGGGAGAGGGCTTCCCACAGGAGTGGAAAGAGGGGATAATATGCCCCATATATAAGAAAGGAGAAAGGGAAACAGCAAGCAATTACAGGGGGATCACCATGCTCAATACGGCATATAAGATATATGCAATGATTGTGGAAGAGAGATTGATAAAGGAATTGAAGGAGCGGGGTGTGATACCAGACGGACAGGCGGGATTTAGGAAAGGGAGAGGGACCATGGATAATGTATACATCTTGAATCACATAGTAGGGAATCAGATAAAAAAGAGGGGCGGCAAGATGTATGCATTATTTGTGGACCTGAAGGCGGCCTTTGATAATGTAGCAAGAGAGGCACTGTGGGAATGCGTAAGAAAGAAAAGGATAAAGGAGCATCTGATATCAAAATTAGAAGAGATTTATGAAAAACAATAAGTAGAGTGAGAGTTGGTGAAAGGGTGAGCGAAGGTTTTAATTCGCATAAGGGAGTGAGACAAGGCTGCCCACTAAGCCCCAGCCTGTTTGCAGCATTTATTGGAGACATAAAGGAGATGTTCAGCAAGGCACAGACGGGTGGGGTTGTGGTGGGCAAAGAAAAAGTGTGGTCGCGGATGATTTGGTGGTGCTAGCGAGAGACGAGAAAGGGATGAAAGAAATGATAAGAAACATGCAGAAATATATGAGGAGGAAAAATCTGACAGTGAATGGGGAGAAGTCCAAGATGATGGTGTTTGGAAAAGGGGGTGGCAGGAGAAGAGTAATTGAGTGGAGATGGGAGACGGAGAAAATTGAAGAAGTAGAAGTTTTAAATACCTAGGGTACGTGTTTAATGAGAGAAATACTGAAACAGCACACGTGAGAGAGTTAGTAAAGAAAGCCAATAAAATACTAGGAGCGGTATGGAGAATAGGAGAGAGAAAATTTGGACACGACTATGGTGAAAAGTGTGATGATGTATGGAGCGGAAATATGGGGATGGAGAAAGCAAGAAGGGCTGGAAAGGGTGCAAGAAAAATATTTAAAATGGGTGCTAGGACTAGGTAGAGAGACCCCGGGGTATATAGTGATGGAGGAAACAAAGAGAGATGGAATAAGAATAGGAGCAGGAAAGAGAGCAATAAGTTTTGAGGAGAGAGTGATAGAGAGAGGAGAGTGCAGAGTTCTGCAAGAGTGCCTCAAAGAAAAAAGGAAAGAAATAGGAAAGGGGGTGTGGAAAGAGAGGGAAGCATATCTAGAAAGTAACGGGTATGCAGGAGCGGAGATAGAAAGAATGAGAGAGAGAGGTAGAATAATGACAGAGGAATTGGTCCAGAGAGATAGAGATGTGCAAAGGCAAGAAAGGAGAGCAAGAATTAGGGAGTCTAGGTACAATGGGAAATATGAAAAAATAATAACGGAAGAACTGCCAAAGTACCTACGAAGAGAAAATAGAAAAGAGAGAGTGACAATGGCAAGATTCAGATGTGGAAATGAAGAGAGAGATAATAAATTTTGGATGGAGGATAGGAATAGAGTATGCAGGATGTGTGGAGAAAACAGGGAGACAATAGAACACTTGCTGAACGAATGTTCAGAAATGAGAGAAAGAGAAGAGTGTAGAGAAGAGATTTTAAACGAGGATGGAAGAGGGATAGATTGGATGAAGAAAGTTGAGGAGAGAAGAAGAGCAATATGTGGGGAGGGAAGCTGGTAATCGGGGTTTAGGGATAGGAATTTAGTGACTTTCTTCTTTTTTTGTTGTTAGTTTGAGCAGCATATGTTTTTTTTTTAATGTTTATTTTTTCTTTTTCTCTTTTTATTATTCTTATTTATATTATGTTCGATGTTAGTTTTAGTATAGATGTAAATTTTGGATTCAATTTATAAACCCGTAAGGGTATACATAATACCTACCTACCTACATTATATCGATAAATAAACCATATTTTTAATTATCGTTTTTTTCTGCTCATTTTTTTAAGTCAAATTTAGTATTATTATCGAAACAATTCTGTTTATGTGTTCTATTCTTAATATGTTTTACAAAATGTATGATAAAATTGACATCAATTAAAATAAATCGAAATGTAAATGTGGTGCGTTAATTTTTCGGTTAAGTGTAGTATATTTTGCAACTAGGGCGGTAAGTTGTCAATTGGTCAGGAGAGCGAAATTGGGCGCACGAACAAAGTGCGCACATTCGCCCGAGAGGGCAAATGACAATACCGTACGTGTTGCAAATAATATTTTTTATTAATCATGCGAGGGGACGTATCTTACAAGTTTGGGATCCAGGGGCCATAAAAAATAGCATAAAAAATGAAGAATTTGCTTTTTCAATTGTCTTCGGTGGTGTGGATTCGTCATAAGAACACTCATCAGTATCCGGTATCACCATAGAATTTACACTCACGTTTTCTTTAATTTATATTTTTAGTTTTTAATGAAAAAAAATGTCTGTCACTTCACGTCACTTTTTTAATATTGAGGCCTTGATTGTGTTTATTTTATTTATTTAATTGTTTTTTTCTTTATGTAAAAACTTACAATTAGCGATATTGAATATTTGCGTCCGTTACCCAAGTGATGTGGTAATACAGCCAAAAATTGCATTTTCCGCACTAAAAAATGTGCAAGATAGTACTATTAACGCATGAGTAATTAAATTCTATTTTTTTATTGCAAAATTTCTTCGAGGAAATGTTTATTAAAAACTTCCCAATTCTGCGTAAAATTAAAAAAAATGAAATAAAACAAAATAATGCGGTAATTTGAAACGTAAAAAGTAATCAGCACGACTGGAAAAGAATCAAGATTTAGATTTGGATTACAAGTCTTAATTAACTTCAGGGCCCCTTTTAAAAGGAGAATACTTTAAGGACATCGTTTTCAATTGACGCATTAAAAGAAATGTTCTCCTAATTTAGAATTTCAAATTTATATTGAAAAAGTTATAAAATCACCGATATTAGCATCCATAAAGTACAAATTTAAATCAAATTAAATTTTAAAAGAAAATACCGCACTCAGGCAACAACAGTGACACAACTAAAAAATAACTAAAACTAGAGAACTAATATCAACTAACGTGAAAAAATATCAACTAATGTGAAAAAAAAGAAATCGTTTTAGTGAAAAAATCATTCTTGTGAATATTATGAATGCTATTTTCGTAGCAGATCTAATTTTTGAGATACAGGCTACACAGGCTTAGTTATTCAATCTCTCTTTTTAGTTCTTTTTTGAATTGTGTCACTGTATTGTCGGTTTTTGAGGTTTGGTCTAAACTAGGCCTGGACAAATGGCTGTCCGCGGACCACATTCGGCCCGCGTCGACTATTTATGCGGCCCTCGAAGCATTTTATAAACTACTTTTAAACAAAAATAATAAGTTGGTTTTTTGATTGTGTCCTACCAAAATATTAGCCACTATAATATCCACAATGAATTAATTCGAATTCCAACATAAACAAAGCAACAAAAAATCCGAAAGCATACCTATGATATGCTTATTATGTTTACCAGGCCTGATGTTTACTTTATTATCTACCTGCCACTATTTTATAGACAATGCACATTTACGGATGTTCTCTGAAAATATTTCATTTTACAAGCATATCTGTATAATGTCCACTATGAGAAAACCAAATATGTAATATTGTAGTGTCTAGGCGAGTATATACGGTCACCAATATACAAATAACTATTAAAATACAAAAAAATTAATGCGGCCCGCTAGCCAAAGGATTTGCCCACCTCTGGTCTAAACGATGTTATTTCGAATAAAAATATTTGTTTGCCTCGTCCAGACTCAGTCACACAAAGCCTCACTTCTATTCCCAACGACGTAATAAAACGTGACCAGTCACACAAAGCGTCACTTTTATATTTTTACCTAACGACAAAATAAACCGTAGAAGAATAGCATGAATCGTAGCAGATTCTATTTATGGCCTAATCCATCAAGATTGTATCTTAGGTTGTACTTCAGATTAAATATTCTCACAAGCAATTAAAACACTATCATTATTATTGGCTGAAATTTAATTCCCACTTTATCTTTAATTAATTTATTCCGTTACTTTTCGCACTATGTGCTGAAAATAAATCGAAAAGAGAGGTATTATAAGGCGCATATTTGTTCCCCGTTTCGAAATATTATTGACAGCAGGTGTCGTTTGTGTCGCACGCGTCCACACATG